>WAAF01017738.1:12576-621864 GCA_013400475.1 Tricholaema leucomelas
ACAGTACTCAAGGTGTGGTCTAACCAGTGCAGAGTACAGCGGCAGAATGACCTCCCTGCTCCTGCTGGCCACACCACTCCTGATGCTGGCCAGGATGCCACTGGCTCTCTTGGCCACCTGGGCACACTGCTGGCTCATGTTCAGGCAGGTATCGATCAGCACCCTCAGATCCCTTTCTGTTTGGCTGCTATCCAGCCACTCCAACCCCAGCCTGTATCCTCACCAGCAAGGAGAGTCCTGTTGAAGCAGTGAAGGCTGAGGGAAGCCTTGGTCTTAGTGATCACAAGATGGTGGAGTTCAAGATCTTGTCTGGTAGGAACAGGATATCAAGCAGGACTACAACCCTGGATTACAGGAGGGCAAACTTCAGACTTTTCAAGCAATTTTGGGGTGAAATTTCATGAGACAGGGTACTAGAAAGCAGAGGGGCCCATGATAGATAGTTAACATTCAAGGACCTCTTCTTCCAAGCTACAGATCATAGAAGGAGAGGCTGGCCACCTGGGTGGAGTATAGAACTGCTGTCATAGGATGTAGGGAGGCAACTAGGAAAGCAAAGACCTCATTGGAACTCAACCTTGCAAGAGAGGTGACAGATAACAAAAAGGGCTTCTTCAAATATATTGCAGGAAAAGATAATGTTAGAGGCAATGTAGGCCCTCTGCTGAATGAAGTGGGTGCCTTGGTGACAGAGGACACAAAGAAGGTGGAGTTACTAAATGCTGCCTTTGTCTCTGTCTGTATTGCTGGAGACTGCCTTCAGGAGCCCCTGACACCTGAGGCATCAGAAGAAAGCATGGCAAAGGAGTCTTCCCTGGTTGGTAAGAAATGGGTTAAGGAACAGTTGAGTAATCTGAACATACATAAGTCCATGAGTCCTGATTGCATGCACCCCTGGGTGCTGAGGGAGCTGGCACAGGTCATTGCCAGACCACTCTCCACCATCTTCAGTAAGTCATGGCAGACAGGAGAGGTGCCTGGGGACTGGAGGAGGGCAAACATCACTCCAATCTTCAAAAGGGGTAAGAAGGAGGACCCAGGTAACTTTAGACCAGTCAGCCTCATCTCCATCCCAGAAAGGTAATGGAGAAATTTATCCTCAGTACTGTCCTTAGGCGTATCAAGGACAAGGGTGTCACTAGGAGCAGTCAACATGGTTTTATCAAGGCGAAGTCATGTTTGACCAACCTGATAGCCTTTGATAAGGACATAACCAGGTGGATTGATGATGGTAGAGCAGTGGATGTTGTTTACCTTGATTTTAGTAAAACATTTGACACTGTCTCCCACAGCATCCTTCCAGCTCAACTGAGGCAGTGTGGTCTGGATGATCAGGTAGCGAGGTGGATTAGGAACTGGTTGAAGGAAAAAAGCCAGAGAGTAGTGGTCAAGGAGATGGAGTCTAGTTGGAGGTCTGTAACTAGTGGGGTCCCACAAGGGTCAGTACTGGGACCAGTTCTGTTCAGTATATTCATCAGCGACCTGGATGAAGGCATAGAGGGCACTGTCGGCAAGTTTGCTGATGGCACCAAACTGGGTGGAGAGGCTGCCACACCAGGAGGCTGTGCTGCTATTCAGAGAGACTTGGACAGGCAGGAGGGTTGGGTAGGGAGAAATTTAATAAAATTCCACAAGGGCAAGTGGAGAGTCTTGCACCTGGGAAAGAATAACCCCAGGCATTAGTATAGGTTGGAGACTGGCCTGCTGGAAGAAAAATATCTGAGGGTGCTAATGAATGGAAGGTTGTCCATGAGCCAGCAGTGTGCTCTGTTGGCCAGGAGGGGCAATGCCATTCTGGGGTGTATTAAAAGAGGTGTGGATAGTAGGTTGAGAGAGGTTTTACCGACCCTCTGCTCTGCCCTGATGAGGCACATCGGGAGTACTGCGTCCAGTTCTGGGCACTCCAGTTCAAGAGGGACGTAGAACTGCTTGAGAGGTTCCAGTGCAGAGCCACAAAGATGATTAAGAGAATGGAACATCTCTCATATGAGGAGAGACTGAGGGAGCTGGGGCTCTTTAGCTTGGAGGAGACTGAGGGGTGACCTCATCAATGTTCATCAATATGTAAAGGGTGAGTGCCAGGAGGATGGAGCCAGGCTCTTCTTGGTGAAGCCAGATGACAGGACAAGGGGCAGTGGATGAAAGCTGAGCCATAGACATTTCCATGTAAACATGAGGATTTTTTTTTTCCCTGTAAGAATGACAGAACACTGGAAGAGGCTGCCCAGGGGGGCTGTGGAGTCTCCCTCTCTGGAGATATTCAAAACCCACTTGGACACATTCCTGTATGATCTGGTATAAGTGATCCTGCTCTGGCACAGGGGTTGGCCTGGATGATCTTTTGAGGTCCTTTCCAGTCCCTGACATTCTGTGATTCTATGAAAAGCCAGTGCTTTTTATCATGCTAGGATTGCGCTTGGAAGAGAAGATTACAAAGTCCTTATTTCCTTACAAAAAATCAGGGAGAAAAAGGGATAGAGAAGAAGGCAAATAGGCCAGTGAGGCACCAGCTACTCACTAGGTTTAGCAAAACCACTCATCTTTTAAAGCCATTTGTTTAAAAGATACCAGTCAGCTCAGTGATGTCAAAAACACAACCTTCTCTATCAGATCATGTTTTCAAGTTTTCACACATAATTTGGAGTTCCAAACTATAAATGTTCCAGAAATGCCAAACTGCAAAAGAATGTTGACCCTCCATTTCCCACATTGAGAGAAGGTGTTTGCCATATGCAGTCCACAATAAGACTTCATTGCCCAACATGACAGTAAAATCTGGCTGAAGTTGTAGACTAATAATTGCAGCCAAATGTGTGTTTTTCTCTTTTAAAAGACAAAGGCCTTGACCATCCAAAGAGGTCATGCAGATAGAATCCAGAACATGATAATCACAGAAAGCAACACATCATTAGAAGGGTAAAGGTGATAGGTTGGATTCGATGATCCTAGAGGTCTTTTTCCACCTGGTTGATTCTGCGATCATTTGTTGTGTTAAACATATATAAAGTCCCTGGCTGGTCAAAGGTTCTTCAGACACCTACGCACCTGTTATTATATATATAGCTGTCACATATTTGAGGACAAACTTGGATTTAGAGTTTGAAATCTCTAAGGAGCAGCTTAGATGTGGATAAAATGAATTGCCATGACTTCAGTGGTTTAGTTCAAAGTTTTTTCCTGTAAGACAGTGCCTGAGCAGCTGCTCAGCCATGTGGGCTAAGGGTTTAGAGCCAAAAGATATCACCACGTCACAATTCTGGCCATAGTTTTTATAGTTAAACACTCAGCTATTTTTATAATTCTTTTAATTTTACTACTGAAGGACAACATTTACCATGTTATATGTACCTCAACACCATACTAGGATCTGATTTTCTGCTAGACCAGGTTCTTTAACTAACTTGATGAGGAGCTTTTAAAATTTTTCTCATCTGACTTGAAACTTCATTGTATTGTCCTCAGGCTAAAAGAGCTGAAGATATCTCTGCCATCTTCATTCAATAGCTATTTTAAACACATGTACTTTCAAATTACACATAATGAGTCCAGGAGAAGCCATTAGACAGGATTGCTTCAGACTTCCTGCATTCCCAGAACTTTTTTCTTGAGAACAAGTCTCTTCCCAGAACCACAACATCTGATGAATGAAATTAACACAGAAACTGCAAAAGAGGAACTTCATCACTGCCTTTAGCTTGACATACAGTGAAAATCCTGTTAAAGCATTTTGATCTTTTCCCTCAACAAATTGAATATGCTTATTTTCATTGTTCAAAGCTGACAAGAGACAATAAGGTCACATTTTTATTTAGGTAAATCACAAGCAGATAGTGCCTATTTGGGCACAATCATGACTAAGCTTCAGTATCTATTTCTACCAGTCACTATAAAAACGTCCTTTCACTTTTTAGAACACTGTAAACATTCCTAGTACAATAGAGTTGTAGTCTTGGCCCTGGCTCAAAAGCCCTCACCTTTTTGGCAAATCTTCTTGTTTAGGAATAGGTGCAGACAGTGACAAGCCTGACCAGATCTCACTCTCTTGAGCATGCTACGTCCCTTCAGCAAAGTAATAACCCTGCCTGCCTCTGAATTAAGTTTTAAAGACAGTCTAGCCATACAGCCAGTGATGTATTCAACAGCTGGACATCATCATACCACACAAAACAAGAGAAACACTTCCAATTTTTATGGCACACTCAAAACCAGCTTTTTAAACACTTTCTCAGTTTATTAATGGTCAGCAGAAAGTTAAATCTTTTCTGTAAAATATGGCTTACATGGAAAATGCTCAGCATCGTGATACTAAAGCAGTAGATATCCTACCCTGGAGAACTCACTCTTTTTTTTTCAATGACTTTTCAAAGAGCTTTTTCCTCCAGTGGGAACAAGAGGAATGTCAGATGGAATGTCTTCTCCTTGGGCAAGACCATACTGGACTGACTCCACACCAAAAAACTCTCAGCAATTCTGGGTAAAAATTAAAACACTCTGGTGATAGAAAACCAAACACATCTAGGAGCAACTCACCAAGGTTTGTGGTCAGCTAGAGAAAAAAACGTTACTGGCACAGAGGCTTATTTAGAAATTAAGAGAGTGATGTCTTGATTAACACCAAGGAGGTGATTAAGTGGCAAACATGTGTAATACTTGTCAGATATACACATTATACTGTGGTCTAAAGAGCAGAACTTTCAGGTACAGAAATATCCCAAATACTCTCCAATGATTTCCACTGCCAAGGAAACTAGCCATATCCCCACTAGAAACAGATGCTGGCCAGCAGTCTTGCAATGAATGATTTGGGTGCTTTGACACTTCTGCAGCTGCTTGTAGCTAGCAGTTGTACTTATTTAGAAGTGCACAATATTTTTTCCGTTGTGTCACAGAGTAGTTACTGCACCATTTTCATCTGTGCTTTCTCAGCCTCTTCTGCTTTTGTGGTTGTGTGGGTGGACAGGCATGGGCAGTACGTATGAGCTGCATCAAGGGACTCATATGTGTGTGAGCATGGGTAGAGGAAGTTGCTCTGCATCCATGCTTGACTGAGACCCTTCCAACTGTGATTCCAGGAGAACTTTGCATGGCCTTGGGAGGAAAAAACAGATGTGTAGATGGTAACATCAGTGAGAACAGGGAAACTGGACACTTATGCTGCATATCTTCTCACACTTTTTATTTCAGCAAATAAAAGTCTGAACAAAAATCTCGGTGCTGCATGCAGAGATTCATGTAAAAGATAAGTGTCTGCTGAACTTTAAGTGATATGTGTTGTGTTGCAAATGTATTTCTGTGGTTTTCATTCCTACTGTTTTCTAGTCTCCTACTCTCACATGCAGATCTCATAATGGGAGTGGTCAAGGGAAAGCTACAGCATTTTAACCAAAAGTCATCTTAGCTTCCTGGTGAATCTATGCATCTTAGCTTCCTGGTGAATCTATGCTGGTTTCATGCACACATGCATACATATGTGTGCCTCCCCTGCCATATTCCTGATAGTCTGAAAGCAGAGTACAGTGCAGACTGCATCTTCTGCATAGATAATATGAGCAACATGCAGGAGACCTGGAATTCCACAACCTCCCTGAAATGCACAACCTGGTCCATATGAGAAGTAAAAATAAATATAACTTTTAAAAACCCCACTTTCTCTAGAGTGGTCTAAAGGGCAATGCTCCTTTTAACCAAGGATGACATATTACATCCTCAGCAGGGGCAAAAACACTACAGCAAGAAAATTAACCTCAACCTTAGTTTATAGACAAGTTGCCCTGTAAACTTGTCCCAGGAATGTTTCAACCATCTGTTGTCTTCCCTCCCACAGCCAAATTACACTAAATTTTAGCAAAAGACTAAACACACACAAGGGCAGATGAGGAGCACAAACCCTTAGCTCTCCTGTTTTTGGAAATAAAGTAGAACTGACTGAAAGAAAATGTCCACTGCTGAGAGGAGATGCGTTAGTCCCAAAACAGTAAGTTGGGGAAGGTCTAAACATTGCATAGTAGCTTATTACTTCTAACAAAATTCCCAAGGTTTGGAGAAAAGGGACAGGCAAGGGATACAGCTGTACACACATCAGCAGTCCTTGCAGTCTCACTACATGCCAAACACACATATATGGTCAAAACATGCACACAGAGGGAAAAAGGAAAGCACATTTCTGTGCCTTCAATGAGGTACAGCAAGAGCAGTTGGCATGTTGATCCTTTCTGTGGCAGAATGGCAGACTTAAACAGACCCTGTTACTATAAACATAAAGGAGAATGAAAGGAATCACAATTACTCATTCACACTAGTGAGACTTAATTTTCTACAGCACTTGAAAAGAGTTAAGTCTGTAATCTCTTAAAAATTTGGAAGAGGATCTTAAATCATCTGATGCCTGTTGTCTTTTAGCAATCCCAGACCTCAGATGCACAGCACTCTCAATAATGAAATAAATGTTTGTCTTTACAAAGGCAATTTCCTTGTTTCCACTTGACATTAACATTAAGTGTAACAAACTAGCACACTTAAAAAGAACCCTTCCTGTATAGCTAAGTACACTTCAAATATATGTACTTAAGACTCTTTTAAAAATTAACTGCTAGTCAACAGAGCAAATTATTTGCATTTTTTTAATAAGAAAACTAGGAACCATCAGAAGTACAACCACAGCAAGATTTTTTTCCTGAGGCACAGTACAAATGTAAAAATCAGGGAGGAAAGTATGAACTCTAGCCCAGCTTTCTTCTCACAGGATCAGCTCCTACAGCGTTTAACTTGGAGCTTAATTTGGTTTTCTCTATGTAAGTCATCTGTTCTTTAAAAATGGGTTTATCAGGGTTCTGTATATCTACCTGCCTTTCTGCTGTTCTTTTCAGGTTTTCCACTTAAAGTTTTGGGAAGATCCAGTCTGATAACATCAGTGCAATGAAGCATTTTCAGTGCCTTGCTAAGAAGAGATAGAAGTGTTCATAGGTTTAAAATTCATCTGGTGTGTAGCTCCTTTGAAGGACCAATGGTAAACTTGATTCTGCACCTTTAAAGCACATCAGGATTTTTACTCATTGTACTGACTGAATTTGTTTTCTATGCACAAAGTCACCACATCAAATACAAAGCCCTACCAAGACAGGAGATGAGTGGAGTATCACTCCACACCATGATTGCAATATGACTGTCTCGCAGCTGCTGTTGCCTTTGCGATCAGAATGATGGTGTCTGAAGAAAACCTGGGTGGAATTGGCAAGGAAGTATGTCCGCCATGGGGGCCAGCCTGCTTTCTTATCACCGTGGTGCAGCATAATCAGAAAACATTTCAGGGTTTTTCCTTGTTCTTCGCAGCAAAGTGAATCTTGTGATGATGGCTGAGGAAGCTAAAAAGCTGGAGCCAGGTGGCAAAGCAGGGACAACAGTAGCCAGCACTTTGCCAGACAGGGTCCCTTCTCTGTCACAGTGCCTCAGTGTTTGCTCTGTTCTGCTAGCTATTCAACATAATCACTCAATGGTAGTTTGTTCACTCTCTGCAAGCTACAGGTGAGATTATACCCCACCTTCCTGTGTTGCCAGACACAGCAGAGTCCCAGTATACTCTGGAATCAGGCTCTAGCACAGATCATGACCAGGTTTGGACAGTCCCTGGGCTCAGAGCTGTTCATATTTGGAGGTGGTCATAGTGGCTCCCTGAGTGCTCAGGATAGCTCCAAAAGCTTTTGGAGAGTGCAACCCCCCAAAAAGTCCACATCATTTCACTCTTCTCAGTACCAAGGGAACTGCCTCACTATGGTTTGAGAAAATGAGAAAGTTTCTCCAGGGAAAGCGGATGTGCGAACTTCTGATGCAGCAGCTGCTCAGCAATAGTAGCCTGGGAGCATGTCATCATGCAGGAAAGCTCATTTGCATTCTGGGGGATATTGGGAAAGTAGCATGGAAGTGGGTAGTGTCCACAGAGCAGTTGACATTTTGCCAGTTCACGTTCCAGTTTAGCCCAGGAAATACAACTTCTGTGTCACTACAAAAATTTACCTTAAATATGATCAAATTATAGCAGATAATGACTTTATTTAAAAAGAGCACAGTCTTCAAAATCTGACCTTCAGCAATAGAAGTCAAAGTGATTTATCTCTGAGATTTGGCTAGACAAAGATCACTTTGTTGCCTTCATCTGTCATGGAAGCACTTACCAGCTGTCATGTAAATTTTCTTTTCCAAATCTCTTTATCTTTCATTCTTTCTGTCTCTCTCATTATTTACTACTAAACCTCTACTAATAAGAAATACATTACATGACCATAAAGGAAAAATTGAAGTTGTAATTGATGAGACAAAAAGACAACATTGAGAAATAAAAAGTCACTTCACTCAATCTAAGCTGTAACTGGTATAGCAGTCTACATTGCTCCACCACAACTTGCCTGCATTGCATCATACCAGCATCAGTGATGGGAAAAGGGCAAAGAGACCACATTGCAATATTAGCTAGAGACAAGTGCAAGAAAAAAGAAGTCAAGAGAAATAGAATTAAAATGTTATATTGTATATATGCAATAAGTAGTGCAAGAAAGTTCATCACTGGGAGCCAAAGGAAGATATTGGAGAGCTGAGAATTGAAGAGCCATACAGTATTGCATCTTGTATACTCTCCTGGGAAAACCTTGGCCTGATGTGAACAGAAGAAAGAAGGCTGTACAACTACAGCTGTATTTTACGGCATGACAGTGCACACACACAAAAGCAGACATTATTCACAGTTATATATCCACTTGTACTCATTGGAGGACTGAGAGCTAGTGACATGCATCTGAACAGTAACATTATTTGGTATATTATGCCAAATACAGAATCAGTCTTAATAAATTACCACCACACCTGCCAGAAGACAGGGCTTTTAGGGGAATTTGGCCAAACCATTCATCTGTCTTACAATCACATTTTCAAAAGCCACACTGTACTGTATCTACACTTTCTATGGCAAGCAGTATCAGAGGGATCTTTTTCACTCATTTAAGAATTAGAACAGCTTTTTACAATAAAATGAAACTACAGTTCTCCCCAAGTCTCATCCTAGTGGCAGCAACAGCTTTGATCAAATAATTTAATAAACAACATAAGACATAGAGATTTCAGTTCCTCTTCCTCACTACTTGGCACCCATATCACATCCTGTTGTGATACAGTTTCCTCTCATACTGTGCCATGAGGAAAATAAATAAGCTTCTAAATGTTCTGATTTCTAATTCTAAAGACAACATTAAAACATTATTTTAGATATGTGATGGGCATTGTTTTGGTCTGGAAGCTAGCACATCCAGGACTACAGATGTGACTTTCTTCAAGAAGAAATATTTCTTTTGTATCAGATCTTATTTTCCAAAATAGTTTGTGGCAATGACTTAAAACAGAACACATGTATGTTTGATTTTTTTACTGTAGCATTAAGACTATTGTTTAGTAGACCTGTTCTTAAAACCACAGAACATTGGAAGTTCAAAGGGACCTCCAGAGATCATGGAGTCGAAACCCCCCTACCAAAAAAGGATCCCCTAGGGTAGTTTGCAAAGGAATGCATCCAGGCAGGTTTTGAAAGTCTTCAGAGAAGGAGATTCCACAACCTCTCTGGGTAGCCTGTTCCAGTGCTCCACCAGCCTCACTCTACAGAAGTTTCTCCTCATGTTGAGGTGAAACCTTCTATGTTCCAGTTTGTACTCATTGCTCCTTGCCTTATTGCTGCATATTGATGAAAAGAGATCGGCTCCATCTACTTGACACCCACCCTTCCTGTATTTATAGACACTGGTCAGATCTTCTCAAGACTAAACAGCCCCAGGGCTCTCAGTCTCTCTCCATAGGGCAGATGCTCAAGTCCCCCAGTCATCCACTGGACTCTTTCCAGCAGGTCCTTGTCTCTCTTGAACTGGAGATTCCAAAACTGGGCATAGTATTCCAGGTGTGGTCTCACCAGGGCAGAGTAGAGGGGGAGAAGAACCTCCCTTGACCTGCTGGACACTTTTCCTGATGCACTCCAAGATGCCATTGGCTCTACTGGCCACAAGGGCACATCACTGTCCCATAGAGAACTTGCTGTCTAAGAGGACTCAAACGTCCTTTCAGACTATTTCCAAAACCATGCTTAATATGTTTAATTATCTCAAATCAGCACTCGTTCACTTTAACAATATAATGTTGACATAATCAAAAACTTAGGCAGGTTACAATTAGATCTGTAAAATTACCAACAATATCTCTTTTTTTTAAGCTGCTTCTTAAAATTCCTCATGTCCAGTGAAACATAAACCTCAAATCCTGAATTTGTACAACAAATACCTATACTGCATTTTATATTTATGTCTTCAGAGTACATTTCACTCCAGAGTCTTTACATAATTATATTTGCATTTGACAATACTCCATCTATTCTGCCTTTGCCAAGATGGTTCCTAAGCATTTTCTCTGGGCATTCATTATCTCTCTCTTTCCAAGAGAACACAGCAGTCAAAAAGAGAGATCTTCATTGTATGACATTTTATGACTACGACATTACAGAGGCTGAGGTTTAAAATTAGTTTTTTGCAGGTCAAATATACTTTAATGTTTTAGTTCTAATGAGATATTTGTCACTTCATGCTGCTTGATTCCCTTTTCATGCTCCTGCAGACAGTTCACCAGTGATTGGGATCTGAGCTCAGATGTGACTTTTTTTAACTGTTGGGAGGATTTCCAATGTGCTAAGTGGGGTAAGAAATGGCATACTGAAGAAGTTATTCTAGAAAGCAACATCTTCCTTTTGGAGAAGGAAAACTTCATCTGGATGGTCTCAGACAAACCTGCTCCTTTTCTCCCTTAGCTAAAAGCACCTGCATCTGAATTCGTTTTTCACTTTTCCCTACTCTCTTGTCATTCTTATGGTTAATGTATTAAACCTGGCCAAAAGAAAAGAATCTTTGTCCAGAAGACATTTCACACTCCAAAATGGTGAACTTCATTTCTGCATCTGTTTCTTTGATGCCTTATCTAGCATCCTTAGCAAATTACATCCTGCCATTTGTATGCAGAGCACAGCAAAGTGAGACGGACTGAGAACTCGCTGAAAAACAGAGCTCAAAGGGTTGTGATCAGCAGTGCAGAGTCTAGTCGGAGGCCTGTAGTGAGCAGCATTCCCCAGGGGTCAATAGTGGGTCCAGTACTGTTTGGCAACTTTATAAATGACCTAGAGAAAGGGATGAAGAGTACTCTAAGGAGTTTGCTAATGACACAAAACTGGAAGGAGTGACTGACACACCAGAAGGCTGTGCTCCCATTCAGTGAGACCTGCACAGGCTGGAGAATTGGGTGAAGGAGAACCTAATGAATTTCAGCAAGGATAAGTGTAGAGTCCTACTCTTAGGAAGGAACAGCCCAATGTACCAGTACATGTTAGGAACTACTGGAAAACAGTTCTGTGAAGAAGGAGCTGGAAGTCCTGTTGGACAAGTTAAACATGAGCCAGCAATGTGCTCTTGTGGCCAAGAAGGCAAATAGTATCCTGGGATACATTAAGAAGAATGTGACCAGCAGATTGAAGAAGGTTATCCTTCTCCTCTATTCTGCACTAGTGAAACCATACTTAGAGTATTGTGTCCCTTTCGGGCTCTCCAGTTCAAGAGGGACAGGGAACTAAAGAGTCCAATGGAGTGCTGCAGAGATGATTAGGGGAATGGAGCATCTCTCTGACTAGCAGAGGATGAGACATGGGGCTCCTTAGTCTGGAAAAAAACAAGGCTCAGAGGGGAGTTTTCTCAGTGCTTATACATATCTAAAGGGTGGCTGTCAAGAGGATGGGACCTGACTCTTTGCAGTGATGCTCAGTGATAGATAAGGGGCAATGGGTACAAACTAGAACACAGTAGATTCCACCTAAAAACAAAGAAGAACTTGTGACTACCCTATACTATTGCTTTTTTAAGAAAACAACACAACAAACCCCACACATTTCTGCATCACTAAACCCAGAACTTTGGAAGTGAAGACAACTGCTGATAAAAATGCACAGTATTCTCTGATAAAAAGGAAGTTTTGTAATAACTTTCAGAGTCATGAGGAAACAGCAATAGTGATTTTCAACCACATCTTAGTAGTTTTGCTAAAGGACTTTGAAGTTGGATTTTCTTTGAGATTGAGGTTGCACCAGGTAACATTAGGAGGTGTTTTCTTGCCTGAAATTATCTATAGGCATATGGTAGTGTAGATGAGGAGCCACATCTTTGATAAAAACTTTCCATATAGGTTCTTCAAACACTCTTGCCTTTTATCATTCATCTTACCTTTGATGTGATACTTGTAAGGGAAAGATCGCATAACAGGTCTGTATTTTGACCCGAAGCCAAACGCACCAGTTTATTGCTTGTAAGTGACATGTTAACAAATCTGTATCTAAAAATATACTGCTATTCAGTATGAGTAGAGAGAACCATATCAGCTGCAATGATCTTCCACTTCAGCTGCTTCTCCTTTTTTGGCTGCATGGTAAAAAAAAAATAGGGAAGAATCCCATAAGGCAAATTGTGTCCTGGGCTGTTTCAAAAGAGGCTTGCCCATCAGAAACAGAGGGGTCATTCAGCCACACTGCTTTTGAGAGACACCACCTGGAATACTGCGTCCAGCTCTGGAGTCCTCAACACAGGAAGGGCATGGACCTTTTGGAGTGGATCCAGGGGAGTGCCATGAAGATGATGAGAGGGCTGGAGCACCTCTCCTTTGAAGACAGGTTGAGAGTTAGGGTTCTTCAGTCTGGAGAAGAGAAAGATTCAAGGAGAACTTATAGAGGCATTTTGATATCTCAAGGGGACCTACAGGAAGGCAGAGAAGGGTCTGTTCAGAAGGGCAACTAGCAATAGAATAAAGGGCAATGGTTTAAAACTAAAAGAGGGTAGATTTAGATTGGACATCAGGAGAATGCTCTTCGTGATGAGGGGAGTGAAAGACTGGACAGGTTCCCCAGAGATGTGGAAAAGGTCCCATCATTGGAGACTTTCAAGGTCAAACTTGATGGGCCCTTGAGCAACTGAATCTAGTTTAATATGCTTCTGCTTACTGCAAAGAGACCTTGGACAAGAAGACCTTTAAGGGTCACTTCCAAGCCAATGCATTCTATGATTCTATATGAACTCCCCAAGGAATATGATTTGGCAGCAAGAGCCTGTTTTTATTAACCACAAGGATGTTCAGTGTGTATGTCACAGGAATGGAGTTACTGGTAAGAGAATATCCTTATATTTCAAGCCTTCTGGGGAATTCTGCAGGTAGGGACAATTCAGAACCTGCCTAAGGCTGGGTCTTAATGAAAAACCATTTAGAAAAGAAATAAAAGATGAGGCTATCTTATAAATTAGAGATTAATTTCCAAGAGTGCAGATTCAAAAGCCTGGTGCAGGCAGTGAAGAGGTCTATGCCCTACTTTTCCAATTCTGGAGTCTGCTAGCTATAGAGATACATTTGGTTTCTCACTTATTCTGAAATTCCTATCCACCTGAACCATTACGCATGCATAGTTATAGGGTGTTCTTACTTATCGTGTATGAAAAGAGAATGATAGAAACTATGGCAAAGAATGCCACGAGAGTGCATTCAAGCTATGCATCGGAGAAAGAACGATTTTATACTCAAAATGCTGAAAATTCACCTATACAGTCAAGTAAGGAAGCTTTTAGCCACAAAGAACCGATGTCAAAATCCCTATTCATTGCCTATTATTAAAGCAGAACCCAAAATATCAAGAGTAGTTCCCAAACTAAAATATTTCATCAAGAAATATTTCAGTAAGAGAAGTGAATTGGCTGCTGCCAATACATTCTGACTCAACAATAATTCTATAGGAACTTTCGTCATCCTTTAAATTTAATGTCAATTTTATGTCTATCCTCCCAAACTGATCACTAATTTGCAGTGTTCTTAGTGACACACGGAGGGGCTGAAGTAACCTTGTCTTTGATACTCAGAACTGCTGGTTGGCAGCAGAAACAGCATTGAGACCCGCAGGTCTTGCACAATCCTGGAGTTTATCACTCATCACGGCCAAATTAATTGTTAATCCCAGTATGACTCAGAAGGGAGACCAAGTAAAACATTAACACGGTAACCTCCTTAACCTTCGTTAACAACTGTCACTGTGGCATTTGTTTGCAGTGTGGCACTGACAGCTTTGTGATGCCCGAAACAAACTTTCAGATCGGTGAAGAAGTCCCTACTTGGTTGGGGTGCCTGACAACAAACAAGCCAAAGACAGCCACCAACGTGCAAGAAGAAACGGAACTGCCGGTGAATGTGAACTGTAGCTTTCACCTAGCAGGCTGCTGTTCCAACGCCCCTTATCAACGCGATTGTCAGAACTTTTACTCTCTACGCCTTCAGCTGCAGTCACGCGCCGTGTCACGTTACGTTTAAGGCTAGTATCATTTGAAGTATATTTCAAAACACAGATCAGCAGAAGAGCCAAGAGTCCCTAGCAGGCTCCACGAAGAGCCCTGCCCACAGATGGGTTGCGATACCCTGCTCACTATCCGTGCACAAACTGAGCCAGGAGGTGGGAGCGGTCTCCGCCGCGTCGCCGGGCCAACAAGATGCTGCTTGTCTCACGATCACTGAAGCCGGTGTCCAGCCCCGACAGCCTAGGACTTCCTCAGCAGCGCCAACAGCCAGTGGGAAGGGACTCCCCACCGGGCTTTGACAAGGGGGCAGGACAGAGGAGAGAACGCTTGACCCCTCGCGTAGCTGAGCAGGGCAGGGCTCTCTCCAACCGAGATATGCAACACCGAAGCGGGACTGCGGCCAGTTCGCACGGTGCCCCGGTAGCGGGGCTGTCCGTGCAATGAAGGCGGAAATCCCCGCCGGGAGGAGCCGTGGGAGGGAAAAAGGGGAATGGCCTAAACTGAGTCAGCCGGCGGGTGAGCGGGCACAGCACAGCTGGTCTGGGGCAGCCGTCCTCCTGCCGCACCGCTGCGATGGAGCCGCAAAGGTAAGTGTCGACACCGCCGCAAGAGGATCTGCCGCCGCCGCCCCTGTGTGTCGTTGAGACAGTAGGCGGACAAGCCGGCTCCTTGTTCGGAGGCAGAAAGGTGCACACCCTTCTTAGTAAAACCTGGGTTTCGTTGCAGTGCAGCGGGCGGGAAAAGTAGAAGGGGTAGTCTTCTGAAAGGGGGACGGGGAGACGCGGTGCACGGAGTCCCCTGCCCGACGCCCGGACAAGTTGTTGCGGCGTTAAACGTGCCTGGCCGCGGAGCTCTCCCGCGTGCCGGCGGCTCTTGAGAGTTTGCAAGGTGCCTCCCGCCTAACGGGTCAGCCCTCTCGGAGGCCTGTTTGTGTTCGGCCATGGAGGGCTGCAGGCCCGAATGAGAGCCATGGGAGGCGAACAGGCGTGATGTCACTACAAGAGTAGGGTAGAGGCAAAGTTATCTTAGCAGTAAAGCAAAAGTTATTATTGCAAGCATCAGGACATCTTTTGTGCTGACGGTTTGCGGCAGAAGAGGCACAGCCCGTGACTCAAACTGTGCATGAAAGGGGTAAGGTGGTAGTAGAAAGAATAAATCTTGTCAGGCAAGAATGCATTGAAAGAGGAAGTGCAACTTTCTCCCATTTCACATGACCTTATAAGAACCATGTAGAAGGGAAAGGTGTGCAAAAGAATTGAAAAATTAAAAAAATACATTAGAAAAAAATTTAAAAATCTATAAACATCAAGAAAGGTGAGATAGAGAACCCAAGAAATTAATACAGCCACATCTGCACTTGGTGGAGCCCACTACCTGCATGATGGATGCAGTAGACACAGAGGGTGAGTGTAGGTGGGGCAAAAGGAAGGGTTCTGCGCAGGTGAGAGTGTGTCTCCATTTTTCCAAGAGGACCTAGGCATTAAAGCCTTTCTGGGGGCCATGGTGGGTTGACACTGCCCCTCACACTACCACAGCTGCCATTTCCTCCAGGTGAGAAGATGAGCATCCCTAGATCTGTCCAACCTTGACTGTGATATCATTTATTAAAATAAGAAAAGAAGGCCTGCTTTGTATATATACATTAGAGAATCAGTTCTGGCTGCCTATCTAAATGTTTGTTTGCATCAGCAAATGCCTACTGTGGGAAAATCCCTAAAGAGCTCTGTAAAGATTAGTCAATTGTTGTTCGTCATTTAATTTAATGACTTGCTATATTCATAGTTTCTATGGGCAGGGAAGAGTAAAGCAAGCACAGCCACGGGATTAAAAATGACATTAAGGTGATCTTGTCTAGGCAGACCTCTACAAACCTGACACAAAAGCAATGACTCCTGCACAGTATAAAAGCACTGCAGAAATATAATACAAGATCACATGTAAAAGCCAGTGAAAGTCAATGCCAGAGACAGAACAGAGCAGAACTGCCTCCCTGGAATGTTTAAGTACACATACTTAGCAAAATAAGCATTTGAGTCTCCTAAATCTGCAGAAATATACCACACAGACATCTGCTTAAAGTTTTGAAACCTTGTCTATGCAACCATTTCAACGGATGGAGAAAAGAGGAAAAGAGAAAGGGTTTTCTTCATATAGAAGTAATACAACTTGGACTGACTCTTAAGCTTTATCCATGTAATTCTCTGGAGACAGGGGTTTCAAGTGGCAGTAGACATTGTATCAGAAATGTCCTCTGCTTTCTCTATGGGAAGCCAAATACATTTGGGAAGATCACAATTTTCTTGAGAACACATGGGAATTGGAGAGCTTTCTGCACAAAAGAGGCAGCCTAACCTGTGTCCATGCAACTGGTAGGAGTAAAGCTGTGCAGAAGCAACACCATGCCAAGGAGATGGTGGAAAAAGGTCCTTGGCTGAACAAAGAGGCAGAAGCTGTGGGGAAAGGGCATGAAGCCTGAATGAGAGAGGGGATGTTGTAAAGCACAGCTGATGGAGCAGAGGGAAAGTGAAGTGAGAAATGGCTGCTGAGAGAGTGAGCTTAGGTTCGGGCTTGGAGGAAGGAACATCTGTCGGGGCAGGGTTTGATTTGGAGGGAAGAAGGTAAACAGCTAGGACAGGAGACCCTAGAGCTCACTGGTAGCGGCCCTTCCCATTGCCCAGCCCGTGGTTCAGTTACTGGACCTAACTGAGGGTTGAGAACAACAAAGGAAGCAGCTGCACCCAGGTAGAGTGGCCTCACAGTCCAGCTTGTTTGTGAAAGCAGGGAAACAGGGTGAGCAGGTGCTTCTGTCCCTCTGCCTTGTCAGGTCAGCTTTACAAAACCTGCTGCACTCAGGGCAGTGCCAAGGTGGACAACTGCAACCACTTGATTCTCATTCCAAAACCTTTCCAGCACCTTCCTCCAGACCACTGAGGGAAGGGAAAGGGAAAGAATGAGTGCATAATGTATAGGTAGCATGGTGGTGAAAGGCTTTTCTAAAGTAACTTTTAGAAAAGGGCTACATGTTTACCTTTCTTAAAAGCTTCCGTGGGATGGGAATGAAATCACCTGGACTTTACAGATAGTTTAAACTGGGTTTTCCTATAGCATCCAGCATGGGTAACTCCTTTGGGAAATGCAAGTATAGATTTGCCACTGCGGAGTAATCAAACAATGAGTTCTTTCCAGGAAAACCTTAGCACGTCTCCCTACTGTCAGCATGTTTCCTGTTTACACATTTTTACTGAGTGCACAAACTGGTGGGCAGTATAACCAGCTGCTTGTCGTTCTTTAACCTGATAAAGCCAAAACTCATTGAGTTTCAGCAAAACAGTGGGGTGCAGAGCTTGGATGTGGATTTGGGCCTCTGCAGCCATGCAGCATAGCCTCCAAAGCCCATTTGTCCAGGTTTTATGGTTTGTTTTTCCACAAAACAGACAGGCACAACACTAGCTTCATGCCTTCTGCTCTGATTCCAGTAGCAGCCCTGGCTACCCACCCACAGAGTTAGGACAGAAGTTTTGCAGCTGTCAAAAATGTAAATACTTAATGGGACATTACAAAATAGCCCTATCTATTTTACCTACTTCCTCTACTACACTACAACAATCAGCATTAAGTTTATTGCTTATTTAAACAACAGCATTGCTAAAAAATCAATCATGTAATGCTCATTTACTTTTTATTTTAGGTACCGATTTCTGTTACTGTTCCTTCATATCCTGAGAGCTGGTAAGTTCAGAACACTTTAGTTGAAAATGAAGCTGCCCTCCCTTTAATATATTTGGCCAAATAAAGTAGTGGTGATATGTACAATACAAACATCTGCATGTTTTCAGCAAGACACTTATGAATTCCTCAATGTGAAATGTTCTCTGACATGCATTAGGGAAAGAATTAAAAATCTATTTCTATCAGTTTGGGTACACAGAATAGCAAGCAGCCTTATGTACACCCTTGCTCAAATAGCTCTGCATAGTTATCTCTGCCAAAAAAAAAAAAAAAGACAGTGTGGTAGTGAAGGCTGTTGCCAAGCAGATCTAGCATGTATAGATAAAGTACATACTAGAATTATACATCAAGGTATCAAGTTAACTACAGTTCCAAAAATCCCTTTCCAAATCAAGGTATGCTTAAATGACATCACTCGTTAGTGGAGAAGAGAGGTAACGTTCACCCCTGAGCAGGGAAGCTGTGGTCAGAACCACCCTGGCCCTTTTAAACTTCCTGACCTGTGCTTTCTGCATCACCTGTCAGCCATTTCATGCCTTCTGATTGCTTAGGAGAAGCTGCTTTTCTCATCTCTGGAGGCCAGAAAAAGTGCTTTGAAAGCCAGATACTGTGCTAGCCTACCTCAAGTGGCCATGAGAGGTTGTAAACATCTAATGGATGTGATCTAATGGAGGTAACTGGGCATGCTGGTTTGCCAGCTGAGTGTGTTTGAGAGGGTGACACCAGTAGTAGTGACACAACATTATTGCTGTGGCAAGTCCATTTTGGGAAACACTTTTTTCCCTTGCTTATTTTGCTGGGTTTCAAAATGGTAGTAGCACTCTTTTTTATTGTGTGCTGGTTTGAGGCTAATCAGAACATTTTAATGAGGGAAATTAAATCCTTGGCTGTGAGAAAAAAATAATAGTGACCTATATCACTCATTTCCACTTACTGTGATTTACCTGGTATTACTTGGAATTCTTTTTTAATTTTAAAAAATTATTATTAAAGCTTTAAGATCTGAACATGTGTCTACAGTTAGTCTACTCGGTGCAAAAAGTGACTTATGCAGGTATTTGTGGGGGTAAGAACTCATAGACTGGTTGATCCTTGGAGCAAGAAATAAGCAGAAGGCTTTAGACTGTGAAAGATCCCTTTGGAAAACATAAGACAAATAGACACAGAGAATTAGCCACCAGCAAGTCAAGAGTTAGGAGTGGCTATGAAGTGAGAACACTCAGCTGCCTCTTATAAATAGTAATACTCAAGTCCACATGTGGTGTAATGCACTTGAAAAGACTGACATTTTTCAACTTTACCTCCCTTCTGTCCCCTCTCTCCTTCTATCTTGTAGTTACTGCACTAGAGATCGTCAGTAAACCTGGTGACAATGTTACACTGAGCTGCATTTATCAAGGAGGAAAATTGCACTTAAAAAGTCTACGCGTATATTGGCAAATAGCTGATGATCAACACCAGTGTCCAGTTGTACATGCACTGATCTCTGGCCAAGATAATGAAAGTGAACAGTGTATTGATTTTAAAAACAGGACTCGGTTATTCTGGGATAGATTGGAAGAAGGGAATTTTTCACTGCTGCTGCTGAATGTCAGCCAGAGTGATGAACATATCTACAAATGTGTAGTGCTGCAGGAAAGTGAATATACTAAAATGATCCACCAGGCAAATGTGGCTCTCAGTTTAGCAGGTAAGAATTCATACCACTTGCCCTTACCCAAATTTATTACAGCTTTTCACATTTGCACTACTTCAATGGTATATCACACAGTATCACAGTATCACCAAGGTTGGAAGAGACCTCACAGATCATCAAGTCCAACCCTTTACCACAGAGCTCAAGGCTAGACCATGGCACCAAGTGCCACGTCCAACCTTGTCTTGAACAGCTCCAGGGACGGCGACTCCACCACCTCCCTGGGCAGCCCATTCCAGTGTCCAATGACTCTCAGTGAAGAATTTTCTCCTCACCTCGAGCCTAATCTTCCCCCGGCGCAGCCTGAGGCTGTGCCCTCTCGTTCTGGCGCTGGCCACCTGAGAGAAGAGAGCAATCTCCTCCTGGCTACAACCACCCCTCAGGTAGTTGTAGACAGCAATAAGGTCACCCCTGAGCCTCCTCTTCTCCAATATTTTTAAGCATACCCTTGACTTTGAAATGTATTTCAGCCCTTTGCTGAAATGAAGTCTGCTTAATTTAAATGTTACAGGCAGGGAATCTAAAACCACGGAGATATGTTGCAACAGCTGTTTTTTCAGTGTGGGTCCTTTTTGTCTTGGGTTTCATTAACATGAGGTCTCTTGCCCTTAAGACGTTGCTTGCTGTCTTCAGCTTTCTGCCCTTCCAGTAATTCTTCCAGCTTTCTGACTTGCATGCCAAACCTGCAGGTGTTTCCCTTTCAAGTCATGCAAAACCCAGAACTCTTCCCCCAGAACCTACTGTCATAATTTTGTTTTCTTAATACCTTTCAACCTGTTAATGACTATTTCTTTTTCTTTTGCTCTCCAGCTAGTTATAGCCAACCAATACTCAGAGGACCAATAAGAAACAACACTGAAGAGGAGGTGACTTTCAGCTGCAGGTCTGACAATGGATACCCAAAGCCCAATGTTTATTGGATAAATAAAACTGACAACAGTCGTCTGCCTTCAAAACTAGAGATCACCCACCATGCTGATGGCACTTACAGTGTTTTTAGCACTTTGAAGGTTAAAGCCTCTCCTAACATGCAAATAGAGTGCTCCATAGAAAATAAAATACTGCAGGAAAACCTATCAGCTAACTGTAAGTACCTTCATGCTACTTCATGTTTTCTACATAGTAGGGATATCAACTAGGGTACACACTAATTCAGTAGTTCCAAGAAATGCTGAGAAGAGCTCAAGTTTTGTTTCAAGCTAGGCATGCTTGGCTATGGATTTTGTTTACCTCTTCCACATTGGGTGAATACCCAATCCAGTGTGTTATGACAATGTTCATAGAATCACAGAATGTTAGAGGTTGGAAGGGACCTAAAAAGATCATCTAGTCCACCCTGCCCAGCCAGAGCAGGATCACCTGTACCAGTTCACAGAGGAAGACATCTAGGCTGCTCAGCTCTTGCATGCAAACCAATCACCGGACATTACCCTCTGGTTCCTCAGGAACATGATCACTTGGGGAGTTTTGTTATTTGTCAAAGGGCATCATACAGCAGATCCAAATTCCCAAACCCCTACCTGACTGCTTTGCAGCGCTCAAGTTTGCTTTTTACTTTGCCTAATTTCAAACTTCTGATTTCAGCCTCCAAAACTCTATTTAATACCAAACACTACTCAGCAGACAGGTTGGACTCAGTGATCTCTGGAGGTCCCTGCCCAACCCCTACCATTTTATGAATCTAAAGTAGGCCTATTTCAAACGGGTAGTATTAACCCAATAGATTGATATGCATAATAGCACAAATATAATATACTTTTTATTGCTGATATGAGTGATCAACTCAACAAGAATTTAGATACTCAACTCTTCACAAAACCAAAAAACTATTTAAAAAAAACTTACTTAAAAAGTTGTAGCTATAGTGCCAATAGTGGACTTCATGATTTCCAAACATTTCTATGTAGAATCTGTCTGGAGCGGCAGAACATGCTGGAGGTAGCTGTTCAGTCTCATTGCTGTTTGTGATCCTGCCTCCCACCACACCTTTCTCTCAGGTTTCTGTACCCTAGTGCTAGCACAAGAAGGGATCTGCTGGAGAGGGTCCAGCAGAGAGCTACAAGGATAATCATGGGACTGGAAGGCATGCTTTATGAGGAGAGACTGAGAGACCTGGGGCTTTTTAGTCTGGAGAAGAGAAGACTGAGAGGAGATTTAATAAATGTTTATAAACACCTGAGGGCTGGTCAGGACGGGGGGACAGGCTCTGCTTACTTGCTCCCTGGGATAGGACAAGGAGCAATGGGTGTAAGTCGCAGCACAGGAGGTTCCACCTCAACACAAAGGGGAACTTCTTTACTGTAAGGATCACAGAGCACTGGAACAGGCTTCCCAGAGAGGTTGTGGAGTCTCCTTCCCTGGAGACTTTCAAGGCCTGTCTGGATGTGTTGCTCTGTGATCTGTGCTAGATTGTGTGGTCCTGCTCTGGCAGGGGGGTTGGACTCTATCTCCTTGAGTCCATTCCAACCCCTAATATCCTGTGATCTTGTGATTGTTTGCATAACTGTAGCTGGATACCCACAGTTAGTTTACCTGAACACGTCAAGAAATCACATACTCTAGACTAATGACACCGATCCACAAACGTAGCTAATTCATATAAATTATTTCCAGGCCCAAAAACCATGTATGAACAAAAGTTGCACAGTAGAGTGTTTTTTATATATATGTTAACATATCCAAATTAAAGGAAAACTAAGCAAACTTATAATTAGTTTCCTAATGGCATTCTGTCATACTGTATTGTAAGGAGAAAGACAGTCACCTTACTGTTTTTTGTTGGTTTCTAAAAGCACTACCACACATGAAATAGTAAATGATGTGATTTGAAACCTTCATTGTGCAGCAACTGGTGGAAATTCATCGACTTCAGGGGAAAAGGTTTTCACCCACTTTTCTGAATACCATGAGATCTACATTTTAGATTTTATATAGAATCATAGAATTACAACAGTTGGAAGGGACCTCCAGAGATCAAGTCCAACCCTCCTGCGAAACAGGATCACTTAGGGCAGGTCACAGAGGAATGAATCCAGGACGGTTTTGAAGATCTCTAGAGAAAACCATGTCACCTCCTCTCTAGGCAGCCTGCTCCAGTGCTCCATCACCCTCACAAGGAAAGAAGTTTTTTCTCATGTTGAGATGCAAATTCATGCAATTGAGTCCACATCCGTTGACTATTGTCCTATTACTGGGCATCACTGAAAGCAGACTGACTCCATACTCCTGACAGCCACCATTCAGATATTTGTAGCAATTGATAAGGTCCCCTCTCAGCCATCTCCAGACTGAATAGCCCCATGTCTCTCAGTCTTTCCTTGCAAGAGATGCTTCAGTCTCTTAATCATCCTTGTAACTCTCCATTGAACACTCAGTAGTTCCCTGTCCCTCTTGAACTGGAAAGCCCAGAGCTGTACACAACAGGTTTATTTTCAACAGTCAAGCTCAAACATACAGTCTCACAAAGCTGGTAGAAACAAACAACCAAAAGGAACAGAGGATTGCATACAGTATGACAACAGGAAGGAATAAACTGTTGTTGTATTATTAGACAGTATGAACTAGAAATCTGCCTTCCTCAGAAGGAATACCACCTGAACCACAATGATATGAATAGCACAAATATTTACTTTCAGAACTTAGTATGTGTGAAAAATATAGTCAAATACTTGCCTATGTGGCAGATGAAATGTGAAAATTTCACTTGAAACATATGTATATAAAATGTGAAAACTTAAACCTTATTGTATCTTTTTTCTATTTTATTCCAGACACACAGGAGAAGCAAAGCAATGATTCTAGCACAAAAAGTCCCGAAATCCTGGAAAAAAAACAACGAGGTGCTCAAGCAGTTGGCATCATTTCAGTTGTCATTCTGATAGGTGTTCTAGTGGCTTTAACCTGCTGGCTGAGGAGACAAAGGCGGAGGTCTGCTAAACTAGTGTCCTATGCAGGTAATGAGGCACAGCATTTGCATGACTAAATCTGAAGAGTTCTTTTCCATTTTCTGACTACATTTTGCTGTCCAACAAGCATTTAGAACACTGAACCCCCAATTTCAGTGGATGTTGCTTAATACTACCCCCGTCTCACTAAAGAATATATTTATCTACCCTACCTGCTTAAAATAGTGCATTTGTTTCAACAGATGTTCAATTAGTTGAGGACAAAGAAGGACTCAAGAGTGTTAAAAATATTATTCTTGTTTGTCTCAAGAGTAACAACTTCATAATTTCAGTATTCAAGTTCAGAACAAAGCCTCTGGATTAGACTTGATGGATGTTACAGACTACAGACTCAAGCATGTAAACTGGTAGCCCTACTTCTTCTCTAAGCCCTTTCCTTGAGCTCTCTAAGCATTGCCAAAGGCAGAGAGCCTTGATTCCCAGAAGTTCCTTCAACAGTTCAGGCCAAAGGATATTAAATAGCAACAGAAGACAGAGCATAGAGGCTAAAGCCACCTTCTCTTCCTGTTCTACAACCATGCTAAAGCTCAGTTTCCATTAAGACATAACCAAATTCGGAAAATCTGTTTTAAATACTGATTTTCAAATCTGAACAACCCTCACCATTTTTCACTTCACATCATGTCAGCATCTATCATCAAATGGTTGTTCTCTGCCTTTTCAGGCACTACATTCTAGAAGGTCTTTAACTGGGATACAGAAATATGATTTGCTTCATGCCTATGAAATTCTGTCTTTGAGCTTATATACGCCCAACTTAAAAAAAAAACCCTAATCATTCCCCTTTAAAGAAAAAGAATCTGCAGTTCAGACCTTCAAGATGGTCATATTTTTTATAAGCAAGAATGCTATATTACAGGCTAGGTGGTTTACAATTCATTTATATAATGGAGAAAAAATAAACCCAGGACCAAATAAATCCAATACAGAATTTGAAAACAACACACTCAGCACAGGGACTTGCAAGAATACAGAGAGAGTGAAGTATCTGCCTATTTTATGTCTTATTTGGTAGTTTCTACTGAAGCAAGTGACTGTTGCATAGGTGTCTGTGCAGAAGAGGCAGAAAGCATTGTGATTTCACCCAAACTGAAATAGTTTCATCATACTTTGCCATAGCAGACTCTGTGAACATATCCAATTAATAATTGGGTTAAGAGTCAGCTATTTTTCAGACCCACCACACAACCGCAGCTTCATCCACCACTTCTGCATTTCCTAAACATAAAGAAGCATTTCCTGCAGAGCATAATAAAGAAAGCAGGATGGATTTTCTTCCTAAAATGAAGAAACGTTTACTCTCCCCATTCCTATGAGCTGCATTAACATAACAGAAGCAGTTCATTTAATGTCAACATTGTCTTCTCCAGATGGACTTACACCAGGCTCTATTTAATGAAATCCCTGGACTCGGCTTCTAAGTAGGAAAACCTCTGTGACATAAATCAAAATAAATATTTATCTTATACTGAAGCACAATTTGTTCATTAACAACAAACAAAGATACTTTCCTTCCAGACACCATCTTCTCCTTGGCACATCTTCACACCATCTGTGGAAGAGAAGCAGCTTTGGTGGGTCACTGCTAGCAGAAACTGTCCTACCTCTGATGGTGGGACACCACCTTTGTTTTCTGCCAGCAGAACCACTTAAGGCAGTGTGTTTTGAGCATCCTAATTTGAGGGCCACCTAGACCGATAGATACCAGAGAAACGAGAATCATCTAGGGAATGTGATCTCCGATGAAAGACTGATTATGTTTGTTTAGGCTGGAGAAGGCAAGGCTGATTAAGGTTGCAATAACAACCCTCTTCATAGAGTCCTTAAAGAAGATGGGATGAGTTAATTATTGTCCTAATCCATTTGATACAGCACTTAACAGCACAGCAGGCTTAAACTATTTAAGATAGATACATGATAGAAAATAATGCCTAAGGGTAATGGTAGCTGAGCACTATTGTAGTTGAGTTTGTGCAGGCTATCAAGTCCAAGTTTGTTGCTGGTCTGTTTTATTCTTTACAAAAGAAGAAACCAGTATCTGTAAGATTTATTTTTTTTTAAACAACTGGTTACGGGTTGGACTTGATGATCTCTGAGGTCTCTTCCAACCTTGGTGATACTGTGATACTACTCTGGGGCAAAAGATGGGCACTTGGAAGAATTCTAGCCTAGTTCAGACATTGTTTGATATTTTAATGCAAGTTGTGTGGGGGGGACGTAATTCATTGTGGATGTTCACCCATGGGGACACTGCCACAGCATTTTGCTTTTCAATACTGATCCTGTTTCCAGGGATTTCCTTTTATGAAGAATATCATATTGTTTCACAAGGGATGGGAATTGTGAATACTGCAAAAGAAAAAGAACCTACTGAGACTAACTCCAAAAAGTTGTGGAAACTGAGGAAGGCAGGTTGCAAAGAAGGGTATCTTCATCCTAGTTGGATTAGTCTCTCCATACACCCATTACAATCACTAGGACAGGATGCTCTGTGAGGAGAAATTCAGAGCTAGAGCAATTCTGAATTGCTCTGTGAAGGAACGTTCACTGACTGTACAGGAGCTTCAAGAAGTTGGTTTCCCTTGACCATAGGCTTTATGCATCTCATTCTCTGAAATAGTTTCAAATGCACCAAAGGTGATGCTGCCATCCCTTCACTAGGCAGGGAATATTAGCAGGAGAGCACTGTTGGCTTTTGCACAAAGACACACACTTCCAGCATGTAGCAGGAGGGCAGAGGGCTCCCAGTGCCCCAGGTTCTCAGGCAGAGACAGGGCTTCACCACACCTGATTCTCAGTATTATCTCCTCCATAGCTTTGCAGCTTGCTCCACTGGTTGTATAGGAAAACTAGCTCTAGGATATGATTACTTGTAGAGGATTTCCTTCCGTTTGTTTGTTTTCTAAACATGGGTTTGTTTTCACAGCTTCTGTCTAAATGGAAAGTCTGCCAACATTTGGGGCCGCTGGAGATGTGTCAAGAGAAGCATCACCCCCCCATATCAGTGGCAGCATTGCTTGTAATACAAGTGACAAATTTCTGCAGAGTGCGCCAAGAGAAGTGGCAAGAAAAAGCTTCTCCAGTACAAGAGATAGCAAAATCTTCTGGATTTCTGTTCCAGCCACTGGTGGTATCCACACAAGTTGTGTCACCACACCAGCTAACCTCTTTGGACTGTCCTTTGTAATAGTCTGTCAGTATTTTGAGCTGCTGCGCTAAGGAAAGAAGTAAGCCTGGGACTTAGCTACTTTGTGCCAGACCAGTGAAAGCTGGTGAGTGCTTAGTCTCTCATCGGCACCCATGAGGACTTTCCTGGCAGCAAAAGCAACTGCATTTCAGGAGCATGGGAGGGTCAGGCTCCTCACCCTGACAATGACTACTGAATGTGAAGAAAGGCAGCTAAAAAAAAAAAAAAAAAAAAAGAAGAAGAAGAAAGAATTCTGAGAATTCTGAAGGTCTCTTTGCAAAGTGAGATTTGTGACCTTTTCCACCTTCCCCTCTCTACAGCACATCCTTTCATTGTCTGTTTTTGCCAGCTGCATGTTATTGTGTACAGAACTAGGTAGAACATTTTGGCCTAGTTCTCCAAAAGTAGGAGTTGCTCTGATGAGGTTAAGCACTGGACATGTTAACATAAGGGAATCTGCATTTTTTAAATGTGCTTGATATTGACATTGTTTTTACTGAATATTCCACTAAAGAGGGAACTTCCACTTTTGACAGAAGCCAGTGCTTACTGTGTGAAAGAACATGCTGTGGAAATTACCCAAAAATAGTGGGCTTTGCTATGTTAATGTCAGGTTATCTGGACTTACCTTTTCAGGGTGGAACAAAAACTCTGGTCAAGCTCTCCTAGTCTTTACAGAAGCACTCTCCTGTGGTATCCAGGGACAAACTTTAAATTGAGTTTTTAAGTGAACCTCTGCCTCCACCTCAGAAAACAGAGCCCTGGAAACACTTGTCTTCTCCTGCACTAATTGCTAGATTAAAAATCTACCATTTATGTGAATAAGCACAGCTTTGTTTATCCTAGCTCTTGCGTGGAAAGGCACTCCAGCATCAACTGTGAGACAGGACATACAATTTTTCATACCAAGATCATTCCACATCTCAGCCAAGTGAAAATAAATTCTGTTGTCTTGCTCTTCCACCATGTGGCGTCCAGAACCATTTGGCAAGAGTATAGTTAGCAGCACCCCCAAGAAGTCTCCAAGTTGGATAGCTTTGCACCACTGCTGCACCAGTATCTTGTGGGAGGGCTGCACAGACTCAGCCTTCATCGCATTTAAGAGCAGCATCACTTGATGCTACTATCTAAGCTTAGTCACCAATTTTACCAGGATAGGGAAGTTGTTTAAAACCAAACAAAACGAAAAAACAAGATGCAACTAAATAATTAAACTCCTGTCTCCTGTTTAGACTGCAAGTATATGTGTATAATTGTAGATTCTTAGAGACATTATTAATGTCCAAAAGAGTACCTTGCATATTTGCTAGAATCTTTAGCATCTGTGAAAAAAAAATACTGTTTTATTAATTTCACCTTTGTCCTCTGTAGCCTTCCAATCTACAATCATAACATACCCTATCAGATAGGGATTTGTCAGTTAAAATTGCTGAGGTCACATAAATCACTTTAAATGTCAGCCTTTCCTTGTCTTCTCTCACGTCCGTTTTCTGAGTCCATGTCTAGTCCTCAGTGCAAGCTTGCAGAGACCTTAAAAATGTGAACAACATCTGTGCAGGCATGGAGGGTAACCATTTCCTAGTGGTTTAGTAAGAAGTCTTGCAGACATTTCCTCCCTACCTACCATATAAAGCTGTTTTGTGCAGTGTCTTTGCTGCTGCAACGAACAGAAGACTTTTCTAAAAATGGTTTTCCGCCTTTACGTTCTGCAACTGCAAGAAGCTGTAATCATTTAGAGATGCAAGAAGTAGCCTAACAGTTGCTTTGCAATATGTTGTTAAGCTAATATAGACTGGGTGGATTTTCTTACTCCTAGGCTACTTCATGGTACATAGCATATATCTAAATGCAACAGCCTGCTCTTGCAAAATCCGTACTTTAATTGGTTTAGGTTTCCAGCTATTTTTAGAGGCAAATAAGTCCTAGATGACAGTTGTTTGTTACTATCCAAACTACTTCAGAATTTTGTAATAGCAGTGTATCACATACCATGTTTATATTTTAAATAAAATCCATTCGTTCCTCTGGATATTTGCCTAAATCTCTATCAGCATATGCAGACAAGGCACTCCAAATCCCAAAGCAGCAGTTTTACTTTCAGCAGCATCACTCAGGGCATGCGAGTGCTTTTTCCCAAAGTTCTCAGATGAGGAGAAACTGACACAACACAGACATGGCAATCTTTGCTCTGTTATGGCTCATACAACAAAATACCTTGAACAAAGTCAGTGACACCCACATAGCAGACTGAAGGCAGCACTAAGCCTAGGCTAATATATGCTTTTCCTCATCCAACTTAATAACCTTTAGCCAAGCAAGGTACAACAGACCCTTCTGCTTCCAGAACAGAAACTGTTTCATTGCATGGTCCTAGGTCATCATTGCACGGTCCTAGGTCATCATTGCACTTAAGCACCAGCATCCCTTCAGCTCCTTCTCTTCATTAAAGATGAATTCACATGAGCTGCCTGTCATAGACAACTTAAACACATACAGAGGAAAGCACCACAGCTTTGTAGGAAGACTAAGAAACAGACTCACTTTCACAGAAAAGAGAAATGCTTTCGTTATGGCACATCTGGTAAACCATAGATGGAAAGCCCCAAGAGAACACATTTGTTGCTGTTTAGTAGTCCAAACCCATCCATCCTGTAGTCAAATTCATTATTGAAATCTTTTCACCTGTGAGATCTGAAATATCTCCTTTGCTCAAGACCCTATTTCCTTTTTTTCACTTCAACAACCCTGATTCCAAACACCTTCTTGATAGCAGTTCTGGAGCCCCCAATACAAGAAGGACATGGAACTGCTGGAGCGGGTCCAAAGGAGAGCCACGAAGATGATCAGAGGGCTGCAGCACCTCTGCTATGAGGACAGGCTGAGAGAGTTGGGGCTCTTCAGCCTGGAGAGGAGAAGGCTTCGAGGAGACCTTAGAATGGCTTTCCAGTATTTGAAGGGAGCCTACAGGAAAGCTGGGGAGGGACTATTTACACGGTCTAGTAATGTTAGGACGAGGGGGAATGGGTTTAAGCTGGAAGAGGGGAGATTCCGACTGGATGTTAGGAGGAAGTTCTTTACAGTGAGGGTGGTAAGGCACTGGAACGGGTTGCCCAGGGAGGTTGTGGATGCTTCCTCCCTGGAGGTGTTTAAGGCCAGGCTGGATGAGGCCCTGAGCAACCTGCTCTAGTGGGAGGTGTCCCTGCCTGTGGCAGGGGGTTGGAGCTGGATGATCCTTGAGGTCCCTTCCAACCTAAACCATTCTATGATTCTATGATTCTTGTGCTATGTCAAAGTAAGGTTATTAGATAAGTTTCCAAACTGCAAAGTCAGTTCTTCTCTTAATTGTAGTAAATATGCACAGAAGTTCACATTACCCCATGAGGGTAATCTCTTTAACCTCTCTCTTTTCCAGAGGAACAGAAACTGCTCTAAAAAATAACTAATTTCAGCCCAGCTCTGTAGAGAGCCCACTCCCACATCTCCCTATAGAAGTTATTTAGGCTCTTTGGACTTTTCCTTTCAATGTATGATGAGGCATCAGGACCGTCACCATATTCATTGAATGATGTAAGATGAAATCGTTGTGAATTGGCTCTCATCTAAGGATTTTAAAAGGCACCCTACATGTTCCTTGAGCTGATCTCCTCAGCCCAGAGTATTAAATGCCGCAGACCAGTAGCCTGTCTCATTCATCTTTCAAGACACTTATACAACGTGTCAACTTGTGCAACTACTTTACAAAATGACAATGACAAAAACGCTTCCAACACTTGAAGTCTTACCAGCACCACTAATAAGCATGAGTAGTTTATCCAAATCAGTGCCCCATACTGCAGAACCCAAGTTTTTGGGAACTACTCATTAATGACCTTACCATTAATGACAGATTCAAGTAGTTTGTTAGGAAAAAGCCTGTCTCTTGTTTCAGTTTGTCAGAGAAAGTTGCTATGTAGAGCCAGACGCTCTCTTATCAACAGAGGCTTAGGCTGACCTTCCAACTTCCTCAAAATAAGTCTGACAGTTTAATAATAAAACTCATGATTCCAAGGAGCGCTGCCTAGGGCTGTTTTCTAATTGGGAAATTTGGACACCCAAGTCCCATGGTCACCATCACATAAGGCTGTAACTGAGTTGGCATCTGAACTCTCATCTCCAGCACGCAGAGACCTTCTTCTCTTTCACTTGCTGGTCTGGAAAGTCCACTTCTTTGCAACAGTCTGCTGGAGTGAGGTCATAAGTCAACAGAATCTGTTTGCTATTTTTGGATAGGATTGCATACAAGCTGTCAGATTATACTTTCATATCTGTTGCATAACAAAAAAAAATTGCCCTTAAATAAAAGGGAAAGAGGAAAAAAGCTGACAAAATGCCTTTCAGCTGAGACTGGAAAATTTTTAAGAATGTGTCAGTAAGAAGTAACATTAATACAGCAGGTGAGTGTTAATATTTCATTCTTAATTTCTTCCACCAGGAGATCTCTGCTGTCACATGTCATCCCTCTAACAAGGCTGAATTTGTAGCTTCAAAACAAAACTAAGTTTGCTTCCAAAATGTTTTCCACAGCATCATGCTGTTCCCCATTTCATCTCAAAATTTTGTCAGATGTTCCATTATTATTTTACCTAACTTATAAAATGCATCACTACTGCAGTCTCAGTAACTAAAATGAGGTCAAGGGATAAAAGTGTAAAATGTTTGAACTATTGCCAAACTGCTGCAGCTGCTTTTTCACCTAAAGGCAAACTTGAGGTATTTCTAGAACCTTATTGTAAACCTTATTAGCTAGATCAAATCAGTTTGATAAACTGCCAATGACATTAAACTCTGTGTAAGCAAAGTATCATAAAACTGGTCTTCTAAAGCCTCCTCTTTCATTTTCCACATGCACATGCCTGTTTCCACATCAGTCCATCACTGTCTGCAGCATAGGGGGTTACTCTCTCAGATGAGATGGATTATTGAATTCTCAAACTAGAATCATAAGTCCACCTGTGTTGGTTCCTGACCTCCTGAACCAAGCAGTAAAACTGCCAAGATAATGAAAGTCCTTTCCAGGAAAACTTATTGACTGTTTCTGCATAGGGTGAGGCAGGGAGTTGGCATCCCAAGAAGGTCACCTAGGCCCCTAGCACCAGCTCACGCAAGAACCACACCCAGAAACTGAAGGATTGGAGAAGGAGAGCAAGTAGTTACATAGACAGGTCTTCAGGGATTCTCAGCCAGGGTGAGCCACTATGCCAGGTCTCTGCTCAGGAGAGACTCCCAGTCAGGAGCTCTAGCGTGTCAGGGCATAGCTCAGATCTGAGGAGTGCCTTCAAGTGGTGAAAAGCAAAAGAATTAAACACAACCATGAAGTCCACACATCTGTTCTGTTTGATTTCGGATTTGGGGTTTTTTAAGTTGAATTTTACATGCCTGCATGAGGCAGATGGCTGCTTGTTAAGGTATTTCTCATGGAACAATCTTATCCAGCTGAGAGAAGGAAGAAGAAAGAAGAGAACAAAAAAAAAAAAAAAAGTCTTTTAGTCTGCTCCAGCCCATTGACACTTCACCATTCCTCTGGAGATACAGGTCTGTGTGGGAAATTTTAGCTTTTTCTTTTTAATTAAAAAAAAAGACCTAGCCCTTCATATGAGCTCCTCTTCAGAAACATATGCTCCAACTAGTATTACCAAGCACAAAACCTACCAGGCTATGCACAGTGAGCCAATGCCTTTCCTTAGTGTTCTTGGCAATGTGGCAACTGCTGACAGGCTTCATGCAATGTGTTTTAGCTTCACTTTTGAGCAATTCTTATTGCATCACAACAGCTCTGGATGGAAAATTATTTCTAAACAAAGTCAAATAAACTGTTCCTCTGAAAACTTGGCAAAAGTAATCCACCAGTATCTGTAGGTGCATTTACTGCATTGCTGGGTCTTCAAGTCTTGAGAAAAGGTAACAGGCATTCCACTTCAAATATCTATGCTGGTGTGAACCATTTTTTCCATTAAAACTTGGCTTGAGCACCTCACAGCCCTGTGGGATTGCAGAAATAGAGGTGTGACCCTTGTCTGCATACTTTTCAGAAGCCTTTGGGGTAGGGTTTGAAGACAGGTGAGGAAAGGAGCTTTGTTTTGTTTTAATCTTTAGGCTGCTGTTCCAGACAAACTAGGAGGAAACTACCTGATTTATAGACCTAGTCAAAAAACAATTAAGAAGTTTGCTTTGAAGCTGGAAGTGGATCCAAATCCCCACCTGTGGAAGTCTGGATTTAAAACCCAGCATTATCACACATAATTCGCTTCACATTTCACAAAGCATACTATATTCTTAATCATTGCACACCTAGGTGCTGGGTTAGATCACTCAGTCTGCAGATAAATAACTGTGTAACGTATTTCTGCTGACTGGAAGCTCCACGCAAGCAGTCAGTGTAATTGCACAGACGTGAACACAACAGAGCAGTACACCAAAGTGTAATTGAACAGATGTAAAGTGCCATGGAGCAGTACACCAAAAGCAGGTCAGGTTTTGCAAGATGAGTGAGAAAATGTGTGGCTCCAGAAAAACACACATTCTTATCTGAGTGGCAAGTCTACCCCACTCTGAATGCAAACAATCCCAACATGACTGCTTTCATTCACTCTATTTACTTTTCAGGGAGGAAAGATTGGAATCCTATCTGCCCTCCGATTCCAACATACCAAAGCTAGTGTCACTGTTTACTGCTGAAGCAACACGTGTTTGTTTCACCTTCTTGACTTACTGCATCTCACAGGCTGACAGAGCTTAATTACACAGGTAGTTATTAAAGTATACCTGAACTTTCACACTTGGAAAAAATACGCTACTTCTCATGAAACTTAGCTAAACATCAATAGTGTGTTTCTAGGTGAAGGACATGGAGAGACCTGAAGTTACTGTCAGATGATTCTGCAGTCACAAAGCCTTTGCTCACTTCAGTCTCTGCATGAGCCACAGCCATAGAGAATGTGTTGGGCTACAAGGGCCTTTGGACACTCACAGCACAGCGGCAGTTGTCAAAATGAATTGACTATTAGACCAATGTCTGACAGTTTAGGAGTAAAGAACTGCAGATAGCACCTGGAAAATAGGCACTTCATTGCTGCTAGTATTCACAGAGCATAACCTTTCAGGAACAAGAAGCCTCTGTGGGGAAAATAAAATATATATGTATATCTATCAGGAGTGACTGGAGCTGCAGCACTATATTCAGCAAAGGTCAGATTTCATCAAGATGGAAAAAGGGAGTTCCTTTGCCCCCAGAACTGGAGCATTCTGCAGAGGAGAGGAATGCTTTCAGCATGGCCATGACCACTGCAAGAGCAGGATTTGTGCTGCATAGAGATAAAACAGAACATTTTGTCTCAACACATGGTTCAGTCAACCACAGAAGGCATCTCTCCTTCAGGGAGGATGTGAGCCAAGGTGTCACAGGCATCAAGTGAAAAAAAAATTGCATGCCTTAAGAAAAGCACGATGATTCATATAGCTTTGCCTTACACATGGGAAACAAGGCTTGAGAATACTCAAGATGCTGTGGCTGGCAGCAGCTGCTTAAGACACAGACGGTAGACATGTCTTAAGGTTGTCATGCAGACAGATCATCAGGCAAGCAAGAAAACAGATTTAGAAGAACGCAGAGCTGAAAGCTTTCCTGGAAAGCAGCCTAAAACCTGAATGATAGGAATGACCTAGGCAGCTCCTCTTCCATGGTAGAAAGTGGCACTTTAGGAATCCAAAAATGAGATCTAGAAGAGTACCACCCATGGAGAGTTGCGCTGTTGGGTGCAAGAATTAGTTGTGTTTAGAATGTATGTATTAGGTTTGATGTAACTTGCACAAGATACCACACAGTATATATAAATAAATCAAATAAATCAAGTTGTAGGGCTTTTGGTTTTGGATTACATGGTTTCCCTGCCATGCCTGAATGAACAGTCTACTCCTATAACTAGCAATAGTCTGAGCAGCTGCATCTCTGAAGGACTGCAAACATCATTCCTGTGACTATGCTGAAGGTCTAAAGTACATATCTCTGATGGATAGCTGATTGGAATGTGAAATACCCATCAGAAGATGGTGTGGTTACCTATGTAATCCTAGACAGAGGATTACATCTCCCTGCCATTACTGAGCCAGCCCCAGGAACAAGAGCAGATTCGACACCATCATTCAGCTTTCCACCTTGGGCAGTTTCATCAAGTCCATTCTGGCCACCACAGGTAGGCCTGTGGCTAGAACGTAGAAATGAAGGGAGGAAAGTGTTTGTGGAAGAGATAGATAACAGACATTTTTATGCTTTGACATGTGCCAGAATCCAATGAAGAGAGATGAAACAAAAAACATGCCTTTTCAGTGAATCACCCAGAGGGCTTGAGAGATGGGGCAGGAGCACCAGGAAAGCTAGGAAGGTCAATATATAACTGGGGTGGTGGAGAGAGTGGGGTGAGTCAAGCCTATGATGACAGTTTGCTCATCAGAATTATCTGCCAAGCACCAATCAGGCTCCCCTTGCTGCAGCAGAGGTAGGTATCCTTGCCCAGCCTACTCAGCCCTTGCCCTGCTCATCTAACGAAGAAGAACAGTTCACATCATTTTGTCTGGTTTGGAGAAAAGGAGACTGAGGTGTGACCTCCTTGCTCCCTACATCTTTGTTAGAATGGGAAGTGGAGAGGGAGGTGCTGATCTCTTCTCCATGGCATCATGTGACAGGACATGTGGGAGCAGTTCAAAACTATGCTAGAGAAGTGGTCATGGCACTATACCTGCCAAGAAGCACGTGGGTGGTGCTCTTAATATGGTTTAGTTTCAGATAGTCCTGTGAAGAGCAGGACTCAATCCTTCCAGGTCAAAATATCCTACGATCCTAGGAGAGGTTCAGACTCAACACAAGGAGATATTTCCTTACCAAGAGAGAGGTCAAACACTGGAACAAGCTTCCCAGAAAGAGTAGTTGATGTCCTGAGCCTATCAGCATTTAAGAGTCATTTGGACAATGCCATTAACATGCTTTGACCTTTGGTCAGCGCTGAAGTGGTTAGGGATTTGAACGAGGTGATCATTGTAGGTCCCTTCCAAGCAAAACACTCTACCCTATGCCTGGAGTAAAAGAGATAGGGGGATCAATTCATGCTTTCAGTGCGTCCGTTAGCTTGCTGCTATTCCCTGGGAAATACCAAAAACCTTGGCAAACATGCAAACTTCTGCAGAAAAAAACCACAAATCCTTCTCCATCCTGAGCGCCCAAAATCCTAAGTACCTGAGCAGCCACCTGCTTCAGGGTATACTGGGGAGAGGGGAGGGGGAGGAGAAGAAATTTATTTTGGAGAGGAGCAAGCAGCTAATCGGCTGGCCAGGAAACCTTGCTGCTTAAGGGATTGGGCTGACAGAAGTAGTGAAACAGCAACTCCACTCTCATTCCTTTCTCACAGTTGAGCTGAATTTTTATTCCCATTTCTGTTTGTACATTCAGATCATTAGGCTCAGCCATGTATGCACATTTCTTGCCAAGTATGTCCTGTTACCAGAATTTGAAAGAACATTTCTCATCTTGGATGGGAACACTGATGAATGCTGCCTCTTTGTCCACAAATGAACACACTTCTTCAGTTTTTACTACTCCGGTTGTTTTGCTGTGAGAGGACCAATATTGTTGCTCAAATGATTCCAAAGTCAGAATGAGCACTCATTATTTTTTTGTGTCTCTGCATCCTCTCTCATTCTGGACTGAGTCCTGGTCATGTAACATGAATGGAGAGAGATAACCTCCAATGAGCAGAAGAAATGAGAGCAGTCACAACTGAAATGCTTCTCAGAGACAGCAAAGCCTCAATCTACAGTCAAGTACACAGATCTCAAGTGCACACCAGCCTGATAAAAATACCTTTTTAGTTTCCAACCAGACTGAAAAGGAGGTAAGATTTAGCAAAATCAAGTAGATAGAGAAGACAAGCTACAGCTGACCTATACTGCCTACCCACAAAATACCCATCTTCTGAGACTAGTGACTAATGGAAGTTGTATTTTCCTTCTGAACTGAGCCCAAGTAAGGCTGTTTGCATTATCTTGTTCAACTGATAACAGTAGGGGAGTTGAGGGAAGAGAAAAAAATATAAATTTATTGATAATGTCAGGTAAGGTCAGCAATGACAGTGATGTATAACAAGAAAAAAATAAATAAGTGACTTCTTTGGAGTCTTCTGCCATCAGGGTCAGAAGCCATTCTGATTGTGAACACAAGGCTACAATCTGCTAATGTAGGACTGAAGGAGATTACATAGGTCCCTTGTCCTGTCTACAGAGTACTTACTCAAAACCAAGTTTATATTCCAGATTCATGGAATGGTTTAGGTTGGAAGTGACCTCAAATATCATCTAGTTCCAAATATTGGAAATTAAACTATATAAGCCTCCCTTCTATCTGTCCACCCAAATGTAGTGAAAAACAGTCTAGCTCCAGCTTTGGAAAGCATTTGATTAAGTGTGTGAATGAGCAGATGTGTGGGCAGCTGTTGTATAACAAAAAGAGGAAGTTATTTTAAACAGACTGCTGTATTCTATGGAAAAGTAGACTGCATTTTGCTTCTGTTGAAAGCTTTTGAGCAAATATGAAGAGCACAGCAAAGAGGGTGATGAAAATAGAAAAAAAAAAAAAAAAAGAGAGAGACTGAGAAAATTAGCATGAAAATCTACTGACTATTCAAACATCTCCAAACACTGAAATGAGCAGTCTCAGAGACTGAAAAAAATCAACAAGGCACTAGGCAATAGCCTTTAGAGCATCCATCAGCTTAAACATTTGCTGTTGGTTTGGTAGCTTGTCTCAACATTCATATGTTCTGTGTTTGGTCCCAACAAGTAGGAAGTCAGGAAAGGCGCCAAGATTTCTGCATAGATGAACAAGGAACTCCTGTCAAAGCTCAAATACAATGATGAAGCACACAGACAGGGAAAACAAGGGTGGGTTACCTGAAAGGAATAAAGAAGCAATGTCTGAGCATGCAGAAATATTGTTTAGAAAGCTAAAGGTCACCTAAAACTGGATCAAATTAAGGATGTCAAAGACAACAAGAAAGGCTTCTGCAATCCAGGAGAGGACAAAACGAAGGCTGTGGAAATTGTGAGCCCACTGATGGAGACAGAAAATCTGGTTATACAGGACACAGAAAAAGATGAGAATGTCTCCTCCCCCTCTACTTCGCCCTAGTGAGACCACACCTGGAATACTGTATCCAGTTTTGGGCTCCCCAGTTTTCTCCAAAGAGAGAAACAGGGACCTGCTGGAGAGACTCCAATAGAGAGCTACAAGGATGACTGGGGGACTTGAACATCTCTCTTACGAAAAAAAAGCTGAGAAGCCTGAGGCTGCTTAGTCTTAAGAAGGCTGAAATGCCTATAAATACCTGGGAAGTGGTTGTGAAGATGAAGGTTATAGTCTCTTTTTGGTGGTGCCCAGTGATAGGACAAGGAACAAAGGGTACAAGTTAGAAGACAGGAGATGCCACTAAACATGAGGAGACTTCTTTACAGTGAGGATGATCAAGCACTGGAACAGGTTTACGGAGTCTCCTTCTCTAGAGACTTTCAAAACCTGCCTTTTTGCATTCCTGTGCAGCCTGCCCTAGGTAGCTCCTGCTTTGGCAGGGGGGTTGGACCTAATTCTGAGAAAAGCCACTGCAGCACTTCTGCCGAGTTCTCATATTTCATATTTAACTGTACTCAGTGTAGTGGAACATCAAGAAGCCGCTGTACCTCCCTTCTGTCTTGTGAGCAACTAGTAAGACTTGTCAATTGTGGGTTTTTTTGTCCACAGCAAACCAAAACCATAACCACACTCTCTGTACATGTTATTGTGGTTTATCCTGGTGAGTAAAGACCAGGAGGATTTCTTTGTTTTTATCATTGAAAAAAATCAAATTAGGTAATAGCTCTATGGCCATGTTCTCCAGCCACATAACCACATAATGGTCTTCAGATGACCATTTTGTATGTTGAGCAGTTTTAGATGAATGTATTATTAGCTATTCAGACCTGTCATCTTCTGCAAGCTAGAACAGCTACAGGGTGAGAAAAGGGATTTTGAAGTCTTAACTCAAGCAGAAAAGGAATAAGCAGAGAAGTTGAGATGAAGAAAAATGTTTGGGATACCAACTCTTTTGAATCAATTGGTATGCCTTTTAAGGCATGTTTATGTAAATGAAAAGTTCAACACTAACAGCACCTTTTAAGTGCATATTCACACACACTACTTAAAAGGAAGATTAAACTCAAAAGAGCCCTCCCAGAAACTAGTAAAAACAAGAGCTGAATGTAATCCATCCACTATATTTTCCCATTTCCGATGTGTGCAATTATCCAACTATGCACAGCAAAAGCCCTGTAAGCAAATGCCCAAAGAAAGAAAAGTTAAGTTCCTGTATGAAATCACAGAATGTCAGGGGCTGGAAGATACCTCAAAAGATCATTCAGTTCAAGCCCCTTGCCAGAGCAAGATCACCTATACCAGATCACACAGGAATGCATCCGGGAGGGTTTTTAATATCTCCAGAGAGGGAGATGACATAGCAGAGCACACCAGGCACCCATACCCACGGCAACAGCTCAGCAAGGTGCAAACAAGAGTTCCCTCTAGGAGAAAGAGAAAGGTTTCTACCTCGCTTGGTTGAAAACTTGAGGGCTAAACATTGCTCAGTAGCTATGCATCAAAAGCAGAGCATCTGTGAAAGAACAGTGCTTGATTGTACAGCAAACAACAGATAGATTTTTGACAACGCAAGTTTGGAGAGGCATGGTGGTAGCTTCCATGTTTCAGTGTATAGGACATTAAATACATGAATGTCAGTTACAAATAATTGCAAAAAGATATGTGTTGGGGGTTTTTGTATTTGTTATTTGTTCATTTGGTTTTGAAGGTTTGGGGTTGGTTGGTTTGTTTTGGGTTTTGTAGTATTCCTAAGGAAAATAATCAAGCAAAATCTCAAGTGCCTGCTTGAGCTAAGAGACAAAAGTTACTTCAGAAGCATTACCAAAATGTTTACCCTGAACATCTTCAAGTGGCAAGTTCATGCAAACAAATGCTTCTTAACAGGAACATACGTTCTGTCAGCCATAGGCAGACAGTTCTCCTGGGAAGGACTGCAGTGCCAGAATACTGCATTATCATAAACAGCTAAAACTTGGGGAAAGTTAAGAGATGAGATATTTAATGTTCCTGAGCTTTTGTCTCTGGCTATAGTGGTAGGCAGCAAGTTCTTACATCAGCTGAGCACACTACAGTGAGCACTGTCAATAAGTCCTTTTATTCCTCAGCTCGTCGAGAAACACAGCCCTTGTGATCTGAGTCATTGTTCCACATCCTGCCCCGCACCAGCATTTCCTCATTCAAGGCACCAGTTCCTCACAGCAGCGTGTTTGAATCTCAGCACATTCACACAAGAAACGGAGAGATTCCACATAGGTAAGTAAGAGATCAAAGTTTTCTATCTTGTATTAAAAAGTACTAAAACTGCAGTGTCCGGAATATGAGTTTTTTGCTGAAGTCTTTTAGAATTGCTTCCGATGTGGAAGCGGGAAAAGTGGAAAAGAAAAGCTGAGTTTGGGTTGGTTGTTTTTCTTTGTACTAAGTGGCAGCTAGCTGGAGAGAAAAGACACCGGCTGAAAGGTTTCCTGGTTACGTTTCAGCCCTGTAATTCCACTCCACTGACTGCCAGATGGGGAGCCCTTCGGCTGCAAAATGAGAAGTGAGGCTCAGGCTACCGGTAACACAAAAGGCAGCTTTCACCCGACACCCCAAAAGCTATCCCCAACTAATTTTCTCACCAAATACAGTTTTGCCGTTATTTCTACTCTTTAACCTTTTGCTTTTCCCGAGTCCTTGAACTGACGTGCTGATAGAAATGACCAAATGGTGAGTTCCAGTTTAGAGAAGGTCAGAGAATGAACACTAGGCTGAAAATGAGCACAGGCACTTTGGTGCCTCAACATGCCAGCTGAATATGAGAAAAGACTCAGACAAAACATTCAGCTTACTAGTCACACCAAAACCTGAAACCCTGGTTAACGACTCCGGTTATGAGTGGTCACTGTTTACAAACTGATGACATGCCGCAGCAGCTAAAACCCCCTACGCAAGGAGCTTTCTTGCACTAAGTAGCACACACAGAGTCACAAAGTCAGTGCTACACAAAACCCCAGTTCTCAGTTTGCAGCTAGCAAAGAAATCAAATATGAAAGAAAAGGTGGCAAGGAACTGCACAGAAGGATTTGCCCAAGTCATGAGTCATCATGCTTTTCTGTTACAAATCAACATGGACTTTGAAAAACAAGATAACAAGATACTCTTGCACATGCAAGTTCCAGATTAATTTGTGCCTTTGAGTTTTGATGAAAGATTTCTATTAGATAAGTCATAAACCCACATGGAGCCACCAGTCCCTACAGTAGGGTATTTCATAGAATGGTTTGGGTTGGAAAGCTCTTAAAAATCATCCAGTTCCAACACCCCTGCCATGGACAGGGACAATTTTCACTAGAACAGGATACTCAAAGCCTCATTCAAACTGACCTCAGACACTTCCAGAGAGGGGGCATCCATGTCATCCGTAGGCAACCTGTTCCAGTGCTTCACCAGCCTCACAGTAAAGACTTTCTTCCTTGCATCTAATCTAAACCTACTGTCTTTCAGCTTAAAGCAGTGACCCCTTCTCCTGTCACTACAAGCCCTTGTAAAAAGTCTTTCCTCAGATTTTCTGTAGACCATTTTTACTTACTGGAAGACTGCTACAAGGTCTTCTCAGACTTTTTTTTTTCCCCCCTGTGCTGAACAATACCAAATCTCAGTCTATTCTCACAGGGGAAGTGCTCCAGTCCTCTGAACTTATCCTACAGGTTACTGCCTTTCTTATATTGGGGTTCCCAGAGCTGAATCTGGTACTCCATGTGGGGTCTTAGGATAGAAGAGAGTGAAGGAAAAACCATCCTGGAAAAATACAAAGCAACTGCTGGTAAGAAGCCAATTTCTCATGCGTCTATGTGAGCTTGAAATTCAGGCCTCTCAAGAGTCATCTCATGCTGGATAATTTTGCCTTTCTGTAGATTAACTTGACAGAAGTATTTTAGCACTTGACTAAAACTGAATCCTGAGTGAACAGTGAGACCTCGCAGCTATGGATTTCAATTCTCACAAACCCAAAAAGCAATTGCTTTGAGTTTAATCTGATAATACAAGTGTAAGTAAAGTAAAGCTAGAGAACAGCATGTATTTTCCCTTCCACAAGACTTGATTAGTTATATCTAAAAAGGGAGAGGGGCTATGAAATTTTCAGCTCCAAACCCTCTTATTGTAATGCAGACACAGCTACTGAAATATTTACCAAGGTAAGCACCACAAAACCAAAAGAAGTCTCCAATACACTGCAGTTATGAAAGCCCTAAAATAAGATTCTGCAGACGCCTACACTACATTCAGGAGACTGATATTGTGGTGGAACAGTTACCACTTCTTGACATTTTGTGTGCCAGAGAAGCTACTATGGGCCAGTGATAGAGGGTTTTCCCCTTAAAAACCAACCAAACAAAAAAGCCCAACAGCAACAAAAAACAATAAAACACCACAATACCACACATGCAGCAAGGCATTCAGCTCTTCAGGAAGCTTGCTGATATGTCCTACATTGTCATTGTAGATGGCATCCACATTTGCTGCTAACACACAAGACAGTCATTGAACTGTTGGAGCAGGTCCAGAGAAGGTCTACAAAAGTGGTCAGTGATGGGAGACCTCTCCTCTGAAGAAAGGCTGAATGTTAGGGTTCAGCATGGAAAAAAAATGAAACCTCCAGGGAGATCTTAATACAGCTTTTAAGTAAAGAGGCATATAAGAGACTTTTTACCAGGGTCTACAGTGGCAGGACAAGGGGCAGTGTCTTCTTTTTTTTACTGAAATAGGGTAGATTTAAATTGGTCATAAGAGTGATATTAATTATTATGAGGGTGATGAGGCACTGGAACAGGATACATAAAGAAATTGTGGATGGTGCTCCTTAGAAGAGTTCAAGGTAAGGTTGGATGGGGATTTGAGTAATCTAATCCAGAAAAAATGTCTCTTCCTGTGGCAATGGTTTGGAGTAGATAATCTTTAAGGGTCCTTTCCAACCCGGTCTATGCTTCTATGATTAGTATTTAAGAATCAGAGAAGTTGAGCTGGTTTTCATTTCTCACACCTCTACTTAGATTCCTTGTCTGAAGTGTGCTACACAGCCTTAGTCTCATCCTGAGTGAGAGCAATAGAACCAGCCACCTTCCCCCCCCAGAAGCTGAACACTCTTAAACACACACAGAAGGTGGCAGTCCAGTCCAGGCAACAGGACATTGTAGGCACATGTTAATTGAGAGTCTAGTTTTAACAGATGAAAGAAAAAAAGGGAAGGGAGTGATAAAATATTAACTGCCCTTTGAACAATGAAATATTTCAGCCACAGTCTAGAAAACACCTACACACACATGCAGAATGTGAATATATACTCAGTGAACACAATTTTTCAGAGGCATATAGGGATGCATCTATACAGTAGATAAACCCGTGCTCAGGTTTTTCAAAGCAACCTGACCTCAGTCATTAGTTTCCAGTTCATGTCTTCACATATGTCTTTAACATGGCTATCTTGGTGCGGTCTTGCACTGGCATGAATTCCCTGTGCTGATGCTGAGTTACTAATTGCAACTTCCCAACTGGCTTCACAGGGCTCTGCTGCTGCTGGTCTGGGAGAGGAGCTCAGATTACTATCTCAGTGTCCATCTCCTGTCAAGTTTGTGTAGGAGGGAAGGCCTCAAACCCACATTATCAGCCTTGCACTTAAATACTGGCAAATGCTCCTCACATATAACTTGTTTTATCACACCCTCTGGACCCTTTACTCTTAGTGGAAGTGGCTCAACTGTGCCACTTCAAGCAAGAAACTTGCAAGACAGTGAAAAAGCAAGATTTCAAGAAGAGTAAAGTTCATTTGTGCAGGTCTGCAAAAGCATCAAGAACCAAAACCTACAACTGTAGGATCCACATAGCAATCTAGCCCAGAAAGCCGAATTGTACCACACACCTCAGGCACCCAGCCCACCTACTGAGCAGTCAGCATTAAGGTAGTCTAACAGTAAAGAGCACACAGGAGCATCCTGAGAGAGTGCAGGGAATGAAACCACGGGACTCTGTCATTTGCAAGAATCCAAGTCTTTTAGTTTCAGTTACTACAGTTTACCAAAGGTTCCCTCCAAATACACTTTTTTTCTATAAACAAGGAGTGCTGGTGACTGGTGTAGTTTAGTTTTTTTCTGGTGCGACTGGAAAGTGCATCTTTAATAGGAGTGGGGAAGCTAGAGGAAACAGGCAAATTATTCATCCAGAGAACACTGAAGATTTTTTTTTTATTATTTAAAAAAATGCTTTCTACAACCAGGTTTTGCACTTCCTTGTGCATATAATATTGTGCACTTTTCTACATTGTTTTATTTCACTTAATTTCCTTGCAAGTCTGCTGGAAAGATTAAGTGCAATGACATGAAGTGGACTGCTGTTTGCTTGGTTTTGTGGGGTTTTTTTATTGGTTGTTTCCCTTTGGTTTTTTTCCCTTTAGTTTATGAATAAAAGTAAGTTAGATAGCGATAGAGTCCAAGTGTATTTCTCAACTAAATGTGTTTGAAGTATAACCTTTTCACCTCTGGCTTCACAAATGCCATTTCCTGACATCTGAGTTTCCCCATGTGCTCAAGTTTCAGCTCCTTTCTCAGTAATCTTGCCAGAGTGACGTCACTTGTCACCACAGCCAGAGAGCTGAACTAAAGCCAAGAGGATTCTTGCCATCATTTCTGAAAAGAATGATTTTCTTTTGACATCAGGAAAGGGAAAAGCATCCAGAACTCCCAACATTTTCCTTACTGAGGCGGTCCAGCTTGAACCTACTTGTTCTTTTTAAATAACAGATTTACAAAGCCTATAGAGATTTGATGCATTTTGTCTTCTGCAGCCTTGTGTGCATACAAACTGACTATTTGGTCTACCTGCAGACTGAGCATGTGCCAGCTATCCAGCTTTGGACGAGCTAAGATTGTCTCACCCTCATCCCCACTGCACAAATAAACAGTGCAAACAACACTCAACCACACCCAGAACACACTTATCTTGCAGTTAATGCTAATTCTTCCTCCTGAGAGACAATAATTTCCTCTTTCCCAAGTGTAGTACCTAGAGAAGGGTGTATCTCTCAAATGCTGTGATAAAGTAATCTACGTAATAGTCACATTCTTCCCCTCTACCCGTCAGAAATACATATTCAGGACTTCCTAAATTGGAGAGGGAGGAAGGGAATGTTCAGAAACATTTATGAAACCCAAGAGGAGAGAGGAGATGATAAAAGGGAGTGTCACCACTTCTCCATCTGTACTGCATACACAGCAAGAGCCATTCCATGGCAAATTCACTCTCAAGCACTCCTCAGCAATGCTTCTGAATACTCAGGCTGCATGCTAAATTGTCCTTGCATCTGTTAGAATTACAGCTAGAGCGGGGCTAGCCCATGCCAAACACTGTACAGTCAGTTGCAGCACCACTCATTGCTGCCCACTCCAACTCCTGCGCTGCCATGCACTCTTCATCTGCTGCTAAAATGCACAGCAGCTGTTTAACAGCTGGCTCAAGCATGTGCTCATCCTGCAGCCACTACAGTGGAGATTTTATCTCCAAGACAGTTTTGAAAGCAGAGCATGACATGAGGAATTTGAAGGCCTTTTGTGCAAGGATTTGTAGAGTAGAAGCTATTAGAGTTTCTACTGTCTCCTACTGCAAAATTTGTGTTTATTTCTACAGTGTGGGTTTTTTGGGTTTAGGTTTGTTTGGTTTGTTGTTGGTTTGTTGTTTTTGTGTTTTTTTTTTTTGTGTGTGTTTTTTTTTTTTTTAATTTAGAGGAAGGAATTTTGCCTAACAAGATTGCAACATGAAGTTCAGAGGATAGGAATGAGAGCTCTCAAGTACCCATGTTGTGCAGCATCTCTTGTGTTTTCCAAGGCCTCTGCTGGGGGAGAGGGAAGAAAAAAAAAAAAATCACAACAACAACAAAGTCCACCCATAACAACCACCAAAACAAACAAACTACAACTCTGAGGCTAAAAGGTTTTCTTGGAAAAAGTCTCCTCTGAAAGATGGACTGGGAAATAACTGCAAAGCTAGAGTCAGGGGTCAGCATTTCATCTGTGACAGAAATGTAAATCCCTACAACACCATTTTACTACCTCTTCCCTCATTTCTTTGCTTGCTCCTTGCACAGCAATGAAGCAGAACAGAATGTATTCATTTGTCTAAAGCATCATCTTCCACCCAAAAAGCATACTCTGAGGAAACCAAAGCTCTCGAGCTCACAATTAGGGTCCATTACAGCCAAGGAGCACAGGAGCATGTTGCTGAACACAGAATCCCTTTATAGTACCTGGATGTGGCTGCACTACAGTCTGGATGAAGTCTTAATATTCTCAAACCAAAACACCAAATTAAAGAACTATCAAGGTCTTATGGCAGGTCTGGCTGGGAGATATTTAAATTTCTTCATAGAAAATGTCTGTCATCATAGATTATGTTCAGAGGAAGTACTTCAAAATTAGAGCACTTAAAGTTTACATAGCTTGAGTGTTTTCTATCAGCAACTTCTCCAGTGTGTTCAACTCATAAGCCTCTACTTTAACAGTTATCAGCTAAAGCACAGTATCAATCACACTTAATTGTTAGTTAACTCTCCACAAATATGTCCACAAGGGGAGGAAAATAAAAGCTTGCTCTATTACACATGGGCAGCCATGAAGTTTAATGTCATTTAATAGGGCAAAACAAAATAATTTGTTTGCTTGCATTATAATGAGTCCTCAAGACGTTTGGCAGCTGTTGGTGAAGTAAAGCACAATGGCATATCAAGTAGCACTTTGCACTTTCCTTAGCTGAGGACAGCATAGCCCTCTTTTCTCTGAGAGTTATGTTTCCAGTAGGTTACACTGCAAGTCCCATCCCCAGTTGAAATTAGAAGGTGCAGGCTAAATAAGCAGTGGGTGATCTCCACATTGGCATCACAACTATACAGAAAGTTTGATTTAGAAAGACAGGATTCCCTCTCACACTTGCATTTGCTCACTAGTGAAGAGAGTTGATGCATTCAATGAGAATTTAAATTGACTGATGTTTGTTGATGCTAAGCTTAGTCATTTCTGAGACCTCAAGTCTTATCATACATTACCACAAACACTCAGATGGCTTGGGCCATCTCCATAAGATGTGTTTTCATAAAGCGTTAGTGGCAAGAGGGTGTGGATTCAAGTAGCCTAGTTGTGGCCAAGGAAGCATATCCCTTCTCAGCAGCAGCAGGAAGACTCACTCAGTTGCTACATCTGTCAAGAATAAAAGCCAATAATATATTACAGTGACAAAAATCCTCCTGCTTACAGCTTTGTTAGGTATCTCCCTACAAGTGTCTACTTCCCTGTTTTATGAAAGATTGGCTGTTTCAGAAAAACGCTCTTAAGTACTTTGAGACATGAAAGATTGGACAACTCTTTAATCCTAATATGATATCCACAAGGTGCCAGAGAACCTAACAAGGTATGATCCTGCTTCTATACTGCACACATGGGTAAATACTACTTTAAGAGAATTTGACATATACTTATAAATGGATCTCCTGCAAGAAATTAATAGGGTAGGTTTTAAATGAGTGTAACAGGTTTCAGTTAGAGGAACTCTTACATATACAGAAGCACAATCCCTTCAGTTGGTATTTTACATGTCATGTTCTCACAGAAAGCAGAGCTATTTCACTGGTGTTTACAGTCTTCAGAATGCGTATGTGACATGACAGAAAGCTAAGACCTCGATTTGGGTAAATACGCACCTTAGGAGATCATTAAAGAAGTGATAGAAAGATGGCTCTAGGATATGTGGACAGAGAAACATTTGAGAAGACTAGCCCTGCAGCCACACAATCATAACCATCTGATCTCCAAAATTATGTTGGTTCTGACATTCTTGGATAAGGTACATAAGGATGCAAAGTTGAGGTGGTATTTTCAGAGATTTCCACTCACATCTTGATATTTAATGCATTTGGGAAAATATGGTACACTTGTATGCTTTACACTGCATCACTTCTGCACAACTTTAGCCAAGAGCCTGATGGATGTCAAAATATATGTGCCACTGGCCACTGTTATTGTACAGAAGAGCTTGTATGTTTGTTATAACACAGTAGAGACCAAACCAGCAGCTCCAGCTATCCAGAGCTACTTGATCACAACCAGTGGGTCTTCAGCCCTTGAAGAAGCAGCTGTCAGGCCTGGATCATTCTAGCAAAAAGACCCTGATGTGAGATGCAGTCAGGATGTATTTCACATGTGTTTGTCAATGGAAGTGAAAGAGCAGGCAAACAAGGGAGATGGGAACAGATATGTCATGAGTGCTTCAGCCATTTAGACTTCTCAACAGCACTAGTGAAGCTAAATGTTGCTGTTGTGGAAAGGAAATGGCTTAGTCCCTTCTGCCACTACAGAGCAAAGAGTAAGGGATGGGAAGGTGTAAAGATTGCAGAGGACAATTCTCCATCTTCTACCACCCTGTCCTCAAAGAGCAGCTGCCAATTCTTCCACCTTGGAGGCTGCTGCTTCCTCAGACTCTAGCTGCTCCTTGCAGACCAGTGCCTTAGGCAGCTGCTTCCTGTGCTTGTTTGTGCTTTGCAGAGCCAAGGTCTCAGTTCAAAGTCCCAAATTCTTAAAAAATTCCAGATGATGTTGCATTAGATCAGTTCAGTGATTGCAAAGATGTTTGAAACTATCTATCATTTGCAAAGCTGATAATTTAATCCATTCACAAAGCTCATACCCTCAATGGAGAAAAGAGATCTAGACACAAAACAGTAGGTCAGTGAAACACACTGCTGAACTTGTAAACTTTTTTGGGATGCGCATTTCACTTTCAACTTCCAGTCTGGGGATAGTTGAAAGTACATTGTAAAGCTAAGTTCACCTAAACTTTCACAGGGGTTTTCCTGCACTGAAAGCGTAGAACTGCAGAGAGGTCAGGCTGCTCCTTCATAGCATGAAAAGTTGTGGTTTTGCACAAGCTGGTCCTCTTCCTTTTCAAGTCGTTACTTACCAACATGCTTAAAAGAGCATAAATGTATAAAAATGCTGTTCAGCCTGTCTGCCACTAAGAAAAGTTAAGTCCGGTGAGCTCCTGATTACAGAAAAGAGATGGCAACAGTTTCCCATGCATTGTTCTCCTAGTCTGTATGTAGTTTGCCTTCCTAGCAAGCAAGTTGCCTTTGTAGTAGAGGTGTACAAAGTCGATGCAGTGGCTCCTTGCTAAGCTACTTTAGGCTCAGAGTCACTTCTAAAGTGACATTCTACACAAACCTCACCATGACCTTGGTGCCCATTATCAAGCAACCATGAGATGCTATTACAACAAGATATCTGGTAGCATTCATAACCTTGGCACCACCTAGTTGCTTTCAGATATTAAATCTCCAGCTTTCTTCCAGCTGTGTCCTACTTTCAGACGACAAGGGTTATGCTCTCTCTCTGATATTAAACACAGTAACTGGTGAAAGGGTTACATGGCTACAATTGAAGTAAGCTTCCTTTTGAGTGAGTGAGATGGTTTGCTACCAGAGCTCCATTAATCACCAAATTGTGCCACCTTAGAAAACCAAAATGAAGACCACTTGGGGGAGAAAAAAAAAAAAAAAAAAAAAAAAAATCAGCAACTTTTGGGATTCAGTACACCCACATAGCTCCTAGAAGCTATAATCAGCTCGCATACTATGCTGTCACCTTCACTTAGTACATTCAAAGAATGGTCTATCCTTTCTGTTCTCCCAGTCCAGAAAGAGCTGTATCAGCCAAATGTACAAAAATGCAATTAACAGCTCACCATCTGGTTTCTTGAGAAAAGTAAGGCTCAAGTGGTCAAGAAAAGCATCTGCCTAGTTCCTCCCGCTTATCCCCAACACTACTTGTAGCTCTTGTACAGGTCTTTCCACAGTAAGGAGCAGCAAAAAAACAAGGAAAAAAGAAAAGGAGATTGTTAGGATTGTTAGCAGTCTTCTAAAGGCAAGAGAAGACAACAAAACAAAGACAGTCCTGGAAAGTCAGCTCTTGCAAGAGTCCAGAGAACTTTTGTTACAGAGCAAAAGCATGAATAGCAGGAGAAATTAGAGAATCTATGTCAGAATTCATTTGCCCATTCCATGCACTTCTGCATAGTTTTCTTACAGCAGTTATGGAACACCAGTTTGTGTTTCCTGTAACACAGGCATTCTACTAGGGACTACAACATCCAAGGCAAAGCATTTCCAGCTTGGGTACTGGCAATTCTGTTCTTCAGGCAACCTGTACTGTTGTAGTAACATCAGTTGAACTTCCTAGATTCTTTGTCCTAAATATTTCTTGTGTTTAAGACAAAGATGTGATTTATACTCTGCAGCTCTTGCCCACATCAGAAGTCTCCCACAGGATCATACAAGTCTAAATAGTTTATCTCCAGCAGTAACAACAGGAAACTGTACTGAGAGACAGAACAGGTATCTCAGATACTGGCCAGGCTTACACTGCATTTATACTCCCCCAGCACCCACAATTCATATAGTCCTGCAAAGTAAAGTTTGACTGCCTATATGTGCTAATTAGGATTGAAGCCAGAGCAGGAACACATATATTGCCCAAGTCATAACAGTAATCATCATTTGCTAATTGTAAGGATCAGATACGAGTAATACAGAATCCTCTCCTGTAGATCAATCTCAAGCCTTTAGCAGCACCAGGCTGACACTGCAGACTAGTCCAGGTGATCCCTAGCCACACCTTATTCTCCTAGATTTCTTTGTTGCTCCACCTCAGCTCCATCATCACGTTGCATCCATGTGCTACAGGGCAGAAGAGGAACCATGTGGTCTAGACCAACAGTAGAGAAGTGGCTCCTCCAGATTTTCCTAGGCTTGGAACAGTGGTTTCTGATGGTTTTTCCCTCTAACAGCTCCAAACTTATCTGAGGCAGTATTAATGTCCAAAAGCACACCAGAAGTTAGGGGTTCAAAACAGAAATAGGATCCAGAAAGAATTTGAGTCCATAAACTTAAGCTTGTTTTCTCACTGCCTCAGCTATAATACAGCTGCTGAAGTCACTGTGCATTGAAGTCTAACCCATTGTCAGTTCAAAACATGTTAGTGCATAAACCAGCAGCCACATCTCCTATGGAAAAAAAATAAGGATAGAAGAAATCAGTTGTGCCCTAAGATGACAGCTTGCAAGGCTGCTAGCAATGGTTTGCAATAGGAAAATCAAGTCCAAGAAATACACCACAGCAAAAAATATGATATTATTAAAAAAATCATGACTTCCATCTTACATTGTTCCTCTGCCTTCTTCTGGGGGAAAAGATGCTTCACTGCAAAGCAGTCCAGTGGTGGAATGGACAGAGAAGGAATAGGAGATGGTGATGTTGGATTATGCTTTGGGGTTTTTTTTTTTAAACCAAATGTAAATGCTACCCCAAACATTGTTGAGAATCATCTATTTCTGGAAGAGCAGCACTTCAGCCAGCTACAGCCCTCACTTAGAATAATTCAGAATAAACTCTCTTGAACTCCTACAGTTTCCAAGAGCAAAGTCAAGACACTGAATCACCACAGAAGAAGGAACACATACACACCCTGCCTCCAAAACACATGCACAGATAGAAATAATGGAATAACTTACAGGAGATTCTCTACATAGACCTAAAGGACACAGTAGGCAATGTGTGAGAATTGTACACACATGTGGCCATAGGAAGAACAGGGTACTGTTGCCAGAAAAAGATAAGAGAGAGGATGCCTGCTAAAGAGCTGGTTCTGAAGGAAAACATGTATTCAAGGCACAAACACAAGTGGTCTTTCAGAATGCTTTGAAAGAAAGTAGTTGCTTGCTTTGTTCCCAAACCCCAAGCTCACTACTTTGAAGAGAAGACAGCAACTCTGTGTGGTCACGATTACAGTAGACGGAGCTAAAAAACATAATGCTATTGCACTGGTAACAGAAAGGCTTTTGCTAGTGGGACAAGAATACGATCCTATGATGCTCACAATGTTTGAGCTTCAGCTTGCAGATGATTTAGGATCATAGAATAACTAAGGCTGGAAAAGACCTTTAAATCCAACCATAACCCAGATTCCATGACCACTGAACCATGTCCTGAAGCACTACATCTATAGCTTCTTGAACATCTCCAGACTCCACCACCTCCCTGGACAGCCTGTTTCAGTGCCTCATGACTCTCTCAACAATGCAGTTTTTCCTGGAGTCCAATCTAAAACTTCCCTGGCACAACTTAACCCCCTTTCTTCTCATCCTTTCACTAGTTACTTGGGAGAGAAGACAAACACCAGCCTCTTTCCAACCTCCTTTCAGGTAGCTGTAGAGAGCAGTAAGAGCTTCCCTTCACCTTCTTTTCTGGCTGAAATGGATCTGATTGAGCATTAACAGCAAAATCTGTAAGTTTTTAGGAGTATTGAGAAACATTACAAAGTAGAGTGCCTGCAGGAAGTATTTATGTTCCCCACTCTTTTTTCTCCTTAAACTGATTGTTCAGGATCCCTCTTTTGAACAACAAATATCTCTCTCAGCTATAGCAAATACTCTAGTCCTCTCACACTTGGGCAAAATAACTTGGGCATCTCAAGAACAATCCTGTGTTGTAGATTATATGTACATCCCATCAGCTCTGACTGTTCTTTTTGGAACAATTATTTGCAGCTTAGCAAAACAATCATGAAGTGCTTACAGGCACTTTTAGAAGCTCTATCTGTGTTCATCTCTGATGTCTGGAAGTCCAACATTAGCATACCAATATTTGTAACAGCCATACAACTAGAAACATCCTTCAATATTTGGAAGTTAACAGTCTTTTGTCACTGGTTCAAGAGCTGTTGAAGTATCACATGAGCACTTTGCATTTTGCACTGGGTAGCTATACGTAGGAGGCCAAGATGAGCTCAGGGAGAAGGGGATAGCTCTTCTTTTTCTTAGCTGTTTACATTCACTACAATTATCTGACTGTATTTTTTTCTTGCATAACACCAGGTGCCATCAATACAGGCAGGAGTATCCAAGATACTTTGCTAAAAGATAGATGACACTGAGTGTATGCTGCAAAGGAAAGTTGTGCTATGAACAGTTCCTCCCTCAAAAAGTTCTCACAAACTGCAGCTGCAGATCTGTTTGCAACAATTAAAAGACAGCAAACCACAAGTAAAACCCAGGCACCTTCACTTTTGCTTTAACAGAGTCATGTTTCTAGAAAGAGCAGATAATCTCATGCCAACTGGCTCCTTTTGATTCAGTAGCTCCAATACCAGCAAGTTAATGTCTTTGATTGGTCTCAGGATTTGTTCAAGAACTAGAAAATCTTGACAAACATAATTGCATTTTGTAGTTTAGAAAATTAGAGGATGTAATTTGGATGATTTTTCTCACTCAGCAAAACCATTGGCATAAAGTTTGTCTTCCAGACATACAAAACCTCAGCAAGGTGTCTAGCAGAGGCTTGGGTGGTCATGAGTTAATACCATTTTGTGGGGAAGAGCCAAGGCAAGTTACACCAACTTTAGTTAACCTCAGGTTTCTCTTCCTTTCACGTTGGCATCCTGAGCTTACATTTTCAGACCCACCATTTCCTACACCTTGTCTAATGTAGCAACTGCAACAGTGTTGGCTACTAACTAGCCTCATTCACCTGTGAAGTTCATCACTTCATTAACAAATACTTAACAACTCCCCCTAAAGGACAATCAATTATTCTTCTGAATATGCTTCATCCAACTCTCTTCTTTTTTTCACCTGTCAGAGAACACAGGCCCAAATAATTATAGGGTTACAAGTCAGAGAGGATGTATTGTACAGCAATGGATCTGATAAAGAATAAAATACTGAATTTTAGTACTACATGTACACAATTCTGCTAACATCTTGTCTTGCAAAGAGGTTTTTTTCTGCAATATACAAATCAAACATAGTTAAGAGAAGAGAGGGCTCACAATGCAGAAACAATTGGTACTTCTTGAGCCTGTTAGTGGCCACTGTTGTCAAAAAATAAACATCTGTAGGCCAGGATTTTCCCTACTCTCACAGAACTGAGCTGAAAAATAATTTTGGGGAATAGAAATTCTCTGTCATTAGTGTGTTATACTTCCTTCTAGACAAGGCATCAAACAACAGTGAAGAAGTCATTCTATTGACAATGCCATCAGCTCAAAGCAGTTTCTTGAACCTCAAATAGTTTCCCTTCTGCTTCCAAGGAAAGTCCTCCAGAATTTCCCTTTCTCACTTTTCCTTGAACCAGCCTTTATCCACTATAAAAATCTGAAATTTCAAGAGGAAGGGAGTTTTCCTCTCCTCCTTTGGACTGACGACATTTACCAAGGGGTTTTTACAAACCTGGCCTGGTGTGAAAGATAACTCCTGGCTGATGAGAAAACACATACTTGTGAAATGCAGTGTTACAAAATATAGCTCAATACTGTTCTTATTTTGTGTTCAGGAGCACCTCCTTAAGTTTTATGGCACTTCAACTCTTTCAAGCTGCCGTACACATAGGATGGAAAACAAAGATAAAACCTCACGCATGTGTTTCCTTTTAAAGACTTACTAGTTGTAATCAGTGCAAGAAATCCAGGACTGCTGAGATAACCAAGGTACCAGGCAGAGAGCCAAGGTCAGACCATATGCCTGCTTCAGCATTTGCAGGACAGCAGGCCCAGCTGGAAGTGCAGGCAAAGCATGCTCTCACTTAAATCACCCAGAGCTCTGCTGAACCAAAGGGCCAGTAGCTGGCTTGAGCTGGGAAGCACAAAGCAGCTGCTGCTCCTGCAACACCCATCCCTCCATAGCAGAAGGAAGCACCTCATGTCATCCATCTCTGCCAGCCACTAGGTCTGCTCTGTCCTTTACGTGATTTCCAGCAGCAGTGTCCTCTTTAGCCTACTTTTTTCAAGAAGCTTGAACCAGCTCTGCACATCTGTAGCTATGCATGTACCAAGGTGTCCTTAACCCTCTGCTGGAGCTTAAAGGAAACGTTCAAGTCACCACAAGATTTCCTATGTAGATACAAGTTGAGGAACTCAGCCCATTGAAAAATGGAGTTACAAATTCTTTGCAAAAATTTAATCTAGGTGCAGACATTTTGGTGTAGAGACATTTCTACAAATAACATTAACAGCAACATTAGAGGATGCCATCCTTCAATGAGAAAGAATTGCTTTGCATAACAACTCTCTAAACCAGGAAGCACAAAACCTTGTAATGCAAATTACAAATACAGTGGAAGTAAAAGGTCATGAGGCAGACATAGAAGGGCAAGGAGAAACACCCAACCACCACACCCATAGTATGCAAGAACTTCAGTGTGTTCCAGTTGATTGTTCTTTTGCCTCTGTCTGGTTTATGAGAAGCTATGTACAGGGACCGAAGTAAAAAAAAAAAAAATTAAAAAAAAAAAAAAAAGATGTTTAGGTACTTTGGAGGTTCAGGATAAGGGCAGTAAAATAACTTCACCCATCTTCCCTCATACCCCAATACAGCCTAGAAAATTTCTCTTCAGCTTTTGACTGGCATGAACCTCAAAAACGTTTTAGAAGCTATGACAATAAGTAAAGAGCAACTGAGAGCCATATTCACGGAATAAGGTGACCTCTCTACTCCAAAGCAATATTAGTAGCTTAAACTGCATCAACTCTCTCCTCAAAACCAGCTCTCATTTACACAATTAGCTTCAGATCATCCACTTGAAAAATACTAGCATTGATCACTGTTGTATTAATCAAGCACATTTTTACTGACAACAGTTACCTTAATGATGTCTCCAGGACTTCTCATACACACAAATCTAAGCATTGTTTTAGCTGTTTGTTGTTTAATAGAGCATCCCATAATCAGGTAGTGCTACTGATTTAAGGCTTAGTTTTAGCAGAAGGAAAAAAAAAATCCAGACGTGAAAGATGAAAAATTAAAGTTCTTATTTTTATGTTAACATTTTGCTTCACAATACCTCTGTCTTAAGAGGCTAAACAATAGTAAAACAGAGACTGCTAGCTGCAGATATTTCAAACTGCCTCCAAAGTCAGAAAGAAAAAAACATTATATTGATTCAAAAGTCAAGGGGGAAAATACATTCTGTTGATGCAGCTAAAGGAAGCTTTCCTTCTTTCTGCATTGATGTTCATGAGAGACTTCTTTAAGACTACATTTAAAAAAAAAAAAAAAACAACACTAAATCAAAACACTCCACACCTATGATTTTTTTTTTCATGTGATTGCAATGTCTTCAAAGACCATCTCTTGAATAAATTCTTCAGAACAAAGAGAGAAAAAAAAAACATTTTGTTGGAACTGGCAGATAAAGAGCAGTGGAAACTCTCAGAAAAGTAAAAAGGAATTGAAAAAAAGAGGAACTGTGGGGGAAGCTGTCAAAGACAACACAAGAAGGAACAATGGCTTTTTGGGTTCTCTTCAGAAGTTTCACAAAAGAGCACGAGGCCACATCACACAATCACAGGGAGTAATTCTCTCCCAGTAAACACAAGGACTGTCAGTGGGTGGGATAAACCATGTGTTTCTTAGCTTGTGCTTTCTGAGCTTCCACTGTGGCAGAATCCAACCTGCATCAGTCAGAAATCCAGAAGGCCTTATGATAAACAAAACAGGGATAGATGGGGCTGGAAACACTTGCTGGGAATGTGGAGGGCAGAAATTTCTAATTCGAAGTTTTCTGGCAGAAAGCAAAGGAGCAAAAGCCATTGCCCTGGCATTCATCACAGCAGTGGCATCTTCTTGACAGCCTGCTAAATCTAGCACAAAAACTCTGTTGCAGAGAAGATAATACAGGTTTTAAGATAATAGGATAACAGCCCACCTACAGAAAATGCATTACAGACAGTTGCCATGCTGAACAGTCCAACACAGACTTCACAGGCAGCAGTGACACAATGTCCCTCTGGCATCTGTATATGGACATCTTTCTAGTACCTGGATTAACTTTCATCCAAGGGAATCAAGGAGGTGACAGATATGAAATTCCTCAGAAATGATATCTAGAAATACAGATGGCGTGGAACTTGACTGTGAGAAATTATTCAGACCAAAAATAACATGAAACCACTGAAGACCCACAAGTCTGCAGCATCATTTGCTTCCTTCCTCCCAAAACCTGAAATGAAACACGCTGCTTTTAACATCAGCCCCTTGATCCACCTAAACCTTTCACATTTTACAAGGTCAGAAACAACTCAAATTTAGTCGAAGAGCTATTTAGAAAGGTTATTTTGAACTCAAGAATAAAGCCTAAATTTCCTCAGAATTCCAGTTTCTCAAGCTGACAACACACGCAAACTCTCATTTTGGCTAGACACATTCTGAGTTTTGCTGGTTTCCTCCAGACCTTTGGGGAAGATGTTTGTGTGTTTGAATCCTGAAAAATCCAATCAGGTAATTTTTTTACCACTCACATTTGGCTTCTATACACACAAAATCCTTCTTACCAAAGCTACTTTTTAAAAGTCAAAGGGAGGTGCCTAACTTCCTGGTGCAGTATCCTGTGTGAGGTACAGCTTTTCAGTGGAAGCAAGTCACACACCATCACTCATTCACTAACTCTGAGCAAGACTAACTTTTCTGCTTAGATATGTGTCTGATAACACTCTTTCAATCCCAGGGCCTGACGGCAAGCCTTAAATAGGCAATGGGAATTTACAGCAGCAAAGAGCGCGTCCAAAGGCAGCACTCCACCCACCGTGTGCCACCTTCACAGCATAGGTAGTGCAACTAGAGCACAGGGAGGGAAAAGAAGGAACACAGGTAAAGTACACAACATTCTGGTGCACAGCAGATAAGAACAAGATCAAAGTGTTTCAAACATCTGTAAACACTGCTAAAACAAACAAGCATGGAAACCAGATCACTTGCCCTCATAAGTGAGTAAAGGTTGATACCTAATGATAAAGATCCCAGTCTGAGACTAAGCTGCCACAACAGCACATTTTGCAGGCTGAAGATCTAAACAGTCCCCCAGGCTGTAAAGGACACATCTTCCCACTGCCTTGAGCTGAGATGGAGAATCACACAGTAGTAGGTATTGCTCACAAATTCCTAGAAAACTGCTTTCAAATTAGTATTATTTCAAAGTCTAAACCCCTAAAAGATAAACCCACTGTTATTTTTTGATGCATGCCAGCATGTCCCTCATAGAGATCTCTTAAATACCTTTCCTTGAACCAATAGAGGGCAGCTCTCTAAATGATGCTCGTTTTGTTCACACATTGCTTTCAGATAAGAAGTAATCACCCACTTTTGCTGCAAATTGTTACATCATAAAAACTTTCCTTAAGAAGTCAGACAGTTATGTTTGATTGCTTCAGTCATTACTTTCCTAATAGCTATTAGCTTTTAACTAAAGCTAGAAGACTTTGTGGTAACCTGAGGAGAGAACATTTTAAAAAATGGCAGAAAATTGCCTTGATATGGATAAGGAATAGTAAGGCTACATTTCTCTGATCAGGGTACTCACAGGATTTGATTAAGTCAGGGATAAAAGTATCCCCATACTCCTACATGCATCATTAATAATAGTTTGCTTACATAATTCTGTTCTCAAAAGCCAAAGGCATACAAGGAAGGGAAGGAGGAAAAAAAAACAACCAACACCTAATCCCCACAAAAACCCAAACAAAGAAGACCTTCAACAACCAAAAAAAACCCCAAACCTCCACAAAATTACCCTACCAACAAACAAACCAACCCATACAACAACCTCCCCCAAGTAAAATCCATCCTCGAAAAACAAACACAAAACACACACACTTGAAGAAACTAAGGATGACTAAGCCACAAAACTTTGCCAGGGGCATGAGCAGTTTCCTTCTTGACAATGGCCTTCATTCATCTCCTAAGTGATATCAGAGTTATTGGTGTCTTCTCCAGCTGGAGTTTGTTCCAACTCCTATCACCATCCATTCAGTGCCCAGCTGCATTATCTGCCTTAGCCAGTACCAGGGGCTGGCAAATGAAGTGGAAGAGCTCACAAAGAAATCAATATTATAACATACAAATCGTCATGTCCACTTAAGTAACAATGACTTTTAAAAGTGTCAATCTTGGTTGTCACCACCAAGGTACCTCCACAGTCTGAAAAGTTTCATCTCATCAGGGTCAGCCTCAGCATCTCTCTCCCTGCCCTGGTCAGCATCCAACTTCAGCCCATTGTCCCATAAGAGCCTCTCATGATCCCACTCTAGATTTTCAGCTCTTGAACTGATCACTCTTTGCAATTAAATTGTACAGGTGCACAGTGGCCACAACCCATTGGTGGACTGATGACTGAAACTAGCTGTTGGTTTGTGTTTTTTCTCTAGTACCATAACCTGTCCACTCAGACACCAAAACTGCTAATCACTGTATGAACAGTTGAGTCACACTCCAGCTGTGCCATTCCTGATGGCCAAAAAACTTGCCACAAAAAATAAGAGAAATATCTATGACAATAGGAAAACACACACCAACTATTTTGACTAGCAGAGCTGTTCACAGGAGAATGTCTTTAGTACATATGGAAACCACACTATTTTCCAGGATTAACAGAGCATTTATATAAAAATGACATTTTTCTGAACTTAAATGGAGAGTCACAGCAATCCAAAAGCATAAAGCCTTCAAGAGTAGCATCTTTCATCTCAACCCACCTTGGACTGGAAAGAGACAACTTGAATCAACTTACTTTGGGATAAAGTCCTGCTATTCCACAGGCACTGGGAAAATTTAGTTTCTTCCCTGCTTGATTAATTTTATTGAAGTCTGTGTTAACACACTCAATAAATGGCCTCATGTGACAACAGCTGGATGCCAGACATTGCCAAAAGGTTCAAAGTTATGTAATTTAATCATAAAATTCCATTATGTCGTGTCTTAGTTGTTTTAAGTAGGTTACTGTGTTAACTTATTAGTATTAATTACTCAGGAAGTGATTCACAGTATCACAGTATCACCAAGTTTGGAAGAGACCTCACAGATCATCAAGTCCAACCCTTTACCACAGAGCTCAAGGCTAGACCATGGCACCAAGTGCCACGTCCAACCTTGTTTCCTCCTTACAAAGCCTTATTCAGTTAATTGTTTTAACCTCTGAAAAATGAAGTCCTCAGTTGCTTTGTCAGATTAAATGGGATCAACTTTTAAATTTGAAAAAAAAAAAACAACCCATGTTGCTAATCTCCCAAAGTTCCATTTCATCCAAACCAGTGGTTCAAAATGAGAGAGAAAAGATACCTGAAACATCAAATAGAAACTAATTATTTTTTTAATGCTGATCTATACAGTGACTGAAACATCTTGCACCAGTTGAACTACACAAATAGAAATAAGTCTCATCTTCAACACAACAAGAATAATTCTTTTGGAGGCTCTTTGTAAACATTTTGTTACAAAGGCAGTTCAATCCAGAAAGAAATATTATCTCAACTGAGCAGCACAGGATTTGATTGATTTAAGGGTCAGATGCTCCAGCTAAACTGGTCTGAAGCATTCCTGCAGTTAAGACACTGCTTTTTAAAACTTGCCTCCTTCTTTATGAATAAGGTTAAGCTTTGGTAGGGAAGCAACAAAAGCATGCAGATGACAAGAGAGCTCAACATTCGCATGCAGTTCAGATGCAATTCAGTGTATCAGATCTCACTTCCTCCCCAATCCAAGATTTTTTCAGAGGCATTTTTGAGAACCAGAAGTCCCTCAGGGAGTCCGTGGGAGTACGCTAGACAAAGCCAAAAATCACAAACAAGCTGGCTGAGCTGAAACAATCACCTTCATGTGGTTCTTGAGTCAGAATCAAAACTGGTAGAAAATGCCCGAGTCTTCAGAAAAATGGCTTCTAGGAGCTCTGCTATAGGTTTAACATGGAGTTTAAAAATCCTCCAGGGACTAGCTAGTCCAGGAGGTGGACCCAGGAAATTGTAATGTTGTTAATTCTGCTATCTCTTTATAAATTGGCAGCAAGGCCAACTTGTTCTCCTTCTCTCCCTCCTGCCTGCGGTGTCTCCGGTGAAAAGCCCTTATCCGGTAACATGTAGGAGTAAGCCTGTTTATGGCTTGCAGGAGCCTGACTAATTTGGCCTGTTTAGGCCTAAGGGCAGTGGAGAGAGAGAAGAGGAGCACTGGGGAATGTAGTTTAGTCAGGTTGGAGGAAGGTTTAGGGGGATTTTCATATATCCTGTATAGGTATTAAAGAACTGTATGCTCTGTATTACTCTACCTTTTTTCAAAGGTAATTCTGTATTTCTTTCCAATTCAAGAGCATTTTATTTTACTCTCACTTGGGAGTAAAATTATATCTGTCTGCTCTTTAAAACCATGACAAGCTCTGAGTTTTGGGCCATTCCTGTTCGCTGCTATTGCACCTTTACACACATCTGTTCACTGGCCACACCTACCAAATTTTAAGTTCTTTCTGCATAGGAGATACCATAAGGATCCTCTTTACCTGCAGTGAGAGTAGACATGGCAACTGTACTACTACAGAGCACAGCTGCACTGCTCCAGCTGCCAGGCTGCCCTCATTCCACCTGGTAAATGACCTTGCTGCTACCTAAAAGCAACTTTGCATGGAGCCCTTGCTTCTTTAGATCCACTTCATTCTTGCCCCAGCATCAGGCCAACACATAAGATAAGCTTCTGGTCTTTTCGCACAACACTCTAAAGTGGAGTGGAAGATATGTACAAAGCTGAGAGGGAAGATAAACTGCATGGGACACCACAGAGAACCTGTCAGGCATCTGGCTATAAGAATGGCCAGGAAGGCAGGAAAGAAACATATAGAATAAGATCACTTTGCATAAATTTACACTCCTTCTTGAAGCAATAACTTTTGCAACAGTGAGGGAGGCAGCCACAGAAGTTCATTAAAAACATGCAGATTGCACTGGTCTTAATGCCAAGGAAGACAAAGACAGCAGTTAATTGCACCAAGTCACTGAAGCATAACCAAGACTTGGTCATGAGCAAAGAGGGTGAAAAAGAGAAACCCAGCTCTTGGGTCCTGCTCACCTCAGAAGGCACTAGGAGCAACAGGCAGGAGAAAGACACCAGCACCTTCCCCAGACAGAGCTGCCTCAGCAGAAAGTGTACTTTGAATAAACCACTACTTTCAGCATCCGCATTATCTCTGGAGCCCTCCGGGAAGGAACAATCAAGATATTTGTAATTCTTAAGCTACTAGATGCTGTGAGGACTGGGAGAGGCAACCCCAAATCCACATTCTTCCTCTAATCATGGTTCTCTTCTCCTCCAACCCAAGAAAGTACCAGATCTAACAATCTCCTCAAGCAAGCAACTCTTTTAAGCAGCATTTTACTTATATGTTTATTAGCTGTGTTTGTATTTTATGGGTAGGTATGCAGCTTGGGTGGTATTTCATAATCTGAGTGACGGCATTTACACTTCTTAATAAATTAACCCATTGTGTTTCACCACCTTCTTTGATCTCAGTTGTCTATAGGAGAAGAATCCCTTCACTTGGTTGAAAGCTCAAGGCTAGTCAGTGCATGGCTGGTGACTCATATCCATCCTACACGTGAAAATAAACACACTCTGTGTACTGTAAGTGTGTGCTCAGTGTAAATACACACTGTTGTATACACTCCCCGTATTACATACCTGAAGTGAAAGAAAACAGACTGAACCAGATCAAATTAAGTACTTGTAAATAACCTATCCCCTTCTGGAGAAGTGCTTATAGCAACAAAAATTAAGAGCCTCTCACTCTTTTCCTTTTGCAGAGAAAGAAGAAGCAGCTGGAGCACCTGATGAAGCTTCCAACAGGGAAGGATTTCTAAAGGCTGGGAAGGCACAAAAAATGAAATGGTGAGCTATACTTTTCCTGTGCTGCGAAGCAGCTGAACTTTAGAGGCAAGGGGAATTTCATTTACCTATCAATACAAAACCTTAAGAGCAAACTATAACTACATATACGCAATTAATCAAGGCATCATACTGCCTTGTCAGGTCACAGACCACCAACTGAATCAGCACCAAAGTTTGAAATCTCAGAGGCTGTGCAGTTTTCTTTCTAGTTTGATATGCTAGAACAAATCAGAAAGTGCTGTATCAGGACCAGGGAAGTCCTTCTGCCCCTGTACTCAACACTGGATAGGCCACACCTTGAGTGCTGTGTCCACTTCTGGGGCCCTCAATTTAAGAAAGATGTTGAGGTGCTCGAACATGTTCAGAGAAGGGCAACAAGGCTGGTGAGGGGGCTGGAGCACAGCCCTGTGGGGAGAGGCTGAGGGAGCTGGGGATGTGCAGCCTGGAGAAGAGGAGGCTCAAGGTAGATCTTGTTGCTCTCTGCAGCTACCTGAAGGGAGGTCATAGCCATTTGGGGTTGATCTCTTCTCCCAGGCAACCAGTGACAAAACAAAAGGACATAGCCTCAAGCTGTGCCAGGACAGGTTTAGGCTGGATGTTAGGTAGAAGTTCTGCACAGCAAGAGTAATTGGCATTGGAATGGGCTGCCCGGGGAGGTGGTGGATTCACCATCTCTGGAGGTGTTTAAGAGGAGGCTGGATGAGGCACTTGGTGCCATGGTTTAGTTAATTAGAAGGTGTTAGGTGATAGGTTGGACTCGATCTCAGAAGTCTTTCCCAACCCGGTTAATTCTGTGACTCTGTAATTTTGTACATGTGACAACACAAGCAGGAAGCACAGGTCTGGTGTTGATGTCTGAAGCCCCATTCCATTAGCAATGCAGAGAAACCTCATACCTACAGGCAGAAGATGCAGTACACACCAGGACTAAATGACAAAACAAGAGAGGTCTTCTAACCCATCCAGCTTCATATCTACACTATCTTCACAGTTGAAAGAGTTATTAAACCAAACCTAATCTGTGCCAGAAAAAAAAAAGTCTTTGATCTCTGCTCTAGCATTCTAACAAACTATTTGGTATTTCTCTCACTTCATTAGGGAGACTGCTCTCTGGATGGTTGTCGGCTCACTGTTTTGGTCTCTACCTAGAGGTAAATATGCTATAATACAAACCTAGGAGTTTGTGGAAATACTTATATGCAAATACATGAACTGCAAACTTGGAATCTTGGTGCAAAACAAAACAATTACATACTTTGCTTTGAATATATTTCATCATAGTCCAAGGTTTGCAATAACAGATAACAACCTTCAGATAAACCTCTATATCTGAATGATGTGGTTTCAAGGTTGATATGTTTCAGGCCCACAATTCTTATCTATAACATTTTAAGGATGTGCACAGGATAAAATATCCTTAACATTTCCATAACATTAAAGATTATTTGGAATCTCATCTTTTACAACTCCCAACTGCCTTGCAGCAGTTTTTGTAGTTAAAATCATTGAGGTGCTGTGCTCACAGTTAAGTGGAAGGACTGGAGCCCAGCAGCAGTCTCTCTCCCTGAAACTTTGCAAATGCTCAGCCAAGTTCTAGTAAAGTTGATCTTCTGGCATTATATGGATTAGATATAATCTTCCCTAGTATATGCTGGTGAGAGACTGTATTACAAGCTATAGAGGCAACTCACTGTACTTTTTCTACCCCATTCAGCAATTTTAAGACCCCTGTGTTTGGTCAAGACTCCTCTGTTTTCCTAAAAGTGGCTTGCATTTACCAGGTGTGGTGATTCAGGAGGTTATACTTCATCTTGAACTAGTCCCCATCTCTCTTCTGGAAGCACAACTGATGTTTTTAGGGAAAACTTCCACATTTCCACAGAACAGTGTGAAAAAACTACTGTCAAGATGCACTCCTTTGGCAGCTAAGTGCACCTGCATGCATGTGGAGCCTTCTAAGTGGCTATCAAAGGATAATCTCTTTTCCTCCTTAGTAAAAAAAAAAAAAAAAAAGAGTTCAAGTTTAGTGTTTCTGAGCAAGTAACTGGGGTTTCAAACAGCCCTCTCCATCTCCCCAAAATACTTTTGCACAAACCTCTGAAAAATCACACAACTCTACTTTGTCAGGGTAACACATTTCAGTTCACAAGTACCCAGAAACACGGGAACCCTGTTGCCTTGTTTTTAAACACTACAACAGTTTCTGCTTAATCTGTTATTTCTTCTCTAAACTACTTTATATAGCATCAGAACTGTGCTAATACCATCAAACTGAACTTAAGAAACACATTCAAGAGCATTCCATTTCCAGGCCTGTTTCCACAAGTCAGAAAGTCTACATCACCTACTCAAGATGTCTCCATTACAAGCAATACATAATCAATAAACAAAGGTGATTAGCCTAGATCATCTTCAGGAAAGGAAAGGAAGCAGAAACAAAAAACTCCAGTCTTTATGAGTTTCCTTGCATGATACTTTGGGTACTGAAGCAGTAGTTTTGTCATTATAGAAATCTTACAGATATTTAAGTTAGCATGCTCAATTTCACCTTAACAGCCTTAAGCATTTGGGCAGCATTTAAACCACACAATTAAAAAAAAATAATTCACAAAATAAAATAATTTCATCTTACCTTTCAGTCTTACAACTTCAAGTGAAAGCTGTTTGTCACCATCCGATTTTTCCGAAGTACAGAAATGCACCTTCCACGTAAAAAGTTTACCAGGAAGATCTCAAAAATGTTATTTGTTTTCATTTGTACACCTCACCAGCAGCTTCCACCATTCCTACTGCTCACTGCAGGACTGCTTCAGTTTTCTGGCCAGAAATCTGTTTCCACACCTCCTGGTGCATCAACAGTTTCAGTAAGAAGCTTAAGAAAGCATCACCAGTCTTCAACATAACTTTTGTCTTCTCAAGACTGGCCTCTATAAAGACACCTCTGTGGCTTGTCCCCAGAAGTCCACTCTTCCAATCCACAAAAGAGCTCACACACCTGTAGGGTCTGTTAAGTAACCCATTACAGCCAGATTTCAGTCACCTGTTCTTGTTCCAGGCAACTTCAGCAGTGCCTCCTTTTTTGCCCCCTGCTGTCACAATTTTCCCAGGTGAAAGCAGTGTAGGGCAGATATGGGTTGGCCCCCCTGGGTGTTTATAGAGTCATTCTTAAGTGTTGCAAGGCTTGTAGACCATAACATGCAGGAAAGTAACGGTTATGCTAGGCTCAGGTATGGTGAGCATTGTTGGCCTCCATCTTCAGAAAAAGAATAAAGAGCCAAAAAGAAAAAAAAAAATTAACTTCTAAAACCAATTTAGAAGTGACTGCAATCAGGAGGTAAAACCAATATTCTTTCCCCCTCTTTTGTTCATTAAGCAAATGCTTATTATCTGTTTTCTGACTAGAGTTACAAGTTCTCTTCATGTCAGGATTTTCTTTTCTTCATCCACATGCCATGCCACACATCACGAGCACTCCCTCTCTTAATGGCATCCTGGGGACAGGATTCCTACTATAAAGCTCTTATGGAGATTCATTTTTTCCAGGGCTTATAAACCACCTGCAGCAGCCTCAGGCACACTCATCTTCCTATTGTGGTTTGCTAACCACAGCCAGCCATAACCACAGTCTGCTTCCAGACACGGCCTTACCTCAGAGAGACTCTGCTGAGCACAGCCTTACTCAGCTGCCTGGGCCTGAACAGCTCAGCAATGGGTCTCAGGCTCCTCCCGCCCCTCCAGGCCCTTCCTCAGCTCATGGGGGCCCTTCAGGGCCTGGGTAGAGCTAATAGCCTTGCCTGGGGTGCATTAAGAGGAGCGTGTCCAGCAGATCAAGGGAGCTTCTCCTCCCCCTCTACTTTGCCCTGGTGAGACCTCACCTGGAATATTGTATTCAGTTTTGGGCCCCTCAGTTCAAGAGGGACTCTACTTGAAAGAGTCCATCAGAGGGCTATGAAGATGATTAGGGGACTGGAGCACTGCCCTGTGAGGAGAGGCTGAGGGACCCGAGGCTTTTTGGTCTGGTGAAGAGAAGACTTAGAGGGATCTAATCAATATTTATAAATCTATGAGGGCTGGGGGTCAAGAAGGAGGGGACAGGCTAGGGCTGGGGGTCAAGAAGCAGGGGACAGGCTCTTCTCAGTTGTGCCCTGATAGGACAAGGGGCAGTGGATATAAACTACAGCACAGGAAGTTCCACCTCAACATGAGGAGGAACTTCTTTACTGTAAGGGTCACAGAGCACTGGAACAGGCTTCCCAGAGAGGTTGTGGAGTCTCCTTCTCTGGAGACCTTCAAGACCTATCTGGATGCATTCCTGTGTGACCTGTGCTAGATTCTATGGTCCTGCTCTGACAGGCTGGACTCAGAGATCTCCAGAAGTCCTTTCCAACCCCTAAAATCCTGTGATCCTGGGTGGTATCTCATTAATTGCAGGGCTGAGGCAGTTTCTCTGGGGAGTGTAGGGTGATACATGCAGTGACAGTAAGGGGATAGTGCAGTGGAGGCTAAGCTTTATTATAAATAACGTAAGCGCCCTGTTTGAATACTGGTTTAGTTCAGGTTCCCCTTGAGGAGCAAAACTTGATCAGTGAGTGACACAACCTGAAAATGGTTGAGCTTTCCATGCCATAAGGGAGGTCTCCTTCCACTGACAACCAGAGATATGACTGGGGATACGTGTTTTATCCAGCCAAACATTTACCTTGTTGGACAAAAGTAAACTTTGATTTTCAACTGAAAAATCCAAAAACCCAAGGAAAGCAAACAATTGGTGGTAGAGTTATAATCAAAAACACTTACTTGGCTCAGTGATCAAGCTTTTTGAATTACTCTTTTCCTTCTGCTTTTGTCTGTCTGGACACAGTGTGACACCAAACAAACCTCAAAGCAGACACTGATTAATATGGAAACAGAGGCTCAAGCGTGTAGCAAGCATAGCTCTGGCTGATATCAATGAATTCAAGGGAAACCTGGGACTTTTTGGTCTTCACCCTAATATATGCAGAGAGCTGGTGCAGGGTTAGAACACAGGAATGACCACACTGTGACCAAGAACATTTACTTCTATATTGAGTCTGCTTACTCCTCATGCTTCAAAGAATTTTGAGTTGTTTCACAGTGAATTTTAGCTTCTCTTCTTGGCATAATTGCAGAATTGTGCTGCTTTTGTTCTGCTCCCTGCTGGGAATGAGTTTTCCATCCAAATTAATTAATTTGCATTTTAGCTTATAAAATCATTTTATGAAACAGGTCTGGTCAAAGTGTTAATTTAAGCCCACGTTCTGTGCTGAAAATATCTAGTTGTCTCTGCATTATAGCTGCACACAACCCAGCCTTCCCCTAGAAAATGTAACAACACAATTTACTGAGAGTTGTCCCACGTGCTACTGGCAGACTCCCTTATTTGTGCAAATATTAGTATAATTACAGCTAACTTGGAAGAATTTATAAAAATAAATATTATCAAAGTTATTAACAGTGTGCATAAGTGAGATACATCTGGCTTCCTGCCCTGCACATCTGCTCACCAGCAGGCTATCCTCACCCTGCTTCCCGTATGTTGTGGAATTGGTTTGTAAAGTTGGTCATATTTCTGCCGGATGTCCAGGCCACTTGTATGAAATATGTGTTTTGCTCCCTGAGGAGCCTGCCCAGGTGAAGCTCTNCTCCTCAAGGCCTTGGAAGAGTTATTTACCTAAAGTGGGAACAACAGACCTTATTTCTGGGAGAATAAATATGCTAAAAAACATGAGAGGTCACAGGTCAGGTATAAACAAGAGTGCACCAAGCCAGACCCGCAGACAAAAAAGCTCTACTCTGTCACACCCTCTGCAAGATGCCACAAGGGATGGGAAATGGAGGACTCTAGCACACTATTTACAAATCTGGAGCCACAGTCTGAGAGGTGAGCAATGGGAATTTGGAGACTCATCCAGGACTATTTTCTTGCTGATACAACATCCTTTTCATACTTCTTCTTTTTTAGCCAGACTTCCTACAAAACCAAAGCTTGTTTAATTGTGTCTGCCCATCTTCACTTCTCTGCATCCCCTTTTCCTCTTGTGATTGATCAATTAAAATCAAATCAGACATGTGATTTCAAAAACTAAGAACCAGAAGCTCAGAGTGAAATCACCAGCTATGGAAACAAGTTCAAGCAGCCCCCACACCAACAAAGTGAAGGCAGCTTGCACACAGCAACATCTGTCCTGCTGCACAGCTGTCTGAGCACCAAGTATACATGTCCCTTGGTCGTGGCACAGCACATAGAGCAGGAGGGCACGGGCAAAAGGAGGAGGAAGAAAGGCAATAATGATAGGATGAAGCCAAATTGTAGGAAACTTGGTCTCCATAGCTCTGGTGAACACTAAGAAATTTACTTGTTTTTTATTCTAGGTCAGCCAGACAAAACATGCAACGCCTTTGTTGGAGAAACTGTCATTTTGCCTTGCACCGCCACCTCTCCTGGGGTGAACCCTTCCACTTCAAGGCTGTACTGGCAGATAGATTCTCTCGTGGTGCACTTTTTTCAAAGTGGGCAGAATTTGTCGAAGTTCCAGGACAAACGTTACCATGGCAGAACAAGTCTTTTTTTGGACCAAATTAAGCATGGCAACTTTTCCTTAAAGCTTTCCAATGTCCAGCTACTGGACGCAGCAACATATACTTGCATCTACAAACAGATTGGAGATAATCCCAACAAAACACAGAAATCTAAAGTTAAACTAATTGTATCAGGTAAGAGATGCTTTTTTTTGTAGTTCATAGGAAGGAAATCGAAGGTAGCATTTCTTGTTGACGAGTGTGGTGGGTTGGGAAATTACACACACACAGACACACACGTCTCCAATAAAATTTACTAGACCATATCAGATGGCTTGGAAGTAAGATAAAGCTATATTTTACAGCAAGGATGAGTTCAGTTTTTAAAGCAAACCTTTACTGGTTTTCACTGTGTTCCTTTTGTTGAAAGCTTGAGAAGAGGAAAACAAAAAAATCATCTTTGTTAAGCTTCAGCACAGCATATTCTCAGAAGCAGCAGGCCTCCTGAAGGAAAGCTGCCTGCCCTTTTCCCCCTCCCTTCATAGGAGACACTAATAAATAATGAGGTCTCCATACCTTTCAAGTATTTGGTTATTTATGAGCTTGTATTGTCCTTGATCCACCTTGTCCCAGAGGAACAAGAGTTTATTTCAGTTTGCACTCGGGTCTGTTTCATCTCTGGCAGTTCAATCCAAAGTCCAGGCCATATACCCTTTCAGACGAAAGACAGGCAACTGCTAATTACCATCTCCCTTGCAGCTGGAAGTTATGGATCTGGTGGCAAGGCTGGACACATGCAACAAGAATTATTATTTTTCTTCCTTAGGAAAATGAGTGAGACCATAACACACACTTGAGTAATGACAAACAACTGAGCTAGCACTTTCAAACTGCCTACAAGCATGGCCAGCAGAAAGATGGGGCACTAGGTTTTGACCAGCTGGCTAACATGAAAACTAAATTAAGAAGATCATAGTAGTATCATAGTATCATCAGGGTTGGAAGAGACCTCACAGATCATCAACTCCAACCCTTCACCACAGAGCTCAAGGCTAGACCATGGCACCAAGTGCCACGTCCAATCTTGCCTTGAACAGCTCCAGGGACAGCGATTCCACCACCCCCCTGGGCAGCCCATTCTAGTAGCCAATGACTCTCTCAGTGAAGAACTTTCTCCTCACCTCAAGCCTAAATTTCCCCTGGCGCAGCCTGAGGCTGTGTCCTCTCGTTCTGGTGCTGGCCACCTGAGAGAAGAGAGCAACCTCCCCCTGGCCACAACCACCCCTCAGGTAGTTGTAGACAGCAATAAGGTCACCCCTGAGCCTCCTCTTCTCCAGGCTAAACAACCCCAGCTCCCTCAGCCTCTCCTCGTAGGGCTGTGCTCGAGGCCTCTCACCAGCCTCGTCGCCCTTCTCTGGACACGCTCAAGGATTTCAATGTCCCTTCTAAACTGGGGGCCCCAGAACTGAATACAGTACTCGAGGTGTGGTCTAACCAGTGCAGAGTACAGGGGCAGAATGACCTCCCTGCTCCTGCTGGCCACACCATTCCTGATGCAGGCCAGGATGCCATTGGCTCTCTTGGCCACCTGGGCACACTGATGGCTCATGTTCAGGCGGGTGATACACATCAAAACAAAACATAGATCTTGCTTGAATAAATCATCTGAAAATGTTCATTATGGTTAACAGCAATCAACTAATTCTGCTTAAACTAGAAAAAGAAAATAGTTTTGAAGTAACACAAGCTCTTTAACATCTTTGTTTTAATGCATATCCTTCTCAAGAGAAAAATATTTTTTTAAAGTGAAGTGGTGTGTGCAGAAAATTTTAAAGTGAAATGTTTTGCAGTTTTCAAAATGAAGTGTTTGGAAAATGCAGAAGCAGAATGTTCTCTTGGTCTGATTTCTGGGAACAGTAAGGTGTCCTTTACTCTGATGTAATTCCTTGATCCCACTTAAACTTTCCATTTAGCTGACTAGTGTATTCTTTCTTAGCAAAAACAATCAACAAAATAGTAACTCTCTGATCACTTATTGGTACCCTTTTTCTGTTCTAGCCTCAAATAAATAACTTTGATTAGTGTATGTTTTTTTTTTTCCAGTTCCACCTACTATTGAGGAGACTCCTTTCCCTTCGGGTAAGGCAATACCCCTTAACTTGTTGAGTGTCTACGTGATTTTTCAGTGTTCTAACTTGAATTTGCAAGACTGATAAAATACAATGAATAGAGAAAGTCCAATAGACTTAATGGTTCTTGTTCTTTCTTACTAAGTGTAGCAAAATACAGATATCCCAGAAAGAGAAAATTAGGTCCACCACTCTCTGATTTTCCAAATCCTGAGTTGTGGTGAATTTGCTCTCTAGGGCAGATTTACATAAAGTTATTGCTGGGGGGATCCACTCCGACCCTTAACAATCTCCTACCTTCCACAAATATAAAATTAGAAATTATTAAGGTTCAATCTTTTTAATGCAGTAGCAATGGAAGTTTCTCAAAACCAACTGGCAAGTAGATTGTTTAAAGGAGCTAGCTGTATATATGCCAGACCCAGCTGACAACTGACAACTTTCCTGCAACTTTTCCTTAATATAAACTATTTCGTAGTATGAAAAGTTAGTTTTCATTGGGGAAAAACAAACAAACAAACAGCACCAAAGAATCCAAACAAACCAAAACTCAAACAAACAAACAAAAAAAACCCAAAGAAAAACCCACAAAACCTCTATCTGACTGGGACAAAGTGGAACATTTCAGCTTTGCTATAGGAGAACAAACTGAATTTACACACCTTAGATGCCTGAAGGTACTCCTGTATTGGATTGCTGGATTTTAGGAAGGAAAAACACAAAAACCTAGATTTTGAAACAAAAATTCCTTTAAAAACTCTCACAAGATTCCTGTTCTCAGCTTCTTTTAAAGAAAAATATCAGCCACAGTTCCTTTTATGTATTTATTGACTTATTTTCATCAATTTCTTAAGAAAGGGAGTAGGAAAATCAGTTCTGTAGTAGTTATTTTGGGAGGAACTTAAAATATGTAAATGTCCTGCTGAGAACAAAGACACTGTAAGCAGAAACAGTTATCATGCTTTGGTGTCATCATAACCACATCAGCAGATATTTATTTTTTTTTTTAAACAGAAACAGGTTTGGGCTGTTTCACTCCTGCATCATTTCTGTTTATTCACTGCATTGATTGTTTCTTCTAATTGTTTCAAAGAGTCTAAACTTTCTGTCACTCTGGCTTTCTTGTGAAGCTCTTTATCTGGCTCAATTAAAACTCATTTTATGCCTTTTCACAGAAAAATTAAAGTATTCAGGCTGGAAGAAGTCACAAGAGGGCAGGAGCCTTGCTATAACCCTTCAATTATTTCAAAGCAGTAGCTGGTGTTGCTCCTTCTAGAAGGAGAGGGAGGAAGCACCCCTCCTAGCAAATTAACCACAGCAACACACTGGAAGCTGGTAACACAGCAGTAGGAACAGTGTAGAAACTGGTATAGAAAACAATATACAACCTGTTCTTCCAAGATTCCTAAAATGGTTTAGATTGAAAGGGACCTTTAAAAATCATCTACTTCCAGCCCCCCAGCCATGTGCAGGAACACCTTCCACTAGACCAGGCTGCTCAAGGCCTCGTTCAGTCTGGTCTTGCACACCTCCAGAAAGGGGCATCCACACCTCCCTGGGCAAATTTCAGAGCAAAGGAAGTGGCTCCGTCTGTAGAAGCGCTTCAGGGAGCTGTTGTTTTCACTCCTGGCAGAAGAACACAATCCAATTTCTCCATGCAGTCTCACCCAGCAGTGTGACAACTCACCCCTCCAAAGCCTAGTGCCCCATACTTCTTCATGGAGAAGAACTTGGATCTCATAGGAAAAATTTCTCTGCTGCTTAAATGAGAGGTTCAAAATCTCTTTTTACCTGCATACTACATTGTTAGGGATTGGAGTGGATCCCTCCCCCCAATAACTTATTGTAAATCTCCCCCAGAGAGCAAATTCACCACAACTCAGGATTTGGAAAAGTCAGATAATAAAATTGTATTTTTACAATTAGACTAAATATAGCAGGACAGACAAACAAACAAGCAAGCAAAACCAAACCAAGCAACTAAACAATCCCCCCCCCAACAAAACCCTCCAAAAACAACCAAACAAAACCCACAAATAAATTATTACAGAATATAGCAACCTTAGAGGGAGTAGAGATGAAGTAAGCAGCACAGCAAAGCCAAGCAGCAGCCAAAGCAGCAGTGGCAAGAGAGATAGCAGTGAGAGCACCAGGAGCAAGAGAGACAGATACAAGCTCTGCTTCCAGGTATAAAGTTTTCAACACTTCAAAGAAATTATATGACCTTATCTATTGTTGCCATTTTATACCCTATCCCTGGCATGTTAACCTTTTCACTTGGAGACTCCGGTACTTTTCCATCTTACAATCAGTGTCTAAGTTTTTCTTTTCCTAATTTTTTATGTCTAAGCTAGAAATATAGCTCAAACAGCCACATACATCCAGCAATGGGCTGCAAGCAGCTTCTGCACCAAGGCCACCTAAGCACCTGTGGTCTAAACTTTTTAATACTCATTTTCATTATTCACGGGCTATTAACCATGATGCCTACCTCAGGCCCTGAGAGCGAGAATGATAATGTATTTAACACTCTTTCAGTCGTTCTAGAAGTATTTTTAACAAGTATTCTCAGTCATTACAAAAGGAAGCATTCATTGTTTCTGACTGTCTGTGCCTTTTCCATGAAGGAGAAAACATTATTTATCACAGTACCTTGAGACTTTTTCTTTCTGGATAGCACACACACCCCAAAGAAAAACAAAGGGGGATTTTGAAATTGAGCCACAATCCACACGATTCTACAGACTTCCATTGATGTGTTCATGTAAAATATAATACCCAAACTTTGAATAGAGTTGTGAAGCCACTGGTCACATGCTGACTTTCTCTTTCAATGTTTTTCAGAACGCATTAAAATTTCCTCCAGAAGCCCTGCAGATATGCCATGTCTGGCCATGCTTCCCCTCTCTTTCCACTTTCTTGTCATACTGGGGGTTTGGCACTTGTAATTGGGGAAGACAAACTTCTCTTTGGGAAGTTCTCACAAGGGGACCTTGCTGGACATAAACAGCTCTGCAGGGTAAGCGTGCCAACTGCTCTGGAGCCATGTGAAAGACCAATAACTGAAAACAGAGCCTGCACCAGCTGCTTATGTCCCACAAAACCAGAGGCAGCAAAACTCAGAGGAGGCAAGTCTGCTTTTCAGTTGTTTCTTAGACCCCAGCTTTAGTGATGTTGGTATGAACCATTTCATTTGAATTTGTGAATTTGCTTTAACGACAGGGTAAAAGACTCATTAAAAAGGTCACATTATAACTGACCTTAGTGAGGTCTTTTGCCTTAAATCTCATCTGCTGTCCTTCAAGAGAACTGAAAGGAGAAGAAAAGGTAATTACCCTCTGCATCAGATGAAAACTGAAAGTAGGAAGATGCTTGCATTCTGTAAAACATAAGGGCAGAAGCCTTCTGAAACCTGAGCCTGTGGAACTTCAGTTTCTATTTTAATTCCTAAGTGCCATGGGCTATCAATAACAACATTTTTTTCCAAAAGAAATAAAGTATTTCTTCAGTGGAAAAGTGAAGCTAACTGAGAAAGATGGAAGTTCATGAAACATCAGCATAAGGGAAGTGATGTATCATTACAAAATCCACTTCTAAACAAGCCATAGGAGTTAGAAGGCTGAATTAAATCTTTTTCTTTTTGTCAGAAATACAGCAAGGTAAATGTGATCATTGTGCAAAAGCTGGAGTTTTAAGCTAGAACTGTGCAATAAGAAATTGCTACTGTGATAATGTCATTTCTATTAAAATGGTACCTTTGGAGGAAAAAATAATTAAAAACTGAAAAGAATAATTGTAACTGATACCCAAGCAAGTTAAATGGGTTTTAGTTCCGGCAATGTTCAATTCAGGTAGCATAGATGTCTTGTGGAAAACTAAGATGGAAAGGATCCTGTATATCAACAATATCAAGAAACTGTAGAAGTTTTGCTGCAGGCCAGAGCTGCTGCAATCACTGTTACAGAAGTGAGAACTGCCTGGAGAACTACCTCACCCAGGCTGGTGAACAGTGGTGACTGCAACAATGCACTCCTGGCTGAGCCCTCAAGCAGAGGGAAGTGACTCAGAGGGGCCCACATAAAGTCATTTTGGTTTGTAACACTTCCACTCTTTCCAAAGGAAAGAAAGGATTGTTTATGCAAGAAAGGGAAGAGAATAAAAAAACAGCTTAGTGGGGTATCCACTGAGGTAAAGGAGATAGTTAATTCCCTAGCACAGGGCCCTTTCCCACTGGAAGGGACGCACAGCCTGTGCTGCTGCCGAACTGAAGCTCCATGGGTATTTATGCTACCCTGAGAACAAAGCAATTTAGTGTAAGAGCTGGGGTCCCACTTCAAAGCAAATGTTAAATGTAAGAATTGTTATTATCTTTTTGTGCCTTGCACTCCAAATGTCTCATATTCCACGTATTTTTCAAAACAAAAGTGGATTACAAATAAAACCTTTTCAAAAACCCACACAACTGAAAAAATGATGAGAGCAATTGCTGGGTTTCTAGTTCTTTATGTGTATTCCAGTTGTTCCTACAGGTAGCAAGGCTCACTGCCCAATCAGAAAGTCCAGAAGGTGGAATCTGTACAGGTTTGTGAGTTCCAAACTTCTGAACAGCTTGCCCTCAATCTCAAGGACTTCTAAAAAATCTGGTAGTCAACTTATGCAGCCCTCCACTTTTGAAAAGATGGTGAGGCACACAAACAACATGAGCACCTCCACTCACAAGTGTAATCTGAGCTACTACACAGCTGCAAAAATTACTTGGGCAAGCAAATGAATAATTATTTAAATACCTTTACATAAGCATGCAGGACTAGAACAGGGCTGTGGAGATGGCCCAGCCATACAATGAACAGTGGGCACTGTGCTGGCTGGTGCCTATGAGGAATGCCCAATTCCCTCAGCCTCTTTCACCCTCAGAACTCATTCTCCCTTGGCATGAATAATAGTAGGCACATGAGCAGATGAAGACAGGAGGAATGAAAGGTGGGGTGAAGAAGATCTGAAGACTAGCTGTTGCTTGCCACTCTAGTTTTTTGACTCAGATTTGCAGCAGCACTTGGGATATGCAAACATCCCTGTTTATTACAAATAATTTTCCAGAGTTGTAGTTAATGTAATTTCCCAGTAGTAATATACAACTGTGATTCCATTTCCCTGGAAGACTGCAAAGAAAGGTTTGAATGACTAGCAGAGCTTGATTTTTCCTCCCATGCCTGGTTGATAACCCAGCACAAGCACACCTCTTAAAGTTCACTCAGTGTGCAGAACATCATCAGCAGACACTTCCGGTGTCTTCCAGAGTTTGATCATGAATGAGGGGGATAACTTCAGAAACTAAGGAGCACAATAACAATTCACATATTTAAGGAGGAATCTCCACTTCTCTTACTTGTAGTACCTTGGTGGTCCACACCTATGTGTTTCACATGGCTGATCATCTGCTACTTTAAAGAAATTCTTAAGAGGCCTTTATGCATTATTCTTGCAAAATAATGGCTGTAAAAGTGAGAACTTTTTTCCATGTTTGATGGTCCACTCATAACAGAAAATGAAAAAAAGGAGTTCATATACTCATCTTGTAGCTTATCTAAGTTTACAGTGTGGTCAGTTTTAACTGGTTAATATGTTCTGCTGAGCTCCTTTCAGTTCCATATGTTGTGGGAGAAATAGCCCATACAAACCATCAGCAAGAAATTAATGCAATATATTTCATGTAGAATTTTCACCTTTGTTTCAACAAGCCTGAAAGAGTAATTCACACAGTGTGACACTCAGCAATGGAGCAAAGAGTACTGAAAAATATTCAAAAGAAGCATAGAAGGTGATTATTCCAAAACATGCAGAGGGATAATGCAATCCTCAGTGTAACTTCTACTTCACCTTCTGGGATTGTCCAAGTTTAGTCTGTTCTCTTCCCCTATGTTTCCACAGAGATTCTGTTCACCACTGGAATCACCTTGGAAATGATAACCAAATATCAGTTCCTTAATTCTTCTGGGGGATAAGGCTGACCCATACAATAAGCAAAGCCACATAAAAGAGTTAAAAAACATCTCAACTAGTTGCATATGAGGCAACTCTCAACTACTTACATATGAGGAATTTGCTGAACTCCCATTCTGAAAAAAAAAATATTGACCAAAAAATGTATGTGTACACACACACATATAAGACACTGTTAGCTTGCAAACTCACAGCCCCTTCAACAAACAGTGTGCTTCCTTCCAGTAGTACTTCTTGGCCTGATAAAAGTCCCTCTCTATAAACCTTGGCTTTAGGTCACATTGGCTGTTGCTATTAATTTTTAATAAAGCAACAACAAAACAAAGCAAAAGAAGTCACAGAATCCCAGAAAACATCTGTTTGGAAAGGATCTCATTCAGTCCAACCCTTGACCCAGAACTGAAGAATCCACACTAAACTGTGTCCTTAACTGCAAGGTTCTCACGCTTCTTACACATCTCCAGGGATGGTGACTCCACCAATGCCCTGGGCAGAAGATTTCAATGTTTGAGAATCCTTTCAGTGAAGAAGTATTTCCTAACATCCAGCTTGAAACCATTTCCTATAGTCCTGTCATGTGACATCAGGAAGAGACTGCACTCTCCTTGCTTCGACCTCCCTTCAGGTAGTTGTAGAAAGCAATAAGGTTTCCACTCAGTCTCCTCTCCTCCATACTGAACAACCCCAGCTCCCTCACAGGTCCTGTGCTCCAGGCCCTTCACAAATCAAACAACAAAACCCACCCCCTCATTGTGTACCTTTATGACTTTATACTACACTTTTTCTCATTTTTCAGTGATAATTATATTACAGGAAGGCTTTAGAGATTAATGCAAGTATAACTGATATTATGCTTTCGAGGGGACAAACAAGGCATTGTGTTGAAGACTCATGGGATAAATATATACATTGTGATGGAAATGGATTTCCTATTTATTTTTGCTTAACAAGCAAGAAGCAGTGTTTGTTCGACTCCCTCCACCAGTCCAAAATGTCAACACAAAAATGTCACAAACAGCAGCTGGCTAAGTGAAAATCTGCACAGAACATCGTCGGCAAAGTGCCCCCTGCTGACATCTCATTTACCCAAAACATGTCCCTGTTGTAGCCACAAACCAAATGCTTAAAACCAAAACAGCACCTCCATCCCCAACTCTCATTTCTACCTTTAAAAGAAAAAAACACCACTGTCGATCTGTGAATACTGCAACAATCTGCCAAAAAACATCTTGTGACTTCTTTTTCATGTGTGTGCAAGCACCAATGAGGGCAAAATAGGGCAGGCAGAAACACAACTCCAAGGTGAGAACTCCTCCCCACACCAGTTAAGTTAACCTCACCACATCACTAGACAACCAACAGAGTGCAGGAAGGACATTTATTTACCATTTCCTCTCAGGAAGACAAGGTTCTTAAATGCTTTCTGAAATTGGACATGAGCAGATGCCATGCACTTGCAGCCCAGAAGGCAAATCACATCCTGAGCTGCATCCAAAGAAGCATGGCCAGCAGATCCAGAGAGGGGATTCTATCACTTTACTCTGCTCCGGTGAGACCTTACCTGGAGTACTTCTTCCATGTCCTCAATATAGGAAGGACATGGACCTGATGGAACAGATCCAGAGGAAAGCCAAGAAAAAGATCAGGGAGTTGGAGCACCTCTGCTATGAGGACAGCCTGAGGGAGCAGCAGGTATTTAGCCTGGAGGAGGCTCCATGGAGACCTAATAGCAGTCTTCCAGTACCTGAAGGGGACCTACAAGAAGGAGGGAGAGAGACTGTATACAAAGGCCTTCAGTGACAGGATAAGGGACAGTGGCTTCAAAGCAGAGAAGAGCAGATTTAGACTGGATGTTAGGAAGAGGTTCTTTACTATGAGGAGCACTGGAACAGGTTGCCCAGGGAGTGGTTGAGGCCCCTTCCCTGGAGATATTCAAGGTCAGGCTCAACAGGGCTCTGGGCAACCTGATCTAGTTGAAGATGCCCCTGATGACTGCAGAGAGGGGTTGGACTACATGATCTCTGGAGGTCCTTTCCAGCCTGGACCACACTATGATTCTATGACAAAACTGTCAGGATGCGTAGGCTGGGTACTGCATGCTTCCTTGTGGAGGCTTGAAGAATTCATTCACTTCTTATTTCTGATAGCATTTAACAAAACATATGAATCATGAACTTCTGTCCACTTGACTGAAGCCATCAAATCCCTCGGCAGCTCCAAACGGCCCTATGGAAGGAAAGGAAAAACACAGCTTGGCAGACAAATGTCTGTACTAATCTCTAAATGCACAAGGAATTTCCCTGCAAGTTTACACTGGCTGAAGGCCAGGATGACAGTCTTGTATCTGCTGACAAATTTAAAAGGCATTATATTAATTAAAAAATAGAAAAAATATTTTTAAAGTATCTAGTAAAGGTTTCTACTCAGGACACTACTGTGAAATTGAAGAGAATAAAAGAGAAAAAGGCAATTCTGGTACATGGTTACTTCTCCCTTAAAAATGTTATCTTCCAATGATGGGGAAAAAAAAAGAAGGGTAAAAAGATGCTCTAGCGTGTGATTATTTCTGAAAATAAAATTTTGCTTTTGATTTCCCTGGTGTGCTCCACCTTCACTAAATGGTCAAGCTTCCACTACTGACAACACTGTATTAATAACTTGTGTTTTGTAACTCCCTTGAAAACCATTTCAGGCACTGAAGAGGAGCTGGTTCCTTGATTCCTCTAACTTGCAGCCTTCAAAGAGTGACTGATATTGAGACCATCACTTCAGAGTATTGCTGTTATTTAGCAGATGAGGTGTCACATGTCATATTAGGTGAGCTTTTTGTGTACTTGATTATAACACTGTGCCACCATAATCCAGCCTGGAAGCCACCAAGTAAAGGGCACACATGACCACCGTTGCACCTACTTAGAAAGCTACACAGTAGATTATGAGTAGCCTTCACTATTTGCATATCTGGATTCTGAAAGGAACATCAGAGAATCTGGATGATTTCCAACCAACTTGCAACAACTGTTTACTGCATGACAACATCAATTTCTCCCAAAAAATCATGGTTTCCATCAAGACATCTGAATCTAAGGTTCAGAAGGTTTAGAATCTAAGAAAGCTTTATGCTGCACTTATTAGGAGCTGCAAATACAAGAAATCAAAAATACATAGACACAGTCTGCTGTGGTGAGAGGAGCTAATTACAGAATCACTGAGACTGGAATAGACCTCTGAGATCATTACGCCCAGCCACCACATCAACCAGACAGATATAACTCATAGACCCTAATGGGAAGAGTCGAGATCAATTCAGATTACTCTTAGAGCAGAGGATGGTATAGAATCATAGAATCAGCCAGGTTGGAAGAGACCTCCAAGATCATCCAGTCCAACCTAGCACCCAGCCCTGTTCAATCAACTAGACCATGGCACTAAGTGCCTCATTCAGCCTTTTCTTGAACACCTCCAGGGATGGCAACTCCACCACCTCCCTGGGCAGCCCATTCCAATGCCAATCACTCTCTCTGTGAAGAACTTTCTCCTAACATCCAGCCTATACCTCCTCCAGCACAACTTGAGACTGGCAGCAGCTGTTCTTCCTCTGCTCCAGGGATTCCAATCCCATCCAATACTCCTTTCTGATACTTTATTCTGTTAGCACATTTCTTTTAAAACTCCTGCAGACGCAGAAAAGAAACACATTTTAAATGTCACTATTTTATATAAAGACCTCACATACTCTGCTAAACCTCATGTGCATAAAAATTGTGTTAAAAGCATCCACTTACATATAAGCAAACCTTATGGAGGAAAGGCTTTATTTACACTGAATTGCAGAGACAGTATTTAAAATTCTCTTTCTCACCAACTTAATACTGAAAATTTCATGCACAAGCAATAAAGTTTCAGAAATCCACTTTATAAACCAGGCCTGCTACCATGATCTGGTTTCTGATTTCTCTGTATCTATGCTGGAGTTTGTCATCTGCACAAGGTATCTCTATGAAATCCCCCAAGAAAACAGCACCATCTTTGAATTACAAATTCAGATCTTCTAAATCCTAACATAATTTTTGTGACAAAAAGATCACATACTAAAAGGCTCCAGAATCAAATCCACTTACTCTGTGAGCATCAACTGAACAAGCTTCATTCCTAATTTTTGTTCTTCCCGGTAAAATTTCATTCCACATTCCTAGCAAGTCTTCAGTCACAGACGGTTCTTACTGTAATCCAACTCAATCTACGGGTTGTAGATTTCATTTAGGAAACAAACAATTCTCCCTCAAAAATACAGGCTCCCTTCGGCATGTCTGCCACATAAAAGGAACTTTAATACCAAGTAAGGGGTGTTGATTTATTTGCTTTAAATTCCACAAATGCTGCCTCCTAGGTGACAAGCAACTCAGGAGAGGGGAAAGAGACATTACTAGATTCTATCTTAAAAAAATGTCTCAGATGCAAAGAGAATTGAAAAGCAGAATAACTGCTAGAATGAATCAACCAGCATTATTGGATGCAGCTGTAAAACAAAACTGAGGCGACAAGGGTGAGATAAAGGCAGAAATTAATTTATTTATACATCATTATTCCAGACATTCAGTAACACTTCTTTGGAGAAAGCTTTATTATCCTAAAGCAGGAGAAGTAAGGCTAACTTGAGACTGTTTTTTCCATCCACTCCTAGTCATGCAACTATTTCAACACGGGTATTACCCTTAAAAATTGTGCGTCACATCAGCAGGTATTTTCTCCTCCCTTTAAAGACTTTCTCAGTTATAATGGGCCAATGGATAATTTTTTCAAAGTGCTAGTGTTGTGACAGCAGAGACAGGTCCAGCTGCTGATCAATATTAAGAATGGCTCCTTTATGAAAAGAGGAAAAACTTTAACACTGATCTTTTAATTAACACCAACCTAATTTACTATGTGAAAGATTCCCTTGGCAGCTGACCCCAGCTTTTAGTTCACAAATACAGGCCTGAGCACATAAATGAACTACACACTAATTCGTCCAGACTTCCATTCTTCATTCACCTAGATACACTGCCACTGCATCCACTATATCCCTGCAACACATCTGCCCTCAGCTTCTCAAAGGGTCTTTAGTTTCTGTTTCACATCCATAGAAGTGGTGTGACAGTGGTACATCAGCAGGGCTGGTTTCAGAATCTGTACAGCCTTCTCAGCCAAAAAAGCTCCAGGCAATGCTCTGTGTCTCAGGCCACTCAGCTCGTATTCCATTAAAGCTTTCTCTCTGCAGGCCCCTCTCAGAAAAGGCATGGAAAACCTCATGGCTGGGAACCAATCAGCTTCATATCAGCATTCACAAGCAGGTGAAAATGTTTCCATTGGTCCATATTATATTTGATACTAAACCCTACATTTAAAGATGTATGGTCTGGGTTTCTTCATTTGCCTGTTAATTTTAGCACATCCTTTACCATGGCCCCAATGCCATCGAAGATTTTATGTAACTCTGTTTCACACATGAACGCTGGGGTAGTCACCACCTTGTTTTTTGTATCCACATGAGCTTCGTAAAAGAGAGTTAAGGAAAACACAACCTCTGTCTCACTTGCAGAAGCTGTTTGCACAATCACAGAATCATTTAGGTTGGAAAAGACCTTCAAGATCAATAAACCATTGTTGACAAAACCTCACAAGTCCACTATCCTGTAAAAAAAACGACTCCAAATACACCATACTACAAGGACAGCTGCAACCTACAATCCAAGATATCAGAGACTGTTTTTTTGTCAGAAATATAAACAAACACTGCCAGAGCAGTCTGTGGGAATGCTCAGAAACACAAGAAAACCTATGAAAGTTACTGTGATAAAATGTCTTTGAGTACTGTCTGACTACAACATTAGCCTACAGGAAATAATTCACGTCGGTTTTATGTGCAAACTCCTTCAACATCTACTGCATTACCAGCTGTCCAAGGCAGTTCTATGGCAACAGCTGAGAATGACTTTTAACTCTACAGCTGTGAAGACAACGTTTCTCATCATGCCCTGGACTACATGCTACTTGCTGTACACTCTATATTCCCACTAAATGCAAGAGGACAAGCACAGACTCTGCATGCACTCATTACTGTAATGACACATTCCTGCACTGTCTCTCAGTATGGAAATTAAGAACAAAGGATATAGTCACTTCTTTCACACAATGCTTTCCTCCCAGTTCTTTAATGGCTCCTGCAGTCCCAGCATAAGGCCACTTGCCACCTTCCTCTTCTTCATGGCCCACAGTTACTTCAGCACCAGAGAGAACCTTTGCTGCCAACACTGGTGAAATGCAGCAAAGACTGTAATAAAGGAATAGTAAGAGTGATTCTCCAATTGCACTCTTCCAAAACTTGGTCATAATTGAAGATTCAAATGGACATAGCTTTACAAAGCTGAAATCACAAGGCAACCTGCACTCAGCATTTACTTAGCTTCTCTGACAAACACCTACACAGACATGCATCTTGAAAAACACATTTTAAAAGATCAGCTACAGATGATAGAAACCAGAAGATGCTTTTCCTAGCTCTGCATCACAACAAAATGTACACTGTCCCCATGCTCACACTATCAACCAAATGCCCCTCCCACTAACATACATACCCAATAGGTTTCCCTGCTTTGTGGAAATCTTTCAAGACACGTTCAACTTCTTTGTTCACCTTGCAATCTTTCCCATCAACAGCAAAGGTAGATCTGCCACGACAAGAAACTTTATACATACCTCAGTATAAACCCACAAAAGAAAGATGCTGATCTGCTCTGAGACTGGCTCTCAAGGGTCACCACAAACTTAATGACTTCTAAAAGGTGAGTGAAAAAGCCTGTAGCTGACCACCAATGTTTCAGCCACAATGACTCACTTCTTAAGGTTTTTGGTATGTCAGAAAGTTCCTTACTTGGTACAAACATCTAGAAATAAGAATTGTAAAATCAGCTTTCTAGGACTACTGAGAAGTGGAACAACGTTTACAACACAGAAAAATACCTAAGAAGAAAAGGGAAATAACTTTTGGCTTTCTCAAAGCCAACGAAAACATAAGGTGGCTTTTTTTAACGTTTTGGTTTGTTTTTTAGCTAGCTATAATTTTGTCATTACTAATACAAGAGGGAATTTTTTGGCAGGCAGACATGAAGAAACAGAAAAACTGCTGAAGTTTTAGCTTCACTTTCCTCAGTTAGGCCCCAAACCAGAATCACCGTAAAGGTGGGTGAAAATGGACTTCTTGTGCATTATCTAAACTCCAGAATTCTCACCAGCAGTGTTCAGAAAATTTAAAATAGGTCAAAGTGAGCAAGAATTATGACTGGATACCATCATGAATAGCACAAGTTAACTCAAAACATTTTGAAAGGAGTTTTACTTATTAAAGAGTTTTAACATATAGAATAATTAGGGCCACTTATGGCTCCTAATTTTATTACATGAAATGCAGTTAATTACAAATAGTAGACAATTAATTTTGTAGAGTAATCTACTGCTTAGTTGGCACTCACAAGTTTTTGGCAGCTCCAAATCCACCAGGGAATATCACAGCATCGTGGTCTGTTGTAGTAAGCTTAGCTAGGCTTGCAATTTTACCACGAGCAATCCTTGCAGATTCCACTAATACATTCCTTGAAGAACCAGAAATAAAACAAGATTAAGGAAGTATCTGCACACAGAAGAGCATAAAGAAAGATTTGGCAGATGAACAGAACAGGGAGAAAAGGAAGAACCAAGAAAAGAAGCTGCTGATGTTCTGAAATACTACTACTGGGAAAAACAGTCATTAAGAGATTGCATAGAAGCAAGTCTAAAAAACCGTTAGTATTTTTCTCCAGTCAAAATGTCAGCCAGCGTAAAGCCACTAAAGACAGTCAGCAAGGTGCTACAAGTGCAGTTACAGGCTGCTGTGTCTGAAGCACACCGAAGAGAATAAGACTCAGTAGTCATGGAAAACACATTAAACACAGACTTTACCTTGACTCAGCTTCAGCTGGTTGTCCTTTACTGTGGTCGATAACATGCATCTGAGGAACATCTGGAGCATACATCTGAACCTCAGCTCCCCCACGACTAAGGTGTACCAGTATGCTACAAACAGAGTTAAAATGTGCTGAAAAACTAACAAGAGAGGTTTCATCTGGTCCCTAAGTCTTGCTACAAGTATTCCACCACTCGATTTTGAAAAGGAAAATCACACACCCTACCCTACTGAGCACATAGTAGCGAAATCCCTGTATGCAACACCAAAGTGCAAAGCAGAAGCTCAGTTTACAAGCAGGGTCAGGGAAGTTAGAGCTCCTTTGTTCTGTGCTCTTATGCAGGCAACTAAGAACAATAATAAACTTAACTTTCTCACTGCAAGTTCCTAAGTGTTATGCAAGAGTTCCCACAATTACTATGCCTATGTGTCTAGATAAAACATCCCTTCACAATACTAAGAGTTAACAATTTAACTTGATTATTAACAATTCTAATGTTAGATCAGTGACTGTGAAACAAAGTTTCTAACTCTCTCCTCTGGAGACTGATCCTGGATCTGTGAATTTCTCTTTCTGAAGGAAAGTCTCTTTCAAACTCACTGCTCTGGCACCACACACATTGTGCTGCGTTCCAGAGTACTGTCACTGAGTACCCCAAGGTCATGGTCTGAGCTCCCAATTACACAGTGTGAAAGCTGTTAAGCTTCATCATACATCTTTGTATGTAGCCAGAGAAAACAGAACTGATTTCAACAGACTTGTTGTACTATAAAGGAGACTCTTTTTTTGAGAGTAGTTTCATAAAGCAACTTACGCTGAGGCCTCATGGATTTCTGTGCCATCATAGACACCACAACCAGACAGTACCTGTAGTGAGAAAACCAAGAGACTACTTCAGGTGATACAAAACTTCCTAGAGGATCTTTCACAAACCTTCTAAGATTAAANTCCAGCCCTGCTATAAAACCAACTTAGAAACAACTCAGTCAACTCCATTCCATTTGCACTGATGTTGCCATCTGACATACTGCAGAACCAGCATCTCCTATTTATAGCTACCCATCACAGACAGGGCTCAGAAATAACTAATATTTACTTACTGTCTTATGGCTTTAGTCCTCAGAGTTAATAAACTGACATGATACTCTCACGTACGGTTTTATTGTGTACACAATTTTCAGTATCATACACCTATTTATGAAGTGTCTATATCCACATGAAGCACCTTCCCATCAATCAGCAGTGGGACAAGTGCACTTCGATGTGGCACTCTGGATAAACTATTTTATCTACTGCTGTATGTCTGAGGATCCACATCAGAGATCAACGGCTAAATCACTTTTAATTCAATTATGCAGTATTAACCATACTTTTCACTATTATCATGCTAATAATACTTTGAGTTTGTTTATACACACTGGAGAATAAAAAGCACAAAGCAATCAGTTATCTTTATGTGGGTGGAGAAAGTCCTTCACAAAGCAAAGAGAAAAAAACAACCTGAACATTCTTAAAAACCCAGGGAAAAAAAGGCAAATATAGGAACAAAATAAAACAAAAATATCCAAATGATTACCTAGTTCCTAAAAGTATATACATACATATATATACATATATGAGCTTCTGCAAGGTCTTTTTGTTTGTTTTAAAAGAAAAAAAAAATCCAGTTGAAGAATGTCTATTTATTAACTTCACACTTTTCTCTCCTGGTTTTATCTCCATTTATAGAAGCTTGAAAAATTTTAAATACAGAAGCATGAACAGAAACTTCACAACTGAAACTCTGTTAGAAATGTTGGACCTGTAGGGGCTTTCAGATCACAACAGCCTGTCCTTCTACACATAACATCCTACCCACACTTGACCAAATGAGTAAGATCCATGAATGTTCCTCTGTGATAATTTCAACTACAGTTTTGCTGCTCTGATAAATAAAAGCTGCCTTCTACTTCCCAACTTTTTGTCTCTCTTTTGACTGAACAGACATACAAACAATTGTGCCAAAAGTTATCTTCTGTAAGCAACACTTCAAAGGTACTTTTGAAAGTCAATGAAACCAAAGCACTAAACCACTACCCTCTTCTGTTATTTCAGAGCCCACTTGGTGACAGATCTGTCTTCTTCACCATTGTCAGAAACTTCTGCCACTACCATGAACAACAACACTATATAAAAAACCCTCCATCACTAAAATGATTTCATTCCTGGTACTTTACCTTTTAGACATTTGAACTGGCATTCTGCCCATTCCTAAAACAGCTCTGCCCCACACTTCATGCAGCTAATGCCTTCTTTATTTCTTTCCATTTTATGTTGTCAAGACTATACAAGCCTTGAGCTTCAAACGCTGCCCACTGAGCTCCAAAACTGTGTACCCGTTTGAGATGCTATCTACAGCCTAAATTTTCCTTTGGCAACCTGTAACTCCTCCATTTCTTCACTTTCTTTTAGATTGTTAGCATGATCTACCTCCTTCATGCAGAAGGGCAGAGTTCAGTTTAAGTAATTTCCTGTTGTCCTGGTTTTGGCTGGGATAAGTTAATTTTCCTCCTAATAGCTGACACAGTGCTGTGTTTTGGACCTAGGATGAGAATGGATCTAGGATGTTTGATAACACAAACAGGTTAGGTGCTGTTCAGCACTGTTCACTCTAACTTTTCAGCTTCTCACACCAACTCATCAGTGAGCAGGCTGGGAGAGGGAACAGTCAGGACAGCTGAAACAAACTGACCAACAGGATATCCCATACCATATGGCACCACACTCAGTGTACAGGGAGAAAGCTGTCTGGGACCACTACTAGACTGGCCTGTATCAGTCAGCGGGTGGTGACTGCATTGTGCATTTCTTCTCTTCTGTATTTTAATTATATTATTATTGTTGTTTTTTTCTCCTCTTTTTATTAAGCTGTCTACCTCAAACCATAAATACAACTCTTTTCTCGAGCCGTTCCCACTGAGGGCGGTGGGGGTGAGGGCGGAGCGAGCAGCTGTGTAGCGTTTAGCTGTCTGCCTGGTTAAACTACGACACCTGCACACTGCCACTACCTCCCCCGAATACACCGTACATTATTCCAAGCTCAGCTCCTTTTAGCTCCAGGACAGTGGTAGCTAAACGGAAACCAACGTTTACGTGTTTCCCACTCCTGCTCCGGCATCCTTCAAGTTACTCAACTCTTAGCAGCTTTATCTTTTCAGTTTCAGTTTCTCTCAAGGCTTTGCAGCTGCCGTGGCCTTTTGCTTGGCCCGAACGCGCCGAACCCATCCCACGGCTGGATCTGAGCCAGCTGTAGAGGGACCGGGGACAGCCAGGGCGCAAACCCCCAACATTTCTCCTTGGAGCAGTGGCGGCTCCCCGCCTTCCCGTCCCTGCAGGCCACCTAGGCCTCTTCACCAGCGCGGCAGGACGCGGCCACTACTCACCACGGCGACACGGGCGGGCAGGCAGCGCCGAGCGGAGCAGTGGAAGGAGGCGAGGCCGCGGGGCGCTGCCTGGCGCAGGGCAGCGCGCAAGACCGGACCGCTGCAGGCCAGCATGGCGGCGGACGGCGAGAGCACACCGAGGTGCCCAGAGCCGCTAGAGTGGGCCGCGCCTCGCTGCGCCCCTGGGCGCGCCCCCTGGAGGCGGGGAGGGGCAGCACGGCGCTGGGGCCTGCAGGCGCCCAGGTCCGTCCTTCACTGACTTCATTCGGTAGCAGGAAGAGTAGTAGTGAGGGAAAAAGTAGAACTTGAACGGAAGTAAGTCCTTGGGACCTGTTTTGAACATAAAATTAGCAGCACCAAGTTCCTTTTGTGCGTAAGGCGGGGGGGAGGGGGGGTAGCCAGGAGGTGCACAGAGTCAGTGCGTGGCAGGGAGAGCAGGAAGCACAGCAGTGGCAGAGTAGCGAGAGGTTACAGCAATCACAGCAGTTAATAAAAATGAGATAAACAACATACACAGACATCTCAATCTTTTCTTTCTAAGACCTTTTGAAACAGTGCAGTCCTTCGAAAAGAAGGTTAAAACAAACATTAAACAGGGCCAAGTTTCATCACTGGTACGTATCTTCTCCCACTAAAAGCCTTAATTAAAGCTTTACCATAAGAACAATGACTTTACTATATTTAAGTAACAAGTACTTTATTTTATGTATTTATATATATATGAAATTCTACAAATGCATTGCACATGCCTATTGTATATTTTGGATTTAGTTTTTTCTTCAGCAGTTTTTAATTTGATACCCCTTCTCTGTTCCAAGAGTGGGAAGGGAACAGAAAACAAATACAGAAGAACAAAATACACTAAAACAGGTAATAATGGTTCATTATTAGTATTTACGGTATCTTCATTAACTAAGTCCTTTCAACATGTGGCTTCACAGTATTGCAAGCATACGTTCAGGACCTCACCATCATTATTAAACCAATTCTCACTCCAATTTATAGGAAACAAAATGAAGTTTCAGATTTTATTATGTTAATAAAAATTGTACAAAAACAACACAAGAAAGGCCTCTCATGAGGAAAAACAACTTTTGTAACATGTTCTCTTAACAATTTAAATTACACTGAGTTGGTCATTTCCAAACAAATTTTTACTGCAGTATCTCAAGATTACTGAACTTCTGCAAAAAGTGTACAATCCAGTAATGTTTCTCCTCTATTCATTGCTATCTTACTGCCTACCCTCACCACTGAAACTTCCTCAGGTTTGGAAGTTATGGAGCTAAGAAAACAGCATGCCAGCAACATGTATGTATTAACACCAAGTAAAACAACTTGTTTTAAAAGTTAAGAGCAATGTGCAGACTTCCAATACAAAAACATTTAAAAAAAAGATATATATATAAAAAAATCAATCCAAAGTGTGACAAGACCACATTATGAAACTGGCAATGCTTACTCTACGTACAATGCAATTTCAATAATCAATACCTCAAACTCCACTGACGTAATAATTCTTTTTTCCCACCTCCCCTTGATATGAGGAACAAGAAGTCAATTAAGAAATCAACACTGTCAAGTTAGTATGGTTAAAGGATACACCAGAAGCGCTGTGGATGGCACTGTCCCGTATTTTTCCCCACATGTAACTCCCTCCACACTGTTAAGAAGAGCTTAATTATGCCACTATGAGGGCCACTCATTCTCAGTGAATACCACTGCATAAAATTCCTGTCTTAGGTTTTCTACCCTCTCACGAAGAGTAACTAGGAACTAAAATTGTCTTTACTAACCCCCTGCATAAGATAATCACTATCAGAATCCAAGTCGGCTTCATCTACTGATGTTTCCTCTGCCAGGCGTTTCATGCCTCGCTGTTTTGAAATTGCCAGGGCATATTTCATGTTGTAGATATTCCACTCACAGCTGTAGGAATAAAAACAAGCATGTCAGAAGTAAGGTTGAAAAAACCCCACCTCTAAAAGAAAAGTGTCTGGAAACTTCTTTTAGACTTTGCAATGTAATGATACATACAGTTTTGAAACATCTTCAAAACGACGCTGGATGCTTTTCTGAAGGAACTGAATCACAGGCAGCAGCTTCAGTGACCTTGAATAGAGACATGCAATTTGAATTTACATAGGGCAATATAGATCTTTTCCATGCTCTGAAAATTTTAACAAGCACACATGTTAAAACCTTCCAACGTTAACTTTTAATGATAATACTAAACAATGAACAGAAAGCTTCTGACTCTCAATACAAGTTAACAGAGTAATTATACTCAACACAAGTAAATACACTGCTAGAAATGATTTGTTTCTAAAGTCACATTGCAGCTTGAAAACCGAATTCTGCTCGCTGTAGTGATGACAGTTTCCTCCAGGTATGACAATACTTTCTGAACAAGGCAGAGGTAGTTTTAAATCATCCTCTTCCTCTTCTACCAGCAACAACAGGAAAAGATTTATTCCAGTCATTTCAGTAACTAAACCAGTAATACCCACATTGAAGCAAGAACAAGTTACACAACACATTGGTTTTTTAACCTTAACACTAAGCCTATTTTAAATTTTAAAACCTGCTTGCTTTTATTCCCATAAGTTGTATACGGTTAACACTCCAGGAGGAGTGTCCCTGAACTCAAAACCTGACCTCGGGTGGTCCTGACCCCTCCCCAGGGGTGGGTCTGGACACCCCCAGGTGAGGGTTAGCCCACTCCCCCTTCCTGTCCCACAAAAGCAGGGGGACATCCTGTTCTCCCGCTCTTGGACCCGCTCTTGGACTCTCTCTCCAGCTCTCAGGACCACACTGCATCTCTCCCTGCATCTCTCCACACACGTGGCCATCACCATCACAAAATGGGGTCGTAGTCATACCTTTTTGTATTTGTTGTTCTTCCTTCCCTACACCTTCTGTAACCTCCCTACCTTTGATACCCTTTTTAAAGTTACTGTTAAACTTGTTTTTGACTTTTTAACTTCCAAATTGAGTGAGACTGATTTATTTGGGTGGGCTTACCTTTTCCTCTCACTTCCAATTTCTTTCTTTGGGGAAGGAGGGAGGGGAGAGGAAAGGGCAATTAATATAAATTGTCAGTGGTTCTACCAAAATTATTAGAGTCTCTGGGAATTTAAATTAGAACCCCAGACAAAAGTCTATAAACTCTATACTATGAGTGGGATGAATACAATTTGCAGACTAGGCCCATGCAGTTGTAAAGAACTATGAAGGAAATCAGAGCACTAACAAGCTAAGAGTGCACACAATAATCACAAGGTAAGCTGATAAAAAAGCAGTCAGCATCTGCACATTATCTTTCAGTGATACTAATATCTATAATTGTTTAAAAACATAATTGCCAAAATGCTACTACCACCCTTGAAATCTCTATGCATTTGCAGGCTAAGCAAACATACAAAGCTTTACTTGTAATATTTGAAAGAGCTTTTTAAATGTATCCTCACAAATCCAAAGATGCATTCCAGTTCTACCATACACCCGTGTTAGAATTATAGAATCATTTACTTAGGGAAAGATCTTTATGATTATCAAATCCAAACCCTAACTTATACCATTACTAAAGAAGGTGTAAAAGTTAAGTAGTTTTAATTGTGTATGCATTACCTGGAGTATTAGTAAACATTAAGTCAAAACCTCAAAACTGACAGCTAAATTTCAAAATGCTTGTCAGTGTCATGAATTTCTCAAGATCATAGAAGTCATAGAAGCATAGAATGGACTGGGTTGAAAGGGACCCTCCAAAGTCATCTTGTTCACTGCTCTTGCAGTGAGCAGGGACATCTTTAACTAGATCAGGTTGCTCAGAGCCCATCAAGTTTGACCTTGAATGTTTTCAGCGATGGGGCTTCCACTACCTCTCTGGGCAACGTGTTTTGTTTCAGTATTTCACTACTCTCGCTGTAATGAGCTTCCCTCCTAATGCCCAAAGATCTCACCTTGTTTTCAGTTTCTGCCCATGCAGCATGAGCAATTTATGTGTCCAAATAAGATAGAACTCTAAATGGCAAGATGTCTCAAATGCAGAGGCCAGGAACTCCAATGTTTTCTCCACATAGAGGTCTGGGAGCGATGAGCAGATAACATCAACTGCGCAAAAAGGAAAAAAGCCCAGACAGAGTTGAATTACTATTTGAAATAATATGAAAGAGACCACAGAAAGCGTAAGGGAAAGATGAATAAAGCACTGTCTTACAATTAAGCATCAAATAGTTGCCGTTTCAAGATACACTTCAGTCTCTCAGAAGGAATGCCTTTGCTCCTTGAGCCTTCCAGTTACTACTGTATTTAACAGCAAGAACTTAACTCCTCCATTCCCCAAGTTCTTCCTCCTTACATAATACTCTCTTCTTCAGAGTTCTTCTTCAGAGTTCTTCTTCAGAGTTCTTCAGAACTCTTACTTACAGAACCTTTCCTCTTCTTTTGGTATAACTAGACTCTTGTCAAAGTCTTGTTGTTTATGACTTCATATAAATTTCTGTGTTTGGTGGAACTGGTTATGTGCAATGATCAGAGACCAATATCCAATAAAGGATATTTGACAAGGTAGCAAAGTCATCTGCTCACAGAGGTGTCCAAGCACTGTTAGCAATTGTACAGTACAAAGAGGCATGATTTATATGCATTCAAAATAATCTCACAGGTAACTATGATGACTTTATTATATACAATCCTCCATCAAAAATAAACAACTTCTATTCTCTGCAGCCATCCCAAGTGGCCCATGAAGTTTTCCGCTTTTAAAAACACATGCACACGTTTATGCTGTTAACTGGATTACAGCACCTGAAATTTCCATGCCTCAGCCCCTGCTCCTGAGGTTTTGGTGCTACTTGCACAGTCATGACTGCATACATGGAGTTTTGGTTAACTTCAGTAAGAGACAACTAAGCTCTGCCAGACAGAGGCAAATGCCACTACACCAACACATCTGTGACAGATGATTTACCCTACCAAAATTATCTGGCTTGCAACTTCAGTAGTAATGTGAGAAAATCTTACAAAGCAGTTGGCTTGCAACACATCTGATTTCAGTCTACAGCAAGTTTTGACTAGATAAAAGGTATAACAGCAGTAGGACAAAGCTAAAAACCAATATAAAGTTACCACGGCAGAACTGTTAATAGAGTTATGAAGTTAAACAGAATACTAAAAGCTTATTTTTAAGGTCACGTTTACCATATATAGGTAATGAATGTGCATACCAGTTATCAAAATGATGAAAAGAGTGCTAAAGAATGACTCTAGTAAATGTTCTCCATAGCTAAGTATCATCTCCTTTGTTCCTTTTGTTTCTGATGTCACAATTGTGACAGCATCTGTCTCTTGTTAGGAAAGACTTGGCACTTAACTAATAATCTGTTTGGTTTGTGTGAACAAAGCCATTTATAAGGGTCATATTTACATTTGTTTAGAGGGATGAGTTCAACAAAAATCATCAGTATTTCTAAGGGCTGACAGTTGCAGAGTCACTGACTACATACTTGATAGCACAACCCAGTATCCAGTTAACTGCCTTTACCATGTGGTGACACTGCTAACTCATCTGAAAACACATTGAACTTGTCGAGCCCTTCTAACATCAGCTGCTTTTGAGAACTGACATCCAAGAACTTCAGCTAGATATCCAGACCTGACCAAATTCTATGTTCAAAAGTCATTAGATGTGCATGCAGTAGACTGGTAAAATTAAATACACATAAACACTAATATTTACTTTTTAAACAAAAGTTATCCCTTCCTCTTTAGTCTTCAACTACAGTAGAGCATTCTTAAATACCAATGTTACACTCTACCCGATAAAAATCTCCAGGAGCTGAACTCTGCACTTTACACCTCAACTTATTTGGCTTACACATCTCTGCTTACAGCTATCTCAGTCAAGTTTCACAGGAGATCCACTCACCTTCATTGCTAGGCACAGCCTCTATGACTTCCTGAATCAGTTTCTTTTCATTCAGCTTGAAGGCCATGATGATAGCTACAGTATATTCCTTCTGCTGGAGCTTTTTGCGTATATTGCTAGGTGTGACATCAATATCCAGATCAAACGGATCAAAAATTAGCCCAGAGTCCAGTGAATAGACAAGAAGACCCTCTGTGGTGGTGGCTGCCCAGCTTCGTCCTAGAAGAGAAGAATATATAAGAATGAAGCTGTGTTTCCTAGGATGGAAACAGAAGAATAATGATACACATATTTCATGTTTTACAATTCGATAAGACTGAAGGCTGTGCATCACTGAAAGAGCCATCAGCAACGACAGTGCTTGTGATAAATAACAGCTGCCAGTGATAGACACTTAAGTCTCCTAATTATCCCCCTGTATGGAAACCTAGACTACAAATCTAGCAGCACTATGTAATGTCTGCCTTCTCCAAGGCAATGCTCTATTCGTTTGTTTGTTTTCCATAGAATAAATAATCCTAGATGACATGGGTTAGGAACTTCCCTCCACCACTACTTGAAATTTACCAGACTAGCTCAGATGGTTTGGAAGTAAAATGAAGCTGTATTTACAGCATGGCAAAATTTACAAGCATACACACAAAATATATTTACAAGTATTTACAATTATATACAAATCAGAATCAATACAGAAATCCAAACTCTCTCCTGGAAAAAGAAAACTGCCCAGGAGGGCTCAAAGCTAGTCCCTCTTTCTCCCTCTCTATCTCAGACAAGCAAATAAAAACAGAAGCAGCAAAGCTTGTTAGATGTTAGCCAAGATCAGAGGAGATATTTTAGATCAGATCAAAGGAGAAATGAATAGGACAATGTCCCAAGACAAAGTGAGGCAGAATTGTTTATATTTTGGCTTTTTATACCTTTCAGCAAACCAATGAATGATATGGACATCATCATTATTTCCTTTTCACAACCAATGGTATCATTTCTCTCATTAAAATATTCCAATTAGCCTCAAACCAGCACACTACATTAACTGACAATGCTTACCTGTAGGAGAGAATCTCAGGCAAGTCACTCTTATTTCTGGTTTAAAGTGTCGATAACTCATGTCACCTAAAAGAGAAGTTCAGGAGTGATTTAACACATTCACCAGGAGTTCACGGTCCAGCTATCAACTGTTACCATTATAATGAAAAAATTATGTGCAATATGCCAAAACCTGAGAGAGTTAAAGACCAGGTATGTAAGGGACACCCCACGCCCAAGAGCTGAAGTGGTGTACTTGAATTTTGCTCTTTGAAAATGAAATCAGGACTCCTGGATTTCACAAGCAGGAGACCACAGTATCTCCTGTTCCCTGTTGCTTCCACCATGCGAAAGGACCCACCCATACATCAGCTGAACATTCGTCTAACAAATCCCTGCAGTTACAGAATATTCAGGCAATCCTAACTTTAAAACTGAGCTTAACAATTCACACCCTTCTTTTCTCTGGTACCAACTCTACATCAAAGGTTCGATCCACACAAAGCTAGTAACAAGACAGCAAAGCCAAAAGCTATACCTCTTTTTACTCCAGGAAGAGGAATGGCAACAGCATCGTCACCTCCACCCCCTTCATCAAACAGAGCCATGCTGCCAAATTCAGTCATTTTTTTCCGATCTAAGTACTCCTGGAAAAACAAATCAGTTGCATTCACTGCACTGAATCTCCTCTCGACCATCTGTATTAATTGAAAATTACCCAGCACATACAAGAGCGATCCAGTGATTACTTCCCTGCCCTTTCTGCCAAAAGCTTCTCCAAAATCACTGAGAAAACTGGCCATTTCACAAGAGCAGGCATCAGTGTCCAACCACAGATAAGAATGAGGCTATTTCAGCCTTAAGGCCTCAGAATGGCACAAGTCAGTTTTGACTATAGTTTCATATTATTAGAATGTTGTTGTTCAACCTAAGAGATGCACCATTCCCTCAGATGGAGCCCTCATCTTCCTCCCCTTCAGGTTCTGTAGCTTCGTTGTGCTAATACGAGGGCTGTGTAGCCAGACAACTATGTATAGGATGTTTTAGGGACCACAGTGCCTCCCTTTTTAAGGTCTCTCCAGGAATTTCTTTCTGATGGCTTACTTCTGGTTCCATTTTAAGCCACGTGTTGAGCTATGCTAGCACAATAGAGGGCAGCAGAGAAGTGAAGGCTGTCATAAACGTAATGAAACATACTTGGAACCACGGCTAAATACGACCTGACCTGACGTGAACACTGAACAATCCCCATTCTTCTGGGCAAGGATATGTTAAAAAGGGCTACTGGAATTTTCTGCTTCTGATGTTTTGCATCTGGCAATATGCAGAGACTGAATTTGTCAAGGTCAGTGCTGTTAAAATCTCTAATTTCTTTGCTAGCACGAGCAACTGACAACCAGGGAAAGTTAGTTTAGCACAAAATAGTGATAAGTTAAATTTTCTCTTCAGTTTTAAGTCAGGTCTCAACTGACTTAACTACTCTTAAGAGTTCTGCTCATTCAATATGAACACACTGCAATTTGACAAGACTTAAGTCAGCTGAGTGCCAGGGAATTTTGTTCTCTGAAGGATGATTTCCTTGCCACTCTCCTTCACAACACCAAGAAAAAGGAACCTGTGTTTGAAAAAACGCTGATGAATGGAAAAGCTTGACTCCTGTTGTCACATACCTCCATTGCATCTAAAGAATAGTTGCATGAAATTTCAAATTTTTTTATAAGGATCTGTTCCTTGACATTATATATGCAGACAAATTTTGACAAGCCACCTGCCAGAATAGACTGACCATCTGCCGAGTAACACAGAGTAGTAAAAGATCTAGCAAAGAAAAAGAGAAAACAGTTATTTTTGTCACCACATCTCAGGTAACAGACCTGAGTACAATGTCAAACCACAGAAGAATAATCATTCCACGGAGAAAGTGGACACAGGTGTAGTTAACACACAAAATTGTTTACCACAAACAAGTACTTGGCACTTCACTATGAATTATAAACAATTAAAAACTTCAACAGCTTTTGAAGTACTTCCATACTCATGAGTCACAGCTCAATGATCAAAGTTTCAACTGTACCCTACACAACACTAAAGATGGCCAGAAGTAGTAAACTAACGTCATGGCATGTTCTAAAGAGATGCTTGAGAGCTCATCACCAAAAATATACTTTTTTTTCATTTTGTTTTGAGTGGGAACAATGTGGGGGATAAAAGAGAGGGGCTTAAGGGAAAGAGAAAGATGAAGCATGATTTCAGTATTACACTTTTTGACATTATACAAACTCAACTTGTCTTTAAACATTACTTCACGTGTGTGGTAACCTCCAATAACCCCTACAGCCTATTTACTTTTAAAAAAGTAGATTTCTAGCACCTATATACCAAGATATCCCTATCACATTTTTTCACCCATTTATTTATTACACATTCATTCAATTGACAGCTTATCACAAAAAGCTTAATATTATGCTGACAAACCAATTTTAATACTGATTAAAAAGACCAGATGCCCAGAATGGTGCTGATCAGTGGGTCAACAGAAGACAGAAAAGGATCCATCCAGATGCCAAATTAGGTAGTCCTTTAAAATCATAATATTTGAACAGCAGATGCACTCTCAAATCTTCACGTGGGAAACAGATAGACAGAATCACAGAATCTTAGCGGGTGGAGGAGACCTCCAGAGATTATTGAGTCCAGCTTGCCTGCCAAAAGTAGGATCACCTAGGGCAGGCTGCAAAGGAACGCATCCAGATGGGTTTTGAAAGTCTCCAGAGGAGACTCCACAACCTCTCTGTGCAGCCTGTTCCAGCGCTCTTATCACTCTCACTGTAAAGAAATGACAAGCAACGCAAAAGCCAGCATGGTGTGTTCTTTTCGCTGCAAGCTCATTTACTTACTTTCCCTTAGCTGCTTGTTTGGCAGTTATTTTATCAAGCTCCTTCCTTCCCATCTGAAGATCATGCCTTCCCTCAATCGAGCCAGTCTGCACTGCATTTTCATGATCCCAAAATGTTATCTGTCCATTCAAAGCCGCAACTGCAAGCTCGTGGCCATCCGGGCGGAAAGCAACAACAAGAACTGCCAAGAATTTAATTCACAGTTAAAAATGCAATCAGATCTTTTCCTAAGAAAAAAGTCTAGGATCTCATCTCAACTACCAGAAAAAGCTTAGGAGTAACAAACATGACAACATAGCCTACTATACAGCTAGAGTTAGTGTTAAAAAGAACAGATTTCTTGCACTCTTAAAGTACTAGAGAGAACTATCACAACTTTTGGATTTCATTACCAAGAATGAGTCTGTCTGCATTTGACATGTTCTGCTATTCAGTCTTGAAATAGTTCTGATAATTCTTTGTTATTTAAGGTGAAATAAAGGTTACCATCTGAGTTCAGTATCAGCGTCTCTTTAGTTCTCCAGCTGTCCAACATATCCCATAACTTGACAGTTTTATCCCAAGAGGCACTAGCTAGAACACACTTCATTGGGTTAAAGGACAAACTGCTGATGGGGCCCTCGTGACCAGACAAAACCTAATCAAAGAAAAGGTTAACAGGGAATTAGCTGAAAGAAACTGACATTTATATAGTCTGCATTCAGAAAAGACTAACATAGCACTGAAACCATGCCTAACTTGCCCACACATGCTTGAGAGCATTTTGGACATTTGACATGACACACATCAGTGATTCTCAGCTCTTTGAGAATTTTAAAGAACATTCTCTGAAGTGCTGCAGAGGCATCTATAACCACTCCTATGCAAGCACGCAGTCTCTTCAGAGACCAAGGGTTAGGAATACAGGGTGCTTTTTTCACCCCCTTCTAACAGGACAGTCTGTGACAAAGTCATTCACCCGTTTGAGAATTCAGTATGTCTTGCAGCTGAAAAGGGTTAGGAACACTAATAAATACTATGAATTGCGGAGTTACTCTACTTGTACGAGACAGACAATAATGCTTAAGAACTGAAAACAGACAATGAGTTTGACTTGCTCAGGAATAACTCTCAAGAGAATATTAAGAGAAGGGCCAAGAGGATGATCAGAGGACTGGAGCATCTCTCCTCTGAGGACAGGATGAGGGAGTTGGGGCTGTTTGGTTCAGAGAAGAGAAGGCTCCGAGGAGACCTTATTTTATTGTGGCCTTCCAGTATCTAAAGGGCGCCTACAAGAAAGCTGTGAGGGACTTTTTAGGGTGTCAGGTAATGATAGGACTAGGGGGAATGGATCTAAGCTAGAGGAGGGGAGATTTGGATTAGACATTAGGAAGTTCTTCATCATGAGAGTGGTGAGACACTGGCTGTCCAGGGTTGTGGTGCAAGCCCCATCCCTGGAAGATTTTAAGGCCAGGCTGGACGTAGCTCTGGGAACCCTGATCTAGTGAAGGGTGTCCTGGCCCAAGCCAGGGAGTTTGGAACTTGATGATCCTTGGGGTCCCTTCCAACCTTGACAAAACTGTGATTCTGTTACTAGAACTCGCAATAAGACAGTGGAGATTTAACTTACTGGTCTTCTCATCTCGCACAATAAAAACTTATGCAAGAAATTATGCCCCTGCTCTGCTCTAGCAAGACTGTCCACAAAACCTGTGTCAATCTTAGCACAACATCTACAATTTCTTCACTACCTGCACAAAACATGTGAAAAAGAACATCTCTGAACAATTGTTAGGAGAAAAATTCTCACACCCACGTGTTAGCTCAGCAATCCTGGTGTTACTTCATCAGCTAGGAAGAGTTAATTACTCAAAATTCTAATTATTTCCCACACAAATCCAGAATAGCCTCCACCAAGAAATCGACAATAGCTGAGAGGAACAATGTAGCTCCACTTCACTGAATCATGGAATGCTAGGGGCTGGAAGGGGCCTTGAAAGATCATCCAGCCTAACCGCCCTGCCAGAGCAGGAGCACCCAGACCAGATCACACAGGAATGCATCCAGGCAGGTTTTGAATATCTTCAGAGAGGGAAACTCCACAACCCCTCTGGGCAGCCTGTTCCAGGTTTCTGTCACTCACACAGTGAAAAAATTCCTCATGTTTACAGGAAGCTTCCAACGCCTCAACTTCCACCCATTGGCCCTTGTCTTGTCATCGGACATCACCAAGCAGAGCCTGGCTCCATCCTCTTGGCACTCACTCTTTAGATATTTATAAACGTTCATAAGGTATTCAACACTGTAAATCCTTACATCTAGCAGCCTCCCACTCTGCATCGACCAGATGAATATTTCAAAGGAATCCTGGGAACCAGCTGACACAATCTCACCGCTGGAGTCCACAGCTAAACAAGAGAACTGAGTCGGTCGTGGAGATGTAAAGGTGCGGAAATTGCGGTATCTGTTTGTAAATGTGAACACAGATTACGAGAACATTTTAGGTAGAATTAAACACGTTTTATGAACACACTTAAAAAAGAAAAGATTTTACATAAAAAGTCTTTTAAGCTATCTACAGCAAATATATTTTTTGCATCAAATTAGATGCAATGCCTCAGCTTCATCCCAACCTTCAAAGAAACTATTAAGACCTGCAAAAACAGCAGTCAAAAATACAGAAACGGAAGAACTTTTCTGTATTGCATATATCCATTCTTTAGTAAACATAGGCTTGTTTGCACACCCATTTCTGTACACAAGTTGTATTACAAACTGTGGCAAAAACGTTGTTAGATAGGTGCCCTCTCCTGGTTAGAGTAGTAAAGACAGAGAATAATCTTACTGTGTGTTTCCAGCTTCTCTGAGAAGAGTTCTCCTGCAAGTTTCCTCACAGAAACTGACTGAATGGAGCGTCAGGATTCTAGTTACTATCTAAATCTGAATCGAAGGCAGAATTGCTAAGCAGTATGTGCTGTTTGAGGCTAATTGGAATATTTTACTGAGAGAAATTAAATCCATAGCTGTGAGAAGAAAAAAAGTTCAACAGTACCCTATTATCACCCATTCTTCCGTTAAGAAATGCAACTAGTCAAAATACAGAAAAGACACTCACTTCTCACACACCTCTCAGTTAGCTTTCACTTCTGGCTGCTCCTTCTTTCGGTCTGATCTGTGTGGCTGTCCCTGCCTTAACTCTAATCCAACCTAACCCCTTTTTCCTCTAACCTCTTTGTTGTCTTTTTGACATCTCACCTGAGATCTCCAAATTTATCATGTGAGGTATCATGTGGGTTAATCTGGTTATTTCTGAGGGAGGGAAAGAGGGAAGGGGAAGGGGGTTTAGGTCAGGAGCCCTCCTGGGGACTCTGATTTCTGGGAAGGGTATTGTGTTTCTTCTGTATTACTTTTAACTTGTATATAACTGCATATATTTGTGTGTATATATATGCTTGTAAATTGTGCTAAGCTGTAAATATAGCTTCATTCCTTAACTTTCAGTTGCTTAAGTCTAGTCTGGGTGATTTTTCCTAAGTGCAGGGTGTCAGGTAACACCCAAACTGTCACAGCAGTACTTGCAATCGTGCAACTTCAACTTGAAATGAGCCATCACAGGTTTGCTGTATTTTAGGGGATGAAAGATGGAGACTACTTTAGAAATAAAAGGTACTTACCTGTGTAGATCAAAAGCACGCACAGTTCCATCTAGGGAAGCACTCAAAATGACATAACCATTGGATGTAAAAGTTACAGCAGTTACACCACTGGTATGTTCTGTGAAAGTGACAAAACAAAAGCTGCTTGAAGTGTTCCACACTTTCACCTGCAAGGGAGACAAAAAGAGCCTTCTTAGAATCAACATTATTGGTTCAGAGAGAAAATAAGGCAGCAGAAGAGTCATTTTTTTTTCCCAGAACCCTGCAATAGCATAAAGGACTTTCAATGTTACCAGCAAGGAATTCCGTGCAAGTGAGGCAAATGGGACACAGCTTATCATTAAATCCTTGAAAGCACATACAACAACATGAACATTTAAAAGGGACAGACACAAAACAAACTGAAACAAGGCTGATGCTCAAGGAAAGCTACATCACTTGGTAAGCATCTTGAGCTCCCAAGCTCTGGACTGTCCAGGGATAAGGCAAGTGTCAAATTCAAACCCAAACATGAAGCCATTCCAGACGTTACAATTGAGATGGTATTTTATATCTTTTTTATTCTTGAAACAAAAATGTTATGCATTTAGCTGTTTGCAGTCTGAGGCTTCTAGGGTTTGGTCAATTCTGAATCCAAATAGCAGGAACCATGAAGTGACAAGTCTTCCGACAGTCAGAAGTTCTGATGGGAAGTAAGGTACTATCTTTGTCCCAGTACATGCCAGATTGTGGAATTACTCTACAAAACATCTTTAACAACAACAAAAAAAAAGACAGCTGTATGCATAGCCTACCATTTCAATACAAGTCACTCAGGAAACCGGTATTGATTTCAAATAACAAACTTCTGCAACAGTACATTTCACAGAATCACAGAAATATCCAGGTTGGAAAAGACCCTCAAGATCACCAAGTCCAACCTATAAACCTACTATACAAGATTCACCTTAAACCATATCCCCAAGCAGCACAACCAAATGACTTTTAAACACATCCACTGTTGGTGACTACACCACCTCCCTGGGCAGCTCATTCCAGTGCCTGACCAGTCTCTCTGTGAAAAATGTTTTCCTAATGTCCAATCTAAACCTACCCAGTCTCAGTGTGAGGCCATTCCATCTTTTTCTGTCTTCAATTACCTGTGAGAAGAGACCCCCAGTCAGCAGTCCCTCCATAATGTCACTTCAGGTAGTTGTAGACAGCAATGAGATCTCCCTTCAGCCTTCTCTTTTTCAAACTAAACAGCCCCAGCTCACTCAGTCACTCCTCATAAGATTTATTTCAGAAAAATCTGTTTAGGAATTGCACTTTTATAAATATTTTTAATTAATTTCACATCATACTAATTACTAAAAGGGCACAAATTTAGGTGACCAAAGCTCATTCACCCCAAAATACCACAGAACCATCACAAGCGTACTCAAATGTGCTAGTTTGAGCCTTGCTAGAATGTTTTGGTGAGAAGAATTAGATCATAGGCTGAGAAATGAAAACAATGCTGAGGTCTACTTCCCTCACAGTCTTGCTGAGATGTGTAAAGAAGAAAGGCAAAACAAAAGATAAAGTCACTTGCTTGCTCTTTGCTGGGAGCTTTGCCTGCTGTGGAGCTGAGGCTGCTGACTGAACTCCATCTTGCTTTCTAATCTCACCCTTCATTCGTGTTGGCTGATTTCACATTTGCTTCTTAATCCTCTTGGCCGAACCTCCATTCTTCCTTGGGACTGGGGTAAGGTTGAGAGGGGTAGGGGGAAGGTGAGGGGGTGGTTGAGAGCCCCTCCTGGGGACTCAGGTTTCTGGGAGGGGAGTTGTGTTTCTTTATTACCTTTTACCTGGTATATTTCTGTCTATAACTGTATATACTGTAAATATCTGCTTGTACATTATGCTAGCTGTAAATATAAGCTTCATTCAAATTTCCAGAGCTGGCTGAGTCTAGTCTGGGTGATTTCTAAAGTGTGGGGGGGTGGGGAACACCCAAACCATCACAACAAATTGGCATCTGATGAATGATGTATTTTTGTGTTTATGGTGACTGCATCTATAATAATTTAAAAAAATATTTATTTTAAAAAAATTCAAAGCATGATGCAATTTGTAGAGAATACAAATAACAGAAAGAAAAAAAAATCAAATACATTTCAGAAAAGTGAAGACAGAAAGTTATGACTTCATATTGAGAAAAATATGTATCAGTGCAGTGGTTTAAGGCTTATTGGAATATTCCAATAAGAGAAATTGATATAGAATCTAAATAAATTAGATCATTGGTTGTAAAAGAATAATCATGATAAGGACTTCATCATTCATCAGTTTGCTAAGAGGCATAAAAATTTAAAGTTGTTTCCTCTTTGCTCTTGGGCACTGGCTGTCTTTGCTTCTCTCTCTAATCTACTCCTCTGCCCTTGACTGACAAAGTAATATGTGAGCTTTGCTGGTTGTTTCCTATCTGGGGAAGAGGGGAAGATAGCTTTATCTTACTTTCAAGCCATCTGAGCTGGTATGGTAAATTTTAATTGCAGGAGTGAGTTCCCAACACACCACAATCAATTACAGTAACAGCTTTCCACACAAAATGGAAACGGAAGCTGCTTGCTACGTTATTAAGACTTAAGTTCACTTTTCAGTAATACTGCCCCACTTACTTTCCCATCCTCCCCTCCAGTTGCTATGTATTGTCCATCTGGAGAATATGCTAATGAAACCATGCTGTTGAAATGTCCCTGCTGCTTCAGCACATAGGACTCACTTTGCCATTCCCACACGAGGAGCTGACCCAAACCTGTAAGTGCATGGAGAAAGATTAAACCAGAATTGTGAATACAGTGACCCTGCAAATGCAAGCCACAAAACACAAAACTGCAAGCCACATTAAAAATAAAAAAGTTCATTAAAGAAAATGATGCAGACAGGTTGCGTTATGCTTCTATCCTAAAAGAAGTCCCTTCCCTTTTACAAGGTCAAAGCAACTTTCTTCCAACAATCAGAAGCTGTTACTGAGAGTAACGTTATAAATACAAGACCACTTTTTATCAACCATCTAGTAAGTGAGATGGAAAGCAGGGCTGCATCTTAGTTACCATCAATACCTTTATGAACTGAGTGACAGTGTGGAGACATCCAGAAAGCTTTGTAAAATGGCACATGCAACAAGCAGCAAAGGAAGAGACACTGAGCCCAGAACAAAAGATATGAACTACAAGAGTTATGGACTTCCTCCTAACTCTGCTACAGTTTTCATATAGGAAACAAGTATTTTTTCCTTTTGTCAAATAAATATTTTCCTGAATCACAAGAATTCTGTGAAGAGAAATTGAAGAGGAGTACTTGCTTTACTCTATTGAGATACTACAGGCATAAGACTATGAATTAACAAAACATTAACATTTACATTGAAGACAGGCAAAAGGAATTTGGCCTTGCATGCCCACAACATTCCTTGTTTTTTCATGAATACTGAACAAAAAAGATTTACAAACCTGAACACCCAAAGGCAATCCAGTCACCAGTACAGTTGATAGAAATAGAAGCTATCCTTTGGTCTGAAATACTGAAGAGAATTTAACCAATAAAACCCCTTGAATTCTCACATCACAGGTGATAACATTTCAAATCTAGGGTTTACTACCTCTGCTCAAGCAAGTTTCTTGATTACTTTAGATAACTTCTGTACCACTGTAACATTAAAAGCCACTCTAACAGCCACATACAAATTCTTCCCTTCATTATACTAAAAAAATCAAACAAATGATACTGCCTTATCTTTAATGAAATCCAAGTATCTATACCCCAAAGAAAGATATACTTGCCAGCACAGACTAAAACTTCCTATGTTCAAGGAACAAAAAAATTGTATGGGGAAATGACACATTCTTTAGCTAGCAGCACACTGTGATGGAAAAGAATGGCTGTCTTGGTTTTCAGGTTAGAGACAATTTGCAGATAATTGTACATATTTAGAACTTTTTTTTTTTCAGACACCAGCTTTATTTCCTACAAAAAATACCTAACAAAGTCAAGTACTGAAGAAATCCATACCAAACAATCTACTACTCAGGAGTTCCTCAATCAGTTCTCACTTTTCCACAGTAAGATACAGCATGGAGTTGTATAGTATTTATTACCCAAGTCTGGTTCTCCCTGGCAGGACATTACAATGTTTAAAAGACACTCGTGCTTTAAGATTTTTGTGCTCTGATTATTCATTCTTTGCTACTAAATATGGTGTAGTCGCAGTCAAACAAGCCAGAACCTCCTCCAAAGCAATGTCCGTCTCCCCCACCAAAACCAAACCAACCACCACCCCATACCTTACCTCAAGGAATGGATCAGATTGAACTCTGGAAGCTCATGGAGGTGAAAGATTCCAGAAGCAAAACCAGTGACTAAAAGGTGCGTTTTCTTGTGATAGGCTGCAGATGTCAGGTTATTAAAATCTCCCTCTTTATTGAAAAAATACCTGACATCAAAGAAATAAGAAAGACACAAACTGAATGTGAAGCTTTGCTGTTACAGTTGCATTTTAATATAGGCCAAATATTTGGTCAAGGTACCCTGCAATAAAACTTGAAAGCAGCAGTTTCAGAAATTGTCCATTATAATATCATTTATGTAGCTCATGAAAGCTAATTCTCTTCTCCTCAATGTTTACAGCTGCTACAGTGATCTGACTACTGGAAGTGACACCTGACCAAGTGCAAGAAGATGTTAACCACAGAGAAACTGCACTGTGCATTTCTATTTGATCCTTTAATGTGAATATGGATGGTTGTTATTCTATATGCGAGTCCTCTTACAGAGTAAGCAACTGAAGCAACAGTCCTATATACTATGTGTCTAGTGAATGTTTCCTCAGTTTCATTGTAGCTGTATCTCTTATTGGAATTAAACAGGTAAACATCACAGGACAGCCAAATAAAAGAACACCTGACCATTAGCCAACAGTTGGATATTCAAAATTCCCTCAGTCTGGAAGTGATGCTCACTAAGGCTAATTGCATCCCGGGTTGAGGTAGGGAGACTTTCTTCACTCTTCCTTTACAATCAGAGAGGCTGAGAGCAGAAGCCTGGTGTTAGGAATTACCTATCGGCCCCTTCACACATCCCATCTCTCCCTTACTGCACTGACAAGAGACTACCTATGAATGCTAGCCTCGTTCAAGCAAAGCTAAATGATATAACTATCTTAAAACTGGGTTATTCTTTGTAAGCCACCTCTTGCCATGTCTCTCATTACACTTGTTGAGCTTCAAACACTAACAGGTACACCTGAAGCCAGTATCTCTTACATTATTAAAGTTAAATTGACTCGTCATTCTGAAGGTATTGTCCTTTGTAGAGTTAAGGTAAGACAAGCAGATATTCCATCAGCAGAGACCTGTAGCACATTACTAAATTCTGGGCAGGTTCATATAGCTCTAAATGACTGACAAAGGGTATAAACACCTCAACATAGTAAATCCTCATAATAGCTGTCTTTGGAAAACTGAAAATTACTTACTTTGCAACACGCGAGTATTTAACCTTATTTCTAGTCTCTTGTTCATTTGGATTGGCTTTTCCACGAATTTCTTCACCCTTTGACTCTTCAATAAACTCTTCATCATTTTTTGCATTGTTTTCCTTAGCTGAATCTTTACGAGGCATGGGCTTCAAACCATCGAGCTCTGTATCACACTGCCACACACAGAGAGCTGCATCCTGGCTAATTGTGTACAGCTAGAATACAAACACAGAAAAGGATGATTATTGTGCCATATCCATGGTTTTATACTTTGCTGTCTCGTTATGAAGACAGACTTGCAGAAGAGTTAGCACTCAAGTTAGAAGCCTGTATTGTATCGTTAAGATAATACATTACCTAATTTTCTAGAATTTGGAGTGTTTTCATCTGGAAAGTTCACTTGTCCTTAGAAGTGGTGATTTACTTCACCTGTCCTCAGATAACTTTTGAAAAGACTGAGGGCAATTTGCTTACTAGTTAGTATCACAGTATCACCAAGGTTGGAAGAGACCTCACAGATCATCAAGTCCAACCCTTTACCACAGAGCTCAAGGCTAGACCATGGCACCAAGTGCCACGTCCAACCTTGTCTTGAACAGCCCCAGAGAAGGCGACTCCACCACCTCCCTGGGCAGCCCATTCCAGTGTCCAATGACTCTCTCAGTGAAGAATTTTCTCCTCACCTCGAGCCTAAACTTCCCCCAGCGCAGCCTGAGGCTGTGCCCTCTCGTTCTGGCGCTGGCCACCCGAGAGAAGAGAGCAGCCTCCTCCTGGCTACAACCACCCCTCAGGTAGCATTACAAGCATTAGCTTTACAAGTAATTTTTTTTTCCTATTTAAAACTCTACTACTTTGAATAACTTACTCTCCTCCTAAAGTTTACTTCTTCACACATTTGTGGAAATGTAAACTCCCAAACACAGCAAAAGAGTTGACAGTTGACAGACATATTACGTAACATATTTTCTAAATTCTGAGATACTAAAATATTCACCACCTTTTTTACAGGTAAGATTCCATTTCACAGTGAAAATCAACAGTGTCATGTGATTATACATACATCTAGACTGTTCTCTTCAAAAAAGCAGGCTACTATTATATCCTTATGTCCTCCAAGTGCATAGTATATCAAGTTTGCCCATCGTTCCGCTCCAAACACCCATGTAGACATGTCCTTACTCCCAACAGCAAAACATCTAGAAAAGAAAATCCAGAACACTGGTTTACAAAACCCTTCATTGGGTAGAGAATGTTCTGAGCAGGAAGACACCAGCCACCACTTTTACAGTAATTTTACACACAACAGTTGCAAATTGCTGCTGGCAACTCTAGCAAAGGTAGATGGGATTAAATACATTTGGAAGAGCTCAATCTCCCTCACATTTCTAAGACTCATTCCTTTTGTGGATAACTAAGAATTTTCAAGCAAGCATCCAGTGTCGATCCCTAGTACAAGCATCCTTTATTCACAGAACCACAGAATGTTAGGAGCTGTAATGGACCTCAAAAGACCATCCAGTCCAACCCCCATGCAGAGCAGGATCACGTATACCAGATCACACAGGAACAAATCCAGGCGGGTTGTGAATATCCTGGGAGGGAGACTCCACATCCCTCCTGTGCAGGCTATTCCACAGTTTTGTCACTCTTACAGTGAAAAAAGTATGGAACTTCCTATGCCTCAACTTCCATCCACTATCCCTTGCCCTGTCATTGGGCATCACCAAGCAGAGCCTGGCTTCATCCTCTTGGCACTCACCCTTTATGAATTTATAAACATTAATGAGGTCACTCCTCAGCCTCCTCTCCAAGCTAAAGAGCTCCAGGTCCTTCAGTCTCTCCTCATTCTCCTTTTCATTCTAGTCTACCTAATAGTACATTTTTTTAATTCAAGATACAACGAGAAACAGAAGAGCCAAAAATAATTTTTAAAGCTAGTACAATACCTCAGAGCAAAGAAAATGGACTGCAACATGCATATGAATATTAACATGAGCAGGTAGACAGTGTTATAGTTTAGCAACTCACTTGGAATCATCGGTCCAGTCAATACAAGTTGTTTCATCATATGGGCCATAGTAAGTTTTGTCCAGAACAAAGGCATTAAATTCTCTTTTCTTCCCAGGAGCATGGTACATAAGGGCAACATTGTCTTTTGTAATCACAAATTTCCTGTTGTACAGGGGAAAGCAAGCACAGTTGCACACAAGGCTGTTAAAGCACACAACCTTTCAGTACAGGCTGCAACGCAACAAAATGTTAATAATTCAATTACAACTAGTTTACAGGGCAATCTCTATTGTTTTGTTCTAAGGCACATTTCACTTACTTGCCATCAGGAGAAAAGCTGACACTGTGAACTGGCTTGTGAAAATAGAACTGATGTATCACACACTTCCCAATCAAACTGACGAGCAAGGCAGCTCCCTCTGTAAAGAGTAAGAAGGCCCATAGCAATAACTGAGTTCCTAAAGAAAATGTAACACTATCAAGCTTAGCTTCTTCCCTGAAAGGGGGAGGAGGAAAAGTACCTTCTTCAGAAATTTTTCAAAACAGTGTGCTTTATATTATTAAGATTAAAAAAACCCAACCAAACCCACAAATCACATAATGTCAGGGGCTGGAAGGGACCTCAGAAGATCATCCGGTCCGACCCCTCTGCCAGAGCAGGATCACCTGCACCAGATCACACAGGAACGCATCCTAGCAAGTTTTCATTATCTACAGAGAAGGAGACTCCACAACTTTCCCTGGGCAGCCTGTTCCCGTGTTCAATCGCCTTCACAGTGAAAAAAAATCAATGTCTAAATTCTGTCGACAAGTTCTTTTTAAATTCTGTAACTAAAGATATCTTCCCAATCAATTTCAACAAAGCTTTTAAAGCAGAACACTTCTAATTAACGTTATGGCTGAATACCTAGCAATATATACTCTTCTCATCTAAAGAACAGATCTGTATTTCATTCTTTCACGAAATAAATCCTCTCTCTGTGAAAATACCTTCATCAATTAGAATGGCAAGACTTCCATCTGGGGAGAGCCCCACACAAACAATATTAAGTCGCGTAGCCAGTGGGAATGTCTCACACTTATTACTGCAAGAAAAAAGACGAGAGTGTAAATTGGATGCAAGGCGGTAGAAATAAATCATCTCACAGGTATCGATGAGATACGATCTGATACCCACGTTAAAGCCACAGAATCAACTTAGGTATAAAACCCTCCTGACTTTGTTTAGCTGTCACAGTCCCATAAACACGGACTCTGGTCCTAACCAGAGTACCAGCACAACGAGCACCACTGGCTTATTGGGTAAGACAGTCTAAGCTTTGCCATATACAAGAGGCAGTACAAGACAGAAGCACACGAACAGACCACGTAATTAACCAAACGCAAGCTGCTTCTTCCCTTCTGCTGCGGAAGTACTCTTTTACGTACTTCTTATACTATTCCCATAGACCTAAGCACAAAAAATCCGCGCTTTGCAACACCTCAACAATTAATTACTCTACTTGGCAGGCTTCTACCTTTTAACGGTAAGCCAGCAATTTGCCAAGACCTTTTGGGAAGGTAACCCGTTCCTGAGATCCGCAGCCCATGCAGCCGCACCCCCAGACCACGCAGCACCTCGTTCACGCCGGAGCCGGCAGCGCACGGAGCACCGTTACCCTACCGCACTAGACACATTGCGGAGCTGGCTGCCGCCCTTGGCTCGAGCTCCACAACCCACTATGAGCTTGATCCCTCATCCCCAAAACCGCGCTGGTAGCAATACTCCTTTTCTGTTCCGTCACCGGCCCGGGAAAGCGCTGGCGGAGCGATAGGCCGGGGACCCTGGGAGGGGCCGAAGGAAGAGGGAAGAAGCAGACGCTGGAGTTCTCTTACTTCTTCAGATCGAAGAGGGAGATCCTGTTCCCGACTGGGCTGATGAGGGAGTCGCCATCGCGGGTAAAGCTGAGGTTCCCGCGGCGGTACACAGTGCCGAGAAGGCCGGAGAACTGCGGCGGGAGGAAGGGGAAGGAAAAAAAAAGCAAGGGACGGAGGCGATTAAAGGAGCTGGGAGAGGAAGGCAGCAGCTGCCAGCTGCCCGCTGCCCGCCGCCCCCTACTCACCCGGTACGCGAACTTCATGGCGGCGGCCCCACGTGAGCAGCGCGTGGAGCTACTGCCGGCACGCGCAGCCACGGAGCACAGCGGCCGGCGCGCGCGACCCCGCGCATGCGCCCGAAGAGGCGGCAGCGGCTTCCCGCGGGGGGCGGGCCCCCGCCAAGCCGGGCCGTAGGGTTGGGAGCAGCCCCTGCCGGTGCGGCGGGAGAGGCGTGGGAGTGCTGCAGGGCCCGCCCCACCCCATTGCCAGGTAGAGGTGAGGCTCTACCGGTAAAATGGGCCACGGGGTTAAGCCCAGCCGCTGTCACCGGTCTCCGTTCCTTGGCACTGACCGTGCTGGCACCTGGCCGCCGCAGCCAGCGCCGCGTGCGCTCACGGCGCCGTTCCGGGCTCTCCTCAGGCCGGCGCCCTGGGGCCCGCAGTCCGGGCAGCCGTCGGATCCTTGGGGACGTGGGAGCAGGAACGCAGAGCACAGCGGCGGCCGCGGGCCGCGCCTGTCCGTGCGCAGTGGCGGCAGGAGGCGGCAGCCCCCACTCAGCGGCTACCTGAAGAGCCTATCATGGACAGCTACTGCGAATTCTTACCCTCGCTTGCCTTTAGGAAAGGGTTTTTTTTTCACCCCATTGAAGTGGCTTTTGCTAATACATACATTAAAATTAAATAAATAAAAGGTGTAACAATCACTTCTTCAGACAAAAGACAGAGAGGAGATGTCACGGGAACGGAGAAGTTGTTTTCTTTTTAAAACATGTATATTTAGAACTCCAACGCTTACAATTTCATTAAACAATCTTAGTACAATGTGTTTAATCTAACAGTATATTACAGAACAATGTGAAAAATGATTTAATAGCAAACCATGGAAATGGAATTAATTATTATACCTGCAGTTTGTCAGAGTCGCTAACTTGTTACCTTTTCCAGTCAAAGAATCCCAGCAGTCATCCACACTAAGTGCTTTGGGTTTCATCCAGAAGAAAATGGTATGATTTCCACAGAGAAAGGGCATTCCTTCGCAGAAAGAAGATTTGTAACAAGAGCATTTCTCAGCTAGCAGATCGACTTTTACACCTCTATTGAGACAGAATCGTTTTTATTAACAAAAGAAAAAGTTTAGACCAGTGCAGGGTATCAACTAATTTTTAAACTTCATTGTGATTCTTTTTGGAAAGAGGCTTTGTGGTTTTTTTTTCTCCTCCTTTATAATTTAGAAGAACCTGAGTTTAGAAAATAATAACAACAGTGAACTTATCTAAGGAGCAGTTCCTCACTTCACCTTTACTGACAAGTATTTGATATGGGACATCTATCCCTCTGTGGAGTCTGCTGACAATGCACCATTATAGATCTGCAAGTAGAAAAGGTCATTCTCACATTAAATGCACAAGTTTCAGTATCAGAAGCAGGACATCAGAAGGAATTGTAATTTTTCCAGTCACAGGTGGATTTGCAACATTCACCAAAATTACACCTTTTTTTTTTTGTACATTTTCTGTATTTACATTTCAGATATAAATAATGAAATTAAGTTACATGTTTTAACTTTGCTTCACAATTATTCTACATCTGCAAGCTTTCCTATATCAAACCAACCTCTTTCTTCCATCATGAATGTGGAAGTCTGGCCTCTAATCAGTAATAATTACACCAAGCCTTCATGATGAAAGGTTGACTGTTCAAGTATCACATCATACTGAGATTTTGGCCCCAATTCAAAAACTGGGACAACAAACCAAGCCACTTAGAAACGGTACTAAAAGAAATTAATCTGGGAACTCAATAAGCCAAATAATTTATTCGGTCAGTATCTTTCTTTGGTAAGAACGATGCAAGAGGATGACACAACCCCCACACTCTCCCAAATAAAAAATAATCATGTGACAGCACAGTGTCTGCTCTGTGAAGGAGAAAGCCTCAAAAAAAAGGTAAGGAAATTTGCTCAGTTAGGATTTTTTACAGCAGTAGCTCTTCCATGCCTCTATGCAAATAAATGATGGAAGTTTAATACAAAATTGTGATGGTAGGAACCAGCGGTAAAACAAACCCACCAGTAAATGTGCTGTTGTATACTGTGTTGTGTTTCTGGCACGTGTGTGGAAAAGCCTGTAAATTATTAGGTGAAAACTCAAGATTTGGATAATTACATCATCCAGCTCTTAAATTCTAAAATATGTAGGAAGCATGAAACAAAATTGAAGAAGTGGTTTAAATAGTTGGATTTATTTGTTTTTGTTGCCCTGTGTTGTGGTGCTTGATGTGATCGAAGGAAGAAAACCCAACAGCTTACACAAAACATACTAAAGTGGCAATATAAACTAGCTGACACAAGCTTCACTGTACATTTAAATTGATACAATTGTCTGGTGCTTCCATGGCCAGTACATGTCGAGTGCCATAGGTCTCCTTAGAGTTAGAATGTTACAACAAAGACTAATCAGGTCATAATCCTTTAAAGTGCTTTCGTATCCAGTTTCTAATGGGTTTTGTTTTCCTTGTCTTCATACAGAGTTGTCACGTGATATTGACTTCCAGAACGTGGTCATCCTTGCTGGGAATGACAAGTATTTGCATACCCGTGCTGCAGTTGAAGACCTGACCCGCTGAAAAGGACTGCAGGCGGGGCATTGGCAAACCTTTATGTTCCCCACTAGCTGCAGAATGCAAGCTGCCTCTGCTCCTTACGCTGTTGCTGTCAGCTTGATCATCCACATTCTTGTCCACAGATAGGTTATCGTTTTCAATCCAGCTATCTGTTTAAAGCAAAAAAATCCACAGTTTTAGTCTAAGAAGCAATTAAATAACTTAAAAAAAATACTGCGGAGTTTAGACACACGGTCACTTTACCCCATTCACAGAACCATAGAACATTAGGGTCTGGAAGGGACCTCAAAAGATCATCCAGTCCAACCCCCCTGCCAGAGCAGGATCACCTATACCAGATCACAAAGGAACACATCAAGGCGGGTCTTGAATATTTCCAAAGAGGAAGACTCCGCAACCCACCCTGGGCAGCCTGTTCCAGTCTCCCGTCACACTCACAGTGACAAAAATGTTTCCTCACGTTAGCAATTACTGTTCATCTCTGCTGAGGTTAACCATCTGGGCACACTTTTGGCCAGCAGCAGATGTAACAGAATAAATTATACTGGTTTCTAAGAAAAATGTAAGCAGCATTACCTCGCATTTATCAGTCTAGAAGGTGCACAGTGGCGCTTCCTGGAGCTCCACTGACAAACAGTAAATTGCTTGTACTGAGGCTACCTAACAGTACAGATGAATATTCTAGGTGGCTGCGGTAAACTCCTCATCTAATCTGTTTTATATGCCACAGCTCTTTTAATTTGTACTTAATTCTGTCAAAAACTTGGGGGGGGGAGGGGTGAAAAATCAAAGCTACTGAAGACATAGTAGGTGTGCGGTTTTCAGACAATGAAACCACAGGATTAGGGGGTTATCAGATAGCTTTCACTTGATTATTAATCCAGTTACAACTTATTGCCACAATAATGTTTACAGGAAGTGTAAGAAAACAATGCATTTATTATTCCTCCTGCCAGATAAAGGCTGCAATCCCAAATTCCAAGTTCCCATCACTGCCACATCATAAGTTTCAAATCAGAACTGAGAATGATGACAAGCAAAGAAGACACTAATGACTATTTGGTTCATATGTGTCCTCGCCTTGCTCTTCCCCTTACACAAGAACCCAGGAGATGCAGAATCATTTCTGTAAGGAGCCATGTAGTCAAGATAGCTTTACCAGCATCAAGCTGCGTGGAGTGAGCAGAATGGTGAGGGAGGTATTTAAACAATCTGACATCAGGAAAAGGCAGATATCCAGCAAACAGTGGCATCACTTCCATGTGGACTTTGTGAATTGCTCGAGCTGCTACAGGCATAGATATCACTCCAGAACTTTTTCCACAGACCGCCCAGTTACTACTGTTGTCAACAACTGCAAGAATAAACAACGAAGACTATGAATAGCTTTTCTAACAAATGAAGAACACCCTGTCAGTAGAGCTATAGAGCACTTTTTGAATCTGTGTTTTAGCAACACCTAAAAGCCCCACCAGCTTTTGTGGGTGAAGAGCTGCGCATAGTAACACAACAGCCCTACAAGAAAGGGACTCTAACTAGGCTTCAAGCAAGTCTCCATAAAGGCTGAGCATTTCTATTCCCCTTAAAGGCAGATTAACGAGGAAAACTAAAACATTCTTAGTCTATTGAAATGAAAGCTGCTTTACTGAGCAGCCATACTCACAATACAAGAATATATGCCATTAAAGGTCTGGCAGGTGTCATTATCAAGACCAAACTACTGGGGAATTTTGTCAATATGCTGAAGAAAAATATTCTTACCCTCATACATAAGTTTTGTTGTGCAATATCCATCTGATTCTGTTAATGCTTCATCTCTGTCAACCTCCGAAAGGTCAACAAGCCGGGTGATTGACACCTCTAAAGAGCAGAGTGAGCCTGTTTTACAATACTCTGCCCCTAGTGGTGGAAAAATCTCTGTTTTCACATGATACAATGTCTGTCGGGAAGAAAACAGTACTGTTACCAATTAAAAAAGGGCATTTTACTTCTATTTAAACTGAACCGGACAATTGATATGCTACAAACTTAATTTTACATCCTTTTATTTTTTGTCATGCAAGATTCAGTTATGTAAGTAATGTTCACTTCATTATCTTGCTCAGCTTGTGAAACTAATCAAACCAAACTTGAATAAATCTATTTTTGACACCAATAGCAGCCTTACCATTTCTCTCTCCACCTGTGCCGTAGCTCAGCTTTTCCACATTAGCAAAGAAGTCATTTTTGATTACTACAAAATGGAATTTCTACCAACACCCACCCACGCTGTTCAATGCCATTAGCTCTCTTTAAAAACTCCAGAAAGATGCTGCTGCAGCTGCCAACAAATGCTAGTTACGTGATAGTAGGTAAACAAGCACTTAAAATACTGTTCAATGCCAGTTTGTAATAAGCAGGTAGCAAACACAGCAACACTGAAAACAGAGGATTTAACTAAATCAGTCTCTTCACGTTGCTGCTTTTCACCTATGCATCAAAAAGTGTAATGCTAAATTTAGAGATGAGATTAAATGAAATTCCTTTAACAGACAATTGTATCTAGCCTATAAGCTTCCAGCTGACAAATGGAATACAAAGTTTGTCCATAAAGTGAAAGAAAAAACATTTAAGATAATGGCTTAGAAAAACTTAAATATTTCATTAGAAGAGCTCATCTCAAGTGCTAAAAAAAACCCAAACCAAAACAACAATTCAAATGCTTTCAGTAGCAAAGATTTTATGGAAATTGCAATTTGGAGGACAGAGTCTAAAGGCAGGAGAGAAAAAAGAGCTCAGTAATTTAAGGGCATTCTCCATGGCACAAGCCCAGGAAGGCAAAAAGCACACAAAAAAAACCCTGAAGAAAGATCTGGCAAGTACAAGATTCCACCACATGGTATCAGGGATCAGTTTTAGAATTCCAACAAATTGCCTTTCCAATGATTCTAAATAGGTATCAATTTCCTTAAGGAAAGAGACGTTTCTTAATACATTTCTTGACTTTCCCACTCCATAGATTAGGAAATCACATTCAGTCAGCATCAGCTATATTTAGAAGAGAACTTACAAAAAAGTTTTCCACTTGGAATTCGTAAGTGAACGGCTTCAGGGTGAAAGACTGTTCTTCAGAGGTAGCTGGACAAAAGCTTACTGAAAACAGGCACTGCAAGGAGAGAGGAAGCTCTTTTGTCCACTTCAATTCCCATACAAAGAATATTGATTGCTTACTGTATATGACCTGAAAGAGAATGTTTATAGCATTAGCTCCTCCTTTCCTCCGAGTGGAAATGCACATACTGGTTTGTCTGTTCTAACATTAATATAGTTTATAACAATAAATTACCTGTAGTTTATAAAGGCAAATTACCTGTCAAGTGTTGAATAATTAGAGAACATACACAATCCTAAATTACTAATACTGACTTCTGACTGCCCAGGGAGGTGGTGGAGTCACCGTCCCTGGAGGTGTTCAAGAAAAGACCGGATGAGGCACTTAGTGCCATGGTCTAAGTTGATTGGACAGGGCTGGGTGCTAGGTTGAACTGGATGATCTTGGAGGTCTGTTCCAACCTGGCTGATCCTATTCTATTTTTTTTTTTTTTTAACAAGCTGCATATAATTAAAAGCAGGGATGAATTTCACTGACAGAATCGATGTTTCAAAAGAGAACAACTCACACTCAAATACATGTGAAAATACTTCATTCACAAGTAAAATTTATTAAAGGTATTAATAATGTGAGTATACACTTCTGGGCACCAAGAATGACTGATTTAATATCACGTTGAGGTAAGGCAGCAAGAAATTTCTAGGCAACTGTTTTGTAGCTTAACTAGTTTACAGCTGTACTGCATGCCTGATTTTTAACTTAAAACCTAGTGACAATCTGTAGCTGTTGGATGAACTAACTAAATCTTAACAGAGATATTAGTGACATTACATTTGTAGTTCAAGCAGGTATGTAATGCTTTACACGAGGCAAAGGGACAAGTTTGAAAACTTAATAATCTTTGCAAGATTTAGAATTTAATTCACAAATCTACATGTGTAAACAGAGGACTATAAATGTCTGATCTGACATCAGCTATCAACCTTACTTACCACAAAAATCTATGTGTAGCAGTGCTAATGATTTCCCTAACAAGAACCTTCATCTAGCTGTGCTGCCACCAAAACTCATAAAACACCATGTAAATTTCTTTTACCTGTTGAGATTCAGGGTTCAGAGGTACCAGCTGCAAATCTCTACAGTCAGCGGAATTTTTTAGGCTGTATTCTGAAAGCTGGAAACAGAGTTCTGACAAATTCTGCACACAGACTTGCACATATTTCCTGAAAAACATAACACAGTTTCTTTAACGAAAGTTGAATAATTACACTGAGAGAGTGTACATCCAGAAAGTCAAAGTGCACAGCCCAAACAAAACCAGAATGGGAGATGTATTTTTATGTTTTTCCATGTTTTTCCCAGTACCTACAGAGTCTGTAGAAACACAAACAGAAAACATCCTCTTTCGTATTAAGTGAAAAAAAAACCAAAACTAGTTTGATTTATCTCGTGGTCTTATTTCCAAAATAGCTGAAACCAGAGATTTGTTTTATTGTTATGGAAGAACATGAGAAGAAATGTACAAGCTTCCAATGGGAAGCAATATAACAAGAGCCCAAACAGAAAAAGAAACCAACAAAACCAACAACTGCCAGGCTGCTATAAATATTGCTTATGAAACTCTGTATTTTGTAAGAAGAAAGAAACAATAAATACTTAATGAGTACATTACCGTTTGCCAGCTGACAGTAAGGAATGCTTGGCATTAAAAGGTATGCAGAATGTTAATGCAATAATAGTGGAGTAAATTGACCAAGGACAATCAATGGTTACCTATAAGAAAAAAGAGAACAAAGTTCTTACTCATAATGATCTTAGGCATAATGATTTTCTGTTCTTATTTGTAAGCAGAACTTTTCTCAGCAAGTCTACATCTAATGCATCCAGAAAGGTAAGAGAACAGAAGTTAAAAAATTAATTAAATAATTCAGTAGGTCAAAAGCCAATCTGACAAAATATTAGGCTTTTGTTTTCCTGTGAGTGGGATATGAAATCTGAAGATACTTTTCCTGTGGAAACTGATGTTCCCAGCGCTGAGGATTAAAAATAAGGGAAGTGGAATGGAAGAAAGAAAAGGTAAGAAAGGACACTAACAATACCAATAGCACCTTACTACCATCATGTAGCAAAAGGTGAATATCAAATAAATTGCTGTAAGATTTTACTGAAATGTCTTTGTAACACTTTAATACATGAAATATAAGCTCAAAACTTAAGTAAGTGTATTTGTTTAAACTAGAAGAAGCACACCTAACCTGAAGAATTTCTCCTGAAATAATCCTTCAATTATTGTAATGTATACAGAATGAATCAGAGAATGGTTTAAATTGGAAGAAACCTCAAAGATCATCTAGTTCTAATCCCCCACCACAGGCAGGGAGACCTCCCACTAGAACATATGTTAATATGCAGAGAAAAAGCACAAAAGTATTTTGTCACATCACATTCTAGCGATGCTAGTCTATAGCTATTCCTTTTTATCCCTTTCTTCACACTCAGTGATACATGGCAGCACACCTGGTCCGTTTTAGCAAGGAGTCGCCCTGTGAAAGGTGATGGCTTCAAGAGCATTTTGCTGTCAGATGAAAAGCTTCTTTCTAGACTATTTATTTTATTCCCTCTTCATAACAAAAATTAAAGAGGAAAGTTATGACCAGCTAAACATGACAGCTTGAAACACTACAGTGTTAAGTACTTCAACAAAGCATAGATTCCTTGTAAGTAGAAGAAATATCTTTCCGAGAAGTCAGAAGGTAGTGTTTAAAGATTACCATGACACCTTTCACAAGGACCCAAGCATACTTCATCCTGTACAAACTCTGAGTGTTAGAACTCTCAGATTACTAGTCCATGAAACAGTTGGCAGAGTAAGCATAATGTGTATGTCTGCTTATATTTATGTTTCCTTTACATTTATAGCACTTCCCATAATGTTTGCATGTACAGCTTTTAGAGAAAAAATTGCTTAATGCAAGCAGGTTTCCCCTCCACCCCTTCCATTTCTATTTTGTGAAGTGTATCCATCTGTGATCAAACAGATTTCCTAAAACATTAAATGTCATTTTACTTTTTGGTCAACAGTAGCCATGCAGTTGTCCTGCTTCTGTTTCTCTTTGTTTTTTCTGTGAACTTCTTTATTTGTAGTATTTTCTTTCTCCACTGCAGATTCTGTGGCTGATGGCAAGTACATGACTTCTAGTTCAAATTCAATCACGTGATATGCAGGGGCTACTGGCAAACTTATGCTTGTGATCTTTTCAGAAGATTGAATCCTCAATGATGATTCTGAGATCTTTTCTGTAGAATGAGGGAAAAAGGTAGGTTTAAAACACGTTCATTCCTTCCCAACTTTCATCTTAAGCTGGAAGTAATTAAAGTAGCCTAAAAAGCTAAGTGCCACAGAAAAATACATGGTGCCATGGCCATTTCCCAGCAAGACCTCTAAGCCTGCAAAAACAGCAATGAGGAAAATGTTGTGTATCTACACAGTAACCTCTTCAAATGATCTACAATCCACACAGCTTAAATACCACTGCTGTTCACAACTTCTCAATAGTGATGCTCTACCCCTTTTGAACTGCAGGAAGGTAAAGAACACATTCTGTGTATGAATGTTCTTCCATGCTCAAGTAAGAGCTGAAGACAATTCTATAACAAGCCTCAAACAGGCTAAACTCTTTAATTAATCTTATGACATCTATTAAAGTTTTTACAGCATCTCGGACCTCCTTAGTCTAATAATTTCACTTCAAGCAAATTTAGGACTTACTGAACACACACACATCAGTATTCTTGGTTACCATTTATCAGCTGTCTTCAAATTACTACACATGGAGTGTCTCTGCAGTCTATTTTAATCTTAATTTCATCCAGCCTTTCAAAACTGATCTCATTTCTGTAAAGTCTGTGTTTGAGCAACTGAGGAGACTGTACAGCATTTATGGTCAGAAAAAAAAGGGAACTAGGATGTCATCTGCTTAAACTAAACAACAACCAAGAGAAGGTTCTATTTACACAGAACACTTCTTAAAAACCTACCTGCAGCTACTTGACAATAAAAATATCATCTAGTCAAAATAGAGCCCACAAAGCACTAACTGATCACCATGATTCCCCTGGGAATCATGACACATTCTCACCTCATCAGAAGTTCCACAACATCTACTGACAAAGAGAGCAAAAGTTGTGCAGCTGTTTGCTGAAAAGTTCATACTTCCACTTTAAGGGTGAAAGGTCAAGACCTTTCTTGCACTTAAACACTCAGCTGCAAGTCCCTAGAATCATTTTTAGTAACAACTACTGTGTAAGACAGTGTTGGTGTTCTTAATACTGTAAGTACAGGTTTACTTCAAGATCACTGAATTTTCAACCATTTAATTTGTACTTCATAACTTACCTCTTGTGTTGGAATAAATCACTGCTTTACTCTCTGGATGGTACAGAATAGGCATGGCATCTGCATTACTGAGCTGCAAGGTATCCCCGTTCTTCATGGCATAGTGGCCAGTAGTCACTGTGAATTTCACCTTTTGTGGAATGCCAGCCAAAAGGCTATCTGAAGGAGGAGGCAGAATTTGTTAACCACTTACTGGTGCGTGCTGGAATTTGTTAAGATGCACTGCTAAAGCTTGTTAGGAATATTTCCAGCCAATTCCAGGGTAATGAAAAGTGTGGGGTTTGGTATTGTGCAACACACTAAACCAGGTTCAGGTACATGGGTGGGGAGAATCTGGTTCTTTCAGCTTTGAGTGACCAAACCCACTGTTTTTTGAATGGCTTAGACTAACTGGCTCATAGCTCTGACAGCACAGAATTCAGTGAAATACACTACTGCCAAACAATTTACTAAGCTTTTTGTCAAGTTCTCCCAATTGCTTTATATTCTTGCACCTACAATGGCAGTCATACCTACATGCTGCATTTACATTATTGAGATAACAAAAATGCCAGTAGGCACACAGGCTCTCAAATATCTTGAGCCACCTGTTCTAGTGGGAGGTGTCCCTGCCTATGGCAGGGAGTTGGAACTGGATGATCTTTGAGGTCCCTTCCAACCTAAACCATTCTATGATTCTATGAATTACAAAACTCACGTATTCAGTTCTCCTAATCGCTGTGGCAGCTCAAATCACACCTGATATTTAAGTCACCCTACAGAGAATCACAGAATGGGCTGGAATGGAAGGGATCTTTGAAAGTCATCTAGTCCAACACCCTGCTCCCCCCGACAAAGCCCTGCAGTCAGCAGGGGCATCCTCAACTACATCAGGTTGCCCAGAATATCTCTGGGGATGGGGCCCCAACTACCTCCCTGGGAAATCTGTTCCAGTATTCCATTACCCTCTTGGTAAAGAACTTGTTCCTAACATCCCATCTACATCTATTCCTCATGTTCAAACTGATATTCAAAACACTGTTTCAGAACCAAGCACTGTTATCACTTGTTGAGAAGTAGCTATTATTGACAGAGCATACCTGATGGATAGTTTAAAAAATGGAAATATATTTTAGACTAAACAGTAAGAGTAAGGCAAAAAAATTCTGAGGAATAGTCAAGCTAGAAAACACTTTATTTAGACCAAAGAAAGGACAACAGCAATCATCAGAACATCTTCAGCATACCAACTGTACCTACCAGTCATGGGTTCCACTTTTAGCTGGGGCTCCTGAGAATACACATCGTACTGTACAATTGGATAAACATGGAGAAGGACAAACTGTACTTTTCCCACTGAAGTGCACAGCTGCCTGAGCGTGTATGTCCCAGGTTCTTTGGCCTTTGAAGAAAACATTTGCAGGGATATTTCAGATTAGGAAATACTTCTACAACAAACCACCCTACTAAAGAACAGTGTGTTTTCAGTTGATTTTAACCAGTCACTTTGGAAATGAAAATGTCATACTTGTTTTCTGAGTAACTGACAACATACTTGACAAAGGAGCACCTTTGGCTCCACTAAGACAGAAGTTCTCAAGGGCTGGCTGTTCAAGAAAAAACACTGTAGGTACCAACAGTACCAATAATCAGAACAAATACCATAGTAGTTAAGTTTTGAATGGTTATTTTGGAATGCTTACTGTCTTGTTTGTTGGTTGTTTTTTTTTTCCTTCCCTCAAAGTACCACATATATTAAAATACATTTATTGAGCACTAAAATTATATTTAGCAAGCAGTGACATGTTTCTTTGGCTAACATTCATAAAATCCTGCAACATTTATATAAGACATTTCAGCTCAGGCTATGGATTTCACACACTCCCCACCCCATATCCTGTGTGAAATATATACATATTTAATTTCACATTCTTCCCCAGGCCTCAGTAATGGAATTCTGGATGTTTTTTGATAACATTCTAAAAAGCCAATCTGTAACATCTGCTAGGATATTTATTCTTGAGTCTATTTGCTCTTAGCTACTAGTGCTAGGGAACAGGAAATATTTTCTTTTCTCATGTGCTGTTTTACCAAGTGTAATACATAAATATTGAGGCTGAGTATAACTGAATCTAAAGAATGAGATTAGAAACTACAGAAAAAGCTACAACAACAGTCAAACATCACTTACAGTTATTTACAAAGCAAATGCTAACTGAAATTCTGTATTAAGCATTTTTGCATTTAAATCACTGAATTTTATTCCTTGAATTCTTTATAAACAGGTAAGCATGAGTAAAACCCTTCAGAATATACACAGTTTAAACCTCAACATGACATGGAAACAGCAGTCTGAAGTATTCAGATAATGCTTTCTGACTTCCTTTAAAGCTTGCAAAGTACACTGGAAGATTGCTATCAGCATAAATAATGCTCATTGTCAGTCTGAGATTTACAGTAAGAATTATCAACTCCCTCTGCATCTCAGAAGCACACTCGCTCCTCCTTCTGCAAAAGGAGTGCAGTTAAGCACTGCTGCAAGAAAATTTACAAAAGAAGATGTCAACAGTTTCTCTCCTCTGGCCAGCTACATAACCCAGCAGAAGTAGCACAGTACATACACCGTTACAATGACAAGAGATTTATAGTAAATGTTTTGTGACTACTGCACCTCAAATCTAAAGCAGCCTTCACCGCGTGACCTAGTAACACCGTGTCAAAATGATAATGTGTTCAAATCTTCCCTTTAAGGGAGATAAATCATGCTTTGAACAATTGTATAACGTTTAAGTAGGATTCACACCGAGCAGTCTTCCCATGCCAAGTTCATTAAAGAAAGAAAGGTTGGGGCTGTCCATCCCCCAATAGCCGCCAGAAGCATATAGAGCAAGGTAAATTTAGAGCAGAGCTGTATCTAGCTTTCCATTCGTTATCTCTTCTTCTGTGGTTCAGACTGCTTCCTGATCCCATAAAGCCAAAATGCCTGCTCAGACAGTCTCTAACAGCTTTCTTTTAGTAAAGCTCCTTCAGCTCAAATCCCATTCTACTTACATGTTAATTTATTTTTACAGAAAACTGCATTTGCAGCCTCCAAGACCTCTGACATCTCCAAATCCCATTAACTCGTTCAATCCTTTAAAAGAATGAGTAACCTAAACAAAATTAGGTCAGTAGGTACTTCAAATGATACTACTGCCACTTCACATTGTATCATCATGGACTTGGACTCAACTTCCACCCTGAGACACCTGCTACCCATGCAGGTTCCACAATGTGCACGTTCACTCATAACAAGCACACCTCTCTACTCCTTTCTGCCCCAGTGCTGGAGGAACAGAAAAGCAGAGTACTTAAGCCTATAGAAAGCTTCACTCAAAGCAAAGGTCTATGACAAGATAGAAATTAAGAATGAAATGTAATTAAAAAAAGTAAAATCAAATGGAGAAAATTAATATCTCAGGTGTGGAGTACCTAAAATATGCTAAGAATGCTAAAGAAACCTCCTGACCAGCTCTGTCTAGCTATTAGCTTTCAGTCAGAAATAGAGAGGTAGATTCTTACTTGAAAAGTAGTTTTTAAAAGGGGACCAAAGAGGAATTAAACCAATCAGAAAGTGGCAAAGCTAGCAGGTATAGATACTATATGTGACCACACAACAATTCCCCTCTTCATAGCATCTATATCCTTTCCAACATACAGGCTGGATAATGCTCAGAAAATGAAGCACCTGGTGCATTGCTCACTGTCCTGCTCCATCTCTTGTTAATCATTCAGGTGCTGCACTGAATTTCTCAGCATTTCTCCTCTTTCAAGTTTTTCCTACTCTGATGTTCATTACCATAGCATTGGTAATACCATACCATACCATAAATGCTTGCCTATGAAGGGTTACAGAAGTGTGGAGTGAGATAGAAAACACTTAATGAAATCCAAAGAACAGAATAACATAACTGAGGCCAGAAGTTCCTACTCCTGGAATGCCAAACAGATGGTGAAGTTTTGATTTTGAAAATGCTTGAGATCTCACTTCCTAAGTTGGCAGGTAAATGCCTTTTTGCATTTCATTATAATCAGCAAACAAACCACAGAGCAGCAAAGTCCAGGGCCACAGAATGAGTGGCAGCTTAAAAACAAACAAGCAAATAAAAAACCCAAACCAAACCACCCCAGAGAACCCGTAACAACAAACTACAAAACCTCAGAAACCTCAGTACCACAACCAACCAACAGGATTGGTACTCCAGGCCTGCTGTTTTCTACTTACTCTGCATCTAGTAAAGCAACATGAGTGATAAGCACTACTGTCCTTAGATATTTCAGCAATTAGTGGGAATACTTACCTTGCTAGGGGAAGAATGGGAGTCAAAAGAAGGATTACTCCAAGTATTAAGTTGACTTAAAGTGCATGTTTAAGACAGGAATCAAGGGGTTTCATGCACAATCCATTTTCTGAGGGTGGCTATTAGATTGTGATACTATTCTAGTAAGTGTTTGCTCATGTAAATTTAGTCTTCCTGCAGCAGAGAATTAATGTGCTCTTGTTTCCTTATTCCTTATTCAATTAATATGAAAAATGGAAACAATTTTAATTCTCACATCTTCTAAATTCAGATACTTGAAGCTGAATTTAACTTTTTCATGCTTTCTGCATACTGTTTTTTCCTATATCCACTCTGAGTGAAAAAATACTCTGCCACCCTCCACAGTGAAGAACATCACAAATTGACAGTCACTTCCTAAGGGCTGGAAAGTGCATTCCCAACAAAATTTTTAACCATTACTCTCAAAAAGCTTAACAGAGAAGGCAGACTTCATGAGCAGTACACTATGTTGCAATTTTGGCATCAATAATCATGATGTTTGAAATAAGTTTTGAAAGGCTGACTTGAATGATTGCAAATAGGAAAGTCACCTGCACACAGCAGTATTCTTTTGAGGGAAATTGGTCTAGAACAATAAGAAAGCCACAAGGGGATAGGCATCACCCAAGCAATAAGAGGACCGCTGGCCAGCACTATGCTCTTCCTCAGCCACTGTTACTGTTTTTTTTCATGAGTGCTACATTTACTCAACTCTAAAACCATACCTGAGTATTGAATGTTATTTTATTGATCCCTGGTTCCAGTCTTAAGTTGTTGCATTTCAACACATGAGCTCCATCCTCTAAAGTTACCCCTGAGGGTATGTCCAGTGAACTGCTGCTCTCTTGCCTTCGTAGTAGCATGTGCACATTTTTGCAGATAATTCCTGCTGTGTTTAAAGAGTTATCTGAGGGACTCCGTTCATACATTTCATACAGCTCCAGAGCCGGTAGGTTGTTTCTGGAGAAAGGAAAGCCTGCAACTTCACTGGGAAAGCTGATAACACCATTAGAAGTTTTGTGCTTAGTAAGCCACTCAGCTGTTTTCCTGTAGCTGTTTTTTTCAACGCTGAAGTGAACGTGGATGGCAATCTGATCCACTTGGACAGGGATGGGCATTTGGCTCAGCAAGGTCAACTCAATGGACAACTTCCCACCCACGTGGACGACAGCATTTGGAGGGTCAAAATGTAGAGTTTTCAACTGCGCGAAGGTGTGCATAGGCAATATAATCTTTTGACCTGTGAAGATAAAACCAGAGATTTTATTCTCCTCCCGTGCTGCTGGAGATCAGCAAATCTTTCCTCTTAGAAATGTAAACCCTAGAATTAAATTGATCCACTTCTCGCAATGATTCTTTGCGTGTCTTAGTTTTATCTTGCATAGGAATGAGACAAAGATGCCCAGATTTGTTTTCTAACAGCTACATCTAATGTGATTTTAGCACCCAGGCCATTAAAGAGGACTAAAATCTGAGTTAGTGTCTAAGCAGTAGTTTAACATTTCACTCCTGCATAAAGTGTTCTAAATGACTACAGCAGCATAAAGCCACAAAGTTCTAAAGATACATAAATTAAGAGCAAGTACAGGTTTAAGAAACTAATAAACTGGACTGGTGCTTTGAGCCATCAGCTTTACCATACAAGGGTTTTCATTCTCTCTTTTAGATTCTAACAACTAACACTGGAGAAGTAGCAAAACCTTACTTAACAAGCAAGTCTAAAATAACATATTCCTTATGATACATCCAGTCACCAAGAAAAACTTCTGCATAAGAATTAACAGTCTCCAGATCTACAGAAACTATTCTGTGTCAATTTAAATTGTAATCAATGACCCAGGTGAAGGTACAGCAGGAAGAATAAAGAGATGGGATGGAGAATAAATAAGTAGAAGAGACAGAAGACCTGGACAAGTGGGAGAGGTGGGTGGAGGACAACCTAGTGAAGTTCAACAAGGATGAGTGTGGAGTCTTAGCACCTGAGAAAGAACAATGCCATGCATCAGTACAGGTTAGGGACTGACCTGCTGCAAAGCAGCTCTGCAGAGAAGGACCTGGGAGAGCTAGTGGCCAAGTTAACCATGAGCCAGCAGTGTTCTCTTTTGGCCAAGAAGGGGTGCATTGAGAAGACTGACCAGCAGGTCAAGGTTATCCTCAGTTCAACAAAGACAGGGAACAACTAGAGACAGTCCAGCAGAGGGCTACAAGAGATGAAGACTAGAGATGCCGAGAGAGACCTAAGGCTCTTTAGCCTGGAAAAGAGAAGACTGAGAGGGTGTCAATACTTACACACATCTAAAGGGTGTCTGTCAAGAGGATGGGGTCAGACTCTGTTCAGCAGTGCCCAGTGACAGGACAAGGGACACAAACTAGACACCTAAACATACCAAAAATCTTTATTTTGAGGGTGACAGAGCACTGGAACAGACCATTCAGACAGGCTATGGAGTCTCCTTCTCTAGAGACTTTCAAAATCCACCTGGACTCATTCATGTGCAACCTGAACTAGGGAAACCTGCTCTAGCAGGGAGGCTGGATTAGATGATCTCCAAAGGCCCTTGTGATTTTGTATGGTCAAAACAGTAAGCTGCAAGTAGATGGGAACAGATCTAACACCAAGAATGCCACTACAGAGCTGCCATCTGTGTGCCAGCAATGTAGACAATGATAAATTAGGAATAGAAACAAAACAAAGAAATAAAGAGCTGTCAAAACAGAGAACCAGATAAATGAAAGAAAACAAAGATTTGCTGGTATTCAGGGTGAAAATGTTAATTATCCTTTCATTACTGACTGTTCAATTATTGCAGAAGTTTTATAATTGTGCTGGAGATTACATGGAAAGAACAACATTGGTCCAGAAGTTACACAGAAGGTAATGAAAACAATCAGAAAAAGCCTTCCTATCTACTTTGAGATCAGATTGTAACACCTTAAGAACCTGACTTACCTTGGCTCTCTGCTTTCTGATTGGCAAAATCTAGGATTTCTTGGCAGAAGCTTTTGCGTTCATCTTCTGTTAAGTGATTATCACCAGCTAAAAGGCTGCTCGTTTGAAGATAACTAAACAAAGTTAAGGAAACATAGGGAGACATCTGCAACATTCAGAAATCTGACTGAAAATGAGACAGGTCAACTACTGCTTTTCTCATCTTTTAATACAAGACCTGCTTTTATCATTGCCATACTCTTCCATCAGAAAAGAACAATGGAAGATTTGCTATCATCTGAGAACACTGCAGAATCTCTACTTTTTGGGAGACCTTTCTCTCAAGATCTAATAAAACATGAACCATTGTTAATCTCTGCTATCTTCCCCCCCGTCTAAAAAAGATCAGTCACCATAGAGAATTTGTTATTTGACAACAGACAAATGCAGCATGCAAGTTAAAGACCCAGTGTGGTGTGTTACACTGCCCAACACTTAGAACTAAGTAACTCGAGTATTTGATGATAGTACAATTTATGTGGCTGAGATTTGTCAGCTGTTCCAGCATCAATAAGTCATATGACTTTTTTTTTTATACTTTGGAGTACTAGGGGTACAAATGCTCAACTATTTAGCTAAGAGAGCAGCACTACTGGCTCAGATTCTTCAGAAGTGTTTGCACTGAAGCAGAAAAATACGTCTAAAATCAAAGACTCTTCAAAGGTGGCAAGCATCTACAATGTCTACATCCAGACCTAACAAAAACAAACCAAACCAAACCAATCCAAAAAAACCCACAACAAAGTAGAACAAGACCCAAAACACACTAAAGATTTTAATTTAGCTCAACTGATTTTTCAGTTACCATAAGCTTCCTAGTAATATCACTTGGAGGCTGAAATAGAAGCTTTTTAGGCAAAGGAAAAACAAAACCAAAACCACCACAACAATTTTAAGAAAAAGCCAGAAGGCCCATTCAAAAAATCTCCCTTTCCTTGCAATTTTCACAAGGACTGTCCTGCAGAAGCACTCTATGTTCAGCTAACCACTCCACTCTGGAACACATTTCTATCTGGAACTGCATTTCTATCTATGGCACCAATGAAAGCAGCACCTTTTTCCCAAACACTAAAAAAAGTAAGTCTGTGGTTTTTGCTGTAGTACATTTAACAGAGAAACACAGAAAACATCTGATTGGAAGAGACCTCAAAGTTCAGCAAGTCACACCCTCGATTGGGCACTGAAGAGTCAACACTAAGCCAAGTCCCTAGGCGCTAGGCCCATACACTGCTTAAACACCTTCAGGGATGGTGACTCCACCCCTGCCCTGGGCAGACCATTCCAATGTTTGAGAACGCTTTCAGCAAAGAAATATTTCCTAATATCCAGCCTAAACCTACCCTGATGCAGCTTGTAACCATTTCCTCTAGTTCTGTTGCTTGACACCAAGGAGAATCATAGAATCAACCAGGTTGGAAGAGACCTCCAAGATCATCCAGTCCAACCTATCACCCAGCCCTATCCAGTCAACTAGACCATAGCACTAAGTGCCTCATCCAGTCTTTCCTGAACACCTCCAGAAGAAGCACACAACAAACACAATAGTCCAAATTACAATCAAATTATACTTAACTTAGCTACCAAATTTAGGCAGCATGAGGCTAAAACCAAAAGCAGAATTCACATTGTGGTGTTTCTAATGCCAAAAATGACAAGAAGTCAGCCAAGGCCACCCAACAGACTTTTCCCACAGACACACCTCTCTTCAAAGAAGCAACAGTACAGCAACACAGAAAGATTCAATATTTAAACAAACAGATGCAGTGGAAAGAGTTGGTCTGTGAAAATAAGGAAAATAGTACCAAAGTGAAGAATTTGCAGCCTGTCAAACATTAGGATCAAGCCAAATCATTCTCTCAAAGTATTACTTAGCATTTACAGAGAAGATTTAATTCACACGTTGAAGATTAAGCTTTTACTCAACTTAAAATCAAACAATTCCCAACTCTGCTTCTGAAGTGGAGATCAAGGGTTGGAAATAAAAAGAAAAAAAAAGGCACAGCAATTTAAAACACCACACCAAAGCCACAGGATTTTCATTTTCCAAGCTTCTGCAGTAGCTTTTAGAAAAAGTCCCCAGTGCAAGTACCAGAAGACTCCTTGCCAAGTCAGATAGAGAAAAAAAGTGGTGGCAGTAGAGACAGAAGGCCCAGAAATTAAGCTTCTTAATACAGGAAGACACTATCATGCCACATTTATCACATAAAAAAACAGTATGACGTAAAAACTCCTATAACGAGGAAGTTGAAACAGAATCATAAAAACAAATCTTTAGGGCATCTGTTAAACTAATGACAAACTTCACACTATCCGCGTTGCACCACTCTCTGGAGCCTGGACCACATGGAGAGCAGCAACCATACAGACAAGGTCTGAAGTGAACTAGATGTTAACAATAAATCAAATTAAAAATAACTCAACCCTCCCCAAATGAACAGCAGCAATGTAAACAAGAAATAACTCAGCTTTCTGATGTTTGGCAGTCTCCGCTGTTAAAGTTAGAGACATGCCAGAAGCATAATTTTCTGTGGCCTTAATTCTTCCAGCTCTGCCTCTTAGAGGATACTTTTCTATTTGCCCAAGATGTTTCTGACATTCAGCTAACTGTTTTCTCGTGTGTGTGACGAGCAATGCCCAGCCTTCCGCAAGGTAAGTTTTCAGTGCTCCTTGAAGGTAGGCTTCTGCCTTCTGTGGACTCTTCTTCCTCCTTTAAAAACAAAGAGATGAGCACAGAGTGATTCAAGAACCTTTGCAGCCACGATATTTCATATACAGGTACAACCTGTGTCAGAGCAAGCAAGGTGATGCTATCTTCCACAAATGTCACTAAAGTCATGTGAAGCTTCTAACAGTTAACTGAAAAATATGCTGTGCTAGTTTGAGCCTAGCTAGAATGTTTTGGTGAGAAGAATTAGATTACAGGCCGTGAGAAGAAAACAATGGTGATGTCTGCTTCGCTCATAGGCTTGCTGAGAGGTATAAGAACAAGAACACAAACACAGATAACACAGTTGCTGCCTGGGCTTTTGGGCTGAACTTCTCTCTCTCTCTAACCTAACCTGCCATCTGTGTGACTAATACATCTGCTTCCTAACCCCCCAGGCCGACCCTCCAAGCTACCCTAAACATAAGGCAAGATTTAGGGTAAGGTAGAGAGGCGGGGGAGGAAGGTGGAAGAGTTTCTGGGAGGGGAGTTGTGTTTCTGTATTACCTTTTACCTTGTATATTTCTGTATATAGCTGTATATACTGTAAATATCTGCTTGTATATTGTGCTAAGCTGTGAATATAAAGCTTCATTCAATTTCCAGAGCCGCTGAGTCTAGTCTGGGTGATTTACAAAGTGTAGGGGGGGTGGGTAACACCTAAACCATCACATATGCTTATTCAACAGTTTTAAAGCAGGAAAAAGCTTCAATCAAAATAGCATTTTGTCACTATACAGGTTCCATGGTAGTCTTTAAACCTAACATTGTTCCCTCAGGTGAAAACTGAAATTAATTTAGGAGACCTTATTGCAGTTAGAAGCTAATACTGCTTTCATGAACACAGGTGCAAAGAACACCCAAACCTGTTTCCCCAAAAGACCACTTAGATTTCCCAAATTCTTCTAAATAAGAAAAATCAAACCAATGCAGGAGGTTCCTTTATTTTTGCTGTTAAATTCTATGAAACACCAAACTTATAGTTGAACATGAGGAATAAAATCACTACATTTCACAGTGGGAGAGACAAACATTTCGCAACCATTACCTCAAATGTGAAACTGATTACAAAGCACACTTTTTGGCTCTTCTTAGGTGTATACAGGCACATGTGTAGTTAAAATAACTATAATTATTGACAGAAATCAGAACCCAGGCTAGAGAGCAGGTTACAGTAAATGCAGTTACTTCTATTCACCAAACTACTCCCCACCCTTTGCCCTGTTCTCTCTAAGAACAGAAAGGATCAAGCTAAAGAAGACAGCTGCCTTCTTTAGACAGATAGAAGATTGTTAAAGGCAAGTTCTTCTCCTTGTTTTTTGTTTAGTTTTGTTCTTGTCTGTCTGGTTGGTGTTTTGTTGTGGCCTGAAAACTGTGGTATGCTTACACTAAAAAAACAATCACTTTGAAATTCCCTTTAAAATGCAGTACATTTTCCTCAAGGATTATATTCAATCTTTGCAAAGCTAATGGATTTAAGACATTGAAAAAAATTGCTTACATGTAAAACTCTGCCAAGTCCTTTCCCACAAGCTTAGCTGAGCGAATTCTTCCAATATTTGTGTACATTTCAATGGTGGCATGGGACAGCTCCTGTTTAAAAGAAAAGAAACTATTATAAGCTTTATATGGTTTTAGTAGCCATTTAGAACCATAGAACTGTTGAGGTTGGAAAAGGCCTTTGAGATCATCATGTCCAGGCACTCACCTAGAGCTTGACATCCCAACACTTTTTTTTAGTGTGAAATTGGTATTTCACATGACCTCCTAGCAAGTATTAAGTCACTACAAGAAAATCACCAGAATGAGTAATATTTTTCAGACTCCCCCGTGCCCCACTGTACAAGATAGAACAATTTGTAACAGTCAAGCTTCACTTGTTCTACATTTGGTCATTACCCCATATCTGTGTTATAAATGGCAGAAGAAAAAAGCCTATTGAAAAACTGGAGAAGGCAATTCAAAACCACCAAAACAATAGATGAGATGCAGCATCAAGAACTTCTTTACACTTGAGTCCTCCTGTCACTTCTGGGTTTGTTGGCTATATGTGGGGGTTGGTCTCTTCTCCCAGGCAACCAGCAATAGAACAAAAGGACGCAGTCTCAAGTTGTGCCAGGGGAAGTACAGGCTGGATGTTAGGAGGAAGTTCTTCATAGAGAGAGTGATTGGCATTGGAATGGGCTGCCCAGGGAGGTGGTGGAGTCACCGTCCCTGGAGGTGTTCAGGAAAAGACTGGATGAGGCACTTAGTGCCATGGTCTAGATGACTGGACAGGGCTGGGTGATAGGTTGAACTGGATGATCTTGGAGGTCTCTTCCAACCTGGTTGATTCTATGATTATCATTCCAGGATACATCACAGCATATTAAGAAGAGTGAGAGCTTGCCCCCAAAGACTCAAAACTAATACTTCAAAACTGAATCAACTACATCTAGAACACTGCACATGAGTCACAGAATGTTAGGAGTTTGAAGGGGCCTCAAAAGATCATCCAGTCCAAGCCCCCTGCCAGAGCAGGATCACCTCTACCAGATTACACTAGATCACATCCAGGCAGGTTTTGAATATCTCCAGAGAGGGAGACTCCACAATCTCCTTGGGCAGCCTTTTCAGCCTCACAGTAAAGAAAGTATTTTTCCTCATGTTCACACAGAACTTCCTATAGCTCAATTTCCACCCATTGCCCCTTGTCCCGTCATTGGGCATCACAGAGAAGAGCCTAGCTGCATCCTCTTGGCACTCACCCTTTACATATTGATAAATGTGATGGTTTGGGTGTTACCTGCTCCCCCCCACACTTAAGAAAATCACCCAGACTAGGCTCAGTCAATCCGGGAATTGAATGAAGCTTTGTATTTACAGCTTACCATAATATACAAGCAGATATTTATAATACATATAGAAATATACAAGTTTAAAAGTAATACAGAAACACAATACCCCTCCCAGAAACCAGAGTCCCCAGGAGGGGCTCCCAAACACCCTTCCATTTTCTCCCCACCCCTCTACCTTACCCCAAACTTTGCCTTATATTTAAGGTCGAGTTTGGAGGGTTGACCAGGCGAGTTAGGAAGCAGAAGGATTAGTCAGACAGACAGCAGGTTAGAGAGAGAAGTTAATGCAGCCCCAGAGCCTAGAGAGAGACTCTGTTATCTATATTTATGTTCTTGTTCTTATACACCTCAGCAAGCCTACAAGTGAAGTAGACATCACCACTGTTTCCTTTTCACAGCCTATAATCTAATTCTCCTCACCAAAATATTCTAGCTAGCTTCAAACTAGCACGATGAGGTCAATGAGGTCACCTCTCAGTCTCCTCCACTCCAAGCTAAAGAGCCCCAGCTCCCTCAGTCTCTCCTCATTCCATTCCTTTAATCATTTTTGTGGCTCTGCACAGGACTCTTTCAAGCAGTTCCCTGTCCTTATTGAACTTAAGGGTGCAGAACTGTACACAGTATTCCAGATGCAGCCTCACCAGGGCAGATGAGAGAAGAGAAACTGTCTTGACACAATTCCCTTTCTAATATGCCCCAGAATGGTGTTTACCCTCTTGGTCACAAGAGCACATTGCTGCCTCATTGTCAACCTTCCATCCACTAGGATCCCCAGGTCCTTTTCCCCTTCACTGCTTTTCAGCAGGTCAGTCCCCAACCTATACTGACCCATGGAGTTCATAGTATCATAGCATCATCAGGGTTGGAAGAGACCTCACACATCATCAAGTCCAACCCTTCACCACAGAGCTCAAGGCTAGACCATGGCACCAAGTGCCACGTCCAATCTTGCCTTGAACAGCTCCAGGGACAGAGTTGTTCTTTTACTAAAGCTGCACCTAATACCATTAAGTAGAAGAACATTTGCAGTATGTAAACATGTAATGAAGTGCAAAATACTAAGTTACAACTGGCATAGTAATTTTTTTTTGCAAGAGCACCTTCTGCTTGAAGCTATGCAACCTGAAATTGGAAGTTTCTCAGTCATCTCTAAGCTTAATTTCCAATACAGTCACAGAGCCTACATGCCACCTTCCTGATCCTGCTCTAAGTGTGAAGTAACAGCAACAAATCTTCTCAAAACCAGCACCTAGAACACATACTGTATGCCTCCACTTAAAACCTTTTTAGTATATCATAATCTCTGGCCATATAATAGAAGCATTCCCCATCATATTTATACACAGCCTCTTCTGACTGTTAACAGCCCTTCACAGCATCTGGTTCTCCTTCACTTAGTGTATAAAGAACTAATCTGTCCTCCAAAACAAATTGTTTAAGAGCTTCCAACTACCTAAATACTTGACAGTATCTGTCAAAAAGCATTTCTTCCTAAGGGGTAAGGGAAACTACCCAAAATGAGATCCCAAAGCCCTTTCTCAGACCATTCTTACATTACTTACACCAAGTCTAGAAAAGTCACCTCTTTATTTAAGATCTCTCAGCAATACCCTACAATAAATTACATGATCACTCCTTAAGGGATCTTTAGCTTGGAGGAGCCTGAGTGGTGACCTCACTGATCTTTATAAATATGTAAAGGGTGAGTGCCAGGTGGATGGAGCCAGGCTCTTCTCTGTGATGCCCAATGACAGGACAAGGGGCAATGGGCGGAAGCTGAGGCACAGGAAGTTTCATTTAAACATGAGGAGGAAGTTTTTCACTGTGCAAGTGACAGGACCCTGGAACAGGCTGCCCAGAGGGGTTGTGGAGCCTCCCTCTCCAGAGATATTCAAAACCTGCCTGGATGTGTTCCTGTGTGATCTGGTCTAGGTGATCCTGCTCTGGCATGGACGTTGGACTGTGTGATCTTTCGAGGTCCCTTCCAGGCCCTGACATTCTGTGATTCTGTGACCATACTCTTGACAGATATCCCACACTTTATATACAAAATTCAGGAGTATAATTTAAACTATATAACACCCACTGGAAAATGGGTGAAGTCTAAACCATTCAAAAAGGAAGCTGAGTTCACACATCAATATTCTTATGGGGGGAGATTCAATTAATTTTGGATTTGGGACAGCAGAATATCATAGCCATAACATTGGCTTTTTTTGATAACTAAGTATACAAACTTACAGACAATAATCTCCTACTCATAAATGTGGATATTAAATTTAATTCAAGTATTTGAAACTTGGGCCTGTACAGGGTTCCAGCTGTAAACCACATCAGCCTTATGGTGTGAGCAGCAACATTTGACACCCAAATGCACAGGTACGTTCTTAGTGTTACCTTCTCGGGTTTGAAAATGTTGGCACTACTCCATCTGTGAGGCAGACACGCGAAACTAAGATAAATAGCCAAAACTCATACTTACTAAGTAGTGTTTTTCAAAAGCTTCTACAGATGATAAGGCCTCTTTAAGTTTCTTATATGGGCTCTGTGATGCATTGGCTTTAGTAAAAAAAGCAGAGCAAGGTGTCACAAACACACTCCAATTTTCATCACACACACACTTTTTACTTCAGTGGAAAGAAAACTTCAAACTAATTTTACATGCAAAACAACACTAACACTTAGGAGGCTGATCATGAGTTTCTTCCTCGGGCTCTAAAATAAGATCAAGAAAGGCTGTTTCACAACTCTATGTGTGCATGCACACAAGTGATGTTCATGACAACAAGGCAAAGGCAAACAGCAATACAGTAACTGTACTATCTGCTCCACACATTATTTCGTAACATTTATTCCATCAGAAACACACACAATTGTACTTAAATACCATTTATGCTAGGAGTAATATTCTCACAACTCCCCACTGCTCTATTTATACATCAGCATGCCACAAGTAAACTGCAATTTAAGACATTTTATTACTTTAAGCAATGTACTTCAAAAGGAAAATGGTTAGCAAGACTAAATTTTTTTTCTCAAGTAGTTTAGTCAGTTTAAGTCTTTGCCAGATCAAATACACATTGGTACTTCTAAAAGAAAAACACCCTCATTTTACATCTATGAATCAGTGCTGTGGTGCCTGTTGCAAAAAATCTACATCATCATACCTGCAAGACCAAGTGAAACATCAGTTTCTTGGCTAATGCTTCAAAGATACTAATTGTTCTAGCATATTTAACATTTGAAAGCTCCTTCCCTTCAGAAGTATCTTTGCAAGTGTTACAATCCCTTAGGAGTAAATAAATTTGACTTTTCTGCCACTCAAGATCACTTTGTAGCTTCAGCTGTTGGTTAGCTAGTCACATCAGATCAAGGATGCTCTCACTTATTTTTCAGTAATAATTTCATTTTTTAGTACTTGTTTGAAAATATTAAAAGCTTTACTCAAAACCAGTACTGGTCAAGACTTTCTAAATGCTGGTAAATTTGAGCTGTATATATAAATGCTGATAAATGCTGAGCTTTGATAGGACAATGTAACTGAAAAGAGTAAGGAGATACACTGATAATTTAAAGCACTGAAGTATACATTAGAAGAACTCTGAACAGATTAATAGAATTTTATCAATGTTTATAAACATATGCAAGGATACTTGGAAATTACTACTGATGTAATTAGAGGCTATGTATTTAATAGAGAAAGCAAGCATACATTCCTGGTAATACCTGTTTCAGGGCGTTCTGCTCCCAACCCTGCTAACAGGTCAACAGTTCTGTTAAGGTCTTCTGAATTGGGTCCCTTCTCTGACACAAGTCCACATAGATAACCCAGAGATTTTAACTGCAAGGGAAACCAGACACTTGTTTTCAATAGGCTAAAACAAAAGCAATATAAAATTCCTTTTACTCTATTACATCATCCTTACAATATAAGACATTTCCACAGCTGTCAAGTTATACTGCTTATAGAATCTGTCTTAAAGTTACTTCATGGGAAGAAAATGGAGAACTTTTGAAAAGTAACTGTTATTCTCACAATAGATAAATTGCATATAAGTTACTGACTCAAAATTGGAACACATGCATATACACACACATCCTTACAGACATAACACCTCCAATCAGAATAAATCCTCCTGGTTTTCAATATAAATGTAGCCAGAGGTTGAGCTGTTTGGCAGTTACTGCCAGAGAGCACTTCCAATAACTGTATTTTTGAAAACCATATAATCAAGAGATGCAGACAGTACACAGACTAGACAGAGCTGCAAATTCACCCAAAATACCATATTCAGCTGAAAACCTTGAAGAAGAGGTGATTAGCATAGTTAAAGCTGATAAAACAAGGCCACACAACTACCATAAAAGCCCTTCTAGACAGCAACTAGTATGCTTAATACCCTGAAGTCAGCATAGTATACATCCTGCCAGTTCTGTTGGTTGTGAGGTTAATTCATTAGAATAAATCAATCAGCTACCAAGGTAAGCATGCAAAGAAAAAGGTCTCAGCTTGTCCCATTACTCTACACCACATCAAATCGAGATGGTCATTATCTTTGGAATTTTTTGTTTGTTTTTCCTTGCTTGTCTATGTTTTTGTTTGCCTGTTTTTGCATTTCACTTCATTTTGTCACCAAACTATTTCTGTTCAGTCTGTTCCACCATACTGCTAACTCAATATCCAACAGTTTCTCCATTTACCCTTTGTGTTAGGAGAGCTGAGTGGGAGGAACATTTCCAACGCAGATAGTCACCCTCCACAGAAACACACACAGACCATGAGAAGAATCCGATGCACTAATTAACACTTGAAACAATTCTTTGTTTCTTTGATCTTATTTTCCCTCCCGCCTACACACTTTTTTTTTGTTGTTTTTTTTGTTTGTTATGTTAGACTTTTTTGTTGTTGTTGTTTGTTTTGGTTGGTTGGGTTTTTTAAACAGTAATTCTTCTGGTGAAGTTGTTTTTCTCTGCTTTTGTTATAAGACAATGCCCTTTTATAGGATCAGGTAGAGGATTCCTAAATGTACTGAAATATGAACAAATTATGATTAGAATAGATATAAAATGTTCTACAGGCTATGCCAACAAGATGGTCTGTTTGGTCTCCAAAAACATCCACAAAGATCACAGTATGCTGTTTCAGTAGTTTCTGGAACTTGCCATCTTTCTGAACTGTTCTTCAACAGTGAAAAGCCACATTAGGCAGCAACTCCTTTATAGTAAGTGGAACTTGAAAAGGCATCCATGGAGTTAGGGAGGGGCTTTACACTGAAAAGGCCACTTTACAACTTTTATCACTCCTTTACGGTAAGGAATGGTAGCTGCAGACTGAAAACTACTACTTATTTGACTTTTTCACAAGCTACAAAGGATAACACCATCAGTGAAGTTAAGGGTCTAGAACTACCACAACAATATATGTAAACAATGTGCTGCAATCTTTTTTCAATGGTAAACACATTCAAATCTGGGCACTTTTCATGTTATAACTTTAATTCATACTCCTTCTCCCAGCTGACACGGACCGAGTTCACTCTGGAGTTTAATAATCCAATTATTACCCAACTAGCAGCAAGGGAGGAGGGAGACAGACAAAGAAGTATCATCTTAATTATCCCTAGGCCTCACCAGACAGTGGAAAAAGTGAATATAAACCTGTATGTCTCATCCAGACCAGGCTCCAGACAACACAGAGAACCCCACTTTATACAAGAAGTGCAAAGCCTGTTCCACAGAAACAAATGGTCTGCTTCAAAACTGGAATAGCACAGCTGCAGCGCAATCATTACTCACCTTTTCAGTGGCATAGCTCCATAAACCAACCGTGTGGGAAACATTTGCATCTATTTGAGCCCTATCACAGCAGCCTTCTATTCTTTGTAAAACTTCCAAACAACTCAAAAACACCCAACAATCCAAAGCTCCAGGAGGAACAGAGACCTGAAGATGGACAGAAAATAGAAAATTAACTGGGAAAGAAATATTAATCAGGTGAATAAATACTTCAGTAAAATACTTTTCTTGATGTAATGCACGTAGAGACTGTTGGAAGAACTTAACTCTAAGAACATGTGAAAAGCAGGCCAACTCCCTCCACCTCCTGAGTTCATGAAATAAAAACAGCTAAGCAACTAAACAGTGATCATATTCACTAGATTTGATATAGTCACCACCATGAAAGAGAGGGAAAAGAGGACTAGTAAGTACCAGAAAAAAAATCCAAAACTTTGTAAACCAAGAAAGTGGAATTTGGAAAGATTTCTGTCAAGACATGACTGCTTTGCTAAGAAGAGAACAAATCTAACAGAGATTGAAATTAAAAGTACACTAAGAAGTAGATAAAGAAACCTGAACAATATCAACAACAAAATCAGCTCAAGTTTTCTTCCCAACAATAAATGTAATCAAAGGATATGACATCTGTCATGGACAAATAATTAGAGAATGGAGATAAAAGCAAGCAAGCAAACAAATAAAACAACACATAGAAAGAAAAGGGGAAAGAAAAAAACAGCAAGAAGAATACCAGTCAGGACATGACAGAGACAGAGAGGAGAGTTTGATATCAGAACATTTCAATAATCAAAGTAAGTATGAGCATAACTAAGATCTGGAATATAAACACAATAACAGTGTCTCAAAATTCTGTTCATTACCAATGCAAAAAATACTCCTTTTAGAAAGGCTACCTAAGTCTTGAAACCCATCATAAACTGCTGTGATAGGAACACTCAGCATACAAGCAAAACACATTTGGAAAAAAAAAATCAGAACTCTGAAATAATTTTCAAGAAGAGAAAGATCCTAAGAAGAGAGTAGTTTAGATTTCTGCCTATGCTCAGCAGTGTCAAGTGACACTAAGAAGTTTGCCTGTATTAAAAAAAAGGATCGCAAGGGGGACAGCTACATGGTAAGTACAAGGCAGCCTCACTGTCTCAGTTTGAATGTCTGTATTCAGTTTGGATCACCAAATCAGAACAGAAACAGCAGAAGCAAGAGAGTGCAAAAAACAGCCCTGATCTGCAGGGCAAGGGAGGGGATTCTCCCCCTTTACTCTGCTCTCATCAGACCCCACCTGGAGTACTGTGTACAGTTCTGGAGCCCCAAACACAAGAGGGACATGGAATTCCTGGAGCGAGTCCAGAGGAGAGCCACGAAGATGATCAGAGAGCTGGAGCAGCTCTGCTATGAGGACAGGCTGAGAGAGTTGGGGCTCTTCAGTCTGGAGAAGGCTTCGAGAAGACCTTGTAGCGGCCTTCCAGTATCTGAAACAGGCCTACAGGAAGGCTGAGGAGGGACTATTGACAAGGTCTTGTAATGACAGGACAAGGGGTAATGGGTTTAAACTGGAAGAGGAGAGATTTAGACTGGATGTTAGGAGGAAGTTCTTTACAGTGAGGGTGGTGAGACACTGGAATGGGTTGCCCAGGGAGGCTGTGGATGCTTCCTCCCTGGAGGTGTTTAAGGCCAGATTGGATAAGGCCTTCAGCAACCTGCTCTAGTGGGAGGTGTCCCTGCCTATGGTGGGAGGGTTGGAGCTGGATCATCCTTGAGGTGCTTTCCAACCTAGACCATTCTATGGTTCTATAATTACTGGCAGCACAGGACAGGCTTTGGGTGGAGCAAAATGGGAACTGCAGGAAATAGGTTCAGAGATTTAGAAGGCTGCAAGTATTTATTTAAGAAAGAAAAAAAGCAGCCACAAAACATTTATACAAAACATGCTACCTTTGGGAATTACATATTAGTTTTAGAATACATGAAAGTGTCTGCAATGAATGTGAATTACATTTTCTGGTTTGTAAGTGTAGCTGAACAGATGGAACTTAGGAAATTTCACCACCACAATGTGAGACAGACAAAAGTTAGCAGTTGCTGCGATTACAGCACAGATAAAACTAACAGAGAATCAGACACTCACAAGATTAAGGACATAAACGAGATACAAGTTGAAACATTCTCACGTACACAGAGACACTTAAAGATGGGTGCCAATTCACAGACAGCTGTGGTCATGCAGGAAGGATGATCAGTGTATAACATCCTGATAAAGTCTTTTTAGAGCATTAAGAAAACACCAGCAGAAACCAAAGTATGGAGGGGGAAGGGGTAAAGCATGGAGGCATGCAACATGACGAGAAGCTATGAGAGCTGTCACTTGTTTCTATCTCTTCTCTTGTCATTAGATGAGATAGCCAGAGACACATGCACAACGGAAAGGCACTGCTAGGCACTGAAATGAATTACAAAGTCAGAACCACAAAACATACGGCAGTAAGAAGCCCTACTGTAAATATTCTTTCTAGTTCCAATCTGCTTTGTCTTACAGTCTACTAGCCTGCATATCAACATGTTAACCACTCTTTCATTTTCTTTGATAAGACAATTTAAATGATGGGAACTACAGTTCAAGAGACTGGTAATCAATCCAAGAAAGAAGCAGACAAATTACCTACCAGCTTAAGAAGTTAAATTTCCAGGTGAAGACTAGAATACTGTAACTAAATACAGGCTTGGTTTTCAGATGTGATGTCTCCAGATTTCATTCCAAAGATATTCCCATGACGAAACATTCAACTGTAGCACTGTTACAATCTGTTATTACAGCATCTTTTTGATAACTCACAGCCAGTGCTTACTGTATTCTGGTCACTAACATCAAAACTGCAACACTCTTGTTAGATCATCATTGGATAAAATCATTCACATAATGGAATATATTACACTGACTCACTTCTAATAGCTTGAGTTCTTGCACACAGTTGTGAAGAAGCTCCAATGCTCGCTGGGAAACCTCCCATGGCCTCTGCAGGAAGATTAATAACGTGCACTGGCGGGAAAATAGGTAACTACGCAAGTCCAGTAGAGTAGCTTCTTGGTTCTGAATTAGCTCTCTCTTCTCCATGTCTATTGGTTTTCGGAGAATTAAACCATTCCAGCTCCTTACTGGCTGGCAAAAAAAGGTCAGCCAGTTTGCACCATCTAAGTAAATAAAGTCAATATCCAAGAATCAACCACTGCTTTCTACCAAAGCCTCTTCATCCTCCCTCCAGAAATTGTGAGCTGGCTTATTCTCCCTAAAGTTTATTAGATGGATAAATGACTTAACATCTTAACTTCAAACCCAAACCCAAACCCAAACCCCAGCAGAAACCCCATGGGCTTTTTGCCTTAACTGTGTATTTGTTACAAGGGGCGATCAGTTTGTAATGTACTTCTTAGCAATTAAGCCTACCTGAAATTCAAAAGAAACAAGCTTTACCCACTAAATTATTTCTTACTCAGCCATCGTGGATAGATTTGTCCTCATTTTCAGGTATAGCATCAGGTTCATCAGGATAAACATATTTCATTGCAATTACTCCTGCACTGTGTTTTTACCAGACCCACAACAACAAAAGCTGAATAAAGCTGTTGTTATGTAACTACATATGATTTTACACAGTTTAAAGTTATTTGACACTTCTTGTACAGTATTTTTTCTTCAAGCAAAGACTAAATCTTCTGTAGTGCAGATTAAGTAGATATTTTTATTCAGTTCTGCAGTGATTACCAAATGTCTCATTTAATGTAAAGCAAAACAGAATACATTTCTCCAGGAAGCTCTTTACTGAATAACTTAGCAGTGAGCTGTGAAAACAGCAACTGCATCTGAGCCAGATCCATACTTGGGTAATTACGGAGTTTCAGGGCTCTGTAAGCATCACTGAATAAAAGCAATCGGCAGGTTTTCATCAAAAGAAGCTTCTAAGCCTCAGAAATGAAAAGCAAAAATTTAGTAGACTATAACTTGAGTCTACTATATGCTGAAGCTTGTATATAGCATAAAACAAGAGGACAAACTGCCTGCTGCATCCCCACTGCAATGTGCCATCTTTTTTTCCACATGTCCATATGCTCCCTAAAGCACTGGGTTAGTTAGCAGAAGCACAGTGAAGAAATTAACACACTTCATGGCTATCTAACATTTTAAAAGCACTTACCACCAGCCCCAAAGTTGACAACGTATTGAGAAAACAAGGCATCCAGTTCATCATACTGCACTAGTGCATCCTCAAATTGCTGCAGCATCTCAAAGACGAAGGCCAGTTCTTCCTTTTGACACACAAGCAACACAAGGAGCATGTTACTGCTATTTGTCATGTCTGGAACCACAGTCTGCCCCTACCCGTACACAGAGCTTCTTTTTCCAACATTCTTCCTTTTCCAGTATTCACACACCTAGGAGAACTTGTAGCAGATGCCCCATCTCCTCCTCACACGAGGAGGATCACCAAGGAAGATGAAATCATACAGCTATGTCAGTAAATTCTGTTTTGCCAGATCCCAGTTTGCCTCAAGATATTGCTCATAGCTCTACTAAAAAGACCAAAAAGACCAAAACCCAAACAAACAACTCCAATAAAAACTGCTGAATACTCATCTCCCACAGTGTGCTGGTTTGAGGCTAACTGGAATAGTTTAATGAGAGAAATTAGATCATTGGCTGTGAAAAGAAAATAATAGTGATGTCTATATCACACACTGGTTTTGCTGAGAGGTAAAAATAGTCATAACAAAGCTTCTCACTTCAGCCTGCCTGAAACCTATTTAGCTCAATCTAATCATTTCCTTCTAACCCCTTATTGGCTCTGGCATCTTCCCTCTGCTTATCTGCAAATTAATCACATAAGCTTTCAATGAAGGTTGATTTGGTTATTTCTGAGATAACGAGGGGTGGGAAGGAGGAGAGGGGTTGGTTGGAAGGCTCCTCGGCAATCTCACTGTTCAGGAGGGGTTCTGAACTTCTGTATTACTTCTAATTTGTATGTAATCATAAATATCTGTAAATATTGTGTGCATATGCTTGTAAATATGTGCTGTGCTCTAAATACAGTTTCATTTTCACTTCCAGCCATCTGAGTTAGCCTCACGATTCCAAGAGAGGGGGAGGGAGGAAAACTCCCTAACATCCATGTACAGTGATACTTAGAATCATAGAATGGTTTAGGTTGGAAGGGACCTCAAGGATCATCCAGCTCCAACCCCCTGCCATAGGCAGGGACACCTCCCACTACAGCAGGTTGCTCAAGGCATCATCCAGCCTGGTCTTAAACGCCTCCAGGGAGGAAGCATCCACAACCTCCCTGGGCAACCCGTTCCAGTGTCTCACTTTTTTTCCTTCTGTTTACACTATTAAGGCACCAATTACAGCATCAATAAAAAGTTCAGTTTGTATACAAAGCCAAAGTAGTAAGCAGAAAAAAATATGAAAAATAAATATATCATATGCAAAAAATCAATACATGGAGTCACAGGCACATGAAAATGAGGTGGAACTGGTGTAGAGAGCAGCACTATACAGGGACTTTTATAATATTCCAAAGGAATAAAGATCTTTCCTTTATCAAACAAGTCTTTCTTGCTTTTCTCTAGAGCAGCTAAGACATATTGCAAGCATTGAAAAAAAATATATATGGATTACTTCAAAATACACACTTTATATGGAGTTGATTTTTAGAAATCTCCAACAAATAAATCATAGCAACATTCTTATTACAGGTTTGAGTGTCTTTACACAGGCACAGTAATGAGACTTTCACCCACAATTCAAGAGCAAATACTAAACCACTTCCCACATGCAATTTGTTTGCTTCAGCTGAGCCTCCTGAAGCTTTGACGAGCCTGGAAAGATTTTGCTTCTGTAATAGCCTTGTACTGCTAGCCTGTTAGAAATGGGACCTACAACTGTTGCTTTATACCTTCTATTTCCTTCCCCAGCCCTCAAAGAATGAGAAGAACATTAAAAAGTACCAGAAAGCCAACTCCCAAGAAAAAAAAAAATCCATGATTAGAATTAGGACTCAAGAACTTTCTTCAATAAAAAGAGACTCTTACCTGGACCATGAAATATTCACAGAAACTCCACCCTGGCTCAGTCCTTTTCTCTCTCAAGGTTCTCATGTCATCTTCAAACTTGCCTAAGTTTTTGGTAAAAGACATGAGAAGCAATGTCCTGAGTTTGGTCAGGAAGGCATTCCAAGATTCCTGAGAACGCGAAGAGTCTTTCAAAGGGTCAGAAAGTACCACACATCTGCAAAGAGATAAAAACCACTCTTGTTGAGAAGGTAAATCTAAGATACACGCATAAATGCACATTTGGACACTTGACAGACTCAGAGTGAACAAAATTCAGTTTTTCATTCAACACTCATCAGAGGAAAAAAACAAAGTTGAGGGTGGGTTGTTTGTTTGGGGGCAGGTACACTGAGGTCTGGGGTTTTTTTTGTTTGCCTTTTAATGGCCTTTCAAAAAGTTTCCTTTTATGTTTAAGTCTGTGATACAGTTTACAAGAAGAGTTAAGTCTTTTCCACAAAGTCTGATACAGCTTTACATTTTTACAAAGGAAATAATGAATACATTACTTCAATTACTTAAACATAATACTGTAGCTATTCAAGAAAGACAAAAAAAGTCTGCTTAGCAATACAAATCAGTGTAATGGTAATCACAGTTATTCCTGACAAGGATTATGCAAGATAAAAATCAAGATCCATTAGATCACACCTAGTCAGCCTTTCCTAAGTCATTTAAAATGATCCTCCATAATATAGTCTGTCTTACAATATCTCCATTTGTTTTTACACATCCCATGTGCTAAAACTTCCACTGCTTTTCTCAGAAAACAATAAATAAACAGATCTCATTAATTCCCAAATCAATCAGCCTCTTTTAGAACATTTTCTTCCCTTGTTTGGTTTTTTTACCCTCTATCACAATTTTGCAAGGTTCAAAAAAGGACAGGTATTTCTAAAGGCAGGAAAACCTCATGAAACATTTCCTGTTAGAAGAGTCACCTTATCCTACGGCAAAACAACACAACCAAGAGCAAATCAAATCAGAGCTGTTCAAACTATAAGCCCAAACAATTCTATACCAAACAGCTGAGGTGAAAAGTGCTGCAAATGTACAGTGTGTTACAATATGCTGATCTGCCAGTCCCTGTGACCTCACACCACAGTACAATGAGTGCTTCCAGCTACTCTTTTCAACTTCAGATGCTTACTTGGTCCCTCATTCTTACAGGGTATATCTTCTGTTCAAAGTCAACTCTCAAGGTTAAAAGGAAAAATGAAATACATATAATAGGTTCAATGCAATGTTTCAGAACATTGAAACCACATTTCAATGTGAGACCACACCTGGAATACTGTGTGCAGTTTTGGACTCCCCAGTTCAAGAGAGACAGGGACCTGCTGGAAAGAGCCCAGCGGAGAGCCACGAGGATGACTGGGGGACTTGAGCATCTCCCCTACGAAGACAGACTGAGAAACCTGGGGCTGTTTAGTCTGGAGAAGAGAAGACTGAGAGGAGATCTGATCAATGTATACAAATATCTGAGGGGTGGGTGTCAAGTGGATGGGGCCAATCTCTTTTCAGTAGTCAGCAGCAATAAGACAAGGAGCAAAGGCTACAAACTGAACTTAGAAAGTTTTGCCCCAACATGAGGAGAAACTTCTTTACAGTGAGGGTGACAGAGCACTGGAACAGGCTGGACAGAGAGGTTGTAGAGTCTCCTTCTCTGAAGGCTTTCAAAACCTGCCTGGATGCAATCCTGTGCAAATTACCCTGGGTGATCCTGCTTTGGCAGGGAGATTGGACTCAACGATTTCTGGAGGTCCTTTCCAACTTCTAAAGTTCTGTGATTCCATAATAAGGAAGAGCATCTACAAAAGTTGGCTTCAAATTAAGATTCATTTATATTGTTGACTTTAATGAAAGTAGAAATAGTTTCATACATTCATTATTATTTTCCTTACAATAAAAATATCTGAAGAAACTTGCTTTCAACTAATTATCTCATAGTGAAAAAATGATTAATTGTAATACAGAAAGAGCAATGGTAAAAAAAAAAAGCCCCATTGGGTTCATATTCACTTCACTCCCACTACCTGTACTTCTGGTACCAATTTTGTGCACAGCAACACAAACAGAAGAACTTGAAGTTCTAAAAACTGATTATTATCACACCACTCTCTTTAAACTTCTCTCTGCCAGGAGGAGATACTTGAAAGCTTTTTGAAACAGGTTTCAAAGCCAATATGAATCCAGGAAGAACTGAAATAAACTCTCTTTACTGCTTGCATTGAACTTCTTCAAAGCACATTATCTTACTGTACCAACACAGTTTGAACACTCGACATTAAGGAAAACCTTTAAACGAACAAGGAACTGGTTACAGCGAGAGTTGAGGGTTTTCATCAGCACACTAGCCAAAAAGCTAAAATGTCTGCAACTAAAAGAACCTTACCTGTCACTTTGTTTGTTACAGAAGTCATTTCTTATTTTGTCTACTATAGAGGTCCGAGGAAGGATATTTGTTTTGTTCTTTTTCTTTGCATCACTCTCAACTACCACTATTAGCCAGTCCACTGAGTTGTGAGCTTTAAGAACATTCTGCCACTTGGTGATGTCGTCCTTGACTGTAGTTTTGTACACTTCTGTGTCCTGGGATGGGAAGTGGCAAATCATCAAACCAAATGGACATTTTGAACAGTTTAAAAGGCAAATCTTGTGCCAACAGAAGACAAATAGAAACACACGTCAGATAGAATTGGTGACAATTTATTTACTGAAAGAAGTCAAATAAACTATGCTACAATTTCAGTAACTGAATCTAATTTATTTCTGCTATTTTGCTTAACAGTAAATATATCTTAGTATTTGCTATACTGACATTCTTTACTGTATTTAAGATCTTAAAACAATTTAAATCCATATTTTACACATTCTTGAACTTTACAACAACAAAAAAACCCTGTTTTATTCTCACATAGTAACAGAAGTGTGATATTTGTACCTTCTAACACTGCTCAAATTTAAGTTTTTTTTAAAGCTTTCATAAAAATAAAAACACCAGGGAAGTGTCATTTGGCACTTTTTTGACTTCTGGGTTGGTTTTAAACACATCAGAAAGCTCTTAACGCTGCTCTGGATACTTTTTGACTGGTCATAGATCAGGTAACACCTTTGTCTTGCAACTAGGTAATTAATTCAACTGAAAAGCAGTGAACTGTAGATAAACAGCATTAAGACATTTCAAACACTGTCCAGTTTTGATTGCTAACACATACTAACATGTGACACATATGAAGATGAACTAAAGAAAAAATACATGTCTTATGACATGTGAATAGACTGTAACTGAAATAGTCTGCCCAGCAAGAGCACTGTGCTACTGCAGTAACACTGCTACATCCTGGCTTTTTTTCATGACAAAGTACTGAAAATCTGTTATTCCAAGGCCTGTTCTCATAGTGCCAAGCAACATCTCAAAGAAACACCACTTATGGCAAAAAGTACTCAAACTTAGTTTTCTTTCCAGTAACATCTGGCGTGCAAGCTTATGCAGTACAGACTTAATCGTTCAAAGGAGCAGGAAAATCAAATGAAAATCACCAGAGAGCACAAGCAGAAAGTCAAAACCATTTCATTTTTAAATCCAAGTGCTCTGTTTTTCACATTTTCCTAATACTTACACAACATTCTGTCCAATAAATATGAAGAAAGGGAAAAGTCAAAAGGGCCTTATTCCCCTCTTTGGGTAATAGCTCCTCTTTAAACTGAACGAAGTTAGATTCGAGATGAATCATCTTGGGAGCACGGCCGTAAGACCTACAAAGTTTAAAACCTGAAATTAGTGGATGAGAAACTTGTAGCAGAATACAAAAATGGACATGTATTTTAGGGAAGAGGAATAAACTGAAATACTCTGATACTGAAAATTCCCAAGCTACACTTTGTGTAGTTTATATATAAAGTCCATTACAATTTGTTATCACTTGAAACAAGACAGAATCATAGAATCAACCAGGTTGGAAGAGACCCCCAAGATCATCCAGTCCAACCTAACCTAGCACCCAGCCCTATCCAGTCAACTAGACCATGGCACCAAGTGCCTCATCTAGGCTTTCCCTGAACACCTGCAGGGACGGTGACTCCACCACCTCCCTGGGCAGCCCATTCCAGAGCCAATCACTCTCTCTGGGAAGAGCTTCCTCCTAACATCCAGCCTATACTTCCCCCGGCACAACTTGAGACTGTGTCCCCTTGTTCTATTGCTGGTTGTCTGGGAGAACAGACTAACCCCCACCTGGCTACAACCTCCCTTCAGGTAGATACTCCTTTTTGCAAGAACAGGAGCTAGAAGTAGTTCATCTGTCATGAAAATACTTTCTGTGTCTCTAAGACTTTTAGAAGCACAAAATAACAAATAAGAAAATGCCCCCAAATGTGTTTGGTTTTTTTCCCCAGTCAGAATGCTATACCAAACTTTTCGGGGAGGCACATCTAAATCCACATAAATTCTGCCTATATTCCCATTAAGAAAACAGCATGTCACTTTCAGAACATGTCTGGCCAAGGCACACCAAAGCACAAACCAAGAGAGGCCCACAAACCACAAAAGCAAAAAGAAACACAGTTTTACTATCTTTTTCTTGAGGTGAGGTTCTATGTGCTGTGTAAACAATCTTCCTGAACAATGTTTACTTTGGTAATCTAAGTTTTCCTTTCCTCAAATCGATTGCTACATTCAACTCAATTTATGGCAAGAAGGTCTCAGAACCAAAAGGAAAAAAACACCACCCAAACCCAAAACACTCTCCCCAAGTCTAAAAATACACACTGAAGTACTACCACACAATAAAATGGAAACTTACCTCCTCCATTCCATGGGTTCTCTAGGAAGCTGCTGAGAAAGTGTAGGATATAAGGAAGTAAATAGATTTTGATCTCCAGCACCTAAAATTGAAAGGTATTAATCAATTATCATGTGTAAATTACAGAAAGGAGATTAATAAGCTCTACTATTTGGGGTTTGTTCTTTCAATAAACACATGCAATTTTGTCTGCTATGTGGAAATTGGAGTCTAGCACCCAGCTAGGACTTCAAAATCACATGCTCTCACAACTCAGTATAACGCTTTAACAAGACACATAACACATCTACTGTTACAGCTTGCTATTACAATTTCCCACATACCAAAGAGAACAGCATCCATACAGTAAGCATCTGGACATGCTCCAACAACCCAGTGTCCTTCCTGTAGTGAGTGGCCCAAAACTGAAGACAGTATTTGAGGTGCAGCCTCACCAGTGCCGAGTGCAGGGGCATAATCACTTCCCTGGTCCTACTGGCCCACACTACTGCTGATACAAGGCAGGATGCTGTTGGACTTCTTGGCCACCTGAGCACACTACTGGCTCGTGTTCATACAGCTTTCAACCAGCACACCCAGGACTTTTATTGATGGGCATCTTTCCAGCCACCCTGTCCCAAGCTGGTAGTGTTGCATGGGGTTGTTGTGGCCCAAGTGCAATACCCAGCCCTTGGCCTTGTTAAACCTCCTGTAACTGACCTCAGACCATTAAATCAGCCCATCCAGATCCCTTTGCAGCCATTTCCTACCCTCAAGCAGATCGACACTCCCATCTAATTTAGTGTCATCAGCAATCACCTTCATCCTGTTTTGTCTGGATTAACTCTAAGATACCAAACCTAATTTAAGACTACAAACAAAGGTCTAAAATGAATACCAAAACAAGTGTTAGCCACATGGATAATGCTCTCTTATACAACGCTACAACATCTCTGTGGGCTAAGCCATGGAGAACACTCTATTGATTTGCACCTCATTACTGCCTACATAGAGCAAAATGCAACTTAGCAACAGCATGATGACCACATCAAAATGATAGCCCATGGAGCTTGAAGCCTGACTGAAAGAACAAGCCATGCATTTTTATCTCTGGAGTATTAACAAAGCACCTGAAAATGCAATATGTGCCAAAAAGGACTTTCATAATTCAACATACCGAGTGAAAACTACTTCCATTACAGGAGAATGGAAGAACTACTAAATGACAATGTCTAAGCACCTTGCTATTTGAGACAACCACATCCCATTATCAACTTAAGAAGGATGTATTTGTTTTTAAACCAGTCATTTTTTTCCTCCAGCACTGGTTTTGAAGGCAAGTAAAATACACATTAGAATGTGTTTTATGACCGAGGCAAAACTATTGTCTAGCATTAGAAGCAAAGGGAGCCTGACCTTTAATACAAAATACATCAGCTATCTTTTCAGCACAGACCAAACACTGCTATCACATATTACAAGCATGCAAAAGGCTACAAGACTGCAGGTTCTGCTCATTTAGATCCTGCATCTATTGTGAATGATACGTTTGAGCTCCTCAAGCCCAGAAAACTGAAAGTCAGGTTATCAGCAGGCAACACCAGCACAGCCCTGATGCAGGATTAACGTCAGGACTAGTTAATAGTAAGGACTTGTAAGGACCGTAAGAGTTGTAAGATGCACGCTAAATTGCTAACTGCTTGCTGCTGGACTCTGGGGAGGGATGCATCCTATAACAAGTACACAAGAGCATAACCTTCACAAATCACAGGAAAGGTCCCAAGAGATCGCTCTACCTTTGGAGTGGAGTTGTGCAATATCCCTATGACTCAGGGACCTTAAGCATGGCAGAATCATAGGCTGGTTTGGATTGGAAGGGACCTTAAAGATCACCTAGCTTAAACCTCACTGCCATGAGCAGTGACACCGTCCACTAGACCAGGTAGCTCAAAGCCCCATCTAACTTCCAAGAAGTGGGGATCCACTACTCCTCCGGACAACTTGTTCAAGGAGCCTCAAGTCTCATTCTTTTCTTTATATATGTCTCTGAAGCATCAGTAATTGCTACATCCATTATCTACCCTTCCAAAATAATGCATTTTTTCTTGTATCTGACTGAATTCTATGAATTTTGAATGAAACATTCTAAGGTACCAGTAACCCTGGAATTCAAGCTCATAGCAAACCCCAAAATACTGCACAACAGTCTGAGAATTGCTTTAAATGTTTTGTTGTAGTTTTTTTGTCAGTTGATTGGGGTTTGATGGGGTTTGGGTTTGGTTTTTTTTTTGAGAGGGATGGTTGTGGTGTTTGTTTTGGAAGTGAGGATTTTTGTTGGTTGTCTGCAGAGTTCTGTGGTTTAAAAACCAACAAACCAACACAACAGCTAAACAAACAAAACCTCAGATGCAGACTAATGTGGACAGATACCTAAGCACAACTACATCACTGCAAATTCATTTCAGTGGAAGTGTCTCAAGGCTGATTCCTCACTCAAAGGATTCTCAGGAATGGAAGAAAGCTATTCCTAACCAACATGGAAAAGATGAGCAGATCCAACTGCAAAGGAGAAGGAAGGATATGCATATATGGGAAGGAAAAGTAATTCTGGAATCGTATCATAAATAAAACCAAGTAGTCTTCTAGTGAAAATTTTTCTTCTTTAGAACATTGACATAATTAAATAAGACCTCAATATCCAACAGCAATTATAGCTATGGAGCAACATTAAAGAGTCATCCTTTATCACTTAAAATGCACCAACTGCACATCTTGTGTTTTATTGTACTTTGTCCAATACAGTTATTTTATAAATAACATTTAATTACAGGTAATAGGTTTATAGTACTTAACTTTCATATATATATTGTGCTATTTTAAAATATATTCTACAATGTCTCTGCATGATATAAGTCAAATACATATTTTTAATTATTTTAATGCTTAATTTTTTTAATAGGAAAAAAATGCTAATCTGTAACCATTGCAGCACCTGTGTTAGCTTTTATACTATGTATGTCTGAATTGATCTGCTCCCCATCCACATGTAACCAGAGGTATATAAAATGTAGTAAAAGAACAGTAATTTTTTAAGTGATGCCACTCCAAGTAAAAAGGGGGTTCTATAAGTGAAGTGGTAAGATTTTAACTAACAAAACAATCGCATTTAGTAAGGTTCAGATGTTATATACTAAAACATAGCTACTTCTGGGGCAAGGGAAGAAAGAAGAAAGTACATGTTTTCTTTCTTTCCACATTAGAAATATTTGAGAAGGGATGCTCTTTGCCACTTACCTAAACACTTTACAAATAAATTAAGACAAATGGGTATCTGTTCAGAAATCAAAGGCAAATAAAGCAGTAGAACCTTAAAAGGGTTTTGCGATAAGGCTAAATCAAACACTGAATCAGACTGTGTAAGCTGAAAACATTTGTGTGACTTCCAAAGACTTGATTCGCACAAAACTGGCAGCCAAAATGTTAAAGATAGACAGGTCAGGCAGAAGAGGAACACTGCTTACTCAAAGGAGTCTAAACTAAACCTGGCTGTAAAAACTCATTACATAAACCAGGTACAGAACATGTATATCTTGGTCTCAAAGGCAGGCTGTATTCTATATAGCAGCTCATAAACATGAACCAGGGACAAGTTCTGAAACATACATTAGCCAAGAACTCAGACAGGCATCTAATGCCAAAACACTCCTTGCTTGGGTTACAGCATGATGCAAAGGTGAATGAGCATCCCAGTAAACACAGCCCCAGAAGACCATTATGCATGTTCAAACTACTGATTTTTAAAATGTTACTGTTTATTTTTTTTACTGGTCCCATATATTCCTCTTCTCTATTAATTCCTCCCTTTCTTTCTCCCTGACATTTTGGAAGATCAAGTCGATGCACATTTTGGAAGATGAAGTCAATGCAGCCATCCTAGTTTTCTTGCATCCCTGCCTAGGACATGCGCTCTGCTGCAGATCTTTGCAGGGAATATAGGAGAACCAGAATGACCACTTTACCAGGACTCCCAGCAGGAACACACAGTCTTTGTGGCAGATGTCTGACACAGAACCATAAGACACTGACATTTTTAAGTTTGATAAGCACCAAAAAGGCCGTGAATCTTTTTTTCTACAGCATTCTAAGCTTCTTAGATGCTTCTAGGTTTTGTCACTGCAGTATCTGAACATGTCTTTTTTGGCTGGTTTTTTTTTTTCCTCTCTAGAGGAAACTACATCAACCCACTAACTATACAGAGTGTAAAAGAAAAACTCCTGAGGTCAGCTGACTGAAGAAGACAAATATTTTCCTTTGATACCAATGACAAACTCAGTCAACTGAGATAAAAGGCTTCAAATAGCTTTAAAAGAGCTCAGTGCCAAGACTGCACTTCGGTGTGGTTCTGTACAGTTTTTACCCCCAAATATCAGTTACAGCTTATCTTTTTGATCCCTTTTTTTACTACTAAAAAGTTCTGCTATGAATGTGTTTTTTTTTTTCCTAATTTACTACCCTATCATAAACAGATCTGCCTAAAGTTTAGGAATGATGGTAGAGTTTTTTTCTATTTGTTACTTTTAAAGGTCCTGCTCCCCCTGCCTAGATTCATACGCAAAAGAGGTCCAAAACCCAAAACACAGTACAGTTTAATTGCTATATAAAAATCTTAGCTGATTAACTAGTAGCCTGCAGAAGAAAATACTTCTAGTAGAACTTTACATCTTTACTTACTGTTGCACTAGCAAATCTGTAAAACAGGGGTTAAGAAGGGTATGTAGCATGATACATGCTAATGATGACTTACAATACAGACAGGAGTCCTGTAAGAAGAGGAAAAATGCATTTATAGGATAGTTAGAAGTTCTCACTAGCTGCAAATCATTCCAATCGCTCAGGCTATATGCCACCTCTTACTGGCACATTTTTTGTTACATCTACCTACTAGTAACAGAAGAACTTTTGAACCAAGCTCTTCCAGGCCTAGAACAATATTCTTAAGTGCAAACATTTATTTTTGCTCCAAAAAGATGTAAAATTCTTCACATCTCCTCTTTACTTCTATTAATCTTTTCTATTTATGCTGCTCTTGTGGATATTTATGAATGCTTTCTATTCTTGAGCCTATAATGATTTTGCTGAAGGCTTTGCTCTTGCTGTATATCACATTCTGAATATGGACCAGATGAAAGTGATGCATTCCATTCTCTTCAAATATCATATACAAATATCACTGTACTAAGACAGAGTATTGACTGCGAGAACACACATGCACACAAACACTATATAAACAAGTACCATCAGCTGATTCAGGAATATTCACCACTGTGTTAAGATCATTCCAAACAAAACCAGTTTGGTAGGAAAGCTATGAAACAAAATATTAATTACTTCATTTAGTAAGTGTCTTCAATGTTCAGCTTCTTCTTTATGTAGACAGGCACAGCCAACAATTTAAGTGCAAACCAGCTACATAAGGACAAGCTTTCATCAGAACACTTGGCTAATACGCACATGCAAGAACATTATACTGGAGTTCCAAAGACCTTCTCAAATTAAAGTTTCAAATGGGACTCATGAGAAGGAAGCAACATTGTTCAGGTTTCCTAGGAAACTAATCTGCATTGTTTTGAAGATACCAAGTCAACACTGCAAAGAAACTACTCAAGTTCAAGATGCCTGATGCAAAAGCTCAATTTGCCTCTTTAAATGAAAAATAATTAATAGCACTGCAAATAGTATCTCTGCAGCAGTAATAAAGGTAGAAACCGACTCAAAACTGTTTGTAAAGGTACAAGGTCCGACAGCAACACAGATAAACTGCTACAAACCTGAACTGACAGTTTGCAAAGTAACGTGCCAGAGCAAGCTGAACCACAGCTGGACAAGGAAACACCCCAGTGGGTTTACAATCCAGTAAGACTGACAACATAAAGATGAGATTCAAACTAGTCTGAAAAGGAGTCATTGCAGCACTCAGTCCTAACTGACGAGAGCGATTTAATACTAACTGCTACCTTGAGAAAAGGGGGGGGGAAACCAGCAAAAGAATAGCATCCTTCTATGACTATATACTACTTATTCGACACTGACAGAATATGGCTGGCTGCTTGCCTAGAGAAAACATCTCAGAAGTTTTTAGTTAGACAGTTTGCCTGGCTGAGTTCTATTAATCCAGACTATGAAAGCTAGGAGGTTTTTGTCAGTAATAAATATACCACAATTGGGAGAATGCATCTACATACAAATTCTGAGGACATGAAAAACAGTGACAAGAACACATTTTCAGTCGGCATCAAACATACAAGCCACGTGGAAGCTGCCATTGTTATTCTGTAGGCCAAAGTCTGCACAGATATAGAGCATTGAGTTCAGGAGTAGCCCAATACAGCAAATACCTCTGTTACAATGCAGCCTGACTTATACACATCTGAAAGCATAACAATCTTTACCATAGAAGCCTTTCTTGGGTCTGGGGCACATCCCCAGGAGAGGCAGCTCAGGGAGCTGGGGTTGTTCAGCCTGGAAAAAAGGAGGCTTTTTCGCTGCCTACAACTACCTTAAAGGAGGTTGTGGCCAGGTGGGGTTTGGTCTCTTCTTTTGGCCAACCAGTGACAGAAGAAGATGACACAGTCGCAAGATGTGCCACGGGAGGTTTAGGCTGGATGTTATGATGAAGTTCTTCGCAAAATGAGTGACTGGCCTTTGGAATGGGCTGCCTAGGGATGTGGTAGAGTCCCTGTCCCTTGAAGTGTTTAAAAAAGAGACTGGATGCGGCACTTAGTGCCGTGATTTAGTTAATTAGATAATGTTGGGTCATAGGTTGGACTTGATGATCTTGAAGGTCTGTTCCAACTTGATTGACTCTGTGATTCTCTCAACAGACTGTCAAATTTATTTTGAGTAGATAAAAACATCTGTTTACAAAACATCTTTGGTATGCACAGAATTGAAAGGAGTTTCATTCCAATCACAATTTTGTCTTTGGTTCTCTCTTATTAAGAATAAAGCCTACCTGCTAACAGAAGCATTGCACGATACAAATGTTTACCTGACAGAGTAATCTAAATCCTGTGGCAAGAGGCAGCATTTATGCTCCAAGACACAACCTCACTTAACCTTGGCCCTTGCTTCATATAACCAAAAACTAACCATCCCCTCATTTGCATCTGCTAGACAGGCCAGTTATCCCAGACAACTTAAACTGCCTGAAACCAGTACCTCAAAGCAAAAGGTAAGCTGTGGAACAGCTTCTAATGCTGTGCCTTTCAATGCATTTTACAGCAAGCCAATACCAAGCCAACGGTTCTTTCCCCTGAAAGCCAACCTTCACCTCCTCATAAATCACCACTGGCTGTAACACCCAGATGATGTTTCCTTCAAGTCACACATTTCTGGTGAATATCTTTGTTTGAAATACTATGGTCTCTAAGTATTCCACTTCTCTGAACACAGAAATAAAGGAAACTAAACCAGCTAAACCAAAGTGTATTCTCTATTAAAAGCAGATGTTTCCATTTTAAAATAGTAGCATGTCACCCTTACTACAATCTAGTACCTTACTACAGTCTGCTAGAGAGATCTTCTCTGAGCACTTTTACTCAATTAACATTATTTTCTGAATCATGTGGTCTTGACCAAGCTATGCTAGTCCATACCAGTGAGGATATTGCTGTCATATATGTTCATAGCCCCAGAGATTACTGCTTTAGTCCTGATGCAAGGCACACAAATGATGCCTAACGTTCACATCATATCTCATTTGTAAGAACACTCCTACCATACTCCATGGTGATAAGCCCAAAATGTTCCGCAGCCACAAAGTACACTCACTCATTATTATGAAATTAATATCATTTCCAATATCAGATAACTGGACTTGACTGAAATCTAACTAAATTCAGTGCCTAGAAATTGGAACATTTCCTTGCACAAAATGGCCAGAGACCTTTTCTGTATGTACCAGTAAAAAAACCAAGTTTGTGGTAAAACTGCATGCCCTTCAATAGACTGGAAGATACATTACTTCTTAAAACCATACAGAAACAGTAAGGACTGACATACACCAAGGCACCCCTTTCAACACATGCACACAGACTCTCCAACTCTGAACGCACAACAAAGCCAGCAAACCCAGAAAGCAATCCACCACAGCCTGTGCCGTAACACCAACAAGCAAGGCAACTAAATCCTACAGTTCTTAGTGATAGGTAATTTTTTTCTGATTTTTAACTTGAAGTGGACTTCCTAAGTCTTGAAGGTGGTGAGCACAGAAGATTCAATACACTAACTTCACTTTATGAACTGCATGGAAAAAAAAAATCAGTAAAAATTTAAGATAGAAAAGGTCCATTTGCACAATAGCCTGAAGAAAATATATGCACACACACAGAGTCCTATAGTTACAAGGTTTCAGTTGGGTTTTTTTTTCCTAAATGCCATTATCAGTCTAAGACACTGGTACCATGCAGTCTGAGATCTCAATCATCAATGCTTACTTTGGTGAGCACACCTGTGAAATAGTTTCTATATCCCACGCACATAAAGCCTTCCCAGTGCTTTACTGATCAAGTGCAAATTAAGTAGTTTGTGTCACTGATACTTCTGATTAATAACTGTCACTGGTTACGTTTCTTTAAAAAGTAGAATTCTCCACCCTGACCTGATTCACTTTTTCATTAAGAGTTATTACAGATGGAGCTCACACGCTTGTTTTGTGTGCAACCCACTACACCTGTAAGCACGGGAGCTCATGTTTTGCATCAAGACCAGCACCCACATGCCCCAGCTGCCTGCCTGTGACACCTGAAAGAACTAATTCATCACTGAAACCACACGATCTGGCTTGCTAAATAAACTGCCTGACACGAAACCAAAGCGCAGTAGTTAAATTATAACGTCAGTGGGAATGCATCAGTGGGAATCTCTCCTCTGAGGACGTCTGAGAGACACCTGTCCACTGAGGACGTCTTCTCGTGAATCCTCTGCTCTTGTAAAAGCAAAACTGCACAAAGCTCGCTGGCAAGAAGTTTGGGGTTTACGATTTACCGTCGTACTTGAATTTCTTCCCCCAAGCACCTGTAAGCATGGCACCCATTTTCGCTACGTACTACGGCCCTGAAACATACAGGAACAAACACAAGTTTGCCCACTGCTATAAAAAAGCAGCCGAGAAGCGCAAACCGCCCTCAGAGCACCTGGCAGGCGCCGCGTCGCTCAGCCCCGAGGGCCGGCACCCAGCGCTGCGGGCAGCCCGGCCCCTCCAAAGCGGCCGCTCTCCGCCTCGCCCCGCTCCCGCATTCCCCGCCGTGGCACCACCTCGCACAGTCCCCGGGCTTCTGCACCGCGGGGCCCGCCCGCCGCCGGCACCACTGCTGGACCCCACCCCGGGCCGCCCTTCACTCGGGCCCGGGGTGGGTGCACTGGGCAGGGTCTCCTGCACCGCTCCGGACGGCTATTGCTGCCCCACCGCCTCACCCCGGCACCGCTCAGTAACGCCCGTGTAGGCGCACTCACAGGTCACGATGGGCTTGTTCTCCATGGTGTAGATCACAGGGGGCTTCTCCCTGCCCTCCTCCTCGGCGGCCGCCGCCGCGGCGGAGTCCATGGGCAGGCGGGGTCCTCAGCCCCGGTTCCCCCGCCCGCTGGGCGCCATGGAAACGCCGCCGCCGCCACCGCTCCCCCTTGCCGGGGGACTGGGACGAACCGCTCCGCCTCGGGGCCTGCTGGCGTGTCCCCCCCACCTCCCCCCACCCCCTTCCCCGCGTCCCCGCAGCGCCGCTCCGGAGGGGAAGGCGGGCGAGCTCATCCGCTTCCTGGATCACCGGCTGAACATTACCGCTTCCGGGGAGCGACGCGGCCCGCCGGCGAGGGGCGACGACGCCCGGCTGCAGCGCGGCCGCACAAGAGTTAACCTGGCAGAGGGGTGAAAGGAAGGGGAAGCGCGGGGCCTGAGGAAAGCCGGGCAGGGGGCGGCGGGATGCGCCTGCGCGGAGCCGATGGAGGTCCCCCTGGTCCCCGTTCCTCCCCGCGCCAGGGTGAGGGAGTGGCGGTCGGTCAGGCTCGGCCGGGCCTCCAGTCCGCCCCGGGCTTGGGGCTCTGAAGTCCTTAGGGCTAGCCTGCAGTGCCGGAAGCTGCAGGTGGCCGAAAGGGGAGGCTGCTTAGCTGTCCTCGGCCTGCTACACCTCTCCCCGGCCCGGCGGGAACCCCAGGGCACTGGGATGAAGGCTGTCTCTAAGGGTGTTCTGAGGCGACTGTGCCGAGAAGGACCCCGGCCTGCCGGTTCACCTGGCGTGAACGACATGAATCTTTAAATTCATTACAGGACTTCTGTAAGGGTCTGGATTTCGTGGGCAGCAGCCTATGGCCTGCGAGGCAGCTGGCTGGGGGAGAGGGGCCTTGCCAGCCTGTGCCATGGCTGAGCAATCCCCGCGTCCGAGGGCAGGGGAGGAGGTGGTGGGCTTTGTGCTGGGACTAGAAGAAACGGCTTAGTGTGACAGATGTTTTGTCAGTTTTCACAAGTGGATTTAAGCATCTGCTCCTCGGCTGTGGCAGTGTGGAGACCTGCTTCTTTTCTGCCCAGGTAGGGAAAAGGAAAGAAACATACTTAGAAGAGCACTGCGTTGAGCTTCATTTACATGGGCTTTTAACGCCTACACCTCCACTACTTCAATGGGATCATATTTTCCACTGACTTCAAATACTTTAAGCAGGCTGTGTTGATATGCTTTACGGATCATAGTGAATCAGGCAACAGATAGCTGGTCTTGTACACATGGAAACCACGAAGAGAAAACTCTGAGGTGTTGCATGTATGGAGTGTAAGCTGAGAGGAAGGAGTTTAGGGAACAGAAAAGAACACAGAGCTAGTGAGTTAAGTGGAGGTGAAGGAGATGCATGAGCAAAACTGGTTAATGCAAAAGAGGCACGATAGTGTGTATCTTTCCAGAGCAATGCACAGCAGTTAGAGCTGTAAATATACCCCTTAAAGTTTAACAGCTTATTTGCAGGTTTGATTTTTTTTTAATGCACAGAAATAATACACTATTACATTTGGTCTAGTTAGTTGTATTAAACTTCAGTACTCGAAAACTTGACCTTTGCTTTACTGTAGAGTGATACCCTATTTGTCTTTAATCTACTATTCACCTTGGTCATTTGCAGTTTCTTCAGAAGTAAGAACTTTAGAGGATTTATTTAGACATTCTCAAGTGGAAGTAAAAAAAGATACAGAAGATCATACTGAAAGGAGTCTACTGTGTATTAATCACAACTCTTCATTGCACTGTGATATTGTTCTGAGGTGGTTTGGGAGTTCAAGTATTTCAAGAAGTCAGTTCATTTAGTAAAGTAAAATCTTAACCCTATTTCTTAGGCTTAAGATGTGGGGGGGGGTGTTTCTGAAATAGTTACATCAACTCTGTACCATGTTAGAATCATAGAATCATAGAGTGGTTTAGGTTGGAAGGGACCTCAAGGATCATCTAACTCCAACCCCCTGCCATAGGCAGGGACATCTCCCACTAGAGCAGACTGCTCAAGGCCTCATCCAGCCTGGCTTTAAACGCCTCCAGGGAAGAAGCATCCACAACCTCCCTGGGCAACCCGTTCCAGTGTCTTACCACCCTCACTGTAAAGAACTTCCTCCTAATATCCAGTCGGAATCTCCCCTCTTCCAGCTTAAACCCATTCCCCCTCGTCCTAACATTACTAGACCGTGTAAATAGTCCCTCCCCAGCCTTCCTGCAGGCTCCCTTCAGATACTGGAAAGCCACTCTAAGGTCTCCTCGAAGCCTTCTCTTCTCCAGGCTGAAGAGCCCCAACTCTCTCAGCCTGTCCTCATAGCAGAGCTGCTCCAGCCCTCTGATCATCTTCGTGGCTCTCCTCTGGACCCGCTCCAGCAGTTCCATGTCCTTCTTGTGTTGGGGGCTCCAGAACTGCACACAGTACTCCAGGTGGGGTCTGACGAGAGCAGAGTAAAGGGGGAGAATCCCCTCCCTTGCCCTGCTGGCCACACTTCTCTTGATGCAGCCCAGCACACGGTTGGCTGTCTGGGCTGCATGTGCACACTGCCGGCTCATGTTGAGCTTCTCGTCGACCCAGACCCCCAGGTCCTTTTCCTCAGGGCTGCTCTCCAGCCATTCATCACCCAGCCTGTATCTGTGCCTGGGATTGCACCGACCCAGGTGCAGGACCTTACACTTGGCCTTGTTAAACGTCATGAGGTTGGCCTGGGCCCACCTCTCCAGCCTGTCCAGGTCCCTCTGGATGGCATCCCTGCCCTCCAGCAAGTCAGCTGTGCCACACAGCTTGGTGTCATCTGCAAACTTGCTGAGGGTGCACTCAATTCCTCTGTCCATATCACTGACAAAGATGTTAAAGAGCACTGGTCCCAGCACTGACCCCTGAGGAACACCACTTGTCACCGGTCGCCAGGTGGACATTGTGCCATTGATCACCACTCTCTGCATGCGACCATCCAGCCAATTCCTTATCCAGTGAGTGCTCCACACATCCAGTTTGTGCTTTTCCAGTTTGGGGACCAGGATGTCATGTGGGACAGAGTCGAATGCCTTACTCAGGTCCAGGTAGACGACATAAGTTGCCCTCCCCCTGTCCATTGCAGCTGTGACTACATCATAAAAAGCCACCAAATTTGTTTCAGCCCATACTGCAGGTGATGCAATATACTATGCTATTTTGATGGTTGTTTCCAATTCTTTGAATATTTTCATCAGCATTTGCACAGAAATTCTCTTTTGCCTTGATTTGGTTGGGAATTAATTGGCTGAGGCAGGAATTGTAAAAAATAGAATGATTTCTATTTTCCTGAAAAGCCCTGCCCCCGGACTACATACAGGACTACTTAAGGTTTATTTACAAGTTCTAATTCGGTCAGGGAATCTTCACAAGGATGCCTATGGACAAGTTTAGTAATTTAGGAAAGTAAGAAAATGGAAAAGGCTAAGCTACAATACAGCCTTACCCCACAGATAAATCAGGCTGAGCAGGGAACCTAGGGAACAGCTGATTTTACTCACAGAGGTGAAGCAGGACTTTAGAGATTATCCCTGAATTTTTCTGCAGCAGCCTCTAAAACTGCAAGCTACATCCAATCATGGATCCATGTGGCATTGAGTCTGAAGTGAATAAAAACCCAAATGTCCAAAGAAATGTCCAAAGTGTCTGTAGACACAGCTTCCACGGGGGGAAGTGAACACTGTGAACAGGTGCTGTCTTAGCAGCACAGGGAAAAAAGCCAAGCTGCTGCCATGTGCCATAGCTCAGCGTAGCGAGCAGGAAGTCAAGATGCAGGTCTGAGAGAAGCTAGCTCTGGGTGCTGCTGGCAGCCCTCTCTCGAATGGACCTAAGCACTTGCTGAACTTGCAGACTCGCAGAGTGGGACTAGAGCAGAACTGCACAGAACGGTGCGCAAGCAGGAACCATGCGCTTTTTTCCTCACTCTAACCTTCTAGCCAACGTGTCTGTTGCCATATGTATACTGGGTGCGAAGAACCCAGCCAGTCACCAGCCGGTTCCAGCACGAGCTTTCCCATGAATCAGTACAGGTGTGGAAGGGGCACCTTTTGCTGTTCTCATCTTTGAATCTGCAAGGAGGGTGGGAATAGATTTTGCACCTTCTTCCCCCATTCAAACCTCCGGAGATGGAAGCCAAGGGGAAGAAGGGATTTGAAGTGCCCCACAACACGCCTTAGTTGTAAAATATTTGTTTTCTTGGTACAGTCAAATACAAAATTCCTTAGAAGGCCAGAAACATTAATCTAGCACAACAAAATGTTGTAGCTGCTTTCCTGGTTTAGGTGAGCAGCCAGACAGCTAAAGAGTCAAGATGTATCATGGCATGATTTTATTTTAGAAATTAAAGCACTTACAATTTTATGGCATAAGTATGTGGCAAATATGTGGTCTACTGAAACAGAAAAGCAATAAATGATTAATTCCTTCTAGTAAGTTCTACAGTGACTAATTTCGTGCATCTGTCAAATAGTGCATCCTGCACAGTCTTTAAACATCACAAGTAGGAAAATGGGCAAATCCAAGTCAAATAAACAGGAATCTCTTCCATCAGTCTCCCCTTACTGTAGAGTGCTTGCCCCCTTTTCTCAGAGATTAGAGGTAAGATCAAGAGTTCATTGAGATTACGGTTTTAATCACCAGAGAATTTCATATATGTTCAACCTCCTGTCTCTTATAGTTACTATTTCTATTAAACAAAAATCCCTGAGCCTATCTTTGCCTTGCTAGCTATTCTTGCTAGTGAGTGAAGCAAATACATCTGCACTTGTGGTTAATATACAGTATCATTAGTACAGGTAGAAAAATCTAGAATACGTGAGGAAAAAAACTTTCCACTGTCCTCAGATATTTTGTTGCCAAAAATACTTGACCTGGAAGTGAAATTGACTGGTCTCTGATGGAAAAAAAGTAGATCTTATATAGCAAACTACACAGATGAAAAGAACCCAAGCCTTTGGGAATTTGGACTTTGAAAATACTGTGTTTTTACCTTGCATTTTTGAATTAATAGATTATTTTTTTCATTTGGGGAAGGTGTAGGAAAGGGAAAAGGCATCACTGGAACTCCAGTTAGAATTTTCCTTTTTCCTTTACACCAAAATTGTCTAAAATGCTTTGTCTCTACTAGAAACCAGACACGTCTTAGGCAAGCATTGATTTTATATCCACAAATCCCAATCATACACATCAGCCCATCTGGTGCTACAGTTATCTCTAATTTTTCAACCTTACACAAGGTTGAACAAGGTAAAATCACACCCAAGCATACAAAACATTCTCTTTAGAAAAGCAATTAGCACATTCTCCTTATCATTTCAGGGAATTGAGTGCCTGAAACTTTTCCCTAGTCATATTAGAAAACCAGAATTGTACCTGCACTGTGAATGACGAATCAGTGAGAGAGAAGGAGATGAACTTAAGGTAGTTTATAGCCAGACACAGCCTGTGCAAATGCTTCTCATAAACGTCAGCATGGTGATTGCTATTACAGCGACAGGCTCAGTGCCCACATAGGTCATGACTGGGATGGGTCTTGGCTTTGAGGTGTAGCATAAAAGAGCAGATTAGTCTGGAAGGCATCTGTAGGACAGGATGAAAAGACTGCATATGTTTATAAACCAGAAAGAGTTTTCTGGTTTCCAGGTCTGTGTCCACCTCTGCTTCCTCTGAGTTTCAGGTAGATGGGGCAGAAGTGTAAATCAGACACCTCTACATCCAATAGTCACTGCCCATCAGGCAATCCCTCACTATACCATGAATAATACTACATGACTCATTTCAGCTTAGGTTAGTTGGTAGTTTCTGTGGCTTTTGGGAACTCTTCATCTTGAAGGATAAATGATGTCTGACTTGAAAAGTGGTGATTGTTTCAAAGAGGAAGAAGTATTGTTGCAGATGTGTATATTGCATGGTGGTAAATGTAAACAATTAAAGGATGTCCTGGATTAATACAGCCCACTCTCAGAAGGCCTTCTCTCCCCACACAAGACAGGAGGGAAAGTAACACACAAAAAAAACCCCTCTGCATTGAGATAAGGAGTTTTACTGAAATGGGATCATGCAGTGCAGACTCACCTTAGTCTATCTGTAGAAAACTTGAAGCAGAAAGCAAAAGCAGTAGCAGTAGCCAGCAACAAAATGGTTCCCCCCACCTAAGCATGCAGAAGCCAGCTCAACAGAAAAGACCAAAACCCTGAAAAAGCAGAAACTGGAAGCAGCAGCTGGAACAGGAAGCCTCTCATGGTACAATCTGAAGTTCAAGCCCCATGACACTTTATTTCAGCCAGCACTTGAGTTTAGAACTGGCATGGCAGCAGCACGGTATTGAATATCATCAGCAGATTCAGCTTAACCCATGCCAAAAAGTTAGATTTCTCATTGTCCCCTTCTGTCATATTTCATGTGTTTTTGAAGCACAAACCCACATGGCACAGGTGTCAAGCAAAAAAGGGAAGTCAATGTATGGCACACCATTTATGGCTTTTAAATTTCCATTTCCTTCTTTTCCCCCCAGATCTTCTTCTGTTACTGGCTTGTTTAAATGATATTCTCTGCAAGGCAGGACAAGGGATTTCATTATCTCCATAAAATATATAGCACTTTAGCAGGATCAAATAAAATACAGCTGTAGTCCTAAGGACAGTATCAGATTAATGAGCTCAATAACTGCAGGAGAAGCAGCAGTGGTTTTGTGAGGAACTGGATCCCCTATCTCAAGTCTCCCAGAGAGCTAGAACATTAATTAAACTCTGGGGCATTGCTATAACAGCAAATCCTAAAATACTGTCAGTATTCAGGTCCATACCAGGACAACCCTTGTTGAAAGTCTTTCAGATAACTAAGAAGGAGGAAAATCAATGGAAAGCAGTAAAATGGTGTTCCTGAATTGCCTTATGTTTTGATGGAATGTCCATTACTGAAGGAAATCCACATTTGAAAATCTTCCTGTTAAGTTTGAGGATGATATGAACTGCCATTTTTTTGGGAGGCAGAGGAGAAGACAAACCAAGAGAGAAAGGTGTTGAGGAAGGGAAATGATTCCCACCAGGCAGGGGTGTGATAGGAAGAAAACAAAATTCCTTTGCCAGGTTTTGATCAGGATGAAGACAAACCCAGCAGCATCCACGCTGTGAGTTGATTTTCTCTTTGAAGTTTTGTCTGACACCTGATAGTCTTCAAGATAATAGAGCCCAGAAGTATCATGGTGGATCCCAGGATCCCAGAATTTGCTATGCAGTAACAGTCATGAATGTAAAATTCTTTGTTGCCTCTAATCCACATATCCCAGTGTTCAACATTTGATGACCTGCAAATAAGTTTCTTCATGGAAAAACATATCTTTACACCTGACCACACTGTAACAGTGCTTTTTCATGTAATGTGTTGATCCTGGCCAGCAGCCACACAATCACTCACTCACCCTCCCATCCCCAACGGGACAGTGGGAGAAAAGAGGAAGATTAAAAGTGAGAAAACATGTGGCTTGAGATAACAACAGTTTAATAGGAAACTGCTTGCTACCTCCCACAAGCAGACCAATGCCCCTCTGAACAGCAGCCACCCTGGAAGTCAGAAATCTCCCATCTTCTTCCTCTACCCTTGTTTTCACTGCTGATCGTGACATGCTATCATGTGGTATGGAACAATGCTTTGGCATATTGGGGCTGGCTGTCTCAGTTCCCTCCCATTCTCTTGCCCACCGCAACCTACTCGCTGGAGAAGAGTGTGGAAAAGAAGAAGCTTTGATGCTGTACAAGCTCTTTCCAGCAACAGCCAAAACTTCAGCATGTCATCTACACCATTTTAGCCACGAGTTCAATACACACAGTGCTAACTCCATCCCAGCCACAGCCAGTGTAACATTGAAATCTTTTAGAATTATTATTATGCCAACTTGCAGTGAAAGGAGGCTCTTGAAAATGTATTCCTAGAGTTTTTTAATGTAGGCACAAAAATTAGTACCAGTTACACTGTGCCCAACTTTGCTTGCTTTTACAACTAAGTTACTTAATGGATTGGGTTTGTTTCCCTGAGGCCACTCAGTGTGGAATTATGCAATTAATATTCATGCAGTAATGCCCTGACTTTGGCATATTATCCCCACTACTTAAAACAGAGGCTGTAGGCAGATGGAAAGTTCTGGTTCAAGTGGGAGGAGATTACCTATCTTATATTTTGATAAAACTTCAATCCTGTCCAGCCTGACAGTGGTTACAGAAAAGAAACTCCANACATATTATCCCCACTACTTAAAACAGAGCCTGACAGTGGTTACAGAAAAGAAACTCCATAGGCTTCATGACGACTTGAATGTTCAACTTCATCATTACTTGGACAGTAGCAAAGATTGGAATAAAAACTTCAGAATCTTTCTTCAAGGTGGGCATCAAGGAAAAGACTTTGGAGTCCTAGTGGATGGTGAGTTATCCATGGGACAGCAATGTGCCTTTGTGGCCAAGAGGGCCAGCTGCATCTTGGGGTGCACTAAGAAAAGTGTGTAGAGCAGGTCTAGGGAGGCTCTTCTCCCCCTTTACTCTGCTGAGACCACACCTGGAATACTGTGTCCAGTTTTGGACTCCCCAGTTCAAGAGAGAGACAGGGATCTGCTGGAGAGAGTCCAATGGAGAGCCACAAGGATGACTGCAGGACTTGCACATCTCTCCTGTGTAGTAAGACTGAGATGCCTGGGGCTGTTTAGAAGATAAGGCCAAGAAGGGACCTTATCAACATCTGAGGGGTGGGTGTCAAGATGAAGGTGCTAGTCTCTTTTTGATGATACACAGTGATAGGACAAGGAACATGTACAAGCTATAGCACAAGTGGTTCCACCCCAACATGAGTAGATAGTTCTTTACAGTGAGGGCAACGAAACACTGGACCAAGCTGCACAGAGAAGTTGTGGAGTCTCCTTCTCTGCACACTTTCAAAATCTGCTTGGATGCATTCCTGTGCAGCCTGCCCTGGCCAGAGGGTTTGGACGCAATGATCTCTGGAGGTCTCTTCCGACCCTTAACATTCTGTGATTCTGTGAATTTTCCCAACAATGTTATAAATTCTTGTAGGGATTTCTCACCTTTTCCTTTGATACTTCTGGTAATTAGTATTTTGGGAGAAATAGGCAGTGAAGTTCATGGGCTTTCACTAGGATGGCCTGCAGTTGCTCTTCTCATTCACACTGTACAGCATTTGGTATTAAACAAAAAAAAAATCTACTTATTACTTGTGACTAAGTTTTACAGAAGTACAGGAAAAAACCTTGTCCCAAAGGAAAAATTATTCAAGGAGTCAGATATAGAAGAAAATGTATAGTTTTGTGTTTTCATTTCAATATGGAGACAGCAGCTAGAAGACTGGCCCCAAACCATGTAATCTAGGGCCAACAGTTTGAGGCCAGTGGCATCAGTGCAGTAACCATGGAATCAAAGAATGGTGTGGGTTGGAAGGGACCTCCAAAGGCCGTCTAGTCCAGTCAGCAGGGACATCCTCAACTAGATCAGGTTGCCCAGAGCCCTGTCAAACCTCGCCTTGGATATCTCCAGTGATGTGGCCCCAACCACCTCCCTGGCAACCTGTTCCAGTGTTCCCCCACCCTCATAGTAAAGAACCTGTTCCTAACATTCAATCTAAGTTTACTCTTCTCTAGTTCAAAGCCATTGCCCCTCATCCTATCACTGCAGGCCTTTGTAAATAGTTTCTCTCCATCCTTCTTGTAGGCCCCCTTCAGGTACTGGAAGGCTGCTATTAGGTCTCCCCAAAGCCTCCTCCAGGCTGAACACTCCCAGCTCCCTCAGCCTGTCATCATAGCAGAGGTGCTGCAACCCCCAGTCATTTTCGTGGCCCTCCTCTGGAGCCGCACTCTTGCACGTCAGTGTGTGCCTGTGCCAACAGACACTATTTCTAGATGCACTTTCAGATAATTTCTGCTAATAAAGTACTGTAAAAATAACACACAACATGTTTGCCCCATTAAATTAAGTAATCCCTCTACACTTAAATGCTTGCAATTCTTTGTGTGGACTTTCAGATTGATCCCAATATTGAAAACAGAAGATTACTGATATATGCATTTGCTACCAGCTTAGCAATGGTTTTTCACCTTCCTGTACTATCAGAGAAAAAAAAATATGGTGGATTCACTCTCTGATTCCTCAATTTAGGAGCAGGTGTGGATCTGTTGAAGGGTAGGAGAGTCCTGCAGAGGGACCTTGACAGGCTGAATGGGTGGGCAGAGGCCAATGGGATGAGATATAACAAGGCCAAGTTTTACACTGGCCACAACAACCCCAAGCAATGCTACAGGCTGGAGAGAGAGTGGCTGGAGAGCAGCCAGGCAGAAAGAGACCTGGGGGTGCTGGTAGATAGTAGGTGAAGATGAGCCAGCAGTGTGCCCAGGTGGCCAGGAGAGCCAATGGCATCCTGGCCTAGATCGGAACAGTGTGGCCAGCAGGACAAGGGAGGTTATTCTTCCCCTGTACTCAGCACTAGTCAGGTCACACCTTGAGTCCTGTGTCCAGTTCTGGGCCCCTCAATTCAAGAGAGATGTTGAGATACTGGAACATGTCCAGAGAAGGGCAATGAAGCTGGCGAGGGGCCTGGAGCACAGCCCTGTGAGAGGCTGAGGGAGCTGGGGGTGTGCAGCCTGGAGAAGAGGAGGCTCAGGGGTGACCTCACTGCTGTCTACAGCTACCTGAAGGGAGGCTTAACCAGGCAACCAGCAACAGAACAAGGGGACAAAGTCTCAGGTTCTGCCAAGGGAAATATAAGTTTGATGTTAAGAGGAAGTTCTTCCCAGAGAGAGTGATTGGCACTGGAATGGGCTGCCCAGGGAGGTGGTGGAGTCGCCGTCCCTGGAGATGTTCAAGAAAAGCCTGGATGAGGCACTTAGTGCCATGGTCTAGTTGACTGGCTAGGGCTGGGTGATAGGTTGGACTGGATGATCTTGGAGGTCTCTTCCAACCTGGCTTATTTTGTGAATTTGCATGTGAAAAAAAAAGTAAAAACTATGCTGGAAGCACACTTCTCTTTGTGACATCCCTGGGTTGTAATGAATAAAACATTTCTGCATGCAGTCATTTGATTATTTTTAACTGAATGAATTTTCATAAGAAAAACTGTTTTAATTCACCGATTTAATTAATCCAGACCCACCTGCAGAAACACAGGAGGAGAAAAATATCTTATGATTTTTACATCTTGGAGCATAATAATTTTGTAAAGTAAATGCTGGGTTTCAAAACTAAGACTTTAAAAGCCACCTTGTCTTGTTAAATTAGTGTTGTCAGCTACACAGCATAAGCTGTATGTAATTTTTGCTTTTTATTTCATGTTGTTGCAAAAGAATCATTGGCTAAAACTTGCTGAAAAGCAACAAAACTAGCATGGGGAGCCCACTTGCATATCATCTCTATTCAAGAGCATTTTCATTCCATCCACAGATTCCTGTCTGTATTTCTGCAGCAGAAAATGCTGTGTTGTATGAACTGCCCCTCGTCACCAGTTATGAAAGGAGGGAATGCACAGGAAGTGACAGTAACCACGCTGAAGAAATGCATTGTGTCCTTATTCTGAAGCCCCTGAATGACCACCAAAGCATACCAGAAGGACAAGGTTGAAATGTGGGATCAGAAACCTTCAAGAAGGGTCAGGAAAAGCTAACAGCCTAAAGAAATGGAGAGAAAAGAAAAGACAAATCATTTAAGGAAGGCATCTGCAGAAAAACTGGTCAAGGCAGAGCAGCTGGAGTAAGGAGGTGAGGTCCTGGCCTGGGAGGGAGGTTCAGCATCTCTGATATAATCTTTTCAACACCAGTCTTCATCTTCTGGGACTCAAAGAAATCTCTTCTCATGGCAATGCCTCTTTCTAGCACTCCCCAAAACTGGCTTTCCTCCTCTCTTCCAAAGGGCATGATTTGCTCTTTTCAACTACCTGAAGGGAGGTTGGAGTGAGGATGAGGCCAGTCTCTTCTTGATGACAAGTGACAGGACTAGGGAAAATGGTTACAAGCTGTGTCAGGGCAGGTCTAGGATGGATATTAGGAAGTATTTCTTCATGGAAAAGGTTGTCAAACATTGCAATGGTCTGCTCAGAGCAGTGGAGTCACCATGCCTGGGGGTGTTCAAGTGGTATGTGCACCTGGTGCTTAGGGACACGGTTTAGTGTTGACTCTTCAGTGCTGAGTCAAGGGTGTGACTGGATGAACTTTGTGGTCTCTTCCAACCACATATTCTGTGAGTAACTCTCAAAAATCCTACTGATCTTGAGAAAATGCTACTAAAAGGCAGCGTATTTGAGATAGCAGGGGTGGATTCACCTTGCAGACATGAGAAGAAAGGCATTTGAACCCACAAATCAAATGCTGAGCATGGTACAGGTACACTTATTGAACTTAGTAAAGAGCAACATCTTAAAGTATGAACTTTTGAATATGAACTTCGAGTATGAGAGCATCATCATCATCAGGGTGATAAAATGCTAAGTGTCTAATCATCAGAGAATCTTGGGATGGTTTGTATTGGGATCTTGGAAGGGATCTTAGTGATCATCTAGTTCTAACTGCCCTGCCATGGGCCAGGACACCTTCCTCTGAATGAGTTTGCTCAAAGCTCCATTCAGCCTGGCTTTGAACGTTTTCAGGGATGGGGCATCCACAATCTCCCTGGGCAACCTGTTTCAGGGCCTCACCACCTTCAAAGTAAAGAATTTCTTCCCAGTGGTACAATCATCTGTGCTTTCTCCCCCTCTACCACACAAAGTAGAAATAAGAGGAAAACGTGGACATGACGGGTCACAATCCACGGTAGTTTTGCCCTTCCTCGAGACTGAAAATCTTAGAAGGGCTTATTTCTTGTTCATCTGAGAAGTCAACACTATCCCAAGAGAAACAGGCAGAAGCACAGAAAGTTAAGAATTTGAATGCTAGATGTACTTTAGAGGTAAGACAGCCCCACAGGATGTCTCCAAGCATAACTCCAGTACAGAGCCTTTGGTACTACTGCTAGCAGGGTGACTGCATTGCCAGGTATGTGCAACCGATGTCATGACCACTCATGGTCATGATTTATTTAACCTTAGTCAGAAAGCTCTCTGGTCACAGCTCAGGAGGTAAATCACTATTACTTAAGTTGTTTTAACAGCTGTACACTGCAGTCCATGCACTGTCCCCCATGCACTGGGGACAGTACAGGCTGGACAAAAGACAACCCTTTTCTTCAGCATACATTTGTGACTCTGCTAATTTTTACTTACTACAGCATTCCAAACATAAATGTGTGGTCATTTCCAGAAGTTACTTTACAAAACACATTACAGGATTTACTAATAAAATTAACCTTTACCAATTAATTATGAGTTTTACATAACAAAGAACTACTCTGTTACAGTATGTTACTTGTCTTCATTTACCTTCCTGCTTAAGCTTCTGAAAAGTGTGGCTGAAATTGGTAAGAGCTAGACCATAACATCTCCAATTTCATTTTCTAGGCAATAAGGATTTCTGTTTGTCCATCACAGCAGCCCAAAGATGAGCTCACAGGTCCAAGGTATAATTAAAATTTGATGGGAAGAAGAAAGGAGGGAATCTTAAAGAGAGTTCCAGCATCATTTAAATACTCTTCTCTGAGTTCATCAAGGGAAAACTCATTTCAAAATTAGCACATCAGAAGTTAGTAGTTATTAAATTAAAACACAGTATTAATTAAAAATCAGATTCCCTTGCAAATATATGGTAGGCAGGTCCTCCCTGGGTAGCAAAATGGGGAAGTACTACAAGAATAATGAAGTTTGAAGAAGAAACTCAGAAGGTCATCACAGTAAGCCTGAAAACAAATATGCAAATAAGAATCCTTCACTTCAGAGTCATTACTTTTTTGTGTGCTCTGAATCAGTAGAATTGCATTCTGCACTGACATGATGAAGTGGGTCCAGAGGAGGTCCATGAAAATGATGAGGGGATTGGAGCACCTTTGCTGAGGACAAGCTGAGGGATCTGGGGTTGTTTATCCTGGAGAAGAGAAGGCTCCAGGGAGACCTAATAGCAACCTTCCAGTAACTGAAGGGGGCCTACAAGGATGGAGAGAAACTGTTTACAAAGGCCTGCAGTGACAGGATGAGGGGCAATGGCTTTGAACTAGAGAAGAGTAAACTTAGACTGGATGTTAGGAACAGGTTCTTTACTATGAGGGTGGGGGCACACTGGAACAGGTTGCCAGGGAAGTGGTTGAGGCCCCAACCTTGAAGATACTCAAGGTGAGGCTTGATAGGGCTCTGGGTAGCCTGATCTAGTTGAGGATGTCCTTGGTGACTGTGGAGTGCAGGGAGGGGATTGGACTAGATAACCTTTGGAGGTCCCTTCCAGCCCAGACTATTCTATGACAGGCATAACCAAAGTCATCATCTTCAGTTTGGATGGAGAGAGGACAGTTTTACATGTGCACTGGAACGCAGTGCAGTTACAAAGACATTAGAAGTTTTCATGCATGGAGCCAGGGATGGAGTGTGGCTTTCGGTATCTGAAGAACTCACGGGAGAGAAGCCCACAAGGGGGAGACTTAGTTTCTTACACCACTATCAAATTATAAGATGCTCCATTAGCAATAGCCTTCAGTTCTGCAGAAAAGCCCATCAAAGCAGTACCCCTCAGAGGCTAAAACCAACATTTGCCACCTCTTGGTTTCAATTATGTGTGATTTCATGGAGAAGGAGGAGGACAAGGCAATCAAGAGACACAACAGTACCATATGTTTGCAGGTCACAAAGCCATCCAGGCAGCACAGGCTGTTTCTGCGACAAGTTTCTATTTCAGGGTTTGATCCTATTAGACATTGGTGCTCTTAGTAATAAAGCTATTAAGGCATCTGAAAACCAGAATATATCACTGACAGGAGCGAAAGGACAATGAGATCTTTTCTAAATTCTTGTTCTGATTGCCACTGTCCCCCAAAAACAAGGCAATAAATACTTCTAATGGATAATGATACTTTTAATACCCTGTTAGTCTTTTTCAGCTGTGTCTGAACATCCAAAGGCATCGTGAACTGTGGGAATGAAGGTCAAATGCTCACACACTGCTTGTTATTATTCCCTCTTGCATTGCATTCCCACAGTGCCTTAAGCACCAAACTAAAGCTGAGTAAGACTAAGTTTGAACCCCCCTGCCAAATAAGCTGCTGGTAAAGGAGAAGAGGTTTCCTCTTGTGAGTGGAAGATGACAATTCTGGTTTTGTAAGGGTACTCTATGGAATGATGGTATTTTGTTTCACATACTGAGTGGGAGTGGGTACTGTTTGGCACAGGTTGCACACCAACTGCTCGTCTTTGGAAAAGCCACCCTCCTGATGGGTGGATGAGCAGATCTCTCCATACCTGGGGAAAAGCCAGAGAGGAAAATCTGGGTGCACTGACAGTTTGGGTAATACTTCTGAATCCATGCTGAAATCTCAGGAAGCCAAACAATTAAACACTTGACTCCCTCAGACCAAAAAGGAAATCACAGGCCTAATCCTATTAGTGCCTGTGAAATTCCCAGACCAAATGTTAGCTCCAGAAGTTGCTCCACTGAGAGATCCCTTTGAGAGCAAGAGAAAAAAAAAAAAGCCTTATTGCTTCTGTGCAATTTGTTCTCTCTAACCACATTATTGCATTGGAGTTAACTACAATAATTTATGTTCCATTATATGAGGTACTTAGTTCAGATAAGCCAACTGCCTTCTTGTATGGGTGCCAGGGAAAAAAAAACAAGTTTGCAGGCTGTGGCTCTGGGCTGGGGCTGGTGGTGGGATGTTACTTGTTTCTTCCCATCGGACAGGGAGCTAAGCCTGGTCTGGGCAAATCCCCTTTCCCAAAACCAGAGTTTTACTCCATGGCATATCATTGTGTCTTGTCCACACACAGCTGAAGAATATCCAGAAGCCCTTTCAGAAGCGTTTCTTGGTGGTTTGAGGGCTTTTCCATCTTTCAGCGAGCCACTATTAATCAGATAATACATATGGCATTTGCTAGGTAAACTCTCTTATCATGCTCAATTGGTGAGTGTTGCTCTGAACCTACCTGCTAGCAGAGAGAGCAATGCTTCCCCAGGCTTCTGGCAGAATATGCCACTGTAACTCCAATCAATACTCTGTACTGAAAACCTTCAATTTCTTAAAAAGAGAAAAAAGTTAACATAGACTTTTAAAGTACAAGAGACTTGGAATAACGCTTTGTACACAGTGGGAATTAGGCAGTGTAGTGGGGCACTCCAAATCCCTTCTTCCCCCACCTCCATCTCTGGAGGTTTGAATGGAGGCAGAAGGTGGCATGAAACTGCTTTACCCACCACACCTTGCAGGCTTGAAGGGGGAACAGCAACAGACGCCCTTGCCACAGGTGACTGATTCACGGGAAAGCCTCTGCTGGAATGGGCTGGTGAGCGTCTGGATTCTTCGCACCTAATCTGCATATGATAACAGACACGTTGGCTAGGAAGATTACAAATAGAGTGAGGAAAAAAGCAAGTGCAGTTCCTGCTTTCCCACCCTTCTGTGCTCTAGTACTGCTCTTGCACAGTTCATTCTGCTCCCCAACAAGTTTCTATTCAAGAGAGAGCTGCCAGTGGCACCGGGACCTGGCTTCACTTTGGACCCCTGCATCCTGGCTTCCTGCTGGAAAGACCCTGCCTCTGTCTCTGCTGTAAACTCTTCTTCCCTGCACTAAGACAGCACCTCTCCATGATCTTTGCCTCATGGAAGCTGTGTCTACAGACATTTTGCCAGGTTTTATTGACAGTGGACTTAATGCCACATGGATCCATGACTGCGTTATAGCTTGCTGTTTCAGAGGCTGCTGCAGAGATTCAGCAGGGACAGTCTTGCAGCTTAGCCTTTTCCACTCTCTGATTTTCCTCTGCCTTTGCCCATAAGCATCCTTGTGAAGATTCCTGACCGAATTAGAACCTGTAGATAAAATTTAACCAGGTTTTTATATAGTTTAGGGACAGGGGTTTGGGGGAAAATAAAATAACTATATTTTTGTAATTCCTGCCTTGTCAATTAATCCCTAACCAAAGCAGGCAGCTATGTGCCGAGTGCATCATAAGAGGCCCAAAGCAGCAAAACAGGGTAACAGACCTAACAACAGGAGAGAGCTTGGTCTGTCCATTCAGGAATTTCCCTTATGCCTCATTTTTGTGCAACTGCTTACAGGAGTGCCTTACCGCTGAACAAAAGCCCACCTGTGCATAACACAAGTTAGCTACCTTTGCTCATTTGCAGAAGTTGTGTGAAGCGAGGAGTAACTGCAATGGGAAGGATTTCCTGGATTTCCCCCTGGCAAGCCTCAGGAGATCAGCTCAGCTGTGGCACAGCAGACTCCACTTTTGCAACCTGCACTTCAGCTTTGCTGCACAGGGTGCAGAAGACAGTAGCTGTTAAGTCTGCAGTCCTCATCTACTGTTCTCACTTGCCTTCAAATAGGTTAAGTGTAACTCTATCAGCAGCATGGGACGATCTTCTGGCTGCTCATCCCTAAGGAGACAATTACACACACGCCAGTCACTGTCATCATCTGAACAGGATTTAGTTCAAATAAACTCATCATCCTACATGTCACTATGCAAATGAAAACATTTGGCAGCCAAACAAGGTGAAGGGTCCATATTCTCCTTCATGAGTCCTGCCTGGCTGATTATCAAATGTAGAGCTTCCACAAGATGTAATAAGGCACAGCATTGTCCTCCTTTCTGTAAACCAACTATGAAAAGGCTTACGCTTCCTGGAGTCGTGGGAAAAACAGAATGCCAGGGGAGTGCCTAAACCACTGCCATGAGAGCCTTTTCTCCATAGGCTGGAAGAAAGAGCATACTTCAGTATATCTGCGTGACAGAGATCTACAATTAAAAGCCTAATCTTCACTGTATAAGTTTTGCTGCAGCTGAGTTTAAGATGGGGAAAAGGAGAGGTAGCACTTTCCCACTTCTGACAAGGAGTTTTGAACTGATGGGAAGGATAGAACAAACAGCATTTTCCTGAACATCCGTGTAGAGTTTGTACATTATTGCAGTCAAAGGTGGAAGATTCATGCATGCTCTTAAATCCTGTCTAGCTTCGTCCGCCTACCGATCTACCCCATAAATGCAAATTCACTGGACAAGTAAATAAAAGAGGCATCATAAGACAACTAGCCCACTGCTGAATTCAGCTTTTGCAGTTGTTGCCCCCTACATAAGCAAGACGAAAACCAAAAGGCAGTTCACATCAAAGTCAGTGCAAAGAGAAGAAAACCAATCTGTCATCAAAGGCAGCTGTGCTCTGTACTGTGTTCTTTACAATTAGCCTCCTGGAAGCCTGCTCCTTGTATCCTATCAGTGACATGCCCAGAGTCTGTGCAGAGGCATTTACCACCGTCAGCAAGGTAGCATCTGCCTTTGGTAGTCTGCTCTCCAGCAAGTATCTTGGTAAGCAAAGTGCTTTGCCTTTCCAGCAGTGAGTAGGAATTTCTGCACCAGTCACACTACCTTAGGCAGCACAGCTCCAGCCCTAGCAGGCTCACATAGAACACACAGCAATCCTGCCCCTTTAGAACACACCTTTATCACAGTAGGAACATGATGATGATGATGATTGCATTACAGAGGATATTTATATATCTATGTTAAATGACTATCATATCATACAGGATATTATTGTAGCTGACCAATAAACCCCTGGAAGGAAAGAAGGCTCCAGGGAAGTGAGTAAGGGCAATGTGCCTGTGAAGCTCAGGCAGGAATGTGGGGTGTGACAGATCACAGCTGACCCAAACAAACTGACTTCAGTTCACCACAAAGGGGTCTGAAGAGCAGCTTTTATTTTAGATATACAGCTATCAACAGTTGAGTGGATCACCTGGTGGTGTAAACATGTCCCTGACCTAAGCACAGCGTGAATGACTGCATAGCTCAGCTCCAGGTAAGAGTATAAAACCTAACAAAAGAACACTGAAAGAGAGGAAGAGGCTTGAGCTGTCTTCAATCCTCATGTTCATCAGTGACGAGGGATGCAAAGCATCATGACATTGAGCACATTAGGAATCAGTGATGGAGATCACGTTGGCATTGTGCTTGAACCGTGTACTGCCACTGCAGCAGTCTGAGTGTAATTCACATTTGTATTGTCTTGTGCTTTCAGTACAATCTGTATCATGATGCTAAATCAGAAATCCCATATAACAACAACTGCCTTGCAAATAAATAGATATTAAATATTACATTCTTCACATCTGGGTTATCTAAAAGTACCCAGTCAGAGGGTTTTAGACTCTTGACATACATATCTGTAAGTTCATGGATGTGAATCCACAGGTTGACAAAATCCAGAGGAGCATTTCATTAACCCATACCACAGTCATTAAGCGTCTATCTATAAAAACCTGTTACACTTAAAGTTTGGTTGAATAGACACAGTCAGTTTGCCAACTGCACCAGGAACACCTTCCAGTTTTAGATGCAGAATGTACATTCACCTGTTCTTCCTCACAAAAAGCCCTCTGTCCAACATAATTGCAGTAGTACATCTGCAACATGAATTCACTCCCATTGCAGCAGCTGATTGTGTCTAGTCCCGAGGATATAGCAGCATTTTTACAGAATTCCAGGCTGTTTTCCCAGATATATTAATGTGATATTACAGTGAAATAAGGAATCTGGAAGTGCTACATGCAGAAATCACCACTACCACCACAGCCAATTTCCTACTGTGTTTGCAAGAGAGAGGGCGTTTAAGAGGCTTCCACAACCTAGGTGCTACTGTGGACTGCTTAGCATAGAAATAAACCACCTAACAACATTCCCTGTGCCTTCAAGTTGCAAATGTTTTCTTCCATGTCCACAGCTACCCTACACAAGGCTGGCTGTCAAACCTTCTGGTGCTATGTTGCTCTGTTAACCTGCCCTATATCACACTGCCAGTTGCTGCTGCTTCTCCAGTACACGTAGCAACAGGAAGCAGCTCAGGAAAGAGGACTTGCAGAAGGGCAAGTAAATAGGCCATGAGAGAAAAGATACCTCTGAGGATGAGAATTAGCAACAGTATTATCTCTTGTGTAGCACATGGCAAGTCAACACACATTAAGGAACAGATCTCATCAGCTACAACTTTGCTTTTCACGGTTTAGCATTTGCATGCATGTACTAATGATCATAGTATCTTAAATTCATTCTTTATTATGCTATATTCATAATAAAAAATAACCCATTCATATTAAAGCTGAAAAAATAATAGTCCTAGAACAGAGCATTAAAAATTTCAGATCAAAATCATCAGCCTTTAAAAATGAGTGATGGATCTGAGGAGATTAATTTAGTGGAGGCACAGAGATAAGAAAAAGCCACATTTGTGCAAATCAGGAGTTTCTGTACTAGAAGTTTCTGCTTGTGCACTCTTCGAATTGGAACTCATCCTCTCCAGAAAAAAAGGTCTGCCCATACTGCGACACATGGTGCAACTCATCTGTCATTTTAAGGCAGCTCAGCACAACCTGGAGTATTCGAAGGAACAAAACATCACAGAGAGGAAAACCTACAGCAAAACCCAAGAACTGGGTGCTTATAGTCTGGCAAAGAGATGACAGAGGACTGTGCTCTTATCACCTGCCTGTCATTTTTTGCAGACACAAATACCCTAAAGAAGTGCTAACGTGACAAGGGACAGAGGCAGGCCAAGGATATACTAAAGGTAGAAATTGCAGAGATCCACTCCTGTTGGGCAGTCTTCTGATAAAAATATGGGGAAGGGAGCAAAAATGCCAAGTTATCTTCCAGTGGATCTAGTTTGCTTTCAGGACTGCATGGTGTTAGCGTTCAGCTGAGGAATGGGGATGGTCTTTATCTTCTAGGGAAAAACAGAAACTTAAAAAGATGTCAGATTTGAAAAACTGCTTTAATCTCCAGCATCTAAACATACAGCCAGTTTACTCTGATGGAGGCTCAGCTGCTTAGATTATACAGCTTTGGGTTTACTTTGGAGGACTATTCAGGAAAGGAACACCCATCCCTATATCTCAGTCACTTGGAAAAGCCATGCAAAACTCCAAACACTGTTTCTCCAAATGTTATGGCACTGCACTGCACTATCCCTCCATAGTTCTACATGACTGTGCAGTGAACAGGTTAGGTTCTTCTTTACTCCCCGACCCCACAAATGATCCACTCAAATTATTGCTGCAGACACATGGCCCTCACATGGATCAGTCTGCAGGACTGAGACCAAAAAAGCATAAATGGAAATAAAACCAAGCAAGGCAAAAAAAATAAATAGCCCTTAGTGCATATTTAGTTACAAAAATCAGAGTAGCAAGTAGGCAGAGGATGCAGAGCTCCCAGTTAACATTATTGGCTACTCAGTAACATGACAAAACAGCCAGGCAATTGCCCTTCTTCATTCAAGCACAATTAAAAAGCCCTCTGAGGCAGTATATTGTCTACAAAAATCACGTACAGTAAAAAGAAGCAACTGAAAGCATGAACGAGATTCTAATAAACAGTACCTTCACACAGCCAAAGCTATTTTATTTTACAAGGTAAGTCCTTTTGCATTCATCTTTCTCTGAAAGCCCAGTAAAAAGAGCAGGAACTGCTGAAGTGAAATTGAGAGACAACTTACAAAGTAACAGTTGCATAGCACTGCAAATCTGCGTTATTTGTTGTGGGCACAGATCTTAGTAGAAACTACGGTAGGTGACAGGGCTGACTTTTCTTAACAGCTTCTTGTGTTTAAACCAGATTCAGACACATCTTTTCCAGATGTCATAAAAGCAAGTGTAAGAAATAACTGTAAAAATGTACAAAAATATATACAAGTGCACAGTAAATACATACCCTGTATACAGCTTAATTACTCGTTAGATTTGGCTAATAATGATCACCTGGTACTTAACACTTCCCTTCAAAAGCCACGTTTGTAACAAATCCGTGGGTTGAGGATGGTGAGGTTGTTTCAGAGAGAAGATTTTAAAGCTACAGTACTTGCTGGTGATCGTTAAGGACAGAGCGATGCGCCAGCTGACAGTGGCTGCCTGGTGTTCAGGCGAGCAGCATTCAGTTGTCACAACGTACAGCTCTGACAAGGCTGAAGCAAAGTAATATGAAGGGACACAGCTTGGCTCTCTGCACAGATGCACATGCACACAATAAAGAAGGTCCATAGAACCAGCTCATGCCCCGGGGGGAGACGGCAATTAATTCCCAGATTAGCCTCTGCTGCCCACTCTTGCTCCCCCTGTAGATTAGATTTTAGTGTGATTAGTAAATAGATTGGTTTTGCTTGGAAATGCCCATCGGCCAGAAAGAAAAAAACACCACCAAGAGAAAAGTTATGTAAGACTGCAAATTGGTGGTGGTATTCCCACACTAAAGAATACTCCCAATTCAGATTTTTAAAAGCACTATGATATTCTGGTTTCTGCTAAAGCATCTTTGAAAAACACACTTCCCCTTAAAAAGATGAAACACAGCTTCTGCTAACGTAAAGCTTCTTTGAAATAGACAGTCACCTGCACTTAAGTACTCTCAACAGTGAAAGTGCACAAAATTAACTTCCTTCACAGTCCCCAAACCTAGAGGTATTATATTTAAAACAATATAAGCAGCTCCCCATAAATCTAGAGAGGCTGGAGATAAGAGAAACATGACATGTTTGCTGTCCAGATGTCGATTCACCAACTTTCCAATCCCAAAGTGTGAAACATTATCATGAGTTTTCTGGCGGCTACTACCTGTGATGCAGATACTGTAAAACTGTCTTCCAGAAACTTTCCCCTCAAAACCACAGCAGGTAAACAACCCCACAACCAACAATCTGTTAGGATCTTGATGCAGAGATTGCCGAGAGGATCAGATAAAGTATCCAAGATAAGCAGGGGGGAAGTGTGGCAGAATAAGTGTTGCTATCTGCAAGACAAATTCTGATCCAAATCATATGAACATGGCAAGGGTTACCTCGTTGTCAGAGGGAGGTTTCACATCTGTACTGGCATCAGAGTTTGACTGCCCCCACACACATTTATCTCTGGTTCCAAACACCCTGGCAATAGCTCCATTTTCTTGGGGCAAGAATTTGGCTAGATCTGTCTGTTCTTGCTCCTTCCAGTCATGCACCTTGCAGCTTTCAGCACAGCTGTCACCTGCTTCAGAGCCCAGCTTCACTCAGCAGTGGCAGTCCTGGAGCAGCCCATTAGGGACCAAAGGGTTCAAAAAAATGGAAATGAGCAACTGTGACAACCCAGGTCCAAGTGCAGATTCATTGTTACCATTACAGGGATGGGCTTCCTTCTGCAGGCATAAACCAGAATGTGTGCAGTGATCGTCTGCTGCAAACCAGGAACTGCACACTAAGTGCCATAAAGCCCACGGGCATCCAGGAGATGATGTGAGCTGCACTGCTCCATTCAGTTTCCAAAGGGAATCTAGAAGTGGATTTTTCACTTTTATCTTCCTTGGCCTCCAGCATCTGAACAAAACACTCTTGGGTGAGATCTGACCGATCTTGGCCTTGGAGTTATTAATGCCTATTTCTCCAAAACATCAAAACAAGAGAGTATTTGTCTTCAATCCAAAACGCTGCATACTGTGAACTCAGCATTATCACAAACCCTTAGCCCCACATTCTTTAATCAAAATGAACATGAAACAAAACCAGATTTTGGGGTACTTCCAGACAGAAATGGTACCTTCAGCAATTACGAGACATACAATGACCCCCTACTTACTATCTACCATTAGCTAACAGTTACTGTTGGTAAAGATCAAGTCCCAGCTCCCTTGTATTGGTTGCATCAATGCCAGAGGTACCTGCTACCATGTAGTGATGGCCTGTGTGAGCAGGTCTGGGAAAAACTTCTCTTCCCTAATCAAACTTTTGCTCTGATGCAGACAAGCTCCATTGTTGCTTAAACACAACTGTGTTACTTCAGACCAACTGAACAGTGACAAAATATAGAAGACAAAAACCCATCTACGTGAGACAATTTCTAAAGGATTGGTAGAACTGTAAATCTCTAAGCTCCATAATCAAGCCATCTGCAGAAAATACAGGCAAGCAAATATACAGACATCAGTGATAGAGACAAGTAGTGTCATGTGGAAGTGAGCAGACACTCACTTCTTCCATGAACACTAGGCAATTAGGACAAAGGTAGCCACCATATTCATTGGTCATCAATTCAGTGTAAAGCCCTTCAAGATAAGTTAAAGCAGAACAAAGGAACATTGCCCATGCTCTTTGTGACAGAGAGATTTTGCTCACTGATGCAAAGTCAACTGCAAGAGCGCATCCAGCCCACAATGAGCCACGAGCTCTGGATACCAGTTATCTTCAGCATCAGCTTTTTGTGCCTTCCTAACTGACAGATGCTACAACGCCAGCAGCCTCTGAGCTCTCCCACTGGCTTCTTAGACATTATGTCAAGGGAATGCTACCTTGGAACTGCAAATCTGACTTTGAGAGCAACGTCATTTTTCTTCACGACAGTGACAACTGCTGCCAAGGCCGAGAGCACAGCATCTGTCCAAGTTACTCTGAGAACCATTCATCTTCAGAGTCAATGCTGAACTCTGGCAAGTCAATACCGGAGAACACTGTATTTAGTCTAAACAGCCAAGCAATAGATGAAAGCTCTGACAGGTGGAGAAAGAAAACTCTCCTACAGCTTCAAGTTTATTAAACCTACCATGTTTGTAAAGCAAAAGACGGGAAACATGATAGATTTTTGTTTATTATTGCTCTTAAAGGGCTTGGTAGAGAAATATACAAGCTATTAGACCAGAAGAAAATAAGATATAAAATCTATGCTTGCTTTTCCAATCCAAGCCACTTGCTAATCTTCATTAGTGACATTAACTTCAGCTATTTCCAGTCACTTTAATTTATATACACTCTGTGCAGGTGTGTGCATGTGTGTGTATAAAACCCCCTATTTGGGGAGAGAAAACTCAAAATTTGTGTCGGGTTTTGTATTGGTTTGTGCATTGCTGTGTATTTCAGTTTTCCAAATCATTACTGATATGTTCAGAAGAGCAAAATTTAACTGATGATGCATTTACTATAGTTTCCAAAAAAAGAAATATTTACTAGTAAGTTCTGACAAGAAAATACGAAATGCTGATTATTCTCCCCTTGATGTACATGCACTAATCCCATGATTCTGAATAGGGAATTACATGCACTAAGAGGAGAAAAGAACCCCATAAAGAGAAAGGCTATTCACTCCCTTCTCCCTTAAGCATCTCCCCTCTTCTTAGCATTAAGAAGGGATTTATTTTGTTAAATTTTTGTCATGCCCATTAATATACTGCTCAAAATATAAGTATAAAACAGTCAACTGTCAGCCTGCTTTGCAAGCCTCATTCTGCTAAGCCAGTACAATTTATATTTACTCAATATCATTTTCAGGAAGCAAGTATACAGCATTTATACCACCTTTCTAAGAAGCAAGAATTATATCCATTACTGAATTACTTAAAATAAAGAAAACAAATCTCACTGCTTTTAGTCCTCAGGTTAAAAAAACCCAAACAAACAGGGAGAAGTCAGAGCATTTGGAAGTCTAACCAGATTTAAAGACAAAGTACAAAAACATCCAACAAGGAAACTACTCATGGCTAGGCTGCTCTCCTCAGTTCCCAAAGCACATTCCAAATTCCACTAAGACTAACAACAGTTTTGTGTCCTCCATCTTAGGGAAGGTTTATTGAGGGGATGAAGATGACAAACTAGAGCTGGGGCTATGGGTACAATGATTCAGTGAGAATGAGTCTAACAGGAGACAAGACAACATAGGTCATCCTTCAAATCCTCTTGTTGAAAAGACCACAACTAAAAATCAAGTGCATGACAGAACAGTGATTAATGACCCCAAGTAAAATATTTTTTCCAAGTTACAAATTTGCTCTTCCAGTGTTTGAAAACAGAAAAATCTGTGAGAGAAGAGGTTACATTCCAACAGTTAGAGTAAATATGGAAAAATCATTACTCTCTTATCTTGGTTACTAGAGCAAAGATGAAAATAATGACCAGTGGTTTGATAAGATCTGCTCCTCACAAAAGTGAGAAAAATATTCTAGTAACAGCTGGGTTAAAAATACAGGTCCCAAGGGTCAAGCTCCTGCCCTCAGCTGTAGTTGTGCACCCTATGTCACCAACTTCTGAGTGTAACCAAATGCAGATTGTGGCCTTCAGACTTGGACATACAGGTAGTTTCTGTCTGCTTGCAAACATTTCTCCAGCAATCTACAAATATCTCAAAATGTGCGTTTGTATAAAAGAAAAAGGAAAAAAAGAAACCCAAAGCACCCACCCCCCCCAACCAACCAACCAAAAAGAACATGTACAGTCATGATTCTGATCTCTAATTTTTCAATGCAAAAACCCAAAGGTCAACAAGCAAAACTAAAGATACTGAAAATCCCTGAAGAGGCCCCATAGTCTTCCTAATGCTCAACAGCACAGCTCACCTTGAAATATACTTCACAGTAACATCTAAAGCGTAACCAAGTAGAAAGTGCAGCACACCCTATCATTACAGCACATAGGATGAGATCCTGGCCCCATTTAAACTCCTCTTTAAAACTCTCATTAAAAGTTCAAGAGATGCCAGTATTTGAAATCTGACTGCTACAGATGTCTTCTTTTCAAGTTTTTGTGAAGGAAGACATTTTGAAAACCATTGTGCTGATTTCTGCTGCTACTGAGAGAGGCTGGCTGAACTGGACTTTGGTGATCAGAGATGCAAACAGAAATAAAAGGAGGAAACACTAGGACAAATTGAATAAATTTCCTTCTTCACACAACTCTGAATCCCACGGACACCAGCAATTCAGAAAGCAAAACGAGCCCAAACAGATTCAGAACTATCATACCTGTATGATGTGAAACAGGGCAAACACTCAAGACTAAAATAGTATTTGAAATTGAACAGACTTGAGCAGCTGGCAGCAGAGATGATGAGAAATTTATACTGTTTTAATACTAGTGGATCTGTTCTATGGGATGTGCTGATCAGTAACACACTGCTTCCAAATTCCTCTCTCCATTCTCTTGCATTACAGAACTTCTAAGACCTCGCCTGAAAATAAAAAAGTACCAGTGAAATACACAAATAGGATTTCACCTCTAGCCATGGCAACACAACCTTTCCAAAATGACTCCAACCCAACGAATATCTGTCAATTGAAGATTTTTTTTTTCCTGGCTCATTAATAAAAAAAGTTGGAAATCAACAAACATTATGTTGGTTTTAGCAAGAGGAAACATTCAATGGCTCCTGTAGTAAAAGTGAGTGTAGTGCTCTTGACAGAAACCAGCACACTCAGTCATCTGAAGATGCATGTGGCTATAAGCCAATGCTCTCTTTCTCCCTCCACCTCCCCAAGTCCCAGACCCAAGCAAGAAAAATTAGTTTCTTCTTCCACCCCACCCCAGATTTTCTCCCATAGTTTGGCTATAGTAACCCTTAAACAGGCAGAAAAGTTGATGCGTTCTCTTCAGTTGATGCCTCCAACTTCTTCATTCTTGGCTCAAGTTTTATTCATTATTATTAGTCATCAGTTATTAAGAAAAAGATAGTTTCTAAGTGTTTGTTGTTGGTTTGTAACTGAAGTTAATGGGATACCATAGTCTGGTTATATGTGCTGAACGGCAGCTGTCAGTTATTCCTTTTTCTTGAATTCTTGATTGCCATAGCTGGAGCCTTTTTCTATTTCAGTTACTCCTATCAGTCTACGAACTCCAAAGGAAGCTTTAAAACACAAGAGAGAAATGGGAGGGCATATTAGAAACAGTTTAAGCATTTAGGAAGTTAAATGAAAACACACAAGTAGAACCAACATGACTTAACCCAAGGTCTTCGGGACAGTAGTGACTACAGACCAACAGTGTGCTGTATGAGGCTGCACATGGATCACAGCTCAGATGCCACTGAAAGAGGAGGGCAACCCAGACTCAAAAATATAATTAATGTTTCTGTGTTGATTAACAGGACAGGCAGTATGAACACTGAAGTATATCCCTTCTCTCCCTGTTGGTTTTTTTCTGGTTGTTAGGGTTTTATGTTTGGGAGTGAAGGGTTGGGAGTTCTTTCTGACTTGCAGTCGGGTTTTTTTTTTTGGGTTTGATTATTTTCTTTTTAATTCACAGACAGGGTGTGCAGTACAAGTATTTTCTCTTTCAGGTACCACAATAATGGGCTACAAGATTACTTGCTACTGATTGCTATAGACTTTGCCTAAGATAGGAAGGCAAGCCTGCCTGGATTCTATTATTGTCACTTTGGGATCAGTATCCTCTTTGCTTTTATTACCTGCTCCAACAAGTCCCAGGAATGCAAGAATAAGGAGAGGTGATCCGCTTGCAAAAACTCCAAAGCCAAATGTGAAGAGAGGAGAAAGGAGAACTGTGGCCCAAAAAAGAAAGTTTAGGAGAGTCCAGGGTCTCCTAGGAGGTTTAAACTGCTGGCCAGGAAATATGCCTTCCTGATTATACATCTCTTGCAAAGCATCCTGAGAGAGAGAAGACACAAGAAAACACATTCATAATGTTTGCACTAAGTAATCCAACACTAGTTAAGTCCAGCACAACATCACGGATAGAATCTGTGACAAGACAACCATCGGAAGTTCACTGCATCCCTTCTCATCTGCTGTCATTGATTTGGGCACTGCAGCTGATCACGGAGGCTACTATACTGGCCCTCTGAAGGCAATCCTGGCTGCTATCAGTAACTGAAACCATGTCAGTTTCCTCACTACTGAACACCTACCTCTCTTCTCTTAATTGTTCAGGAACTTAGGGTAGCATCAGGCCAGAAACCCCTCTGTGCTGGATGCTTTTTTGTCCCGTTTTAATCCTAGAAAGGTCAGCATGATTTAGCAAAGCACAGCAAGGAAATGCTGAAGGAAAGCAAAGCACAAGCTAACCAGTGATAACCTCAAGATTTCAGCTCAGAGCAGTTGCATCCTAAGCTGTGCTTGTAGAGAGATGCAATCATGAAACTCATCACTGAGAGGAGTGGCATGTCCACAGTCTCCCACAGAACTTAAATCTGCTGTCAAGAAATTAACTGTCTAGGGTAAAAAGACACAAGACAAAGCTCTGGGCTGTTTGAAAGTAAGATGCATCAGTCTCTGGCAGTAGATCCCAGCGACTCTCAACTACCATGCCACAACACTGCTGCAGAGGTGTTACCAGGAGGCAGAAAGAAAATGACAGTGGAAGATGGATGAAAGCAAAGCAGAATTGCAGCTAAGAGCCAGGACTGGCTGCCCCTGACAGTTATCACTCTTCTTGAGTGCACAGAAACACCCACAAGGAAGGCAGCTTTTAGAAATGTCTGACAGAGACCCAAAAGATGAAGAATGTAAAAAGACAGTGGATTGATATTAGTCTTCCACAATTCAAGCATCTCTCTGAATCCCTTTATGCTTCCTGGCAATTTGAGACCTACTCACTAGCCAGCCAAAAGCCTCTTCTGTAGTGTTCCTTCCAGCAGTTTGAGGGATGGCTGTGTAATTATATTTCCATCTCCTCTCTCCACCCACTGAAAGAGTGTGCATTACTGAGTGCCTTAATACACTACCCCAGCAAAAGTCCCAAAAGAGAGAAAAGAAAGCAAAGTTGTTTACCTTTTCCTGGTAAAGCTTGTGAAGCCAGTTTGCAGCTTCCTTTTCATCTTGAGGGATATCTTCCAGAGGAAATCTCCTAGTTTAGTACAGAGATAAAAAAAAAGAGAAATCAGAAATAAGAAAATCCAGGTATTTGACTTCAGACCTCTACTATGGAAGATCTTCCATTCAGTGAAGGGCATATGCTACAGATAATACTGTCACTGATCACGGAGGTCTTAAATGCAAAGAAGAACTGGGACTTAAATTTAACACCCAGTTCTCCAGCTAAAACCTCCTATTCCTCAGACAAAATAAATTATACAAGCTCCTATGAATTTCAGGCAACATTAGTAAAATAAGCCTTTCCCATTCAAACACTGTCTTTCATTCACCAAAACTGCCACCAGGTGATTCCCAATGAGCTCAGACTGAAGCACCCAGAGCTGGGAAAAGCAAGAGACAAACTTCAGGGTAATTATTTGGTGTATTTTGTTAGAGAAACTTTCATTTAGGAAGAAAGTGCTGGTTAAAAAATTCACTTCATACCAGCTCTGAGGAGAACATCTTCTACAGTGACTATACCCCCTCCTTGCTTCTCCAGCCCTACAAATTCAGGCATGCTGTTCTGGGTGCACATGAAAATTATGCCCAGCGCCAGGTACTGACTTGACCTTACCAACAACAGGCACCTCTTAAGAGCCTCATTCTAGCAGTGAAGCAGCAACCAATACCCTGCATTCTTTTACTTCCTGAGACAGGCCACTAACATGCTCACAAATGCATCATCTCCTTTCTCAGTGGCACACATCTCAAGTTGGGATCAATGCAGAAATAAGCTGTTCAGTTTGTAGATGGCAGGCATACACTTCACCCTCAGCTCAAAGAGATTTTGGCAACATTTGGACCATATCAGGACTCTCTCACAGCAGGGCAGTGACTCTAGAAACAGTGATCCCAGACACAATTTGTTTGCTACTGTTCAAGGAAGGAATGTATTTATGCAGTATCCCCTTCTACTCTGCCCTGGTGAGACCTCACCTGGAATACTGCATTCAGTTCTTGGGCTCCCCAGTTCAGGAGAGACAGGGATCTACTCAAAAGAGTCCATCAGAGGGCTACAAAGATGATTAAGGGGCTGAGGAACCTGGGGCTTTTTGGTCTGGTGCAGAGAAGACAGAGAGGATCTAATCAATGTTTATAAATATATGAGGACTGGATGTCAAGGAGGAGGGGACAAACTCTTCTTAGTTGTGCTCTGTGATAGGACAAGGGGTCATGGATATAAACTACAGCACAGGAAGTTCCACCTCAACGCGAGGAGGAACTTCTTTACTGTAAGGGTCACAGAGCACTGCAAAAGGCTCCCCAGAGAGGCTGCGGAGTCTTCTTCTCTGGAGACTTTCAAAAGCTGTCTGGATACATTCCTGTGTGACCTGAGCTAGATTTTATGGTCCTGCTCTGGCAGGGAGGTTAGACTCAATGATCTATGGAGGTCCCCTCCAACCCCTAACATCCTGTGATCCTGTGAGTACAAAGTAAAGCCTTCAAGTCTGTAGCAGCAGAAGAAAGACACTCCAATACATTCCTAATAATTTCTGATCCCATAAACGAATTGAAGATGAGATTTTACAGATTTACGTCCATTAGCACTGTCAGGAGGAGCTGTCCAATTAAGATAAATAACGCTTGGTAAAAGCTCAGTAAAAAGTCATTTGCAGAAAGCTCTCTGGTGAAGTTGTCTATGCATTGCTATCACCACTAGAGGGTACTCGCAGCAGTAACATTTACTCATTTAGCTGATTCTTTTTTCTGGAGCCAGCCCAGAGAAAGACTGGATCCTCTGTAGAAAGCAAAGCCTCTTAGCGCTGCACAGGTAGCTGCATACACATATACCAAGAACAAGAGCTTGCGTGCTTCCTTGCTCCGAACTGAGCTAAGTCAAGTCAGCTGACACATTAAGGACGTGCTTAATTTCCATCAAAAAGACAGTAAAAATAGTTTCCTTATTCTCGTAGCATCTCCTCCAACACAAAGAAAAAGCTTCAAGTGAGAAAAGCAGCCTGGGAACATTAATTCGGTCCACAAAGATATATCAAATCAGAATTATCTGAACACAGCTGTTAATTCCTTGGAGCACAACTAGTAATTTTACCTGGCAGTGTCATCCTCAATAGAATTTTGTGACCCCAAACTTGTAATGACTACTGAAAACTACATTTATCTTCTTTCATCCCAATAACTCATCAAGAAATGGTTTAAAACCAACTTCCATCTCCATTAGCAAGCCATAAGATATTTAATTGAGTGCAGCTGCATTTCACAGATATACATCCATGCAACTGTACCTCAGATCTAGCTAGAATGCGACCTGCATCTGCCATCAGCAGGGAATTACAGGTGCCAACTGCCTGATCATCTGGTTTGCTAACTGGTAAGTTGTCTGCTTGCTTTCCTCATCACATATACATCTGGCAAATGTAAACAGTAAAAAGCAAATTCCTTGCAAACCAGCAATCCCATCTCTCTCCTCCTCACTTTTGTGGCCTTCTTTCCAACTGCAGAGTGAAAAGTAGTGGAAGTTGCAGCACCTGAGAACATTACGGACCACATCCTTCCCTTCCCCATCAGGGCTGCAGCACTCTGCCTCCCCTGGGATAGCACTTCTTCCACAAAATTGCTGATGCTATACCTTGACACAATGGATAATTGGTGTGATTCCTTTCAAAGGCTGTTGGACACTTTAGCAAGACACAGCTGCTTTCATTTACATATATAGCCAGTATACAGCCAGTGCCATGAATCTGCAATACACAGACCCAAAGCCAGAAGGCAAAGGTATGTGGGGAAGTAGTGAGGTGCTTGTTTGGGTTTTTTGAGGGATTTTGTTTAACTTTCTCCCCTTCTCAAAAACAAAAGTCAACCTCATCACCACCATGTAGCAATGTTTTCCAAAATGTGGGTGAAGTCCCCAGATAAACAGAAGTGAACTGTCCAAAGAACTATGGGGAAAGAACAACCAGGCTGCTGTCAGGTTCAAACATAAAAGGGAAAAGAAGCAGTTTAAGTGGAAAGGGTTGGTAGTTTTTATGATCCCAAGGATGCCTTTAAAGCAGAAGGTATTAAGGAAAAAGCAAGAAATACATATGTGTGTGCACCCGCAGATGTGTAGGTGGCTGCATGGAGCTAGGTGTTAGCAGCACTCTCTTGCCTGAAAGAGTAAGTGAAGACTGTGAAGAATGTCCCACATCATTCATATGATGTCTGAATTTCAGCATTATTTAAATTCTAATCTGCTAATCAAACCGTGTGAGAGAAGGGAAGAAGCTGGCCCAGTAAAAAGCTTTACACAACTGAGTACAAGGGACTACTGAGGTTGGACCAGGAATAGGGCAGAGCAGCTGTGTTTCTGTTCTCAGCAAAGGAGGCAAAAAGGTAGACAAGTGTCCTCACTGCACAAAGCAAGGAAGCCCTGAAACAACAGCATGGTCACATCCAGGCTTAAAAGGTCTGTCCAGTGCTCTCTGATTTGCTGGTTGACATCATGGAATCTGACATGAAAACAAACTGAAGCAGCAGGTAGAACAGAGAGAGGAGACCTTTGTGGCTTGCAGAGAAACCTGAACGACAAGGAAGAGAAGACTATAGGAAAGGACGTTTCCATGTAAAATCTGAATACACTCCAACTTGCCAAAGCATGCACCTTAGAGCTCACTTCCCCATTATATGCTCACCTTACACACATATCTGCTTCATATTTCTTTCCATAAAGAATTCCTAATAAAGATGGGTTCTTGTTTCCTCTGAAATTTAGTGTTACATCATACACTGCTGAAACTGTTGCAAAAGAAGAAAACATGGCTGTTACAGCAGCAATTATAACAACCACACTGCCAGCATCCTCGCATTAAACAGCAGCAGAGCTTTGTGTGAGCCTTGTATGAATGATGTCAGGTAGCAGAGTCATTCACTCCTCTGTGTTTACACATTATGTTTATCTGTATCAGCCACCTGACAATTCCTATCTAGGTAGCATGTGTGTTATCAAAACACAAGACAACTTAATGAACTAAGCAACAATGACACATACAAAAGGTTTATTCTTTTTTTTAAGACTGGTATCTGAGAGTTATGCAGCAATTTACAAATTAAGGGTTGACATGCTGAATGCTGATTACTGCCAACTCACTAATTGTAATAGATGTAATGAACAATCAAGTACACTATGCTGTGCTGCACAGACTACACTAAGCAATACATTATAATTAATGCAAAGAACACACAGCAGCTTGACAGTACCTGTTCCCCTGAGACACTGGACAGCAGTGGTGAAACCTTTGGTTCTGGGCAACAGATGGTATTTCAGTTTAGGCAAGCCCTTGGATTCAGCTACCTCCATACTGATTCGATGCTTGGTCTCTGTAAAACGAGTTCCTTCACAGTACAGGAGAAACTAGTACAATGACAAAAAGACAAAACCAAGCACGTCTTGAGATCTAAAGAAAATCTGTGTAAGATAAGCAGACACTCAGGCATGCACACACACTTTAGTTACCTCATTTGGTCATCAAGTATTAGGCAAAGGCACCACCTCGCAACTCATTTGCAATGGTATCTAAATTTAGCAGCACTGGTACCAAATCTAAAGTAACAAAAAGTCCAAAACATTTACTTTAAAAAAGAAAAATCTCTGAAGGCTTTAGCTGTCTGTGATGGACTAATCTACAAATCAGAGAAAGGAACCCAAATATCAGTACACAACTGCTCTAGGAAAAAACATTCATCGCTTCCTACCTCATTTAAAATTTGTACTGCACAAGCAGAATTATTCATCTGAAAACAGACTCTTTGTCTGAAAGCTCTTCTTCCTTTTTTTTCCTTCCCTTTGTATCAATTGTGTTTATAAAAAATGCTACCTTTCCCTAAAACCTTCACCATGTTCACCTTGTAAGGCACTAATCTGACTGTGGTATCCTGAGTAAATGTTGAAGAATTAAATCTGCCCATACTGACTTCAAGAGACACAAAACATCTATCTGTCCTCTTCCAGCCTCTACAGAAGCAATGCAAAGCCAAGAACAGGAAAACAAAGCCCTTCTGAAGGCCGCAGGGTGAATTTCTTTTTATCCTTTGCCTCTTTGAAAGGTAGACATCATTCCCATTGCACCAGCAAGAGAAATATTGCTGCACTTGAAGACATAAACTGCTGCATCCCAGGCAAGCAATGGAGAGGAAGAAGAGTAGGCTGCTGCTGCTCTCTCACAGCAGTATGATGCAATGCTGCAATTCAAAAGAAGACTTGTCGAATGCACTGCTATACATCTGGCATTTTTCAGTACTGTGATGGCTCACTTATTCTCTGTAGTGTAGTGCAGAATCACAGAATACATCCAGTTTGAAGAGACCTCAAAGACCATCCAGTCCAACTCTCGACCCAGCATTGAAGGGTGAACATGTCCTTAAGCACCAGGTTCACAGACTACTTCAACAACTCCAGGAAAGGTGTAGACTCCACCACTGCCCTGGACAGATCATTCCAATATTTGATAATCCTCTCTGTGAAGAAATATTTCCTAACATCTAGCCTGAACCTCCCCTGGCACAGCTTGAATCCATTTCTTATAGTGTGCACCACAAAGAGCAAATTAAAGGAACATTAAAACTGCAAAGCCTAACACAAGAGTTCAACCTACCAAAGCACAGTGAAAGAACCCCAGGGCCTGTTCTTGCAATCTTCATCTGGGGCTTGAGGGTGTGTTTGTTATGAAAACCTGACCCATCACCATGACCATGTGGTGAGATAAGATACAGAATGCAACACCATAATCTCAATCCCTGTCTGCAATGCAAGTTCTTTCTTCTATACCAAATGCTCACTCTCTGCCACTCAACAGGACAGTGATTCTTCTTGGCCAAGCATGTGAGCTAGCTACAGACTGTGCTGCAGTGCACGTATGAGAGAGACCTCATGAAGGAAGGCTAAGTAGACAGCCCTAATTGTGGCATTTAGAATGCACAAAAATTAGGAAATTGATTTACTCAAGTCAGTTCTAATCATGATTTAAATTAGTAAGCAGGAAGTCTTGATTTAAATAATCAGTGCTTACTGTCTTGCATTTATATTTTCTAGTTGTTTTCACTGGAGACTAGCCCTTGGATCTCAGTCTTAGAATCATTAAAAACACAGATCTGCAACCCAAGCACAGTCTGAAGATTTCATGAATGGTTAGATTCTTTTTAAATTTAGTTCTTTATTTTTCCAGTTCTAATCAGGAGGATATATTAAATATCATTCATAGCCACACACTCCAGCAGATTTTGAATACACTCTCCAGCTTCTTACGGTTTGGATCTTTGTAACGACAGAAAATCACAAATGACACATTCACGGTCTACCAGTTAAGGTTACTATTTCACTCCTCATTTTAATAGGCTGTACTGGACAGTATTGGAAAAACACTTAAAATGCAGAAAAAGCCTCTTAGAAATGTTTTATGAGCCAAATAATTGTACGTTACCTGCTCTGCTATAAAAGCAAACCGGTAAACTTATCAAAACGTTTGCATTCAAAGTGAGAACCAACTTGACCAACTTCATCTCTTTTTATGACCAGGTGACACACCTTGTGGATGTGGGGAAGGCTGTGGATGCAGTCTACCTGGACTTTAGCAAAGCCTCTGACACTGTCTGCCATAGCAAACTCCTAGCCAATCTGGCAGCCCTTGGCTTGGACAGGGGCACTCTGTGCTGGGTCAAGAACTGATTGGAGGGCCAGGCCCAGAGAGTGGTGGTGAATGGTGCCACATCCAGTTGGCAGCTGGCACTAGTGGTGTCCCCCAGGGATCAGTGCTGGCCCCAGTCCCATTTAATATCTTCCCTGATGATCTGGGTGAGGGGATTGAGTCCACTATCAGTACGTTTGCAGGCAACACCAAGTTGGGAGCATGTGTCAATCTGTTAGAGGGTAGGAGGGCTCTGCAGAGGCACCTGGACAGGCTGGAGAGATGGTCACGGTCCACCATGAGTGCCAGGTTCTGCCACTTCCACCACAACCACCCCATGCAGCACTATAGGCTGGGGACAGAGTGGCTGGAGAGCAGCCAGACAGAGAGGGACCTGGAAGTACTGGGTGACAGCCAACTGAACATGAGCCAGCGGTGTGCCCAGATGGCCAAGAAGGCCAATGGCATCCTGGCCTGTATCAGGAATAGTGTGGCCAGCAGGACCAGGGAAGTCATTCTTCCATTGTGCTCAACACTGGTTAGGCCACACCTTAAGTCCTGTGTCCAGTTCTGGGCCCTTTAATTTAAGAAAGATGCTGAGGTGCTTGAATGTGTCCACAGAAGGGCAACATGGCTGGTGGAGGGCTGAAGCACAGCCCTGTAAGGAGAGGCTGAGGGAGCTGGGGGTGTTTAGCCTGTAGAAGAGGAAGCTCAGAGGAGACCTCATTGCTGTGTACAACTACCTGAAGGGAGGTTGTAGCCAGGTGAGCGTTGACCTCTTTTCCTAGGCACCCAGTGACAGAACAAGAGAATACAGTCTCAAACTGCACCAGGGCAGATTTAGGCTGGACATTAGGAAGAAATTATTCATGGAAAGTGTGATTGCCCACTGGAATGGGCTGCCTGGGGAGGTGGTGGAGTCACCGTCCCTGGAGGTGTTCAAAAGCAAACTGCATGAGGCACTTAGTACCATGGTTTAGTTCATTAGAAGGGTTAGGTGACAGGTTGGACTTGACCCTAGATGTCTTTTCCAACCTGGTTAATTCTGTGATTCTGAGAAGAAGGTTAACAAGTTGATTACTACTGTGTTGCTGCAGTAAAATCTAAGCAACATTGCACATAATAAACATTGGTGTTTTGCCCCTGAAATGTGAAAATAAAAAGGCAAAGCCTAACTACAAAAGCAGATTAAAGTCTGCCATATGTTCTCTTAGAAAGCTTTTGGTTAAGTTGCAATTCCACAGACCAATGAACTTACTACTAAGAACTTTCTCTCAAAATCTCCTCCATGCACCCACCCTCCTTCCACACTCCCCTCGCTCCTCCAGAAAAGGCTTTTTGTTTTACATGTGTTTTTTAGCATATCTTGGAAAATATAGGTTAAAGTGTAAGTACTTCTTGTCACTAAGGATTTAGTAATCAGATGTGTTGTGGGTTTTTTAAAGGTAAAAGTAAGTTCAGACAAAATTAGCAAGTATTACTCAAGTCTGATTTATAAATCACCATCAAGCCTCTAATTGTCTACACAAGCTTCTGAACTGTTCCCCAGATGATTTCCCTTAACAACAGGAAAAGGGAGCATTTTATCAGCAGATCCCCAAAGACTTCCTGAAGCAGAGCACAGGTTCTCCTTGACAACACTTGAAGAAAGAAGCAAGCAGATCATCTGATACATAAATCTGCAGTGCCACATGAGTATATTTGTCACCATTTGACTTCCAGCAGAAGATACTAGAGGAGGAACTCAGCACTTACCCACATATATTCAGGATAATCAGCCAAACGTTTTAGTCCTTCAATAACTGTATCTCTGTCCTCTTCCCATTTCCTTTTGCAGAAAACAATCTCCAGGAAGTACCATGTCCAGCCAATTAGAGGCACATATAGTAGCTCTCTCTTCGCAAGAACTTTGGAACTCTTGAAAAGAAACAAGAGACTACAATCCAAAAAAGCCCTTTACTTATTTGTACAGTGAAGTCAACCAAAGACATTAAAGGTAATCAAAAGTTGACAGAGTTATCTGGAAACTCAAATGCAAAGAAACTGTACAAGCATGGGTTACAAGTAGACCTATCACCCTGCAGATGAAGGGAACACTCGCGGCCAGTAGGACGAGGGAGGTTATTCTTCCCCTGTACTCAACACTGGTCAGGCCACACCTTAAGTACTGTGTCCAGTTCTGGGCTGCTCCTCAATTCAAGAGAGATGTTGAGGTGCTGGAACGTGTCCAGAGAAGGGCAACAAAGCTGGTAAGGGGCCTGGAGCACAGCCCTATGAGGAGAGGCTGAGGGAGCTGGGGTTGTTTAGCCTGGAGAAGAGGAGGCTCAGGGCAGATCTCATTGCTGTCTACAACTACCTNATACCCCTAGCACTCCGAAGCGCTCTGTCATAGTCCAGCCACACAAGAAGTCGATTTCAAAGTTGTGATTCAAGATGATGATGACGTGTTCTTTCCCAAAGGTGTTCACTGTGGTCTCGTCTGAGAACAAGGTGCACTCTGTGCCTGACCACCATTCCAGCAGCATTACCAACTCTGACAGACACAAAGACGATGGAGAGAGGAGTTAGGGGTGCCACATTTAGCATTCCATCTCCAGCCTCATTCAATGCCTAGTCCCTTCTGACTCCCATCAACACTGTCACTTCTCAAATCCAATCCCTCAGAGATGAAATGTGTTTGGATGGGTACACACCAAGTGACATCACCATCCTTATGCACTATTTAGGGCACAAGACACATGCATTATGGATAATTTAGCAAGTTTTTAACAGTGACAAGTTTAGGCATTATATTAAGGATGTGAAATTTCATGATCACTGGATAAAAGACTAAAAACCTTGTGCCTGAAAACATATAGTTGAACTGTGGATTGCTCCACTAAATGAGTACAGTTTCTCCCAGGTGGAACACAAATTATGCACAGATGCAGCCTAATGCTTTTACTCAACATGAAGCAAGCTTTATGGAGGTAAACAGACCAATAAAGGGCTTTTAAAGTGATGCAGCACCATAGATCTTCTGCAGTAGATTTTAATATTAGAACACAAGACTATAATTATTCTGCATTATGGTCAGAGCCAGAAACACCAGAGAATTGAGCTTATTTATGAAAATACCCAAAGGCAGGAATGGTAAATTATGTCTTTCTTTTACTGCAAAGGAAAGAATGAACCCTTTCCCCTCTCTATTTTCTCCAGCTTCTTAATATCCCAGTGCCTCCACCCTGAACACTTTTTGTCACCTGCTCTTCTCATTTTTCCACTTCACCTTTTTATTAATCTTAAAATCACCCTTCCCCTAAAATTCAGAATGCACTGAACATAGTTGCCAAGTTTAACCTGTTTCATTCCAGTGTAATGACACAGACGGAAAGCATTGCTTTGTGTCCTGGGACAACTATAAAAAGTATGAGAATAATCCATTCTCCCAGGAGGAAGATTTGCTTCCATGCAAACTGTAGTCATTGGCATTTTCTCATTTCAATGAGATATGAATGCAATCAAAATCTGGTTGCACAAATAGGGCACTTAAAAAAGTCCAACTTCCCCCACATTACTACAACAAACTTGCAGGATCAAAACTTGAAGGTGTTCCCACAGTTCTCTACATCAGGCTCTGCCAGGTGGTATTTCCACTTTCCACTGAGAGGCCCTAGTTTTGCAAAACTGAGCAGCATTTTCCCACATAAGAGCTCTCGGTCAGTGGGACCACAACAGGGTAACCTATTAATATAGCTAAATAAGAGTGGGTCCAATTTTGCACCATATCAGAGAGAGGGCAAACAGTACTTAGGCGCATGACACTGAAAATCAGCCCTGGTCTGCTGGAGATGCATAGCTTCTCTAGCACTGATTTTTTTCACTTGTCTTGTCCACATGACCACTTGTCTACCAGGTTATTCCTCTCTATCATTTTAAAGACTTTAAATACCACGTCTGGAGGTATAACAAAGTTATGCAACTTGCTGATCAAGAGGCTGTAACCCAGCTGGAAATACAGCAGAGGATAAACAGAATATTTGTTTATACCAACTAAGGTTTTATATCACTGCTTTCCAGATTTGCGTCCTTAGTGAATTATGTGATAAGTCACCTTTCCTGATCTGTTTACTCTGACTCAGTATAAGGGGAAAGAGGACAGCAAGAGTGTCCTCAGTCGAGAGCTGTGCCCTTCCAAGCACGTGAAGCAGTATTCCCCACAACAGAAGAATGGAGTATCAAGCAGTACCAAACCCAGCGCAGTACTCTGAGCAATGTTGCCTTTCCATTGCTATGTAGTAAGGAGGAACATCTCCTGCACTTGCTAGAGTTGCTGCATTTTCTTATACAAACACAAAATGGAATGGATGAGTTCTTCTAAATCAGAAAAAGAATTCTACAGAGGCAAGCATGAGTTATTTTCTGCAGAGCAATTCATGGACCATTCACTCCAAAATAATGGAGAAGCTTCACTGAGAAATTTGCCAGAGTTCATAGTGAGAGAGAGGTTTCATGAGATGAAGAACAAACATGAAGAAAGAGATAGTCCTTTACGAGTGTAATGATGAATGATGTAATTATAACTGGGAGTATGCTCATTTCCTTTTTTTAGGATACGTGGGTTACAGATCTTATTTCCTTTTTTCTTTCTGGGTATGTGGGTTACTGATCCTGGCAGTGCCACAGCAAGCCCATCTCTCTCAACGAAGGGATGGTTATGCTTGTCTTGGAGTACTTCCTGCAGAGGACAAATGACACCTTGCTACAACAAACTCCCTCCTGTAGCCGAGGCTCTCACACACCACAGCTAGCAGGTTTATGGTCTTGCAAGCCACCCAGGAGCAAGGTCAACAAGAAGCACAGTGCACCTCTCATATAAAGTACTAACATTTGAGAGATTATTTTTGTAGCCAGGCTAAACCAAACATGCAGTGCTCTCCATAGGTGTGAGACATCTGAAAGGAGCTGATATAGGAGAGCTGGAAGTACAGACTACCCATCACGAGTTACAAGTTACAAGTTACAAAGGGTTTAAACTGAGTCCAGACTCTGGCAGATACTTTTTTTCTGAATGTCTACCATTAACACTGGAGAGAGTCTGCCTCCTTCCCTTTCTGAAGCTGTGCTTTATGCATTTGAGAAAGAGATATAGTAAGAATAGAGACTGTTTTTCAGTAGTACACAGCCAGATGCACAATAACCTCTGTATCCATCCCTGCACATCAATCCTCCGCTGAATGAGCAGAGCAGCTTCTGTTACAGACATCTCTGACATGAACACCCTTGGCTTAAAACTAAACAGCTTGGAGTGAGCAAACAAAACATATCATCTGGAGCAGAACACCAACCTACAGGTTCATTGCCAAAAAGCTTCCACATAATGAAATACATTCCATCATGAATGGCAACATTTGGAAGTGCTGCATTTACACAGCTTACTTAATTTGTTATCAATCATAACTGAAGTGCATACTCTGTCAGCTCTTCCATTACAGGCCATCAGCACTCTGCAATCCCACCTAAGATTTATGTTAGTTTTCACAGTTTCATTTCTCAATCATTTAATTTATAACAGGCTGTACACAAGTGGTTATCCTAGGTGCAACCCAATTATCTAGTCAGCTTCTCCAGACTTCTTTTGAATAACAGGTTATTTTCAGTGTATACAAGCTATAACAGCATTTAAAATGTGATTTTCCCATGTACAGTGCTAACTTGCAAGAAATCAAAGATCTGAACCTACAAACCTTACAGGCACAAGCAGCTTGTATCCTCAGAAAAGCCCAAGTATTAGTGTAACAATAGTTTTTGGGATGAGGTCAGATTTGAGCTTATTCAAAGCACATTAAGAAATTCTGACAACAAAATTAAAAAAAAACCCACTCTACCTCACAGAAGCCCAGTCCTTGCCAACCAAGCTCATTTTGACATTTCCACCTATGAGTTCTTCCATAAGAACACCTCTTCTCCTCACAGCTTGCCTGCCACTCTCTACTTGATTTCCTTTCTCCTATGCTTCTTAGCTAATATTCTCAACAGGTAGGACAAAAAGCACAGGATGGGGAAGCACAACAAAACTAAAAAGAAATAGAACTAAGCATTTGGAGACTTTTTTGTTGGTGGCACTTCAAATTGATGATTTAAGAAATGTGACTGCCTGTCAGTGGACTGCTCAGCTGCAATTTAAGTACTCAGTTAGGTGACTCATTTACTCGAATTGGGAGATGGATGCTGAGCCGAGCACTAAGGTAAGTGGCCATGCATACTGGGAGGTAATGGAGAATGGAAACAGATTAGATGATTCACTGCTGAAACAGAAGGTGACATTTGGACTAAGGAGTCTCCTAAACGTTCATTTCAGAAATCTAATCCCGTTAAGCTATATGAGGAGAAGAAAAAAACAAACATCCACAGGGAGGAAGTTTTGCAAAGGCCTGAAAGAGACGAGCAAAGCAGCTGCACTCATTGCAAAGCTGTCCCACAGGCAGAAGAAGAAAAGAGCGACAAATTGCTCACCAGAGGAGAAACTGGCATTGCAGATTGACACTGCATGGTGTAAAAGCACTCTGAAGTTGTTACACAGTTCAGTTATAGAGGCGTCTATGCTGGATACTTTAAGGCTGACATCTCCCTGCAGACCACACAGTCAACTTGAGCTCTTAATTAAGTGGTCAATATTGTACATATGCTCAAGATCTGAAGCAGACTGAAAATTCTCCCTTCACTATCACTTAGCAGAAGCTCTGATGTTGGATGAAGGTAGCACTGAGACAGAATCAGCAATTTCTATCAGTGAAAACAGGATTGCAGGTGGGGAGAAGCTGTATTTCCCACTTATTTGAATAACTGTGACAATATGCATCCATCCCTTGACTTTTCATATATTTTCCCAATACTTCAGAAAAGATGGCTGCTTTGAACTGCTCTGACACAGTCTATGGCTCACTTATCATTCTTCTCTCATGTTTGTGAGTATATACATGTGTAGATATGTACACACACACACATGTGTCTATATGTCTTTTGTTTAATTAACAAAAAGAGGAATTAAACCCATGCCCCTTCCCACCCCCAGCCCTTACATCCCCTTTCAGCATACTCACGGCTCCAGAGTGAATAGGCAAGGCGACAGTTTACTCGGCGATAAAACTGCTTGTTTATGGGCCAGAGGACTAGTGTGCATAGTTGAATGAAGTTAATGATCAGTCCACTCACAACAAAGACAAACCCAATGAGGAGGTGAACTATGAACTGGGTCTTCAGAAAGGCAATGAAGCCCATGATAACCACTCAGAAGCGTGTGCAAGGGCCGTCACTCAGAATAACTGTCCTGAAAGAGAAAGAAAAGGGTCAAATGGAGACTGGATTTACACACCCTGAGGGAAAGCAAAACAAGACCTGTGAAATAGTCCATGCAATTTCAGCAATGGAAGCCCAGCACTCTAGTCTCCCAGCCTGCCTCATTCAGTTCTGCCAACAATAAACTGTTGACAGTGCAAATCACTTCCGAATATAGGAAGGAAACATTATTTACAATTTACAACCCACTAAGATTGCTTGCTGAAGATGACTCCCTCACCTCTCTTCAAATGAAGATCATGTAATTTGACTTAATACTGAACATAGAGCTCTGCACTCACAGTGAAGCAGTCAAACCCCACCTGGTAGACAAGCTGCACTGTGACTGCTGTAGCTTCAGATGTTGCTGCTCCTGGAGTGCAACAGGAGCCTCAGCCCCCCTGCACCCAGTAAACAGTCTGCCAAGCCTCCTGAGCTGTGTAAACCAACTGATGCTTTCTTGGCCTGCTCTCCAAGTCACTGCTCCATACATACTTCTTCCAAAAGAGCACTGAGCAAGGGCTGCCAGGGGCTACAGAGACTTTGTTTACATGTTTGCTTTGACTAGAAGAGTAGAACAATCCATTTAGAGAGCAGGCTCTTCATCTTGCCCTGAGTTTTGGGATGCAAACAGCAGGGCTGGTCATACAGAACACAGCCACACTAGGGCACAGAATTGGAAATTACGTATTCCCACAGCCAAAACCCAGGGCTGGAGCAAATGTAGTAACTTCCTACTTTGCCAAGCCACAGTTCCATGAGCAAATATACCATATGGGGAAAAAAGGGGAAAAAAATACAGAAAAACCTTAGGCTATGCAGCAGTATAAACTCAGTCTGGAAAGGGATTTGGTGCAGAATCTTGATTCCACCAAATTAGAGAGATTACACCAAATTAGCTCAACTCTGAGCATGTTGCATATTTATACCAGGTGCAGAAACCAGGGCAATGTCCAAACAGCAGAAAGTCACAGTAGCTTAAACAGACAAGTCGGATCCAACACAAATCCTGCCAGTACGAAGTTAACCCAATAGAATTTATTTACCAAGCCACTAGATTGAGTTTATTCCAAACCCTGCATTACCTGGCACAGGCCTTTAAGATCTACTGGTACTAGAAGTCCTACAGCTAAGCCAGTCAGGCTTGTCAAACCATAGGTTTCATGTTCCATCCAAAAAAAAAAGGCATGAGTGATTTTCTGCCACAGTCAAAGCTTGCTAACAGTATTTATGTTTAGCTTTCACGAGTGTTGTAAATGATCAGGCCAGCCAGTAGATGGTAACAAATACTTCTGACAAGTCAAGCATTCTAAGGTGAAGCAGAAGGTCCCCATTCCTGAAAATGAAATACCTGCCAGCTGTGAGGAACCAAACCATTTTCATTTGCCACCTGCTTACAATATGTTGCTATTTATAAAACTCAATAGCAATTTCCCTTGTGAAGGTTTGTTTTCTACCATCTCTTCCACAGATGAGGTACTGCTTTTTAAAGGGACAGAGTGATTAGCTTTTACACAAATTCTATTTTCATCATTAATAAACTACCCATTTCAGAAACACATTAGAGAGGAGGGAAGGAAAACCAGTACTCTGCCTAGCACAGAAAGCAAAGTGAATAAAATGGTACTGCTCATGACAAATAAGCTAAATTCTCCCAATCTCTTCCAGTAAAAATAGAAGAAACACTTCTCCCATTAATAAATTACTTCAAGAACAGCTGTTGGGAATCAAGAGACTTGTGTTTAAAAAGAAACAAGTGGAGTCTTCCTTCCTCTCCTCTGCCCAAAGGGATGCACTCCACCACTGTACGGGAGGTAGCCATGGTATTCAGCATTTCACTCTCAAATACTGCAGTAAGCTTGTTTATCTTTTCCACTGGCACATTCTTCAAGTCATTGTATTAATTACTGCCAAACATTAAAGACTGTGTTCATCACTTCCACAGTCAGTCACTCTTTTCATCTGCTTTCTCTCAAAAAACAGTTCAAACAAACCAGGAAATTGTTGTTTCCCTCCCTGCACACCTGCTGCCCTTAACTATTTATTGAATCTCTACTTGCCTTCTGTACAACCAAGCAGCTCTGCTGACGACAGTATCAATCATAGTCATGAGACCTGCACTTACTGCCTTTCAATGCACAGCTCGGTCCCTTCCAGACAAGGACCCAAAGCGCATACAAAGAGCATAAGGAAGAATAGAAGTGCCAAGTACTGACCTCGAATAAAATGGCTTGGCTTCACTTTCACAGCCTCTCTGCTTTGAGCAAAACTGGAACACTGTGCTATGTGTCCTGACATTAAAGACACTGCCACAGTACAGACCCAAAAGGACAGATAAAGTTTGTACCACAGAAAGCTATGGAGAGACATTGCAGCGTGTTGCTTCTGCAGCTTCATTACACATGGAAAACAGGATTCATCACTCTTGTTCTGCTCTCCTGCCTGGCATGCTGGGCGCTGTCTCACTCTGGTGGGACTCCAGAGCTGCGCTGCCTCATATGCCTGCACCTAAGCTCACTGTACCCCTGTGCATTTAGGGACTTCAAGTCTAAGCAGTACTGCTGCAGGGTAAAGAGAACAGCTGCCAAAGGACAGCTGGCTCTTCTCTGGCACCTTTTGCAGACAGCGTTTGCTGAATTACTCCATAAACCACAGCTGGTGTACTTGCACTACTTAAAATGCACAAGGAGAAACAAAAAAAGGCCCAGGCTGGTCTTGCTATCTGATCCTTCCAGTTTCAATACTCAATAGAGAACCTGCCAGTGGTCCTTCTGCCAATCCATCATCTAATTGTATTTGACTTTTAAGATAACTAGAATTTAACCCCAGCCCAGGAATTCTTTACTTTTCTGCGTTCTTGCCCATGCAGGACAGCCAGGGAATTCAGGGACGGGCCAACAGGTGGTCAGCAGCCCTTTTGTTGAATCTCAGGGTCACGCTGGGGAGAAGAGAGGGAAATCATTTGTGGAAGAGAAGCAACACTTCTGCATCTGACACATGTATTATGATCAGCCAAGCGAAGTGTCGGAAGTAAACATCTGCCTGAGCTTACGACTGAAAGTCTCAGCATCTGTAAATTTTCCTTTGGAAAAGTATAGCCATATTGTGCACACTCAAAGTCTGCCAGCAACATATCATTCCCCCCACCCCGGCTTCTCTCTTTTCCTAAAGCACCTTTAGCTTCACAACATTGACCTTTCACCACAAAACCTCCATTCCCTCCTGTGCAGCCACACTGAGAACAGGGGGCAATGTTAGTGCTCTCCCTTCTTTCACATCCTTGCCAAGTATCTGCTTTTCAGAGTCATACTGCAGGATAGCACATGTGTGAAACATGGCTCAGGCCCAACAGCACACTTCTACTGCCTTTTAGTGCCCTACCTCATGGTGCTGTTTGACTTTATCATAGGCTTTCCATAGTATTCATCTTTGTCTTCTCTGATGAAAAAGTTCTTAAATGTTTTACCTCCTGTTGGGATCCCTCCCTTTCATATATGCCTCTCAAGTTAGGGACAAGGAGCCAGACATCCTGCAGATTTCTTGGGTACAGAGTTGCTCCACATTTGCCTGAATTCTCTGGTATTGTGGTGGGTTAGGAACTTCCCCCTGCCCTCCCCCTATTGAAATTTACCAGACTAGTCAGAGAGTTTGGAAGGAAGATGAAGCTATATTTACAGCAAAGCAAAATTTACAAGCATATATAGACAATATATTTACTATTATTATTACAATATACTTACAAGTATTTACAACTACAAATTAGAAATAACACAGAAATCTAAACTCCCTCCCAGATGAAGGAAACTGCCCAGAAAGGCTCAAAGGTAGCACCTCTTTTGCCCTGTCCCAGCCAGACAAGCAAAAAGAAAGGCCAGCAAAGCTTACTTGTTATTTGTTAGTGGAGAGATATTAGAATGGAGTTAAGAGGAAGTGAATAGATCCAGCAACACAGCCCCAGGTGAACGAGACTGTTTATATTTTGGCTTTTTATCCCTCTCAGCAAACCAGTGAATGATATAAACTTCACCATTATTTTCTTTTCACCACCAATGATCTAATTTCTCTCATTAAAATATTCCAATTAGCCTCAAACCAGCATAGGTATCTATAGATCCTATGTGCCTCACAGCAGGAGTAGTACAATCTTTTCTCTTTCTTCAGCTTTCTATACTCACAACAATCCTAATGATTAAACTATTTTGATACTTCCATCTCTCTGTTAAATGTGTGTCACTAAGTCCAAAAGTCATTACAAGGGAGAAGGACAGAGACAGTGTGATTGCATCAGCCTCCTCTTACTAAGCAATCAGGTTCAAAAGATGCACAACGTGCACTAAGTACACATCACAGCCATTTCATGAAATGTAGTTATTGATGACCTCAAAATTAAAAATCTAGCCATTCACCACCCTAAAATATAGTATTTCCAGTTTCAACTCCAGGTTTTAATTAATGTAATGATGTTATGTGTGTACAATTCCTCTGAAGTTCATGAGGTTTGCACAAATATGAGCATGAAATTAGCTAAATGGTCCACTGATGCTAATATTTCAAGCCAGTGAGGATTAATGTATTTGACAATAACAAAACCTGCAGGAGGCAGTACTTGTACCTCCAGCCTTTTGCCTTCAGTTTTTCTGAGCATGCTGTTGTCACTTTCCAGCTGCTTCTGTTGTCACTTTTGGTTGCTTCTCCCAGGCAACCAGCAACAGAACAAGGGGACACAGTTGTGCCAGGGGAGGTCTAGGCTGGATGTTAGAAGTTCTTCACAGAGAGAGTGATTTGCCATTGGAATGGGCTGCCCAGGGAGGTGGTGGAGTTGCCATCCCTGGAGGCACTTCATCCCTGGATGAGGCACTTAGTGCCATGATCTAGTTGACTGGACAGGGCTGGGTGCTAGGTTGACTGGATGATCTTGGAGGTCTCTTCCAACCTGGCTGATTCTATGATTCTGCTCTACCACACCAAATTTATCTTCACTTATGAAAGCTATTACAGATATCTTTTGCTTTGACTGCATTGCCCTCACCATGAATTCTAATGTTTTCACTTACCCCATAACATTTTTCCTGGTTGAGAAATTGAGCGGAATCCTTACAATACTGAAACTCTACATTTTTATCATCATATTTCAAAACAATCTATTGTTCAGATTGGGCTTTGCAAGTCTCCCTGATGTCTGAATAATTTGGCAAGCCTTGTTTATGAAAGAAGGCTAATATTATAGCAAATCAGAAGCAGTACAAAAATGCCTCTTGTTGGACAAGTCTCATCAAGTTTCCTCACCATTTTTCAGAATTCTACTAACACTGCTCATCAAAACACACAAGGCAAATTTAAAACTACTTTTTTTTTTCCTTTGTCTTTCTCTCTCTCTTTTTTTTTTTAATTCAAAGTGAGAATGATCTTTTTCATGAGCTGCTTCATGTGTATAATGAGAAGACAGGTACAAACAGCAACAACCAGGAGCTAAAGCAAACATCTCATCTCTCAGTGTAATTTCCACCCTTCAGATTTCTCTAATGAACAGACTCAGGCTACTTGTTTTCAAAAGCAGCTATGAAAACTCCCAGCATAAATATCTTTTCCCTCACCTCCCCTCATGAGATCAGAAAACTCAAGAATACTAACCACCTACCTAGGAGCTGAGGCAGAGATGTGATGCAAAGCTTTTGGTGTCACAGGCTGTACCTCTTTAGTTGATAAATAAAAGTATAGGCCCCAGTCTGGTCATTCTAGCATCCCTCAGAAACACTACATTGCCAAAAGGAGTAGTCAACTGTTTTCCTGGACATTTCTGTGACACACCACACAGGAAAAAAAACCTAACAACATTGATCATCTAGAGCTACATTCAATGCTAAGAAGTGACCATGCCAGTTACCTCTAAGAGGCAATTGTTTCTTGCAGAATACAAAATATCTTTAGAGCCAAAAGACAGAAGTGCAGTAGCTATCCAGCTTTTTAAAAAGTCATTTACATTCATAGCAAATCATAAAATCACAGAATTGTGTGGGTTGGGAAAAAATGTCTAGGACCATCAAGTTCAACCACCAACCTAAGACCACCACAGCCATTAAACCTTGTCCTGAATTGCCATATCCACACATTCCTTGAACATCTCCAGGAATGGGCATATTCCCACCTTTCTGGGCAGCCTGCTCCAATGCCTAACTACTCTTGCAGGAAAGATGTTTTTTATTAATACCTATCCTAAGCCTCTCTTGGCACAGTTTCAGGTCCTTTCCTCTCATCCTATGGCTAGTTACTTGGGAGAAGAGACTGACCCCCACCTCACTACAATTTTCTTTCAGGTAGCTGTAGAGAGCAATTAGGTCTTTAAATGAATCTTTAAAGTTCCTCAGCTACTTTCTTGTTTTACCAGGCATATTCAGGGAGAAACCCTGGTCTCACTGAATTAATGGCAAAATTAACACCAGGATAAAAGTCTGAATTTCATGCTCCTTATTTTTCCCTTCTATCTCTCGACAGATATAGAAAATTGGGCTCTATCTTAAAACAAGACCATTACAAAAGATGCTACTGTGCAGGCTTATCCCAGATACAGGAAAATATTCATGAAGAAAGTAAGTAATTGATGATCTTCCACTTCCTGCCCTTTACCACATTTCTTTCCGTGATGAGGAATTTGGGAGCCTGACCTACATGACACAGAAGCCACACAAAACCAGCAGAGTATTTGCCCAGGGCTTTGCCACAGACTTCAAAAAAGCAACTCAAGGCTCTGGTTCTCACTCTGCCAGCAGTCTCTACCCAGGCCCAATTTATGTTAGAAGCACACTCTTTGAAGAATCACTGGCAACCACAGCTAAGTAGGCAAGAAAATATAGCTGAGATCAACAGTGGTGAGTCAGTAGAGCTAATAAGCAAATAAAAGGAAATCAGGTATAACAACAGTTTTGGTATGAATTTGAACAGTCTGTACTAGGGATTCTCCAGATATGCTGTAAAAAGAAGACAACTATTCAATCACATCCTACACAGCATTATAAACCATCTGCTACAGCCCCAGCCTTTTAAACCTGAGGAAGATTATCTTCATTTCTCACACAATAAGATCTCACGTTTGAAACGCGAGGCTGATTCAGAGTTCATTAAAAAACATGCATGCCACCCATTTCCCAAATTTTAGTGAATGGAAGAACACTTTAAGCCAGACTTAGGTCACCCAGATGCAATGTGACCTCAAGAAGAAAAAAAATGTTACCGAGTTACCATTACAAAATTGGATGAGAATTTACTCCTTGAAATTTTGTCACTCTTGGCTTTGAAACAACACCACAGTTAGTCTCTGGAAAAGGTCAGAAGATTATCACCACTATCTCTCTGTGTGATTGTTTGGGAGTTAGCCGCCCCCCACTCTTATGAAATCACCCAGACTAGACTCAGCCAGCTGGAAATTAAGGAATGAAGCTTTAGACTTACAGCTTAGCACAATATACAAGCAGCTATTTACAACATTTACATATTTATGCAGTAATACACAAGTTAAAAGTATTACAGAACATAACACTCCTGCCAGAAATCGGAATCCCCAGAAGGGGCTCCCAGCCACTCTTCCACCTTCTTTCCACCCCTCTACCTTATCCTAGAGTACACCTTACATGCAAGGTGAGTTTGGAGGATCGGCCAGGGGGTTAGAAAGCAGAAGGACTAGTTACACAGAAGCAGCCCAGGGCACCCCCTACGACAGAGACACACACACACTGCCTCTCTCACTCTGTCTTATCTGTGTTTTGTGTTCTTGTTTTCATACATCTCAGCAAGCCTATGAGTGAAGTAGACATGTTCCACCATTTCCTTTTCACAGTCTATAACCTAATTTCTCTCATTAAATTATTCCAATTTGCCTCAAACTACTAGACTCTGAAATACAGTCAAAATTTTGATCTTCATCTGAAGTCAGTTAAATCATAGAAATTTCCACTGGTGTCGACAGGTCTGGCTTAGTATTTGTAGAGGATTTTTAATGAGATTAATCTATTTTCATCAAATAGAAAGCCTTTTGCTTGACTCATCATCTTAATGAGATGCCAACACTTCAAGGTTAAAAAATTAAAAGGCAAACCCCCCCAAACAGCTGTACACATTGCTCTGACATTGATCATCATTTCATACAGAAATGAGAGGTCCTGAAACGGTTATTTAATCTTCTTCTGCCACAGGTAAAGCCCAGGCACAATGTAACAGTCACTCAGGACAAGGACAACCACATGAGGAGCACACATCCTCAAAACAAACAATATTCCCTGTTCGTGTCTCCCCCACTCTATAAATCTTTCACTTTATTATTAAAAGACTGTAAGTTCACCAAGTAAATGTTAGGGGAGGGTAGGTTACAAAATAAAATGCATCCATGAATAGTTTCCACATACCAGTGAACTCCACTGACAAGTGACCACAGAATATCATCCCTTTACCCTACAAATGCTGTGCTAAAGCATGACCCCACTTGTTGGGAGCAATTTTGTAGGTTTAGAGCATCTCCTGCCACAGCAACACCCTCCCACTCTGTGGAGAACACCTATAAGAGGTCCACATCCCCCTGAGACATCAGCCATGGTGCTCCTTTCTATTTTTAAAATGTGGAACAGCTTCCTATGGGAAGATATGGGTTGCTCTGACAAAAGAATGAAAGCAAGATGATCAGTTGTTTAGCTTGTATTTTGTTAACAGAATCGTAGAATGGTCTGGGCTTGAAGGGACCTCCAAAGGTCATCTAGTCCAACCTCACACACACAGTCAGCAGGGACATCCACAACCAGATGGGGTTGCCCAGACCCCTACCCAGCCTCACTTTGAGTATCTCCAGGGAAGGGGCTTCAACCACCTCCCTGGGCAACCTGTTCCAGTGTTCCACTACCATCACAGTAAAGAACTTGTTCCTAACATCCAATCTAAACCTGCTCTTCTCTAGTTTCAAGCCATTGCCCCTGTCCTGTCACTACAGCCCTTTGTAAACAGTCTCCCTCCAGACTTCTTGTAGGTCCCCTTCAGGTACTGGAAAGCTGCTATTAGGTCTCCCCTGAGGCTTCTCTTCTCCAAGCTATACACTTCCAGCTCTATCAGCCTGTCCTTGTAGCAGAGCTGTTCCAATTCCTCAATCATTTCTGTGGCCCTACTCTGGACGCTCTCCATCAGGTCCATGTTCTTCCTATCTTGAGGGATCCAGAGCTGGACATAGTACTCCAGGTAAGGTCTCACCAGAGCAAAGTGGCGGAATCACCCCAGAGCAAAGTGTCAGAATCACCTCTCTGGATCTGCTGGCAATGCTTCTTTGGATGCAGCTCAGGATGCGATTTGCCTTCTGGGCTGCAAGCACACACTGCTCACGTCCAGCTTCTTGTCTATCAGCACCCTCAAGTCTTTTTCCACAGGGCTACTTTCTATCTCCTCATCCCCCAGTCTGCATTGACAACGATTCTTCTCACTAATGTAGGGGACCCTGCACTTACTCTTGTTCAACTTTGTAAGGTTCACCTGTGCTGACTGCTCTTCTGGGATCTGTACAGTGCTGGGTGTTTGTCCTTAACTTGTAGATCATAGAAGTCAACCTCCCTGATGCAGCCACACATAGAGATGTGAGCTGTTGACCCAGGACAAGGGTGAGCCATGCTCTCACCAGCTTGTCAGACCCAGCAAGAACAGACCTGGCTCTCACATGGAAGTGGGAAAGATAAGCACAACTGCAACTTAAAATAAAAAGAGGAAAAAACAGCCCACAGCAAGACATTTTAGTGCCCAAACACACAAGCTAGAACACTGTTATCTTTTGTATAATTTAAGAAATAAATAGGAACAATTATCCAGTTTTGCAAATTCCTCGTGGCTCCAGACAGACAGTTAAGCATGACTCACTCAGAAATGGCTGTCAAACACATTCTTCCACTCTTGCTCCTTCTCTTGGGAGATTTTAAACCTCCCTAGCCCAGTCTTTTTTGCTTGGAGACAGCTACTCTCTTCTCTTTATCACTTTAAGATAAAACTCCTTCAAGGACTAAGCCGGACACTAATCCTTCCCTCATGTAATATCCTCCTCTTTTTTTTCTTAGACACACCAGTGGATTCCTAGGGCTGTGCAAGACTCCTACTGTGTGCCACAGTGGATTTACGCCATTCAACCATTGTGCAGAGCACTTCAGGCATCGCCTGCCCATCTGGTATTCAGTTGGTAGACCAACCCCAAACTCTGGGAAAATGCTGTCAAGTTTTCAGCTCACACAGGTTTCAAGAGCAAAAGCAGCCCATGGCAAGCTCTTGGACAAGCTGGCATGTTCCAGCAGGTCTAACAGATCCACTCCAGATCTCTAAAGAGCAGCCAAACGTTTTCTGTCCTGCTTCACTGTTCTCTGCAATTTCACTCTTAGTGCAAGTGCAGGGTGCCCTGCCCAATTTCAAGTCTGGCAGATGACAGGCAATACTGGGATGCAACACCTACCAAACAGTACTGGGATGCTCTTGGTGCTAAATGCTTTTGTTTTTCCCAGCCAGGTTCAGTGGCCTCCAAGAAAGGACCTTAGAGGAACCTTCAGTAAACAGTGTATATTTATTTACCCTATATGCAAAGGAACAGATCCTTGTGAGAGATAATGGCTAGGTGGTGCTTACCTCATAGCTCAACTGGAGCTGACATGTCACTTCACCACTGCCACCAAGCAGAAGATGCTTAAGCAGCTTTGAATGTTCATTACATAAAACCAAGCGAACAAGCCTGACCTGTTGGAGAGCAGCAAAGGAAAAAAGGGACAGGGGAGTCCTAGTGGATAGAAGGATGATAATGAGTCAGCAATGTGTTCTTGTGGCCAAGAAGGATAATGCCATTCTGAGGTGTACTAAAAGGGCTGTGGTCAGTAGGCCAAGAGAGGTTCTCCTGCCCTTCTATGCTGTCCTGATGAGGCCACATCTCAAATATTGTTCCAGGCCCTTCAGCTCAAGAAGGACAGGGAAATGCTTCGGAGAGTCCAGCACAGAGCCACAAAAATGATGAAGGGAATGGAACATCCCCCTTACAAGGAGAGAATGAGGGAGCTGGGGCTTTTTAGTTTGGAGAAGACCAAGGAGTGACCCCATTAATGTTTATAAATATGTAAAGGGTAAGCATCAAGAAGCTCTTCTCTGTGATGCACAATGACAGGACAAGGGGCAATGGGTGGAAGCTGAGGCACACAAAGTTCCATGTAAACACGAGAAAAATTTTCTTCACTGTGAGGGTGACAGAACACTGGAATAGGCTGCCCAGGGGGTTATGGAGTCTCCCTCTCTGGAGATATTCAAGACCTGCCTGTATGATCTGCTATAGGTGATCCTGCTCTGGCAGGAGGCTTAGACTGGATGATGTTTAGAGGTGCTTTCCAACCCATAACATTCTGTGATTCTGTGAAGCCTGCAATAATGGCAGTATCTGCATGCTCCTGACTTGCTCCAAATTTACACTGCAGGTATGGGCAATCTTCTTCTCAAAGACAAAAGAGAGTTTTAGGATGCTGGAGATGAAGAGCACATCCTCACAGACACTCACTCCTTGACCGCCTGCTTGCTTGTGTGCTCATGCTCTCTGCTGCTGCTGAACAACTTGTCTAAGCCAAACCAAGTGTGAGCGCAGTGCCACAGTGATGTGCTTTTAAAAGTTCTGGGGCCTCAGCTGCCCAAAATGGGGAACAGACAGAGTGGGGCAACAGCCTGTAAATGTCCATAGAGATCTGCACTCACATCTCCACCACTGCTACCTCCTCCTTAAGCCTCAGCAGGAGCTGAGAGACTTCCCTGTCTCACAGCAAGTATACAAAATACTTCTCCACTCTGCAGAAGCAGGATTAAGTGGATTAAGATTAAGTGAAACACACATGCCCAGTCTTTTGGCCATAGTTGGAAAAATCTGTTTTTCCCACTACAGAGGACCCCAGACATCTGGGCAAGGGAGCAGGAAGCATCACGGTGCTCTCCCTGGAAGAGATAACCTATTTTAACCAGATTTACAGCTTGTACTGTGGATACTCTGGAGGTCTTGTAGATTTGGTGGGTTAGCACTGCAGTGACATCTCCCAACAATGCTCCTCAGCTACCAGCAGGTCTCAGTACATCTGAACAAAATTCCACGTTGGCATGGTTTTGAAATTAATTTTGCTTTAGTACATAAAAAATATTAACTATATATACATATTAACATATGGATACGTTAAAACAACTTAATTATACATATAATATAGGACATACCAGCAATTTCCAGGCTAGCAGCTACAGGGCTGACAGAATTGCATTTTAAGCCAGTAGTTATGCTAGTATTTTGAAAGATCTGGTCCACAGAAGACTGTTGCTGTACTATTAGTTAGTGACAGCGAAGCAACAGCAACACAAATGTATGTGGACATAAAGGTAGCCAAAGCCGTTTATTGCTATAGCAGCAGTCTTTTTATATGCCACTCTACAAATTGTGGCAACTCTACAAGTTGTGGAATGCAATGATTGGATAAAATACTGCTTTTAAATATTCTTATTGGATAACAGCGAGGTGTTGGCTACCTTGGCACAGACTACTTTCTGTCCTTTGTTCTAAATTTACCACGCTTCTGTACAAATGTTACTCAAGGCAAGCATACCGGTTTACTATGTTTCTAACTTCAATCTCCCTGTGTCAAGGGTACACAGGGATGTGCTCTAGCTGACTCCCTTCTTTGGTTCCCACAGAAGATTAGCATCATAATCAGAGATAAGAGTGAGAAGTGGAAGCCCAAAGATTCCATGATTTACAGGTAATGCCAAAAGACTGGAGTGGCCATAACTGATTTTCTTCTCAAGCCAGAATATTATTTATTCCATCCCACTGCAGGTTACAGATCTATGCAATTGCTCCACAGTATCTGTGACTCCACGGACCTGTGGTATCATTTACATTTTGACAGAAGCATGAATCTTCCCTTTTTTACAGGCAATGTGGCAAAAATGTTAAATCTTCCTTCTCCACACAAATAACTTATGTCAGCTCTTGAGCTAAAGCACAGAATATCTGATACAGAGAAGTAAAATCAAATAAATAAATAATTAGGGCATTTTATACGTGCTCTTCTCAAAAGGGACAGATAAAATTAAGTAATTCTCCCCCCTTCTTAAATGGCTTGGAACAGATTCTCACCCTGCATTTAACTTCACAAATACTACAGAAATTGTGAGACAGATCTTTGGTTTCCCCTACTTTTCTCCTCTCTGCAGGCTGCTGTTATTGCTTCACAAACACCTTGAATATTGTGAGGACACTCAATTCTCATAGGCCAGAAGGAGCATGAAGAGGGCAGGGACCAAAGCACAGTAACACACCTTGCACCCAAGCCGGTCCCAAACTCAGCCTTAGAAACCTTGCCTCCACTTTATGTGAAGGTAGACAAAAACAACAATAGAGGTAGGTGTTGGGAGACTGAAATACTACCCACATTTCTAGTTGAATTAAAAACAAACCAACAAATTCCCACAAACACAGCAACAAAAAAAGCCCAAACATTCAAGATTGAACCACACTCCAGTTGCTTAAAATGATGGAAGATAATTGTTATCAAAACTTACTACTGAATCTATTACAAACATGTAATTAACCACAGAGATAGCTGAAGCTGTAAGATGCCTCAGTGCCTTCATTCCTAATTTAAGTGAAAATGGGGCATTTTTACTATTTTTAAGAGCTCACGACTTTTGCCCCACCTGATGGGAGGTCAAGACTTAACCATCAGGAAATTCCTCTCTACATCTATTATTTTTAGCCTTTCCCATGAAGCAAATGCTGATACTGACATTCTCACCTCAAATGTAAGCATTTCTTACAAAGAAAGACCTTTTGTTTTATTGACTTCTGGTCTCAAAAGAGTTAGCAAGTGTGGGGAGACTATTTTCTTCATTTCACCTAATTCAAAGTTGAAAACCTGACTGGGAGTTGAAAAAGGAAGAGCCTCCTGCAATCTCTGAATAAAAGATAGGTGGGAGAAAATGAGATCTCTGAATTTTAAATGGAGTCAGAGTTTCCCTGGTACCTACATCTCATTTTTTCCCTTGCCGTAGGTACACTTCTGTTCTTAAAGTGCACACCTTCTGGCTGTGTCTCCTCTCTTTAGTGAGAAGAATTTAGAGTGGATTTTCAGAGTAATTCAATATCTCTCCAAAGCCTTTTGTTATTTCTCAAGTTATTAAGCCAGACAGTTTGCCTGCGCAGGTGAAAATGCATTTTTATGAATGTAAAAAACCTGAAGCTACTACAATTACAATCCTATCATAAAAAAGGATTTAGTTAGATTTACATCTAGATGCTGAGAGGAGTACTTTTTAAACACTGGATGAAAACGACATGGAAAGCTTTAACAAATATTTAAAGAGTAACACACTTGACTCCTGCATTCTAGCTTGAGATTAGCATCTGCTTTTTATCTGGTAATGAAGTCTCTTGTTAGGTCCCAAATTCTCAAGTTTAATTAGGTGTAAAAACTTTTGTTTTAAAAAGCAAACATTATCCATCAAAATTGAACTATTTAAGTGAGAACCTTTAGTGTTTGCATATTTCAATACAGGAGTTTACAACTTTACAGAATCACAGAATTAATCAGGTTGGAAAAGACCCTTGAGATCAAGTCCAACCCATCACCCAACACCATCTGATCAACTAAACTGTGACATCAAGTGCCAGTCTCCTTTTTAAACACTCCACCACCTCCCTGGGCAGCTCATTCCAATGGCGAATCACTCCTTCTGCAAAGAACTTCCTTTGACAGAAGAATTGCTGGAGCACTCTTTCCTGAATCACTTGCTCTGATTTAAACAACTCCTAATTTGCTAAAAGTTTCAGAGTGCCTTCACCCTCACTGGAGAGCAAGGTCCCCCGATAGCATGCAGCCAGAGTGCTAGCCAGCTAGCAGCTAGTGGAAGTAACCAATAACAAAGTAATTAGGCACAGTAAGTGACTTTGAAATACTAGCCCAAATAAATTTGTAACATCAGTAGTCCAGCACCCTTCAGAGAACAGCAAAAGGTCTAAAGAAGTACAAGCTAAGTACTGCACAAAGTCATCATTTAAAAACTGTTGCCTGTTTCCAGATCAGTATATGGTTTCCTCAGTGACAGAAAGTACACAGCTCCCAGCTGTACCTTACAGTCATTCCTCTGCATGGAGGGACATTTTCCAAAATGAGCCACACAACTGCAAACCAGACAATCTGACACAGGGGACTGCTACTACTGAGGTCAACTGTAAGTTCAGTCCAAGAACTGCGCAAGAAGAATACAAACCTCCCTCAAAATAGCAGCTTCTCTGCATCCCTAGAGCTAAGCACAGGAAGGATGTTGAATCTGATTTGCAAGTGTTCAGATCTCTGAGAAGAAGGGGAAGATAGCAGCCTTGAAATGCAAACACCCGAATACTTGAGACAAATTGGAATACAGGAACAATGAAGAACTGGGGAGCACATATCACCATCAAACTATGCCCCGCACCTGCAACCAGTACATCTGAATTCTTCCATCCTCCTTTCTCCACCTCCTTGCCAGTATACTCAGCATGTTATTTCTTAGACACACCAAGAGGACAGTAAATCCTCGGACATTTTCAAAATCCACAAAGCCCTGAGCAATCCAACCTAGCTGTGAAATCAGTGCTGCTGAAACCTGCCTCAAACTGCTATTCGGGTGAGGCAGTTGGCCTAGCTTCTATTCTATTTCTATTCCTATTCTACACCTAGGATAGATCTGCGGAGAGTGAGGACATTTGCCACTAGGGTGCCACCAGCCACTCTAATGTGTCTGTGCCATTGTCCCTGGTGGCATTGTACAGTGGGTGTGATTTGAGTAACATGACTGTGTGCAGTGGATGGGGGGAGGGGGCGCTGGGAAACGGCTTGTGTGAGGGCTTCTTTTCTCTCCATGGCAGTAGAAGTGAGCAGAGCAAAGGCTGGGCTGTGCCCCAGCTTCTGCCACTGCTTTCCTCTGGTTGTCAGCAATGGGGATATGCGGCCTTGGGCACCAGGGAGAAAGAGCAACATGGGGATCTCCTGCTCTAGAGGTCCCACACAACTGTATTCTTCTATTTTTATTTATATATATAAAATTTTTAATAAGCAATGCTTGTAAAATTACAAGCCTGCAATTACAATTTTCATAGAAAAAAAAAAAAAAGGATGCTGGGACCTCATTATTTGCCCACGGGAAACCAGTTTGAAACCTCTTTCCTCCTTGAAATATTACAAAGTGAGTTCTACAGGAAGGCAGGCAATGCACTTTGAGCAATAATAATTAAATCCAAACTGCCTGAGTTTTCACTTCACTTACCAAGTAGTTTTTGCAGCCTGCAGTAAGCTTTATGTTGCCATGGCTACTCTTATAAGCATTTCACAAATCACATCATTGCTGCAGTACAGACATACCCTATCAGCTAACAGACAGAACTTCACTTTTCTTTCTACCAGCTCTGCAAATCCAGGATTTGCTTTTAAGGAAGCTCATTCTTCCTCAGATATGTGCAATTTTAAGTTTTATTTAAAGCATTTGTTTTACTATTCTTAATCTCCTCAGTATCATTAAAATGATGGGTCTCCCTCACTGTATTTTCCAAATGTCAAAGTGTTAAGTCACATCTCCTTCACATCACAGTCTGATACAATTTGTTTACAAAGAGTATCCAAATCAACCACTAGAGACTAAGCACCTGAGGAACTGCATTGTTGCACATCCCCAGTGAATCCGGAACAAGTGTCTGCCTCTTCAGACTAGAGAGGTCTGTACCAGAGCAGCCACTGCAGTTTAAACAACCAGGAAGTCCCTGAGGTCAACTTAGTTTGTGTTCAAGACTAAAAAACAGTCTGTGCAGTGTTGGCAGCTGCTCTTCCAGTCCTTCCTCCAGCTCTTAAAATCCCATGCTTCTCCTAAGTTCCAGCTTAAAGTAATATGTATAATACTGGAACAGATTGCCCAGGGAGGTAGTTTGGGCCCCATCCCCAAAGATATTCAAGGTCAGGCTTGACAAGGCTCTGGGCAATCTGATTTAGTGGAGGGTGTCCCTGCTTACTGTAGGTGGACTAGATGAACTTTGGAGGTCCCTTCCAATCCATTCTATGATTCTCCATCTATCTCTGTTTAGTTCCTGTGTAACAATTGCTCTGGTCGCAAAGAGCTCAAGTACCCAGATATTCATCATTAGAAAGCAGCTTGCTGAAGAAAGGAATTTAGCCTGGTTCTTTACAAACTTATATTTTAGTTTTGATGAATGCTTTTACAAGCTCATATCCATGTAAAGACACAGATACCAAAGAACACTCAGCTGATGCCATAGTATTTGCCTAAGGTAAGGCTCTTAAAAGCCCCTTTCTCCTCTTCCTGGCTACCTCCACAAAACTTGTAGGATGCCAGCTGTTTTGCAGATACTTTCACTGACACCTGCCAGTCAAGTGTGGATAGAAAGCTGACATTGGGTTCAAAATACACAACTGATAAGTGGGACACAGATAAATGTATTTAAACTCTGATAAATTGTACTTCCATACCAAAGCAGGCTAAAACCCTGTAAAACTCAACCTCTCCAAGCCATTGAATTTAAACACACAGCAATGATATGTTAGCCTGGATGAACTCGTGGTTTGCGCAACCAGGCATGGTCAAGAAGTTCTTTAGGTAATGAGTTTTTAGAGTGCCAAGATTTCTGTGTTTGCAGATTGATGAGCATCAGCGACAGCACAGAAACAACCCCCCTGGAATCCAAATTGAAAACACTGCTCAAAGCTTCAGCTTCTCTGCAAACTTGTGATTCGCTTGAATACTCCATACTCTTAAAATCATGCAGTTTGGTGCTATGAGTGTGTTAGTAAGACACTGGCTGTTTTAATCTCTAGGCACTTATCTCATAGACAGCTAACCAGTCAACGTAGGACATACATCTCAGTGCTTCAGTGTAAGCAGTCTAAATAAAGCAGCAGAGCACAGAGCAGCTTTTAGACAAACGTGATGATATTTCAAGCAGACCATGGGCATGTTACGCATGGATAAATGACACACAAGGCACAACACAAATCTATTTCTATAGAATGACTGTAGAGACGTACTCTGAAAACTGAACTGCAAGGGCCTGTCCTTCCTCATCCTCCCTTTAAAAGATGGCACAGACAGCTGTGCTCCCCAGGCCTGGTGGAGAATGTGCCAGCCAAGGCATAACGCTCCTCTCCCACGCCACTTTGAGGAAGCATCAGTGGAGTAGCATTTAGATATGCTAAAAACATACCAAATATAGATGGGACATATAATTTTTTTAAATCTCCATCCCAAGTGTTCCCTACCCACGAGAGGGCCCTGTCTCTTCTTCAGCTAGCACGGACAGCAGGGCTCATCAGCAGAGGGGTGCTCCCCTTATCAGGGCTCAGGAACTGATGCAGGAGTGTTAATGGACAACCTGGTTACCCAGTTTTTGCCTGTTTATCTTTCTCAATCTTTCTGTTAAAACAGTATTTTAATAAGCAGTCACCTTTTGCTGCCCTACTCTGAACAAAAACACAAACCAACTTGACAAGAGCAGGGCTTCAAGCTCATGCTTGTTTCACCACTTCAGCATTTATATTGCGCTACTTCCCAGAGTGCTTACCCATCCCCAGGGCCAGTGACATGTGGGTCCCCATCAACACTGACACGATCTGCCCTCATTGTCTGCAAATAATGATCTGTACCTCTCCAGCACGTACGAATTAGGAACCTCCAGGTTACTCTGCCTAAAATAACAGACAATATAAAATGATGGGAAATACTAATAAAAATCCAAGAGAAGATGGAAGTAGGCATTATGAGAAACCAGGTGCTCAACTACTGCTTCAAACCTGAAACTGAGAGAGCAAAGCATAACCACAGTCAATAAGCAAATAAAATAAATGAGCAGTGAAGTTACAGAGCTCATTAAAGCTGCTTAAGTATACATGCAAGCATAGCATAGGCATCTCCTCTATCTCAAAAAGTGTTACATGACTGCAGTACAAAATACAAGAGCAGTCAAAACTTTGTGGTCTGAATTATTTTGCTCTGAACTTCAAGTGCATTATTGAGATCAAAATACTCATGGCAAGTTCAGGTGTTTCAACACATCATCTTGCTCAAGCTACAAGGCAAGACATAGGAACACAGTAGGATCACCTCCCCCCTCTACTCTGCCCTGGTGACGTTGCATCTAGAATACTGTGTCCAGTTCTGGGCCTCTCAGTTCAAAACAGATAGGGAACTGCTTCAAATAGTCCAGCACAGAGCCACAAAAACAACGAAGGGAGTAGAACATGTTCCTTGTAAGCACAGACTGAGGGAGCTGGGGCTCTTTAGCTTGGAGAAGAGAAGACTGAGAGGTGGCCTCATTATGTTTATAAATATGTAAAGAGGATGGAGCCAGGCTCTGCTCGGTGATGCCCAATGACAGGACAAGGGGCAATGGGTGGAAGCTGAGACACAGGAAGTTCCACAGAAACATGAGGGAAAATATTTTCACTGTGAGGGTCACACAACAGTGGAAGAGGCTGCTCGGGGGGGGGTGTGGAATCTCCCTCTGGAGATATTCAAAACCCACCTGGACATGTTCCTGTGTGATCTGGTCTAGGTGATCCTGCTCTGGCAGGGGAGTTGGGCTGGATGATCTTTTAAGGTCCCTTCCAGATCCTAATGTTCTGTGATTCTGTGATCATTAAGTTATTTAAGTTGTAATAAAACATACCAATTAATCAAACTAAACATATTAGTATTTCAGGCTCCTTTGGTGGTCAAAAGCTGAAAACTTAGAAGGCAGATTTGGCAACATGGTAAAAAGAAAGGAAAAAACCCATTTTCTTCAAACATTTTGTAGCTTGGAATGAGTCAATTAAAAACTGGAAAACACAACAGAGGATTCTTATGAGTTTATCCTGTATGCTAAGTGATGACAAGCACACAGACGTGATAGATCCATTATTTATGTGTTAAGAAATTTGTTAATTGCTGAAAAAGGACAATTGGTTTAGGGTCTCATGTTGCAGGGCAACTTTTACCAAACAAACTCCCTGAGACAATAATGACTCAAAAGAAAAAATGTGAGGTCTCATGTTCTTACAATTTCTGTGGACCTTAGTTATTCTCTACGTGACTCCTTTATACACTGGATCCCCCTACAGTATATCTTGTGAGGCATTGGTACCTGATAGGAGAACAAGCCTAAGTGTGGAGCCAGAGAAGGTTAGAGATACATGAGCCCTCTGGAGTATTTCCTATACAGTTGCCTGCAATTTCAAGAGGCTGTTACTGTGGTGGTCCCTTGCACCAGCCTTCAAATTCCTGAACAATGCTTTTTTTTTGGTGCATCACTTCCTAAGTCATTTTTGAGCTTGGTAGTATTCTTGCATCAGCTACTCAGCAAAGGAGCCAGCCACAGGCCTGCACAGAGCCACACAGACCCCAGAGGAACAAAGACCCTTTGCTTCCTTAGAAAAATTCCTTAGAAAGTACAAACTAAATTTAGCCCTGAAGGGAACCAAAATACGTCCCGTGCAGCAAGCTAATAAGGGTGCTCCAATCTAACACAAGCAAAGATCACAGATGGAATTAGAGAAAAACAGGTTAATCTCTCAATATACAAAGTTGATTCCCTGCTGAACTGATAATCTCTGATCTCAATCACCCCAGCTCTGTCTGAGGATATTTCAAGGTAATTGCAGCAGCCAAACTAACACATTTAAGAAAGAAAGGAAACTAAAAAAAAGAAAGAAGTTAGTTTTTCTAGTTACTTCCTACAGAACACACATGTTAAAAAATTAATAAACTAAAACATATCTAAGTCAACTTTCTTCAAGCATTAACAAAGTAGAGAGTAAAAAAAAACCACAAATTGAAGTCGAAAAAAGCACTCTGAGATTCTTGCATTCACATCTAATCAGAGAGGTTAGAATGAGCTTTCTTTTCATGATCAAATAGGTGATGTCATTAATTTTCTCCTGAACACTGAGGCTGGTGAAGAAGAAGATCTGATTTAATACCAGTTAATTCCTGCTGTGTGCAGAATTGTAATCTCTCCTGCAAACCAGATCTGACCTGGATTCAAGTCAAGAATATTAAGAGTGAACAAAACAGGAGGGAAAAAATAATTACAAAGGAAGTGTACATGTTATGCCTATGTATAACACACACAAAATTGTACTTCCATCAGCACAAAAGAATCACTGATATCAGACGGATACTTCATCCCAATAGGCATTTTGAGTCAAGACATGCAAGTCATTTAAAAACTACACTGTGTTCATGTGTACACCTATCACCTGTCCCATTTGCTTGAACATTTTGAGGACTACAGAGGCTAGTAATCATACCTTTTAATTTCATCTGCCACAGTGTATAGCTGAGGTCTCTGTAGATATGTAAAATAAACTGTAAAGTTTAATTGTAAATACATTCATTAATATCAAGTGTGTGCATACACACATGGAAGACTGTAAACTTGTAAATAGTACAAGGATAACTGCCTGGAGAAAGCACTCAGCAAAAATGAAGCTACGCACATCACCCCATAGATTTTCATTTATTTGTCTCTTCATTGCCTAATAGATAGAAGAAGCCACTGATTATTCTGGAGACTTGTTCACAGCAGCATCACAGCCCTTGGAAAGTTTTCCAGTCACAGCCATATTAATTACAATTCCAGCAGGCTTTTACAGCTGAAGGGACATGTAATTTTTCCACTATAACTAGTCAACAGATTGCATTCAGGTTTATAAAAGTTGCCATGTGCTCCAGATGCAGCTCTAAGAAATTCCAAGATTTCTTCTGGCTGAAAGTCCTGGACACACTCAGAAATGTTTAGAAACAATGTCAGCACAGAAATCTAGGGCAGCCCGGCATTGCTCCTATCTATCCCAAACCCACGCAAGCCCACTGCTGCATGCTCCTCCAGCATACCTGGGCTGCCAGCCTCACTGCCCCATACCAGCATCCTCCTCGACCTCAGGGGAACCTGCTGAGCTCCTGGCAGGGGAAGAACTATGGGAGTCCTTAACTTGCACCTGCCTGAAACATTTATTTTGAAGTACTGAAGATATGGATGCAAACACCATTGCAGGTGCGTAGCCTAATTTCCTAATGCATTGTGCGTAGTCTAATGTCCCAGTTGCATGCCTAGAGAGACCATCATGCGATCACTAAGACCATGAAATAATAGCAATAGGAGTTGTGAAAGGTTCTCACAACAAACTGGAAAGACACAGTCACCATCTCACCCAGCACATACTACAGATTCCTTAGCCACTACGCTCTCAAGACAAATAAAAACATACAAAACATCAAACAGCAGCAAAACTGAGTCCCCACGGCAAAGAGGGCACCAGCACAAATCAGAGAAAGTATGTCCCAGCCACAAATTAGGGAGTACATCAGCCTTTGAGAGCACTTCAAAAGAACCACCACTGTGAGCCCACCTCAATAAAGCATTTCAAAGCACAAGCACCACCACAGTTGCAGCACAAAATCCAACTTACCAGTATAAGTAATAAGCTAAAGCCAGTGCAATGAGTGTAGCACAGATTCCAGCTAGCAAGCATATACCCGACTGGCCTACCAACATCTTCTCAATTTGTTATTAACAAAACAACCAAAACAAAAAGAAAACAAAAAAAAAAAAAGAGGAAGATAAATGGAACAGCAAAAATGGACGATGAGAGTCTCGACTGGGAAAACAAATCAGTCTTGACATGGAGGAGGGATTATGATGACAAAAGCACATCGAGGTAAATCTGGAAGCACTGCAGCTACTAAAACTGACTGATCAGCAGCAGGAAAAGCAGCTGGGTGTCCCTTTCCTTATGTGGTTTCCTAAAACACCAAACCAGAGAAGCCCATCAAGAATGAAAATATGACTGGGGCATAAGTAGACTAATATTTAAAATAGGTAATGCTTCTTAATAAACATTACTGTCAGGTGGTGTTGCTGACAAACCAAGCTTTTGCTCTAATCCAATAATCTCCTTATAGCAAATTACCAGGCTACAATCAAATGGATTCACTCGTGTGGCCAGGGACAGATGTTCAACAGCACTGCTTGACACCTTTTTATTTCTTTTAAGAGCTGGCAAAATATTTAAACAAAAATCTAGATTTTAACACAAAAGAACCTCCCACCTCCCTATCTCTTCCTCCCTGAAGACCAAATAGAAGGTTTGAGAGAATATTCTGTCAGAGAAGGCATTTGGTCTGCCTCTAAAATGTAGTCCTTGCAGGGCAGAAGGACCACTCGCCTTTGTGGTCTTATGACTCCATGGACTAAAGAAAGGGACTCTGCAACCAACTGGGGAGTAGGACCTCAAATGCTTTGCTTGGAGTGGGACTCGAGACTCCATTGTCCTTACCCTTTCTCTGTGGGTCTTGGAAGTGACAGAACAAGGGGCAATGGATGCAAGCTGGAACACAGGAGGTTCCATGTGAATATAAAGAAAAAAAATCTTCACTATGAAGGTGGCAGAGCACCAGAACAGGCTGCCCAGTGAGGCTGTGGGGTCCTCATCTCGAAGCATTCAAACCCCCCATGGGCATATTCTTGTGTTATATACACTATGTGATTCTGCTCTAGCAGGTGGGCTGGATTAGATGATCTTCCAACTCCTACCTTTCTACGGCTCTGTGAGAGCTCTACCCAACTAAAGATGACATTATTTCTCTCTCTTCTCTCAACTCCAGACTCAAGGCTTTTGGGATGCCTGAGCCACAGCAGGAACACTCCAAAAAGGATATATCAGAGCCCAGAGACGAAAGAAACACAGTAGCAGAGGTCACACCCCACCCATAGGTCTTCCAATGTCTGATTGCTCTTCCAGTAACGAAATTTTTCCTAACACCCATTCTAAACCTCCCCAGCAATTTCAGACCATTTCCTCTCACTCTATTACCTGACATCAGGGAGAAGAAACCAACACCCACCTCACTACAAACTCTTTTCAAGTAGTTGCAGAGAGCAATAAGACCCCAGTTCCTTCAGCTGCTCCTCATAAGACTTGTTCTCCAGGCCCTTCACCAGCTTTGCTGCCCTTCTAAGGCCACATGCTCCAGCAACACGTCTCTCTTGTAGTAAGGGGCCAAAAGCAAACACAGTATTTGAGTGTCAAGTACAGGGTCATGATCATTTCCCTACTCCTGCTAGCCACACTATTCCTGATACAGGCCAGGATGCTGCTGGCCACCTTGACCACCTGAGCACACTGCTGGCTCATCCTCAGCTGGCTGGCAGTCAGAACCCCCAGGTACTTTTCTGCTAAGCTGCTTTCCAGTCACTCTGTCACAAGTCTGCAGCACTGCATGGGGTTGTTGAGACTTAAGAGGAGGACTCACCACTTGGCCTTGTTAAACTTCAAACAACTAACTCTGTCCAGATTCCTTTGCACAGCCTTTCTACTTTCAAGTAGATCAACACTTCCACCCAATTTCACATTGTCTGCAAACTTACTGAGGATGCACTCAATCATCCAGATCACTGGTAAAGATACTGGCCCCAAAACTGAGTCACGGGGAACACCACTAGTGGCAAGCTGTCAGCTGGTAACTCTATTCACCACCACTCTTTGTGCCTGGTCAGCTTGCCAGTTATTAACCCTGTGAAGCATCCACTCATCCACACCATGTGCAGCCTGTTTCTCCAGGAGGATGCTGTGTGAGACACTGTCAAATGCCTTACTGATATCCAGATAAACAACACCCACAGCCTTTCCCTCATCCACTAGACGAGTCACCTTGCAGGAAGAGATCAGGTATGTCAAGCAGGACCTGCCCTTCATAAAACCATGCTGACTGGGCCAAATAACCTGGTTGTCCTACACATGCTGCATAATGGCACTCAGGACAAACTGCTCCAAGACATTCCTTGGCACCAAGGTCAGAACTGACAGGCCTGCAGCTTCCTGGCTTGTCCTTCCTGCCTTTCTTGTAGATGGGTATTACATTTGCCAATCTTGAGTCAGCTGGGACTGCTGGTAAATGACGGAAAGTGGTTTGGTGAGCTCCTCCAACAGTTCTCTCGGTACCCTTGGGTGAATAAACGTCAAGTGTTAGGGCTGTGCTGGCTATGAGAGAGGTGACACTCTCTGTTAATGCCTCTTTCTTCTCAGGAGGATATGAGAAAGGGGTTAAGAGACACTCATGGGTTGGGAAACAAACAAACAAAAAACTCTCACTGAAACAGCTTTAATGAAACAGTAACAATAAACCATATTAGTGAGCATATAATGAAGAATTTACAAAACCAGTACAAAATTCTCCCAATGATCATTACATCACCACTAACACTGCAAGGTAGGCACTGGGGAAGCCCCTGACTGGACTCAGTGGGACACGGGAATCAGATTCAAGAACGCACAGATTGGGACTGAAGGCAGAACACCAGAATCCTCCTCAGACACCAAACACAGAAGAGAGCTTGACTGTTGTGATCCTCCTGCTTTACACTGAGGATGATGTACACGGGATGCAATACCTTGTTAGTCAGATTTGGGTCACCTGTTCTGTCCCCTCCTCCCAGCACAGGCAGTCTTTTTATTTACATACCCTTTCACTTATGACACTCCAATTTGGTATGTAAGATTGACCAGCGACCTTGGTTTCTATAGGGGCCAATGTAAGCAAGAGCCTTTGTGCATACCAACCCTTACTGGTAAGTGTAAACATCAAGCATTCATTATTGCTTCTAGAAGCAGACACTGAAAATATACACTGTAAAATTTCAAGTGCAGTTACTTAGAAAATTGAAACCACTAAACAGAGAATTGGCTCTGTTCTAGCTCAAACCAGGACAGGGAAGGAGACAGCTTGCAACTAGATTCATTGCTCAGGACTAACCAGTTGCTGTGGGCTCCAAAAGAATTTTCATCTATTTTCTTCCCCAATCTTATTTTAGGAATATTCACGCTGTTTCTATTCCCAGTGATAAAAAATAAAGTTGTATTAAACTCTGTGGCAGTTTAAGGGCTCCACAGATGCTGCCTGTGAAGTGGCACTCGCAGTGGTGAAGCAAAATGACTCGTTTCCAGGACTGTTGATGAGTATTTTTCCAGTGTGCAATATTCATAATAGAAAATGCATACTACAGAATCACAGAATGGTCTGGGTTGGAAGAGACCTCCAAAAGTCATTCAGTCAGGGTGTAAAACAGCCTCAGGATTTTGTAAATAAAAAAAGGCAAGAGGTTTCACCTGAAAAAAAAAAGTTGGGATATTGCAACAATTGCCTATATTTGGAGCAAGGCTTACTTGTTATTTCTATTATAAAAGTAATTCTGAAATTGCAGTGTTGGTACTCAAAAAGTGATTCTATAAAACCAGCCCTTATATAACAAACAGAAAAGGACTTCTCTACCAAAAACCTTACTACTACAAAATTATTTGAGTAATAGGCCTTTTGTATTGTATAAAATAAATATTAATTATATAATGTTGCCAAGCTTAGTCTCTGATGATTAAGAAAAACCTGAGTTGAGTCTACTCATCTCTAACACTACACAAAACACTCCTCTTCCCTCCAACTGGTTGAATTTCAAGGCAAGTGGGAATTCATCCTTTGCTTTCAGATAAAAATAAACTACAAAAGAAATTTCAGGAGTGTAAGTGCATCTACACATGAAGCTGTGAAACTTAGGGCCCCGTCTCCTAGATAGACTGTGTGAATCTGGAAAATGCATTGTGACAGAATTTCCTGATTTGGGATGCAAAACAAAGGATAAACAAAAATGCCATCTCTGCGATCACCCGAGATAAGTGTTACAAAAAGAATAGTGTGCTTTGCTTGCTGGATGGAAAACTATGCAAAAGAAATGTTTGAGGGTTGATTATTTTATAAGAAACAAAGAGGTATCTGTCAACATGCAAATGTGCTGTGGCTGAACAAGAAGCAGTTTCCACCTGCTGCTAAATGAAGCCCCAGCAAATACTGTCTGCATGCCTACAAGCCCCTACCCAAGTTCAAAGCTTTTCTCTGAAGTATGGCATACTAATTGGGAAGAATTGAAAGTCTGTCTTTTGAGAACTGCTGAGCTGTTTGAAGTTTTGGGTCTAAAACACTGCCTTCTGAAAAAAAGGAATAATATAATTCATTCTATGATTGCACCCACAATATCACAGAATCACAGAAAACATCTGGTTGGAAGAGATCTCAAAGATCATCTAGTCCAGCCCTCAACCCAGCACTGAAGGGTCAACACTAAACCATGTCCCTAAGCACCAGGTTTAAGCACTGCTTTAACACCTCCAGGGACAGTGACTCCACCACTGCTCTGGCCAGACAGTTTGAGAACCATCTCTAGGAAGTACTTCCTAGCATACAGCCTGAACTTCCCCTAGTGCAGCCTGAAACCATTTCCTCTGGTCCTATCACTTGCCACCAAGAAGAAGAGGCTGACCCCTCCTCGCTCCACTCTCCCATTAGGAAGTTGTAGAGAGCAATGGGGTTTCTTCTTGGCTTCCTCTTTTCCAGACTGAACAACCTCAGCTCCCTCAGACACTCCTTGCAGGCCACGTACTCCAGGCCTTTCAAGAGCCTCACTGCCCTTCTCTGAACGTGCTCCAGAACCATGATGTCTTTACTGTAGTGAGGGGCCCAGACCTGAACACAATACTCGAGCTGTGCAGGATCATCTCTGCAGAGGAACCAGCAGGGGCAGGCGCTCTCAGGGCTGTCAGTAGGAAAGCCACCATCTCCCTCTTACATCCTCCCAAGCAGAGGCTGAGACACAGACTTGGCACACTGGCTCCACTTGTGTTTCTGCTCTGAAGTTTGCCACCACAAGCTGAATTACCAAAAAAAGCTACTTTTACCATTATTATTTTATTATGTAACCAAACAACACAAAGTCAACTCCTCACATGACACCAGAGCCAGACACATGCTGTAAGAATCACAACTGCAAAACATGAAAACAGCAGGAAAGTTTTCCCCTGAGAGTGCTCTGCTATACTAAATCCAAAACCCAACCAAAACAGCATTTGTGTTATTCCACTCTACAAATATGCCTCTAAACTGATAACTGCTCACAGCTTACCAGCAATGAGAAAGGCTGTTTTAGAAAGACAGCTGAGCAGCAGAATATATGCCATCCAGTTTTAACTTTACAAGCCCCAGCCTTCTTGATGGATCTATGACAAAGGAGAACGACCAACCAGCCTATTGTCACCAGGCTGTCATCTGTCACATTGACAAAGGATACCTTTTCTAGACTTTCTTTTATAGGAAGTCTATGCTTCCACCAGGGTTTGACTCAGGAGGAAGGTGGAGACTGTGTGGAGGAGTGAAGACAAAAGTCACCATTCTGAAATATCTAGGTTTGGAAGATCTCCATCACATGGGAGACAGGAAGAGAAGTAAAAATAAGAGAAGCGGAAGCTGTAGGTGTTCTGCTGTGCAGCTGACTGTCACTAAGGCAGCTTCAGATAAAATCTCATTGTTTTGCAGTCAGGAAGAATAATAGGTTAAAAAGTGGCTTGGAAAACAACAGGTACACAAGCCAAGCAGTTTCTTAGTTCACAGGAGCTGAAGTGTTAACCTAAATTGCACCGGGGAGGGCTTGATCCTGCAGGGGAGGCGAAGAAAGAGGATATTCAGTGCAGTGCTGCTTCACAGAGTGTTGCAAGCAGTCTGCTATTCACAACATAAAGGGTAAGAAACCAGAGAGGGAGAGCTGTAGAGCACATCAGGGGTCCACACCACCTCTCTTCTTTCTTGTACGGGATTCAGCTTTTATTCTCTTTCCTTTCACCTCAGTTGCTGTTAGCAGCATGTTCCTACCCAAATACAAGGACTATGCTTCTGGAAGGTTTCACTACCAAATATTTCACTAGGCTGTTATTTGTCTGAGTTTATCATTATCTGTGGTCAGATCTTTTCCTGCATGCACACAAAAGCAGGTGTTTTCCTAAAATGATAGAGGAGACTATCAAAACCAAATACAAGCCAGACAAAGATTTTTGTTCTGTGTTTTCAGACAAGATTATACCAGCCCCTTCTGACCTGAATACCAATACTGGCAGGAACTGCACACTAGATGATCTTTTCAGTCTAAATGGAACCTCTTCCTCAAACAACAAGAAAAAAAAAAAACAAACAAACCACCACAAAAACAAAACAACAACTTCTCTCCTACACAAATGTGATGACCACATCGTAAATGCAATGCTAAACTGCATGCACACAAATGTGCCCTTCAGTACATGGTGAAACCCTTAAAAATGACAACCCCAACACTTTACACATGCAGTATCACACCTGTTTAAAAAAAGCAAATAACAACAATAACAATCAAAATGAAACAAACAAACAAAATCAAAACTTAGAAGTGGCAAGTCTGTACATTGAAGCTCTGGCTGTTGTTGGCCGTTCAGCTGGAAACCGAGTACCAGCCACGGCAAACAGCTCATGTATTTTAAAACCCACATGACAGAAAGACCTGAACAGAAACACCTGTTGTTCTCCCCATTTCTTACCACCTTCTGCCTCCTGGTAGCTTGATGTCCTACTGCTAAATAGACCTTTTGTAGCCTACCTATTTATTTCAGAGCATTATGAACTCTGCAGAGCAGGGGATGCTTCTGTGGTAACACAAAGTCTTTGAAAGATGCTGCCAACAAAGATCAGAAATCGAGGACTGGTTAGCATTGTCATCATTCAGCTGCTTCAAACAGTAGCCTTTTAACACAATGTGTAAGAGGGAGGTGACCTAAATATCCTTTTACTGAAGGGTGCAGAGATCCTTCAAAGGACTAGTTCACCAGAAAAGCATGCCTGCTTTGTATCAGCAAAATTCAGACAGCTTCTTTGCATGAGAACTGTTCAGCAACTGACAACAAAAGCATATCATTTTCCACAGATGCTCTCTGATTTTATTGTTGTCTCCTGTAAACTAACTCTGACTGGACCTACACAAAAGAACATTAAAATGATTCTGATTCTGTGAGTACTTTCGCAGTCCTACAGGTGCCATGGTACCCAAGTTCCCTCTTCTCACAGAACTGCAGAACTGTCAAGGCTGGGAGGGACATCAAAGATGATCCTCCAGTTCCAATCCCCTTGCCATGGGCAGGGACGCCTCACACTATATCAGGTTGCTCAAAGCCACGTCCAACTTGGCCTTAAAAACTTTCAGGGATGTGGCTTCCATCACCTCCCTGGGCAACCTGTTCCAGTGTCTCATCACTCTCATGGTGAAGAACTTCTTCCTAACACCCAATCTGAATCTACCCATTTATATGTTTGCTCCATTCCTCCTAGTCCCATCACTACTCAAAACAGAAGCAGAGCTTGAAAATTCAGTTGTGCACAATTCATGAAATTCTGCCCCTGAAGCTTATTTTAGTTTTTCAGCAATAGTCATGCTGACAGCCTTCTCAGACCATCACAAGGAAAGCAAAAATTGCAGCAATCTAAGCTGAAAAATGTGCTACAAAACAGCAAATTCATAAAATCAGGCTTTTGTATTTTTCAGGACCATTGCTCTTACACCAACAGCAATGAGCCTGGAGAAAAGCATTTTGCAACATCACTTTTGAAAGCAGCTGATCACCCAGACACTTCAACAAGGCTACTTTAACGATTCAACCTACTGCATCCTGGGTCTCCCTCTTTCCATCAAAGCTGCAGACAGCCAGCATTAACCAGACTCAGCTGCAATAACTTGATTTTGGAAACAAAATTTTGATCCAAGAATTTTTGAGCCTCCTAGAAGGCAGTTATTTGCCCACCTAGTATCATCTTTAACTCTGCCTGCAGCAGGAAAATGCAGATCTTCAAAAGGAATGTATATTTGCACAGGGTCTGAATACATGTCCTGAACACAAGCTGTGGCTGGTCCACTATAAACTGCCGTGTGAATTTCATCTGATAAATATCTTAAAGGAAATAAAGTTTCATGAGAAACTATTTGTCCTGTAATAGACTGTGAAAGGTTATAGGATACTAAAGGAACACTCTGGGACTTCACAAAACCACCAACATTAAAGAAAAAAAGCTACTAATAGCCCATGAAGGGGCAGGGTATTAGAGAGCATCATTAAAATGTCAACATCTGACATGAACATCTCACTGGTGTTTTCAGACCCTGTCATGGAAAAACCCTGTCCTACTGCTGTGTCAGTGAGCTCTCAGCAGCTTTCCATTTCTGCTGTCCCTTGTTGTAGGACAGACTACCTGCATCCGGTCACTGAACAAAATTTAAGCATGTTTGAATTAAAGGCAGCCTAAGGTGACTCCAGGGGCAGCATTCCAAGGATTTCTAGGCATTCTGTAAAGGAGGTCCTCAAAGAACAGTAAGGCCACGGTTGCCCTTCTACATTTAAAGGGTGGAAGAGATAGTTAAGATCTTCCAGAGTCCTCTGGAGGATTTAAGTCTTTCCTGCAATGATTACAAACAGATACAGCACACATGAAACAGCAGGAGCAAACACTACAGCAAGCAATAAGGTGAAGCACTGGTTTCACCCCTAAATTAAATTTTTCAGGAGGGAGAGACTTTTGCCACCTCTCCCAGTAATTCATACACATCTACAAAAATAACAGGATTTTCAACTCCCTTTTTTCCCCAAAATATCTTATTGCTACAGGCAAAATGCAAATACAGAAATGTGGGGAAAGATTTCTTTCTTACCACCACCACTGGGGACCACTTCTGGCACCTGGCAACACTCAGAGCCACAGGAGAATTCCCATCTCCTCCCTCCAGGGAAGAACCACTGCTTATGTTTCAAGTGATTTGCTTTCTCATTTGCCTATAAGCAAAAAATACATTCTTCAATGGAAAAAGGTAAATATATATTTTTTAAAGAAGCAAAATACAACGCAAACAACATGCAGCTGCTAACCTACATCACAAATTCTTTAACTGAGAACATTCTCACTAAATTTACTCATCTTTCTTGTCTTTAGGGGAAAAAATTAATCCTTCTTCCCAATGCTAATACTCCATGGTCTGCTCCACCAGATGCCATCCACTGCTGCTCTCAGAGGGTCTAACTGGCACATATCTATGAAATTACCAGAAGTGTTCTTAGCTTATATTTCATGGTGAAATTGCAGCTCCTATTCAAAATAGAGAAAGGGCTTGCATACCCAAGAACTAGCCTATTTTAACTAGCTTTGCTAATCAGCATAACAAAAGGTATTTCTTTTACTCACAAACCCTGTCTTGATAGAAGTCACAGAGAATGAAGCAGAAGCAATTATCCACTCTAACACACTTAATCCCTATATTTTATTAAGAGTGATTTTTATGATCCTGAAGCAATTAAGTCAATCATTATTTAATTTTAGATCGCTGAACTGGAGATTTACTTCAGACACAAGCTCACTTTGCACATAATTTAGTCTCAGTAATTAGAGATATACTTTACCCAGAGGTAGCTTGTTTAAAGCGTGTTATCTAATTTCACAAGCCTTACACCATGAAAGTTTCATGCAATGATCTACAAACTGAAGTTTAAAAATAGAACAAACCCTGCAATCCCTCACATTTATCTTACTGCAAACTTGTTTTTCCTAAAAATAATAGTTAAAAAGATTTTAAAAATTACTCCTCAAACATCTGTGCAGTAAGTCAGATGTATCACAAAAACTAACACAGGCTCACAGGATGTTAGGGGTTGGAAGGGACCCAAGGAGATCATCAAGACCAACCCCATTGCCACAACAAGACCATACAATCCAGCACAGATCACAGAGGAACATGTCCAGACAGGCCTTGAAAGGCTCCAGACAAGGAGACTCCATAACTGGCAGCCATGTACAGAATGTTTTTTAATGTCCAGACTAGATCAAACAGGTCCCAAACCCACTGCATGGACTACTTCTCGCTTGATCTGATCAAAGGCTGCTTTTTGTTCAGGTCCCTACTCAAAATTGTTTCTCTTACGAGTCACATCATGCAGAGGTTTGACAATTTGACTGAATCCAGGAATGTGTAGTCTCCAAAATCCCACTGCTCCCAAGGAAGATTGAGTGTCCTTCTTATTGGTGGGAACTGTAATGGCGGAGACTTTGTAGATCACATCCTGTGGAATGTGACAGCGACCATCCTGCCACCGCACTCCCAGAAACTGAACATAGTATCATAGTATCATCATAGTATCATCAGGGTTGGAAGAGACCTCACAGATCATCAAGTCCAACCCTTCACCACAGAGCTCAAGCCTAGACCATGGCACCAAGTGCCACGTCCAATCCTGCCTTGAACAGCTCCAGGGACGGCGACTCCACCACCTCCCTGGGCAGCCCATTCCAGTAGCCAATGACTCTCTCAGGGAAGAACTTTCTCCTCACCTCGAGCCTAAACTTCCCCTGGCGCAGCCTGAGGCTGTGTCCTCTTGTTCTGGCGCTGGCCACCTGAGAGAAGAGAGCAACCTCCCCCTGGCCACAACCACCCCTCAGGTAGTTGTAGACAGCAATAAGGTCACCCCTGAGCCTCCTCTTCTCCAGGCTAAACAATCCCAGCTCCCTCAGCCTCTCCTCGTAGGGCTGTGCTCGAGGCCTCTCCCCAGCCTCGTTGCCCTTCTCTGGACACGCTCAAGCATCTCAATGTCCCTCTTAAACTGGGGGGCCCAGAACTGGACACAGTACTCAAGGTGTGGTCTAACCAGTGCAGAGTACAGGGGCAGAATGACCTCCCTGCTCCTGCTGGCCACACCATTCCTGATGCAGGCCAGGATGCCATTGGCTCTCTTGGCCACCTGGGCACACTGCTGGCTCATGTTCAGGCGGGTATCAATCAGCACCCCCAGATCCCTCTCTGTCTGGCTGCTCTCCAGCCACTCCGACCCCAGCCTGTATCTGCATGGGGTTGTTGTGGCCAAAGTGCAGCACCCTGCACTTGGAGCCATTGAATGCCATCCCATTGGACTCTGCCCATCTGTCCAGGCGGTCAAGGTCCCGCTGCAGAGCCCTTCTGCCCTCCAACCCAGCCACATCAGCCCACAGCTTGGTGTCATCTGCAAACTTGCTGATGACTGACTCAATGCCCACGTCCAGATCATCTATGAAGATGTTAAAGAGGATGGGGCCCAGCACTGATCCCTGAGGGACACCGCTAGTGACTGGCCGCCAGCTGGATGTGGCACCATTCATCACCACTCCTGGGCTCGGCCCTCCAGCCAGTTCCTCACCGAGTACAGAGTGTAGCATAAAGCATTTGTTTAACCCACTGGTATCTTCAGCAAAGTTTAAAGCCCAAAGAATAAAAAAAAGCTCTTCTCACACAAATCATTTCATTTACAATTTATTTTAACCAGATGCAATATCTACAGGAAAATATATGTCTATTAGGATGCCCAGCAGGTATCTGCCACAGGATGTAGCCACTATTGAATTGTTCAGACACTTAAAGGCTCCTGTGATGGTGTTAACAGAATAACAGAAATAAAGACCGCACCATAAAGACTTAAAAAGGTCTGGTATCCAGGGTAGAAGTGCTCAAACCCAACCTGGTTCTGGCAAGTTTGTGTGAATGTGTAGTTGAAACCAGACCATAGTAAGAAATGCCAGTTAGCCCTTCAGCTAGCTATTACCCATCCAGCTCAGCTTTGTGCCCGTCTACAGTTAATGGCATCACTAGCTGCCAGTCCATCTGGACTGGCACATTGCCCAAGGCCGGTTTTATGTCAAAACACACTTGTTGTTTTTTTGGAACAGAGGGTATCATCTTCCACCACTGCCATTAGAGAGAAGGAAAACAGATGTCCAAGCAAGCATTAAAAAAAAAAAACAAACCACCACTGTCTGCAACTGTCTTCAAAACTGCTGTGGACTGCATCAAGAGAAGTGTGGCCAGCAGGGCAAGGGAGATGATTCTCCTCCTTTACTCTGCTCCCGTCGGACCCCACCTGGAGTACTGTGTGCAGTTCTGGGGCCCCAAACACAAAGAGGACATTGAACTGTTGGAGCAAATCCCAAGGAGAGCCACGAAGATGATCAGAGGGCTGAAGTACCTCTGCTATGAGGACAGACTACAAGAGTTGGGGCTCTTCAGCCTAGAGAAGAGACCTTATAATGGCCTTCCAGTATCTGAAGGGGGCCTACAGGAGGGCTGGGGAGGGACTATTTACAAGGTCTTGTAATGACAGGATGAGGGGTAATGGGTTTAAACTGGCAAAGGAGAGATTTAAACTAGATGTTAGGAAGAAGTTCTTCACAGTGAGGGTGGTGGGACACTGGAACAGGTTGCCCAGGGACGTTGTGGATGCTCCCACGCTGAAGGTGTTCAAGGTTGGATGAGGCCTTGAGCAACCTGTTCTAGTGGGAGGTGTCCCTGCCTATGGTGGGGGGTTGGAACTAGATGATCCTTGAGGTCCCTTCCAACCTAAACCATTCTATGATTCTACAAAAACACCACATGCAATTACTCAACATTTAATTAGAAACTGACTATATTCAAACCGACAGAGAACAACCTCTATACATGCAGATGTAGATTCATTTCCAGACCTTTGTGTCAGTACTCTTACGACCTGGTTTGCCTTGCTGCATAAAAAGCTATAGAACTCACCAACAGAATGTAGAGTTTCAGCAAAGACTGATAAACAAAAATAAAGATGTGAAGCTACAAGGAGACCAGGACACAACAGGTTTGCTGTAGGGGAGTTTAGTCAAAATAAATATAAACAAATCTCAGCTATCTGGATTTTTAACAAGCCTTCCATGTGACATCACATTAAACATGCAGAGTTGGAAACTGGTAGTGGAAATGACTCAATAGTAAAGATTCTGCCCAAAAGAAATGGTGATAGACAGCATGGAAAGAAAGAACTCCAGACACCTTGGGAGCTACTGATGAAAACACTAAACAAAAACAAATGATCAGTCTTCTGCTTAATTTTTAAGCAATGAATTGCTTGTATACAAAACAGCAGAAAAAAAAAGTAATTATAGCAGCTGATGACAAAGTTGGGAAGCAATTTGAACATGAAGGTGTATGGAGTTATTATACAATAGGCACCATGGCCTTAAAGAACAGAAAGCCATAAGAATGGGATGAAGGTCACTAATACACAATGCACAATCACATATACAAAGGTGCTCCGTGCCTGGAGCAGAAGGGCCTAGATGTGCTAGCCCGTCCTTACACAAAATACCCGTGAGTCACCACTGAGATGCAGGTCTGAAAAAACACACATGTAGTGCTCAGCTGTATCCAGAGAATTCATTTCCAACATAGAAAAGAAGCACAAGAAAGTAAGAGGCACTCCTAAAATCCCATCTGGAATACTGCACGAGACAGAAACAAAGAAGCCTGATGGAAGATTGCCAGCACTGGCAAACCACATGAAAACCAACATGCACAGTAGGGGAATGTAGGGGAATGAGAGGATGTAGTTGCTCCCTGTAACACTAGGAGAAAAACACATGAGCCAAAAAATATCTGCTGATACTAGACCACAGAGGTATCAGCTGGCCATGAGTAAGGTTAAGCTGGCACCTATTGGAACAGCCTAAGAGAAACTAGTTGTGCCGGGGGAAGTATAGGCTGGATGTTAGGAGGAAGCTGTTCACAGAGAGAGTGATTGGCATTGGAATGGGCTGCCCAGGGAGGTGGTGGAGTCACCATCCCTGGAGGTGTTCAGGAAAAGACTGGATGAGGCACTTAGTGCCATGGTCTAGTTGACTGGATAGGGCTGGGTGCTAGGTTGGACTGGATGATCTTGGAGGTCTCTTCCAACCTGGTTGATTCTATTCTATTCTAACTTTTGGTCATAGGTCTTTGCTATAAGAAGGATATTATGACACAGTACTTGCTTTATATGGCTCCAACCGTTTTTGTAGCTGCCTCATCTATATATTCATTGCAGGTTCTATAAAACCATTACCAAAAGTAGTTGGTTCAGCTCATAGTGCTGGTGGAGGAAGGCGGTACATGGTGTGTGAGTTACAGGCAGAGGAAATTCATTTGTAGGGGAAAGTGTAAATAGCTAGGATAATCATCCCCCATACCTAAAAGGCAAAGAAATAGCTCCTAATTCAAAACAATGTTAACCATTTTTTTTCCATTAAAATCCTCACATGCAACCATGCCAGTAAAAAGCGTGCAAGAAAAAAGCTCAGCAGGCCATCCTACTGCCCCCTACCTCACAAGAAAGATCTGTAGAACTGAAGCAGCAGAGTATGCCACAGTTCAATAAATGGCAGCACTCAAGCCAAGCTGCAACTTGGATCAAGAAAATTCTCTACTCTTGGAACAATTCACAGACTATCAAAGGGATCTCTGCCTTTTCACTGCCTGTGTACAACATCTCTCATGCAGGCATTTTACTAAAACTGATAAAATGGAGTTCAAAGCCCCCAGAATCATTCTGACTAGTAGGAGAAGAATTTCTAGTTCAATATTGAAGGACAGCAGAACAGGATTTAAAAGCAAGTTTATACCTGACACTATTGTACCCATGCCTGCTAAGTACTTGAGCCCTAAAGAAAGAGAGAGAAGCTCTTCCCATTTAGGATCCTCATCTTCCCCATTTAGGATCCTCATCTTCCCCATTTAGGATCCTCATCTTCCCCATTTTATTATTATTATTGTTGTTGTTATTAAATTTGACATACATATATAACAATGAACTGGAAATTGCAAGTTGTATCAAACTGCTTTTTTGATGTCTTCCAAGACTGAACAGATTTAGGCAGTACATTGAGGACAAGAGTCGTATTTAAGCACACACATTTTCCATTTCCAAAATGCCTGCTAATTAAATATAAATGCATGTGCATGCACTTAAAACACTTACACGGTTTCTCTCTTGCATAGTACTTTGCACTGAATACAACTACACCCAAAACCATGTTTCCATTAGCCACTTTGATAGCACAGCCTTGAAAATATTCCCAGTGCTCCAATGTTTAGGACACAGAAGACTCAAAAGTGGACACATATAACTCTGTCTCCAACATCATCTCACGTGAGGAACATTTCACTCTCTTTTCCCCTCTTGTTTCTCTTTTTAAGACAAAATAATAAAATGTATTAAAACCAGTGAAATAATTTTATGGTCAGATGTCTTCTTCACCATAGAAAGTATCACTATCTTTGAATCTTCTGGTCATTTGCTTGACTCACATCTCAATCCATTCCCTAAAGACCGTCACAGAATCACAGATTAATCTGGTTGGAAAAGACCTTCAAGATCATCGAGTCCAACTCATCACCTAACACCTTCTAATTAACTAAACCACGGCACTCAGTGTCTCATCCAGCCTCTTTTTGAACACCTCCAGAGATGGTGACTCCACCACCACTGAAGGCAGCCCATTCCAATGGCAAATCCTGGTGCTGATGGAGGCATGGCAGAACAAAACAACAAAAAAACAAGGCTTGATAATGTGTTTTTAACCAAAAGTTAACAAGCTTCCTTGATAGTAAAACTAGTTTCATGGCAAATGTCTCTGAATGTCTTATGGAATCATGAAGATATTAACAGAGTAGCATCAGGCAACTGTTTCCTGCCACCATCCTACTACTTTGACCACCATCTCTTTGAAAGCCCCCAGAAACTAACTGGAAATTATTTGGTCTGAAAGTGCATTCACTCATACTAGGAAAAAGTAGAAGAATGTCAGTAAATCATGAAGAATTTAAAACAATCAGAAGTGTTTCCCTTCCACCTCATAATGCACAACTGAACTGTGAACCTTCTTGTCATGACTGTTAGAGGTAGTGCAAATAGGCGGAAAAGAGGAGGCCTGGAATTATTAATTAAATGGAAATCAGGAGACATGACAGAGCAAATACCAGTCGTTGTGTTGACTGTAAATCTTTCTGTGAGGCATTCATTACAAGCCAGACTACTGACCTAGATGGACCAATGACAGACACTCCCTTTTCAAGATGGAAATTAGCCTTCTACAGAAAACAAAGAATTTTTTTGTCCTTTAAAACTTGCAACCAACCCCTTCCATTTTGAGCTTCTGTCTGTAAGATGAGGAACAAATATTAGCAAGAACGAAGTGGACAAACGTTATTTGTGGCCTCACAATTCTGCAGAGTTCACTGTTCCCTTATTGACAGTCTGTGCTTCATCGAACCCTGTCTGTAACCTTCTGTGAAGCCAGGGCTCTGACAGCTACTCCAGGAGGTTCAGCTGTGGCAGCCTATAACATTACTGCCCCCTCTTGTCCATCCTGGCCTTCTGCTAGGGATCCATCACTGCTGAAAGGCATCTTTGTTGGTTGCTTCCATTGACAACTCGGCATGTTTAAACTACCAATGAAGGGGAGGTCTTATCCTGATCCTTTCTTTCTTTTTTTTTTTTTTTCCCCAAAGGCAGCAAAGCCAGAACTTTCCAGCTGTGAGCTTCTGTGGCTGAAGAATGTGTACATGGTCCTTTCTGCAGAGCCAGCGGTTGGTAGTATTAGGAGGAAAACAAGCCATGTCCAAGATCAATGCATAAGATTAGCTAGACAATTCTGATCCAAGGTTAAGAAGCTGAATTATTCTTCATTCAAAAGGCTGTAATTCTTCTGATACTCAAGACCAGAAGCAGGATGAGTCCTCAGCAAGTTAATTTCAGGTGTCTGTAGAGCACTATAGTGCTTAGCTGGAAAACTTTCACAGTCACTCCTAGCTTCAAAATACAGGAAACCATGTGTGTATGAAATGATATAAGCTGGGAAATCTACAGCTGTCCCAAAAAACTAGAGCAGAGCATTTTTGAACCAAGGTAAGTGTACCCTGTCCTCAGAAACATTACCCCAGTTACAGTCCAGAGAGCTTTTGTCCCAAGACATCTAATAGCAATTTATCTTCCATTTCTTAGGGACCAGTTAGCTCTGAGTTTTGCCCTGACTTATTCCCAGTTAAAGGCCTGTATAAAAAAACAGCATAAAAGAGTTAAGTGTAAAAGAGGAATTTGAGCAGGCTCAGGCAAGGTTTCTGTGTTTTGTCATTTGTGAATGCTTGGGGTTGAGTTTATTAATGGAATTCAAAATCTGAATAAATGTTGAATACTGATGCAAGCTCATCTGTGCTTTAGAAAAGAACTGCCTAAAGTGGCTTCTGGGAAGAAATAGGCTCTGAATAGAAGACCCAGATTATTTCACTAAGTGATTTATTAATTATAAACGTAGCTTTTTCCTGCTGCAATGTGTAACACAAGTCTGTAATGTTCAGAGTAATTCCAGTGATTTTTTTTCCCCCGTTTTTAAACATTGGAATATTCTTGCCCTAAGCATATGCCCATTATGGAAAACATTTATGGCAACAGCAGAACACTACAGAGCTACAAAGAGCTTTTTTTTTTTTTTTTTTGCAGCTACAGAGCTACAAAAAGGACTACTTTCACAGAAACAAAGATAGTTAGGTGCAGTATTCAGCATCTAAATACTATAGAGAAAAACCTGCTGGAGGCAGGGGGGGGGAATTACACAGATCTGCAGAGTAAGTGATAAACTTAATTTCCTAATTTCTCTCATTCTTTCACTTTTCAACTGTTAAAAAAAACACACAACAACAAAGCAAAACCATTTGCAAACACCCTCCAATGATTTTCTCTGTCTGTAATGGCACTTTCTTTTCACTGTGGTGGTCCTTCATTTTGTGCCCTGCCCCAAATCCTAGGGCTGAGAGTCTCTGCAATGCACTCCTGAGGAAGTCTACAGGGCACAACCGGAGTGGTGCAAACCTTCCTCCCAGTGCTCTGGCATTTTCTTTGGTGTGCAGTAGATATATAGATAGCTTTTAGAGCTGTATGTTTTTTAATGGCCTTCAGACAGGGGAAAACAAAAAAAATCCCCAAACACAACTCTTCATAATTTCTCACTAATGAGAAGCAACCAATCATTAACTTCCTCACTCTGATCTTCCACAAGCAGACTTTCCAGGTATGCCAAATTAATAATTTTCTTAGGAATTCACAGATAAAGTTAATAGAAAAGAGTCATGGGATCTGAGAACTGCAGCAACCCTTTGGCAAAAAAATCTCTACAGTTCCAAAATGAAAACTTGTAGGTGAAGCATTAGACACATTGGGATTAAAACTCTCAGTAACCTCTATGTGCCCAGTAATGCAGACTCTCTGTTTCCTTAAGCTTATCACCCCCACACACCCCTTCCCTGTTCCTATTAAGGCTGCTTTATTAGGAAACTGCCACCAGGATCACAATTCAAGCAGGCTGGTCTAAAAGTATTCTGCAGCATTGTCCCTCATCTCCCTCACTACTATCAACCACATCCTCTGCCTTGTTGCTGGATATCCTTCAAGCTTCCAAGTTGTTTGCTAAGCACCAATCAGTTCTAGCACCAGCAAATGCTAGGAGAGGGCCACAACCTATCACCAGACACAAACCTGCACAGAAGCTATTTGTAGCTGAGGAATCCTCCTCCTCAGTATTTATTTTAGTCCCTCCAGTTAAACTAAATAACACATATTTTTGTTTATTCACTATTCATAACTGAAATGCAAGTGAACTTAAAAGGATCTAGAACAGCAATTTTTAAAATAAAGTCTACCATACAGCACTTGAACTAATTATATTGCCCTACTCTGGCAGGGGGTTCAGACTCAACAGTCTCTGGAGTTCCCTTCCAACCCCTAACATCCTATGGTGTCCAAGAAATTACAGACATGCATACTGATGCTACAGATATTCATACTCCTTTCCAAGGAACAGTGGCTAACTATAAAATAGTAATAAAAACAATCATCAACAGATCTAACAGCTGAGGCAGAGACAGCCTAGCTTATCTACTCCAGGAGAACCTGCACGCTGGACCTTTGAATTAACAGGTTTTCCCCTTATTTACACAATCAAAGTTTCTTAATATTATCTTAATAGCATTTTTAAATAAACTGAATCCTACATAATAATAGATTTCCAGAAGTTTGACCTAGTTGTAATCTAAAATAATAACGTAACTCCTGGAAGAATGCATTATCTTGATATTGTCCTAGCTTGGACTTGGTGAAACACAGTAAGACAGCAAATTGCTAAATTAGAGGTTAAAAGCAGAGACAAAAAATAGAAGTGAAACAGAAAAGCACACAGTCGAGGAGACAGAAAATACCTGCAACCAAAGGCTGACACTGCATGGGTGTTTTATTAATCTTGCAGGAGTCCAGACAACAACCCTGCCCAGAGGCTCTACACGTTTCTCCCAGCGGCTGGGGCTGCTCCACCTGTAACAGGCGGAGAAAAACTTAGCAGGCTGCTCTCGATCTAGTCAGCCCTAGTGCTGGCAGCGGTGGCAGCAGGGCCCCAGCTCACCCCGGCCCAGCGTGACTGAAGCAGGTGCCCAGCTATTTTTACGTTCAACCTGCAATTTACATCTGACCTGTTACTAAGTTCAAAGGGAGAAGCAGCAGTGGCAATGCTCCCAGCTCACTGGTGGAGAAGAGGAGGCTATGGCTAGGAGGGAGCACACAGTTGTGGTCCTGAAATGCCCAATGAGAATGGCCTGCTCCAAATGTCAGAAACCAGCAGCTACCTGATACCACACAAACTCTAAGATGCCAAAAAGCCCTGAGCCCTTCATCTTCATGCACCACACAACCCACTTCTGACAGCACCATGAGTGTAGCAGCACACACTTGCATGGGCTGACCTCTGTTCCTGCACTCTAAAACGTGTGCATGCTTTGTAAATAAAGAAGTGCAGCACTGAATTCATTTTTGTTAAGTTCTATGTGACAGGGCACATAGAACCTCGCTTAAATGTGTTAACTGATTCACCAGTTCGTTCCCACACCACACATCTCAAAGGAGTGTTCAGAACATAATCAAGTGGACAACTATGAGCAAGAAATCACAGCCACAGTAGATCTGTAAATTGAGAATTATTTCAAAATCCATTTCAAGTAAATCATTCTCCCACTAGGAAATCTGTTGAAAGATTGTCATTCCCTCATCTCACACTTCAAAGGATGCTGGGATTATTACATCCTAGACTGTAACTGAAGCCATTCAGTTCAACCAGCTTTCCTATCAACAGATCATCTTTTCATTGAGATCCATTATATATCTTAGAGTTTGACTGAGGTATTTAGTATCTTTTTTATTTAATCTCTGAGACTGTAAATGCTTCTACAGCTGCAGTAATTAAACCAACTTCTCATTCCATTATCCACACCAAGGCTCTTCCTCAGCATCTGCTTTATTCCCACACTGCACTCTTAAAAAAATCAAACATGATAAGCTATTTTCTAAGATCAGCTGACTTGTCTCTCCCTCAAAATCAGTGCAGCCAAAATGATTCTGAACAGATATGAAGCATCCTGATAAATATCCAAAAGATCTCTTTTAAAGGAAATCTTAAAAAAGAAAAAAAAAAAAGGAAAAAAGAACTAGACGTCAATGCAGGTTATTTTTAGCACCTGAGTAGTGCTACATTTATTTATGTCTATCTTAAAAAAAAAAGAAAGAAAGAGAAGCAGCATGATCTCTGATGGAACATTACCAGAAAAATCTCTTCTACTGGAAAGTCTATTTCATGAAGTTACATGAGCACTGCAACAAGTACATCACACCATCCATTCAACCACCTGAGAGCACACAGAAGAATGTTTCCTTGGTTTTCAGAGGTGCTTAAAAAAAAATCCCAAAGCAACAAATCCCAAACAAATCAAGTAACCCAGAAAGCAAACTTCTCAGCATAATCTTTTTGCATTCTGCCTAAATGCAATACTTCAAGGACCTCGGTTAAAAACTGCCTCCTTTAAGTATTTCTAATTGATTAACCCCCAAATAAATCTTCAAGAAATTTGTTAAAATCAAAACAAATCTACCACCCCCCACACCTCCAGAACACACCACAGTTCAACAAAAACTCAAATAAGCAGCAGCAGGAGGACATACAAATACTCAGGCAATAAGAAACTACAGAAGACTATTTATCTCTTCCTCATATGCATTACAAAACCTCAAATAAGCAGCAGCAGGAGGACATACAAATACTCAGGCAATAAGAAACTACAGAAGACTATTTATCTCTTCCTCATATGCATTCCTTTTAGCTGTGATCTTCCTGCCCTGAAGACTCCTATCTCATTACCTCCAATGTATATTCGCTCTACCCCAGTAACCTTGTGTCTCTGACCTTATGCAAATTACCTGAAGATTTATTTTCATGGCCAGGATCCAGATTATCAAAGGTATGGGTTATTTGTGTAAGAGAAGGTATGTCAGACAGACATGAAATGCAGAACTGTGTCAAGGAAGCTTCATCTAATTCTATTAACCTTTCATTAAAGAAGAAAGAAAGAAAATAAAGGAGCTTAAGATGGAGTTCTATATCGACAAGATTGGGAAGAAAAGTATTCTTAGATTCAAAACACAAGTTCAGTTTCCTGCTCTAGAAAGATACCTTTTCTCTACCCACAGCTGTTTTAGACTTTGGCATTATGCTTGATTTCTTAACATACTCATCACAACTACAGAAGTTGGGGTAAGGGTGGGGAAAGATAATACTTACCTGAAACTTCTCTCTCCTGTGACCTTGAAGGACTCTAATCTTCTTTCCAGGTCTTCCCTACCTACAAAACAGACATGCCTCATCACTCAGCCATACCCTCCAAGTATTTTTCCGATCAGCATGACCTACAAATTGACAGCTCTGCTCTTCCAGGGTAAGTAACAGACAGTTGACAGGCTGCAGAGTACTGATAGCAGATTAAGAAATTTGGTCAGTAGCAGGTTATTACTGCTTTCATATCATGCAAATCATCTGTATCTGCAATACGCCAAAAGGTATGGATTTTCAGAAGACTGACAGGCTTTCCATGTTAAAAATATACATGCTCCAGTTACCTGAATCTTAGGCTGACCTTTGCATATTTGCCTTTGAAGACCTTGCACTGCATCACTATTGCATTATGGAAGACAGCAAGGCTCCAGGTTAATTTTACACAATGTTAAAGCAAGCTGCTCTGCAGGCTTTTAACCGAGCAAATCCACCTAAATTCTCCTATCCAGTTCTGAAATGTCTTTTCCCCTACTTACTAAAATGTTTCTCATGCAGCTGTGATTTCATTTTAGTCTTCTGCAGAAAATCAAACACAGGAAAACATCTAGTTTGAATTCATAAATCCTCTCTTTGTAGCTACATAAATTCACAAAAAAAGAAAATTCACTGTTGCCAGCTCCTCTTCTACTACCAAAGCCTAGTTTCTTTATCATCATGAAGCACCTCAAGGCAAAGAAACAGAAGCATTCAAAACCTTAGAAAGGGAGAACTCAAATGCTGTATTATCATCACTGGTTATTGAAAACAAAACAAAAAGTACATTCACTAACCAAAATAAAGTTATGGTTTGCTTAAGGGAAGAACATTTGTTAAGAGAAGGGAAAGCATATCCAACTTATTTCCTAGATTCAAATCCACTGAGCTTGCATGACAATTCCTTTTTAGACAATCTGTCTACATTTCATTATGGTCCTGCTCTGGCAGGAGGGTTGGACCCAATGATCTCTGGAGGTTCCTTCCAACCCCTAACATCCTGTGATTTCATGAATTGGATAATTCCTCTTCCAAAAACTGGTTAAATTCCAGAACAAGCATCCCAAGAAAGTTTTGTACAGAAATAGGCATTGTGAATGAACTATTCACAATGAATAATGAACAATGAATAACTATTCACAATGAACAATTGTTTTTGGCAATCCCTCCTTCTGCTGTACTACTTGAAGCTCAAATCAAGCTGTTTGGGGCATTTGTTAATATTTGGGTGTCAAATTGACTATCTAAAACTTGTGCATGTAAAGGCCAATATGCACCTAGGTATAATCCACTTGTAATTACAACACAGAGCTGCATTCATACCCTTCTTGGCACTAGAGCTGTGTGATGTGATTCTCTGAGCAGACCTGTGCAGACATCCTGCATATATAAGCCAATTCCTTAACACGGGCTGCAAACACAAGGCTGACAAGGACACATAACAAACAACTTGGGAGGTCACTCCCAGGATAGCCATGCTGCATTCAAGAGCATATGAGTTACAAAAATAGCTTCCTTCAGAAGAACTAAGACTGCAACAAGACGTCCAGCACCTGCCCCTACTAAGAGAAGCTGGAAAAAGCACTACCACTGAGCCCTACCCACAGCCAACACAGGCACCAGGGAGGCTGTAGGCAGTTTATCTGCAATAGCGCACAAATCCATAGCACTGGGCTGCTTTTGAAGGTAATGCCCATGTTGGACCACAGAATGATTTTCATGTGCACAAGCCAGATTCCCTTTGGATGAAACCAAATCAGGATATCCACATAGAATGGCACTCTAAACTTGGCCTGTGACAACCTGGGGCCACAGGGTCGTTACACCACAGATACTTTAAGATAGCACAGTTTCTATGCCTCCCACTCGCAGACCCTGCACAGAACTCTTCATCGGGAACACTGATCATCAAGGAATGGACACTTCCCTTCATCTGTTCTTCCTCATGGCCACTACCAGCAACCTCCTGAATCAACACCTCTGACTCCAACCCAAGTACATGCATCATTTTCTACATCTGTTCCTATGGAAAAAGATGCGCAAGTATGAGCCTTCAAGCCTAATTACAGTGCACTGATCTGGGGTCTGCAGGGAGCCAAACATCATCAGCAGTCTGCCTGGGAAGGCTGTCGTGCCTTCAAAAGCAATTCCACATGGGCAGAAGATTGCTGTTGCTCATAGCAGGTAAACCAAAAAGCACCTCTCCACTTCTTGTCCTGTACAAGAGCCTTGCTCAGTCCTGCTGACCAAGCACACCTACACACAGCATATCCAGCTCACACAGCTCACTACGGCCTTGACTGTGTCTCACTCCTCCTCCAGTGTGATGGCACAGCCCCAAAGTACACAAGCCTAGGTCAACCCTTGATCCTGGTGGGCTGTTCTGTGGGCACAGAGCATATGCACAACAGTTACTCACAGGATGCCCTCAAAGGTCACCACATGTTCCCAACTAGCTCTACCTTCAACACAGGCCAGCAAAAAATACACCAAGGGATCAACGTTTTTGAGGGAGCCCTTTTCCTCCCTTCCTTTGCACACTCTGCTTCTCCTTGTCTCTCGTGCTCCACGTTTAATCATGTCAGAGGGCAGATTCCTGCACTACAGCACTGGCCACAGCGAAGAGGTAATTCTCATGCATGGTAGGATATCCTGTTCAGGGCTCACCTTCACCTGTACCCTACAGGAAGAGCAAAAATTGGTTTATCAGATTATGCTGCCTTTCATCTCCTACTACACAGTAGAAAACTGTCTTTATGAACATGGGGAAGCTAGTTAAAATCATGCATAGGGAGAAAAGAGAAGAGGGAGACCTCAAAAACTCAAAGCAAGCCCAGCTAAGGGTTTTGGTTCAGCTTAAGGCCAGATGGGCAGAGAGCCTGGCAGCGTGGAAGCTCCTGCACAGTCCTCAATCTTCATCTAGAGTTCTTGCCTCAATCACAGGATCAAGGGAGGTTCTCCTCCTCCTCTACTAACCCTGGCGAGACCTCAACTTGAGTACTGCATTCAGTTTTGGGCTCCCCAGTTTAAGAGGGATAGGGATCTGCTGGAAAGGGTCCAACAGAGGACTATGAGGATGATTAAGGGGCTGGAGCACTGCCTGCTGAGAAGAGGCTGAGGGACCTGGGGCTGTTAGTCTGAAGAAGAGAAGACTGAGAGGGGATTTGATAAATGTTTATAAATATCTGAGGGCTGGGGGTCAGGAGCAGGGAACAGGCTCCTCTCACTTGCTCCCTGCAGCACAGGAGGTTCCACCTCAACACAAGAGGGAACTTCTTTACTGTAAGGGTCACAGAGCATTGGAACAAGCTCCCCAGAGAGGTTGTGGAGTCTCCTCCTCTGGAGACTTTCAAGGCCCATCTGGATGCATTCCTCTGTGACCTGAGCTAAATTGTATGGTCCTGTTCTGGCAGTGGGGTTGGACTCAATCATCTCTCTGGGTCTCTTCCAACCCCTGACATCCTGTGCAGGCACAGCAGTGCAGAAGTGAAGGACAGGATGTCAACCTCAGTGACAGATGACACATACAACCCTAACTCACATAGCTTCTACTTAAGCATTTAAGTTGGGACAAGATGACATAGTCTAACAACAAGCTCCATATAGTGATGTATTTGGTTTGGCTGAGCTGAAGCCAATTCTCCCGCACAGCCAATTCTCCCCGGAGCATCTTTTGCAGTGCTATAGCTAGATGTTGGCAACACAGCAGTGTTTTGCCTACTGCTGAGCCAAGCACCAAGGCTGTGCTTTTCCAACATTTCCCCCTGCAATAGTAGGCGGAGGGATGGGCAAGATCTTGGGAGAGGACACAGCTGGGCCAGGTGATGCAAACAAAGGTGTATTCCATGCCATATGATGTCAGCTCAGGCAAAAAAGCTAAGTGAAAGAAGGAAGTGCGGGGCCATTCATTGGTGATGTTTGTGCTCTGGAGCAATCACTACTGGTGTTGAAGCCCGGCTTCCTGGCAAGTGGCTGAACACCACCTGCTGATGGAAGTACCAAGTAGCATCGTTGTTTGTTCTTGTTCTTTCTTCTGCACATGGCTTTTCATCCTATTTAATTGCTTCTGTCGTGACTCCAGGACTTTGGTTACATCTTCCCTCTCCCCTGCCCATCTAAGAAGAGGAGTGATAAAGCGGCACTGGTGGGCAGCTGGCCCCCAGCCAGGGCCTAACCACCACAAGTGGTGGTTAACAACACTTCTGTTCTCAGATCTCTTTAAGTCTCTGCCCTTCTAACCGATGTTAATAAAAGTAACAATGGCCTTATCTCCCAAAGGTACAACTGGGACATGGGACACCTGTGTGGTTTGTATATTCCATGACTATCCTACTCACAACTGCAGGCACCACTGTCCTCCTTCACCAATCTCCTCCCTGGAGAGGGTAGCAACTAATTCAGATCCAAGCTTGCCTTCCGTTCCCCACCCCTGGCTAAACAGAGGCACTGTCCCTCAAGCTTACTCCCCTCCTTCTGAATGTCAAATCACTCTGTCAGATAAGGTCTCCACAAAGGAACATGACAGCAGTCACACACAAAACTGGACACAAGAAAGGCCCAAACGGTTGGAGACCCAGCAAAAAAGAGGCAAGAAAGTGTGGTTGATTTGAGCACCACCAGGAACAGTACACACATGCACAAGCGTGCAGACATGGGAAGGGCAGATTAAGTAGATCCAAAGTCCATCAGGAACCCCTTGGGTTTTATTCAGCACATACATGTTCACACACTAGTAAGCCATGGAACATAGTTTTGTTCTCCTGTTCTGTTCCGTCTACTAAAAACCACTGATTACAGTGGTTTTCCTCTGTCATGTGTCCTAGATGGGTGCTCTAACTTTTTGAAGCAGATGTGGAAGGCTGAAATTACCACCTCAGAAAAGCTTCAACCACATCCTGTGTCCACAGACCTACCCATGACTCAAAGGGCACTGGATATATTAGAATCTCACCTTTTAAATAGAATAGAATCAACCAGGTTGGAAGAGACCTCCAAGATCATCCAGTCCAACCTAGCACCCAGCCCTATCCAGTCAACTAGACCATGGCACTAAGTGCCTCATCCAGTCTTTTCTTGAACACCTCCAGGGATGGTGACTCCACCACCTCCCTGGGCAGCCCATTCCAATGGCAAATCACTCTCTCTGTGAACAACTTTCTCCTAACATCCAGCCTATACCTCCCCGGGCACAACTTGAAACTGTGTCCCCTTGTTCTATTGCTGGTTGTCTGGGAGAAGAGACCAACCCCCACCTGGCTACAGCCTCCCTTCAGGTAGTTGTAGACAGCAATGAGGTCCCCCCTGAGCCTCCTCTTCTCCAGGCTAAACAACCCCAGCTCCCTCATCCTCTCCTCATAGGGTTTGTGTTCCAGGCCCCTTACCAGCTTTGTCGCCCTTCTCTGGACACGTTCCAGTGTCTCAACACCTCTCTTGAATTGAGGAGCCCAAAACTGGACACAGTACTCAAGGTATGCCCTGACCAGTGTTGAGTACAGGGAAAGAATAAGCTCCCTTGTCCTACTGGCAGAACCAATATGTTCGACCTCAGTAAGGCAAGATATGAGGCCATGGCCTGGAAAAATCCTTCCATGGTCCAAAGCCATCAGGGCTAACAGAAGGCTGTCCCCTTTGTTTATTTAACAGCAGTCCTTGGCCAGGAACCAGGCTGGAATTAATGCTGCTCACTGCCTGGAGATCCACAGAGGACAAAGATCCAGGTTATCTTATTGATAATTCGCACTACAGGGAGATGAAAGGTCTGGAAGATAGCTTTGTAAACCTCAGACACAACTACAGACTGGACTTGCTTACATCAGGTTACCAGTAGGAACTGAGGGTCACAAGACTTCACAGATGACATCCACTCTTTTATGCAAGGTCTCAGCAGCTAATACTTCATCTGGTGGCAGCGGAGATGCTGTGCCATTTGATGGCAGAAGACTCTGACTGTGCCTAAGCTCTGTGCCCATTGCTTGATACACTTCATATCTCAAGATTGATGGGCATCCTACTGGAACAAGCTTCTCCACCAGGGCCAGAAAAAAAAAGCAGCTGCAAAATTTCAAATAAAGCTCTTACTTCTGCCTTCTTTCCCAACTAACACGGTCTCCAGAAAAGTAAGTCTGGTCTTTTGGGGGTGCTCCTGGAACAGTTGATGGCAAAAAATACCCAGTAAGGGAAATAAAACTTGCTCCCATGAGAAGCTTATGTTACTGACAGGGTGATGACATGCTAGCATCAACCCTGCAAAACAGGGAAGAGTACAATTTGACTCTTCCTGGAGCAACAGTCCAAAGAGCAGAGGTTAGTGGGATAGCTTTCCTTTAGAGAGCTCTGCAGCACACACACAGGGAGGACGGTCGGTCTATGGAGTAGGCAAACTCAAGGACTGTAAGTGGACAAAACAAGTAAAACTCTAATCTGATCTCCTGGCCTGCTCCTACTGCACTTCATGCAGACATTGAAGGCCACAACTCCCCTGGCAAACAGAACCCCACGGCAGAAAATCCACACAGAGCAGCTTTAAAATCCCAGCCAAGGCCCAGCACTGGCACTGCAGGGAAGAGACAATTTCTGCTAAAAAAAGCATTATGACAATTATGTGCCATGCTGCAGTGTAATTCTGTCGCTTGGGGGTTTTGTTTGCCCTTTCATAAACTTCTGCTTCAGGTACCTGATAAACAGGTGCCTTTTCAATCTTTCCTTACCCAATATTTGGACCTCTGTTATTGTGGTTATAATTACTACAACCACTTAAAAAAAAACAAACCACAAAGCAAACCAGAGACTAGCATTTTTTTTATTTGAATGACTGATAAGGAGAGCAATATCCTGCGCCTGAACATTCCACACGGGTGTACTTTCACTCTTCCTCCTCCAAACACAACATTCAAAAAACGGAGAGGTTATCAAACACAGCACCAGCATTAATCAGCTTCTCAGGATCTGAATCCCATTGGCTCAGGACAAATTGCTGTAGAAGCCTATTTCTTCCTTCAGTGGACTTTGTGCTAATTCACATGCCATGTAAACAGTCTGAGGAAAGAGTTGGATTCCACTTTGGTACTCACTCTGCCAAGCAAGGCAGCCACTGCTACTTGAGGCACTGCTCTACACAGCTAGACTGACACTGATATAATAAAGACCAGAAGGCCAAGCTTGGTCCCAAACAAGTCAAGGAGAAACACATCTACTAAGGAGGGTGGATGACAAGGGCTTCAGTCCTCAGGATCAGGTTTGGGGCCTTTTTTAACAGAATTGCCCTCTTGGGTCCCATAGCAATCAGAGCACTCCAGTGAAGAACACCACCAAATGCTTTGCCGATCAACCTATATGCCCCCTTTCCACTCTGCCACGAACCACCACCAGCCTTCTAAGTAAGGGCTCCACTACATACATGCACAGATACCCATTGTCCCAATCCTTCCTGTTCTCCATAATTCTAGGGCAAGTACCTACATGCTACACAAAGGACATATCAAGGGATGGAAGGAACATTTCTTCACAGCCAGGCTCATCCAGACATGACAAGATTATAAGGGCTTTCCAAAACAGAGGTGAGGAGCAGTATTTTAACTGAATAGGGAACCCTGAATCTTTATCAATAATTCTAGAAATTGGAATAATTTTTCAGTAACATTTTGTTCAATTTCTGTGCTTTCCCAGCTTCTGTACTAGATGTGCAAGCTGACTTATCCTCTCAACCAAGAGTATTTATCAGCCACTAAAATCTGAAAGATACCAAATCTCTCACATACTCACATTATCATCACCTAGATGTAAATCCTCCAGTAGACCTCAGTGTTTGCTCCTCAAAGAGGGAAGAAACAGTTGCAGAATAAAGGGGGGGGGGGGGGGGAGGGGGGGGAAATCTCTTTATCAGGTAGTTAACTTCTTTTCTACGGTTTCAAGTAGAAGATAACAGGAAACAGCCAAACTGGGAGGAAGGAATGAAAGGAATCAAAAAGAGCAATGCAGGGAATGAACTAAGCAGATCGGGCAAATGCCTGCAAAAGGAAACAGAATTGGCTCCACCTCCAAGTGAGATAACAGGACCTTCAGAAACACAGAGGATAAATCCTGACTACAGGTGTACACTAGTACTTTACTACCATCCATTCCTGTTCATATTTAGACAATACTTTGAAGCCTGAGGAAAGGACTAATTTGAGCACAACTGATCACTGGGGTGATGAATCAGCTCACCAGTGTGTATTTCCCTCAGGGAGAGAATAGAGACTTGGCAGAGGACAGTGCTGCAGAAGACAGCAAAATGAGGAAACAGCTGCTGAATTCGATGCAGGAGCAGCCCATCATGTGGAAAACATTTTGGTGCAGAGTTGGTGGCCAAAATCATCATCCTCAGCCAAGCACATCCTAAGGCATCCAAGGAATGTGCACGTTCCCCTCAGAAATCCACAGTATTTCCAACTCCAAAATACTGGAACAGCAAAGCCCAAGGCTTTTGCTACCGCACATGCAAGTAACAGCAAGACAGAAAACATTCTCTATCACACGGCAAAGATCAAGGGCAACCCACATCAGTGCACTCCTCCCATGGACTGTATCAAAGTGATGAGCTTGTGACATATCTGTGTATCTGTTATTCCATGAAACCTGTAGCAGCTTGAGGACAGTTTTTGCAGCAACTTGAAGCCCGCTGGCTTACAGACTGTTCTATTAACTTCACTCAGTAATCCTTCATAAAATTAAAAACTGTAAAATGAACTTAAAATGTTTAATATTACTTCATAAAAGCCTTAAAAAGCCCCAGGTATGACCACTATGCAGTCCACTGGACTTGCTCCAATTTGCAGAAGCAAAATGTTGTAAAAGTTATCATAGAATCAGCCAGGTTGGAAGAGACCTCCAAGATCATCCAGTTCAACCTAGCACCCAGCCCTGTCCAATCAACCAGACCATGGCACTAAGTGCCTCATCCAGACTTTTCTTGAACATCTCCAAGGACAGCGACTCCATCACCCCCCTGGGCAGCTCATTCCAATGGCAAATCACTTTGCAAAGAACTTCCTCTTGATATCAAGCCTATACCTCCCCTGGCACAACTTGAAACTGTGTCCCCTTGTTCTGTTGCTGGTTGTCTGGCAGAAGAGACCAATCCCCATCTGGCTACAACCTCCCCTCAGGTAGCTGTAGACAGCAGTGAGGTCACCCCGAGCCTCCTCTTTTCCAGGCTAAAAAAAACCCAGCTCCCTCAGCCTCTCCTCACAGGGCTGTGTTCCAGGCCTCTCACCAGTTGGATGTGGCACCATTCACCACCACTATCTGGGCCCGGCCCTCCAGCCAGTTGTTGACCCATATCAGAGTGATATGTGTATTGTACCTCTTCTCTTAAACAACAATTCCACCTCTCCCTCTTTCCCCCAAAAAAAGCAGCCCTCAAGAGTGCAGCAGGAAGCCTTGCCATGAACACTTTCCCTATAATCCTCCAGGCTGCCATCTGCCTTAGATAAAACACTGTTTGGAAAACACTGAAATTAAGTGAATAGCAAGCAAACCACTGCCCAGAGCAACCATAGGAAAAATGTCTTTCTATGGAAGGAGTCCTCTTCTCTTTAACAAAGATGCTGGAAAGTAAACTCCTAACATCATGGACTTCTGGTAGTTAACTGAATTTCCAAAAAGATTAAGGCAGATTCTCTACAGATGCACCAGGAAGCCTAGTTGGGAAAGGGAAGGCTCAAGGCTAATGGCTTTATCAGTGACCCCAAGACCCTCATGGAGTTACTGCTGTGCTAATGCCCTTCAGTATATTGCCAAAGCAGCTCTTTACATCAAAAACAGACACTGTACTGGGAAACAACACACTGGGAGTAGTGATACACAGCATTTCCCAGGCAGAAATGGCCGCAGAGAAAGCCAGGCTGAAGGGAACTATCGTATTTGTATGCTCCCTTGCATAGCACCAGCACTTCCAAGTTGACCTTCAGCATGCAGAGCCTGTGCTCCCATCAACAGCTGCCCTTCCCTTATGCATCTCTTCCTATCAGGCCATGCTCATTTCCATACGCAAAAAGAGCTCCAGGAGAGGCGGCTGCAGGTAAATGCATCCAAAACCATGAGCTCGATTTCTTCCTCTACCTGGATCAGCCGAGCAGCCACAGCAACTGAAGAGCCTGAGCAACAAGGCTGCAGGATCCCACACATGATGCAGCTGAAATATCTTAATGATTCTCAGATTGTGCCACCATGTAACGGTTTCACCTTGCTGTTTGACAGCAACCCAAAAATGGAAAGGACGGAAGAATCACAGGAATCTGTATCTGACCTAATATCTGCAAAAATCCAGTGCCTTTAGGGAAGTTCCCTACAGTATACTGGAAAGTGGATCCCAGAGAACAGAGACCAAAGAGCAGGTAAGTGAAGAGCTCAACAGCTCAGAGAATCTTAGAATGACAGAGGGTGGAAGGGACCTCAAAAGATCATCCAGTCCAACCCCCTTGCCAGAGCAGGATCACCTATACTAGATCACACCAAACGCATCCAGGCAGGATTTGAATATCTCCCCCGAGGGAGACTCCACAACCCCCCTGGGAAGCCTGTTCCGCGGTTTTGTCACTCTCACAGGGAAAAAATTCCTCCTCGTGTTTAAATGAATGCCTCAGCTGCCCATTAGGGAAGACCCCACAGGCATAGAATCATAGAATCAGTCAGGGTTGGAAGGGACCACAAGGATCATCCAGTTCCAACCCCCCTGCCATGCCCAGGGACACCCTACCCTAGATCAGGCCGCCCAGAGCTTCATCCAGCTTGGCCTTAAACACCTCCAGGGATGGGGTCTCAACCACCTCCCTGGGCAACCCATGCCAGACTCTCACCACTGTCATGCCAAAGAACTTCCTCCTCACATCCAGCCTGAACCTATTCATCTCCAGCTTTGCTCCATTCCCCCTAGTCCTGTCACTACCTGATAGCCTAAAAAATCCCTCCCCAGCTTTTCTGTAGGCCCCCTTCAGATACTGAAAGGCCACAATAAGGTCACCTTGGAGCCTCCTCTTCTCCAGACTGAACAGCTCCAACTCTTTCAGTCTGTCTTCAAAGGAGAGGTGCTGTAGCCCTCTGATCATCCCAGTGGCCCTTCTCTGGACATGCTCCAGCACATCCACATCCTTCTTGTAATGGGGGCTCCAGAACTGGATGCAGTTCTTGACCCTGTTCTCCCCTCAGCACAAGCCTCACATGGGAGCAGACCATGGCCCCATACCCCCGATCAAGGAAAGCTCCACAGGGGTCTAGGCCATGACTGTCTTGCTCCCTCCAGGAAAGCTTCACAGGGTCCAGCCCACGGCCCTGTTCCCTCCCTCAGTAAAAGATCCCCCCCCAGGGCCCAGCCTGCCGCCATTTCCCTTCCCAAAAGAAACAAACAAAAGCATTCCCCGCCCAGGGCAGTCCTCTCCTCTCAGCTCCACCGGAAGCTCACCCACGAGCGCCATCTTGCTCATCTTCCAAAATCAAGCCAGCATGCAAGCGTGTGGATTCAGAGAGAGGTAGGTCAAAGCCATCAGGCAGACATGTTCTAGACTATCTCGCTTCTGTAACAAATTTATGCTAATACATACCTGCACCAGAATATTTATATGGCACAAGTCCTTAGCTAAGATATAGGAGCAGTATTTCATAGGAAAATCTGCCACCACAGATCAAAAAAACCCAGCAGCTCTGCACAAGCCAAATTCTTTACTCGTCACACAAGACACAAGGGACTCTGGTTTGTAAGAGGCAGTCTGGTAAATAAGCACTGCTCTCCAACTGGGTTTTTGCAGTTACAAAGACCTGAGCAGCACCTTCCTGCCCCTCAGCCAGGTCATAGATCAGTTATATTACACCCATAATAAAAGGTACAGGCCGGCTTCAGCTTTCATGGTCTCTCCTTACAAGCTGCCTTAATGGGACAGAGAAATCTCACGGAACAAAACTGCACTTGAGAGGTTTCTTCTTTTCAAAGGAACACTAGTTTACTGCTGCACTACTACAGTCTTCCCACCTGCAATGCTTCCAATGCCTGATAATATCCCATCTCCAGGACTGATGTACTTACTCTCTCACAAATAATTATGCAATGAAAAATTAGAACCATGAATGTCCACGTGCTCCAATACATGCAGATGATAGTTCACCAAGCAATTTTAGACTTTAAGGAACAAAAGTGGGTTTGTATTCCTATGCCAGACTTGCAGATTCCATCTTACCTTTGGAAAGTTGTAGTGGTTTGGGTGCTCCCCACCTGCCCCCCCCCCCCCCCTTTTCACCCCCAACCTCTCCCCAGTGTCCCCTTCCTCCNAGAGTAAGATGGAGTTCAGCCAGCAGCTCCAGCTCCCCAGCAGGTGAAGTGCCAAGAGCAAAGTCCAGAGCAAAGTGACTTTATGTTTTGCTTTTCATTCTAATACATCTCAGCGAGACAATGAGGGAAGTAGACATCACCACTGTTTTCATTTCACGGCCTATGATCTAGTCCTTCTCACCAAAACATTCTAGTTAGCTCAAACTAGCACAAAAGTAAATAAAACCTGCTCTCCATTCTGTCAGCATAGAGGTAAAGATATGAGTTCAGCCAGAACAGAAAGTAACAGAATCTTTTACATTTTCCTAGTGCTTCCTATGTGTCCCATCACTGAAACAGCAAAGTTTTACTTATTTGTTCTTTGTCTGTGCAGCAGAAAAGAGCTTTCAGTCTATGTGAAAGATAATACCTCTGTGCTCACCCTGTAGGCCTCTTATTTATTGTTCACTGTAACTTCTTTCTCCTGCTAGCAACTGGAGATTCCGTCACCAGATTTCCATGATCACAAGTATAATAAGAGACAGGCAGGTTTCTTCTACTGCATCTCTGGACACCTGAAAGAGTTTTTTGTTCCTGGGTGCTGTTATTTGAATACGCGAGTGACCTTTTCACAGCAAGCTGTGCTTTTCCCTCACAACAAGCTTGGTTTGATTGTTAGACTGAAGGGTAGAAAACCAGAACTCACTCTCCTCAAATGTCTTTCAGTGCAACCTTTGCAAATTGAGAAATCAACAACCTCCAAGACTTATTTGAAGCCTTGCACATTATAAGGCTTAAAAAGCAAATGGGACCTTGCTGTTGTAGTACAAATAGAACTATTATATTCTGTCTATCAAGAGTTTAATAATACCGAGTCCTGTGTATGAACCTTGGTGGGTTTTCCACTGCTTTTCATCCAGGTGACCAAAAAGACTACTTTCCACGCAAAAGCAGAAGCATACCCAGATCCAGCCTGCCACGTGGTGCTCAACAAACCTTATGTTGTGTAGGTATGTGACAATATGTGACGCTACGTGACAATAAGCCAGAAAAACACTAGACCTAAAACAAGCCCCCAGTCACTCACACACTTTTCACATGACAAATCCTTACATTTAACAGAATAATTGAATGGTAGGAGTTGGAGGGGACCCCTGAAGATCACCTAGTGTAAATTCCTTGCTAGAGAAGGGTCACCTAGAGTAAACTACGCAGGAACACGTTCAGGCATGTTTTGAATGCCTTCCAACCTAGTCGATTCTATTCTATTCTAACCTATCTGGGCAGCCTGTTCCTGTGCTCTGCCACCCTCATACCCACAATTTTCCCCCTTATGTTTACATGGAATCTCCTGTCTTCTAGTTTGTGTCTATAGCTCTTTGTCCTGTCACTAAATATCATTGGGAAGAATCTGGCTCCTGATGCTCACTCTTTAGATATTCATAAGCAGTGCTCCCTTGTCCAAATGAAACATGGAAGCAGATGCTCTTTTAAAGCCACTGAATTCCTTTGCATGCAGCAGCAAAGCTTTACCTAGACACCAGCTGGACAGGGGATCAGGTATGTGCAAGCATTCCAAGCTATGCAAAAAGAAAGGAGACACCAGGACATCAGCTTTAGATACACACAAACACAGGAAGCAAGGGACTACTTAGCTGGGCTCTCTCTCTGTCAGTAACAACTACATGATCAAATAACAATAACCAGATTAAAACAGTTTGCCACATAATGATGTAAAGAGCTGAACTTTGTAGTTGAGGCAGCAAAATATATATAGGACAGATTAAAATGCGCTGCCCAATTCATTAGCCGTGGAGGTTTTAAAGCAGGCTGGTTGGTCTCACTTACAGCTCTATCAATGAAAGCAATCAGCCTCCTGGAACACAGGAAGAAAGTTTATTTAGGGCAGCACAGCATGCTTCTTTCACCTTTGCTAGGCATGGGATGGTAACTTGCTGAGGGAGGCAGAGGAACAATCAATTCCTTCATCAGATTGGAGTTTACCTCCATCTTTGCTCTAACAACCACAGCCAGCAAAACACATGCAAACAGAAACATCTAAATTGAAGAACACTCTACAAAAGCAGCATCACACCTGACCTCAAGAATTTCACAGGTAAACTCAGGGATAACAATCCTTCTAAAAGTCTTTGGGAGGTAAAAACGGGTTTGCTACATACTCTTTTGCTTCCACCTACATTCATTTCATCCATACATCTTCTTCCACTCAAAAAGAAAGAAAGAAAAAAAAAAACAAAAACAAAAACACCCCAAAAAGCCAGGAAAAAGAACAAAACAAGAACAAGCAACACAAAAAAGGAAGACCAAAAAGCAATCCCAGATCTTCCTAATGTACAGATACACTCGAATGAAACCAGAATGATTCAGGGAAAGAGGTGTAGTTCTTACTGAATATGAAAGACAGTCAGCAGTTTCCTGATGCCCCACGCAGAAAGGCTTTGACACGTTAAACAGCACAGTCATAGAGGGATTTATTCCTTCTGCGTGCACTTCTTTCTCTCTGCTTCCAGTTGCTCTGCTCCTGGGAGCTCCATTACTTGTGTTAAAGAGAATATTTCTTTTTAATCTACCTACTGCTTTTTAGACTAATTTCTCAGCATGATTTTTCAGATTTTAAAATCGTAGGGGAAAAAAAAAAAGAAACAAAATACAAACATATTCACATTTGACTGTAAGAAACTAACACTGTCCAAATATGCCAGGTTTTAGGTTGGGGTTTTTTTCCTCTCTGTACAAAATTTCTAAACACAAAGAAGGGCAAAAGAAAAAGAAAGAAATGACCAGTCAAATGCTGAGAAACCAGACGTTTATTTCAATTTGACAGACCTAGGTACTGCAGTAAGATGGCCTGCCCCCAGGCTCCATAAGAGTCAATGGTATCTACATGCCAGAAGCCTGGGTTCACACCTAGTTGTCAGTGTAAGCATAGGGTTAGGTCCTCTCATTCTCAATTGCCAGATGACTCAAGAGGCTAAAGTGGAACTAGAGAGACATTTTACCCTACTAAAAGATTAATTAAAAGAAGAAAGTTAGATGTCTCTCTACATTTATCACACTCGTTTATTTCCACATACTGTAGGATGTGGAAAAGCTGCCGCCTCATTAACCTCACAGGTGACAGAAATTCACACATCCAGACGACAACTCCTGAGTGGCCAAGAGACTTAAAAAAGAATTGTCATCTCAGGAATACAAAAATCATAACACAATATGAATAATTAAAGGTTAAAATACCTACTGAAACATGGAAAATAAAATTCCACATTGACAGAGCATCCCAAGTAGAGCGCATTCAGCAATAAATGGATTAAGACCTCAGACACTCTTCAGGGGAAGTATCTTGGGGCATTAACACTTTTACTTTTATGAGTTTCCAGCTTCACCTTGCCCCTCAGCACAATCACCACCTTAAGATATCCAATCAAAATCCACTTTCAGAAAACTGAGAAATAAGGTTGCTACATAACAGGTAATTCTGCAGCATCAAAGACCAGGAGCTGCTAAGTAGGCAGGCTTGGGCACACAGAGAGATCTGCAAGTGCTGCTGATCCCATAGCAGGTGCTGCTGCTCCAAGATCCGGGGAACCATCCAGACAGAGCCAGAGCCTCCAGGTACAGCCAGAGGAGCAGTCTCCTCAATTTCACCTATGCCTGACCATCACATAACTCATGAGACTTCAGTCTGTGCTGCTTAGGCTCAGTGTCTCAAAGCGACAGCCAACTCCACATTCATGTGCTTATCCTAACCCAGGGCTCTTTTCCAGACAAAGCACTCCACTGCATTACCAGCAGAGAGACAGCTGGTCAGATGCTTGCATGTTTGCACACCCTGCTACTGCCAGATAATGTCCAGCCATATGCATCATTAGTAAGTCAAAAGATTAGGAAGGCATTGCTAAAATGGCTGGCACCAGCCCACACTGGTGCGGAGCATGTCTTAAAGACAACCCTTATGTGCATGCCATCACTCACACCCTTCAATCACCCAGCCACAATCTCATGTTGCTTAAAATACAAATACCATTTGGAAAAGTCACATTAGGGCAAAGTGCACAGGTAAAGCAAACATACAAATGTCCTCTGGATCTCTGAGGCCAAGCCTGGCACCGGTCATATGCAAGCAGGTCAAGTCAAAAAATACTGTCATAGACTTCATGGACTTCAACAAGTTTTACTTACCACCACAAGTCAGTATGGGCAGATTTACTGAGTGCTTTTTACAGTTGCAAGGAATGGTTACAATTTCTCATGAGTGCATTTTGCCAAGTGCCAGACCCGGCTTTTCAATCCATTCACTGCCCAGCCCCAACTACAGTGCTGCAGGCTCTGCTGCCACCTCCTACCTAGGCTCCATCCAGCCCTGGAAACACACTCAGCCCCATGAGCATTGGTTTGTGGTGTTGCTTTGTGGCAAAGCAGCATTTAATTACAAACCTCAAACACAATTTGACTCTTTAGAAAATACAAATCATAGCAGCATTCGCTTATTTCACGATGATGTTGTAACATGCTATCATAAGACTCTGTGCTTTTCAGTGTACACACTGATGAACAGTATGTATTTTGACTCAGGTACAAAGTGCTGGCTGACTTTTCACAAAGGAAAATTGGTAAAAATAAGGACAGAATGAACACCTTCTGCAATCACATATATTAACTGCAACCAGCCCTTGATGCACTCCAAAGGAAAGGATGTTTGATTTTCAGCAGTGCAATAACCTGGATTAAACATCATTTGAAATGCTGGTTACTACAGAAATGGGCATGAGTTACTGAGCTGGATTGAAGATTCCTAGATATCCTTTTCTAGGCCTAAAGCTCTGCCTACTTGTTGGTGCTTAAAAACAGCTAACAATGCTCCAGTCTTTCTCTTGGACACACAGAAAAACCTAAAATAAAAGGAACATATACTTTTTAAAAATCCTTCTCCCTTTCCACCGTATGGCTTCCCTCCTAGAAAGGTATTTAAAACATGAAGTGATTAAAATACTACACAACTGAATCTATGTAGAGCCTTTATATATATCTACATACAAGGACTTTTAATGAAAAGTGATTGCTTTATGACCAATTAACTTGCATCACCATAATTTCTGATAGCAACGCAGACACCAAGAATGACACTTCAATCTCACCCAAATTTGCACCACTGATGTGACTGCTTTTCAGAGGCTGAACTTTCTCTTGATATTCACACTAAACATTCTTTCCACAGTTGGAGATAGTTGTCGTATTTTCTCTCTTTTAAGGTGGTTTTGCAACTATAGTCCCTTTGAGTCCAAAATACTCTTTATGAATGATGATAATAAGCAACTTCATTCAGGACACATGGGAATCCTGAAATCAAGAGGACTTAAATGTTCATTCTGAGAGTGACAGAACACAGCACAAGCTGCCCAGAGAGGCTGTGGAGTCTCCTTCTCTGGAGACATTCAAAACCCACCTGGATGCATTCCTGTGTGACCTACTCTAGGTGATCCTGCTCTGGCAGAGGGATTGGACTAGATGATGTCTGTAAGCCTCTTCAACCCTTAACATTCTGTGATATATTGCAGTGTTTTTATGAGTAACAGAGGACTGGAAAGCACAGAGATGCAAGCAATTTTTGCTATGGAATTACTTTGCCCTTAACATTTTTCTTTTTTCCCAAAGAAAAAAATCCTTGGGAGATATTTTACTTCATTTTTTTAGAAAATAAAATATATTACAAAGCTATCACAGTGTTCCAATGTATTTATTAGTTTGGAAGTACTGTGTTTAAAGAACACAGTTTAAAGAAATTGGGGAAAATACAACAAAATTTTTAAAAATCGGGGAAAATAAAACAAAATTAAAAAAATCTCATCATACCAACCACTATCTTATTAATTTTGCCTTCTTCAAAGCAGAGGCCTGATATTTCATCACAATGGGTATGACACCATAGGCTAAGAATAGGGAAGATGGAAAACAATACCTTAGTTGGGGCAATTAACGAGGCAGGAATTATAAAACACATAGCTATTTTATTTCTGAAAAGCCTCACTACAAACTACCTATAAACTAGTTAAATTTGGGCTCCAATTCAGTCGGGAAAATCTTTACAAGGAGGTTTATGGGCAATTCAGTAATTTAGGAGAATCAGAAAACTGGAAAAAGTTTAGCCACCAAATGTTCTTGCCCCACTTATAAATAGGCAGCCTGGAACCCTAGGGAAAGTCTGTTCTACTCACAGCGGTGAAGTAGAATTCAGAGGTAGTCCCTGGCTTCTCTGCAGCAGTGTTGGAGCTGCTTGGTTTCTTGATAGCCATTGAGAGGCTTCTAGATCTTCCCAGGCTCTAGCAGGGTGCTGGGAAAGAGACAGATGATCTCTGACCTGATCCTGGTTCCTCTTGGCACAGAGGTTTTAAGAGGTGCAGACAGGATCTCTTGCAGATGTGCAAGAGCACAATGTCAGTGGCACTTCTCACCACATCATGAGGCATTTAATGCCTTCTGGTAAACTTGAGGCACTTAACCTTCCAGGTAGTTCAAGCCCAAAACACCGGGGCTAAGCTCACCTGAAGCGCAACACACAGCGTAACACAGTGTCCAAGCAAAGAGCAGCGAGACAGAGGGCAGAACAACTGCTTGCAACTTAGCTCAATTTATATTATTTGCTCGAGTATAATGGCTCTTTTGGCCACAGAGATTCACCTGTCACCTATGGCATTTCCAAAGCTGACCACATTAGGTGAAACCAGGGCTTGAATACCCTTATGTGGGCAAGACACTCACAAGTGCATAAACACCTGTGGGTACCTGTTTATCACTTTGGAAGGAGACATAATGGCCCAAGTCTTTGTTTTCCTCCCACCCTTGCTTGGGGCAAGCCAAGACCTGTTTTAGGCCTATTAGCCTTCCAGGACAAACAATTAGACACTGTTTCACTGTTTCACTCAGCTGCCTAGAAACTATTTAATGCATAATAAAAATATTGATTCTATCAATAAAAACATTAAGGTTTACAGCACTTGCAGACTCATCTATCTTTGAAGATGCACTATTCATATATTTACACACCTGCATTTTTGCAGTGTTGAATTCGTGGAATATTCCTTTACTATAGGCTACTCAAAGATCTTCAATTTAGAGTGATTTAAAAGAGTTTTATAGCAATTAAATTACATCTTCGTGGCAGTCAAATAATCTCAGTCTGAATCTACACACCAACTGGTGTATTCCATAATGCCACTTAAACATTTTGGCTTTAAATATACAGAAAAGTACTGAGGCAGGGAGTTGAAAAGACAACTGAGGTTTGAAGGGAAATCCATCCATTATGAAGGCTTCTAGTTTAAAAGACTGAGAAAGTTTTCCTTTAAATTCTTACAAATTCATACAAAAAAAGACCTGGGTTTCTAAATACAAGTGTCAAGCACCATTTTTAGATGTATCCAAGATACATTCACAGTATTCACACAGGACTGGCAAATGCAAGACCAGACCATTAGGGGACCTATATCCTTTGAGTGTGGTCCTACTTGGGATAGGACAAATAGTCTAGAACACCTAAAACGACATTAGATGTTTAGGTTGTCCCACTCGTGTCTACAGCATTTATTTAAAGCAGAGAAGATTACAGTCAGGTTAAGAACCAGTCTGTTCCCCTCATCTTACCCCATTCCAGCCAGATCATTTGGTGGCCTGCCACATAATTTTTCAGCATGCAAACAAGAAAGGTGCTTTCTCATAGTAAGTGTTTGGAATACCCTGCACGATATCAGTCCAGCAAATAACTGAAGAAACTTTTGAGAACTGATCAAGAGAGGAAGAGCACATACTAAAAGATGAGCTGCACAGAAGTCAAAATACAAGATAGCACAATAAATGGATTAGGTTTTTGCCATACATCAAGACACTTAGGACACCTATTTCCCACTATTGTTTTGCAAGAGATCACGTCAGTTTCCCTTTTTACTAAAAACCAAGAAACCAACCAAACAAAAAAAACCCAGACAAACAAAATCAGGCTCCAATATGGAAAAGCATACATTATGAACTCAACCTCCCAAGTTTTACGTTTAAGAAACCTTAACTATAGACATTAGCTGATACACACGCTTTGGAAAACATTTTTTACTTGCACAGAGCTGCTGCCCTGTTCTTCAAGGCCACTGTGATCGCTGATCAGACCACCACCATGATGCCATGAACAAAGATGACTTAAGTATGGCTTAAGACTCCAAGTCCTCTGCTTTGCCTTACTCAAGTTTTTTATTAAGTCCATTCTGCTCACTGACAGGCCTGGAAATTTCAAATTCATACTAAGAATGAAATAGATCCAAATCAAAACATAGCCATAGCTGAGCTAAAGAAAAAGCCCTAAGGTGGAAGGAAATGGTTTTGCTCCCCTTTGTCCTTTACTACTTTCACCAAAGCGTTTTTGTTAGACTGTCAAAAGTACATTTAATACAAAACCCAGAAATTAGCGTTCAGGAATCTGAAATGAAACCAGGAAGGACTATTACTGCCAACAGGAAAAAACACTAGTAAAAATTAGTTTGAACACTTCCATTCTTCCAACTTCTATTGTGAGAATGCTCAGCAACCAAAACATACCCATACAAAATAAATCAGCCTTGGCTAAAGCTTGATTTTTGACCCGATTACATTCTTCTTCCCAAAATACCCTCTCAGCAAACAACTAAAAAGGCTACAGTCAAGAAGTGGCCAATCAAACCAGGGCTCTTAGCAAGCTTACACAGCTACCTCCACATGCAGAAACACTTCCATCACAAGAACTGCAAAGCTGCCTGTGCTAAGTTAACATTTGAATAACTCTCAAGATAGGATCTCTACATAAATTAGGACTGCATCCAGACCTGAAGCAGGAAACTAGGACTCCTGAGAAAAAGAAGAGATACCGCCACCCTGAAAAGGGGGCAGCAGCTCTGAGACGCCTGCAAGAGCCCTCCAGAAAGCAGTTTGAGCCTCCGACAAAGCAGCAGAAAGCACTTTAGCAAGGTACAGGGGTGGAAGCAGCAGAAACAACCCCAAGAGTTCTCAGGAGGGGAAAAAAAGAAATTGACAAGCAACAAATGCAAGATGTGAAAGAGGGATCCCAAGAGGCAGTGAGTGAGGCCAGGAGAGATGTGCTGTAGAAAGTTGGAGCAAAGCATTCAACAGAAAGACCCAGAAAGTAATGGGTTCAACAGATGCATCTGCACAGCCCTCTGAGGATAATCCCCTACAACATCCTCTACTTCATCCCAGACCCTTTCCAAAAAGATTGCAGGCTTAGTTCATGGAAGCATCAAGCAAAATATGGACCTGTTACATTCAGGTCTGCTGGCTACCTACGTGCTGGACTCAGGGGAGATGAACCACAGCCCCTGCCCAAGACAGATCAGCTTATGTGAACACCAATTCAAGAAAACCCAGAAACAGTTAAAGGCTCTTTCCACTCCATTATCCTTCTCTTTCCCCTTCCCATGTCTAATATAAAAGAAAATTGGTTAGAGGTACAATATCTAATTCCACTGGAAATATAAAAATGAAATGCACTAAGATTAAGTATTGCTGGTACAATTACTCTGGGGAAACAAACAAAAAAGCTCTGATAAAACCCACAATAAGCAGGAAGAAACAAGGAAGAGGTGGTGAACAACAAATAATTGCACCAAGAAATCAAGATAAACTGGAGATGCACAAATTCACCTGTCTGACAAGATCTGCCCTCTTCTAGAGATCTGCAAGCCAAGTTTCAAGCAAAAAAAAAAAAATATACAATGGGGAAAAATTCCACCCCCATAAAAAACTTTTTAACCGAGTTCTATGTGTTTGGAACTGGTAAAACCTGTTAAACACAGCTGCTGTCAGATACCTCTGCAGAGACAACCTGTATCAGAGCAGTGTTTTTAATTTCTGTAATAATTACAGGTTTAGAAGCACACAGCTAATGAGGAGTCACTGCTGAGCCAGAGCAAATATGTATTGTGAAGTGCAGGTACTGGCTTTCTGCTTCTTATACGCTTCTCCAGGTTACACCACATTTGTGAACTCTAAACACTGTGTTCTCCACAGAAGATGGAGTCTTCCAAGATACAGGGTCCATTTATCAAACGGTATCAGCCAAAACTTTTCCAACATACAGAACCCACATTTAACTTTGTTCTGGAATTAGGGCAGGAACACAGCAGGGCTTCCTCCTCGTAAGAGCATATGGCGTTTCAAAATGCAGTGGATTACAAATTCCCCCAACAGCTACTGAGTCATTTGACAGAGGCTCAATTTATCTTGGTACTGTCTCTCCCAGCTAAGCACACGCTCCATAGTCAGGGACAGGAAGACTGAAGTTCCTCGTGGTCATAAGAGGGCAAGTCGTGCCTCATATATATTAAAGATATACACAGTTCTGATGAGTTTTTCGGATCCAGCCAATGACAGCTCAGCACTGCCAAGGTTAGGCAGCGTCAATTGCTGAAGAGAGAACTTGAAGAACAAGAAGTTCCCTGTGTAGATTGCCTGTGTTTTACCAACATGTGAAGACCATATGTCCTGCCAAACAATTTTAGGCATACCCCGCACAAAAGAAAGCATTCAGGAAGCTGGATGGTATTTCTCTTCCATTCATACAGAGTGACAGACCATCACAGTCCACACGTTTGCTGGTACTTTAGCTTTAACACTCGCTAGCAAAGCGTTCTTCAGTACAAGGAGCCAGGAACTTGACTCAGATCTTAATTCATTGCTTATCATTCTGCAAAATGACTTCAGCACCCACCAGCTTCATGCAATGGCTGTAACACCAAAAAGGCAGGGAGTACTCTGCTGTGGAGAGAACCAGTGATTTAAATTCTGCAGGCACATACCAGCTGCTTCTGAATGAGGTTTACCAGCCTTTCAGCTTTTGTTCAGTGCCCTCAGCACATTGCTCCTAGTTACTGCTCCTGGACAGAGCAACTCTAAGGTACTTTGGCTGATCATCAGGAATTAAGCCTGTGCCACAGAAATTCACTGGAAGCCAAAAGGCTGGAAAAATAGCCCCCCAAAAGGGAATGGGCACCACGGTCCTTCCTTTAGCTGGGTTCAGGCTCCATTTCCGAGGCTGATATTTAAGGTCGGCCATGGAACACAAGACTGAGTGCGTTAAACCTGCTTAAAGAGGATGATACAAAGTAACCACTAATTAAAAGGACTCCTTGCCATAAAAGCAAATACACCAATATCCTTCCTGGGGTCATTCAATCTAACACACAGATTGATCGGCACTGTACCGCGCTGGAATTCTAGGCACGGGAGGCTCCTAGAGCAGAGCCGGTTTGGAGCATGAGTCTCTACCAAAATAAGACTGCAGTCTGTGCAGTTGAAGGAGATTCCAAGGGGTCACCTAACCCAGCTGTCCTCAATCTTTGACAGTTAACCTTCTCTATCATCTTCAACTTCTCTTCATCATGACCACTAATTTCTTGCCCTCTGCCCTACTGCCATCTATTTTTTTTCCACAACATAAGGGACAAGCAGACACAGCCAAAACTTGGCTCCTCCCTGCCCCTTGCTCGCATCTCATAAAGGCACATTTTCCACCGTGGATCCGGTACTCCAGTCCCCAGTGCAGCAGCACCAAAATCCAACCCTTCCCACAGGCATTTGCCAGGATCTTCTCTTTTTGAGTTCTTGCCAGGAACACAGAATTCACAAGCCCCATTTGGCAAGAGAAAGATTTTTCCAAAACTCTCCAGCCTCCCTTCTGCATCTTAAATCTGCCACTTCTTGTCCTCTCTACAACGGGCACAGAGAGTAGTTCCTTCTCCTCTCTCTCACAGCAGGCTTTCAGGTGCTCCCTATATAGGCAAATCATCACACTCTCAGCCTTCCTTTTAGTAATGCTTTCTAGACATCCCTGTGAATTTTTTCACTCACATTTTTCTTACAGTTTTGTCTGCAGAAAAAAAAAAAAAGTTGTTTTTTTAAAAGGTGATGCTTTCAGTTGCATGCCATAGTCCAGCTCACGCTGCACAGGACCACTCTGCAGGAGCACGTGTGCACCCCTATCTAGTGCGCTCACGTTTTTCTTTCGGGGTCAGAGAGAAGGGAAAGGTCTGGAGTTTGTTTGTTGGGGTTCCTTTTTGGTTGGATGGTTGGGTTTGTTTGGGGTGGGGTTGGGGTTTGAGTTGGGTTTGATTTGTCAGGGGTTTTTTGCAAGCAGACTGATTCACATTCCGGTTTGCAAACTGCTAAGTAGAAGCATTACATGCTTGGTTGTTATCAAGACAGGCATTTGGTAGGAATACAGATAAGCCTAGGGCTTTCTTTACCCTTAGATGTTTTGCTAGTCTAGCAGTGTTAATGAATAGCCTTAAAGAAGAGACTTCAGCCTAAGCACAGAGTCACAATGAATGTAGGCAATGAGATCACCAAAACTTAAAGCTGTTGTGGTTCATCTTTCTCAAAGAGAAGGATTAAGAGTACCAACAAACAGACTCCTCCCTTCCACATTAAACTGCAATCCCACTAGGGAATGTGCTGCCAACTGATTTTTCACTGGTGATATTCCTACTGCGCTGGGCAGGAGTAAGGAGCCAATTAGGTAGGAGATAAGAAGCCAGTTTTATCTGCCCTGTGACAAAGCCTTCCCACCCAGGAGTGCTCTGCTATTCCACTGCTGGATCAGGCAGAAACCTTCACACACAAGAATATGGCTCCGTTCCCTCTTTAGAGACCCAGATCTCTGGAAAGCTACTGCCTAACAACAAGAAAAGGACAGAACTGCCAGAGGAGTGTGGGGAAGAAAATAAATGAAAAGGAAAACTCGAAGTTAGATATTCTAGGTCACTCTGTAAAACACAGAATAGAATAGAATCAACCAGGTTGGAAGAGACCTCCGAGATCATCCAGTCCAACCTAGCACCCAGCCCTATCCAGTCAACTAGACCATGGCACTAAGTGCCTCATGCAGGCTTTTCTTCAACACCCCCAGGGACAGTGACTCCACCACCTCCCTGGGCAGCCCATTCCAACGGCAAATCACTCTCTTTGTGAAGAACTTCCTCCTAACATCCAGCCTATACCTCCCCGGGCACAACTTGAGACTGTGTCCCCTTGTTCTGTTGCTGGTTGTCTGGGAGAAGAGACCAACCCCCACCTGGCTACAGCCTCCCTTCAGGTAGTTGTAGAAAGCAATGGGGTCACCCCTGAGACTACTCTTCTCCAGGCTAAACAACCCCAGACCAAAGCATCTGTGTAACACTGCAAGATTCATATTTAGAAATGAATTAATTAGGTTCAGAAAGGGGGCCTGCAAATGCCACAGTATGCTTCAGACCACTTTCAAAGCTTCTTGGCCTGAACCCATCACTTCAAAAACCAGCAATTTTTCACCAAGCTCATCCATCCCATGTGCCTCCTTGTCACAAGCCAGCAACACAGTGCACATTTCTCTCAAAACAAATTAAATCCACTTTTTCTTGACGCAGGAAGGTCAAATGGATGAGAGCACCACTTTCTAAAAGGCCATTAAAAAATAATTATGCTAAGTCATGTAAAGACAGACAGTAAAATGCCCACTTTCAACTTACTTAAACATTCAATTTTTTTAAAAAGCCATCTAGGCAAAGTTTTATTAAAATAAATCAACTAAGGAAATGCTTCTTTAAGCAGTCCAAAAGCTCATATTCTTTTTGGATGTTTCTTCACCAGAAAATAAGTCTTCACTCTACTACTATAAACACAATCATATCCTCGATGGATGTGCACTCCTTTGCAGTAGCAGCAGCAGTGGGTGTGAAGAGCAACCAGTGTTAATCTCAAATGCAACAACACTAAGTGTGGTAAAGTTTATGCCTGTTTCCCTCATAAAACCACATCCTCTGCCTTTCTCAGGCTCATCAAGCCATAGATAACCATGCCAAGTTAGCCGTAGATAACCCTTCCCAGTGGTTCACAGCTTTCTTTCAGAATCACCTGTAGATGTGGGCCCAGGTGAACCTCACAAAGTTCAACAAGAGTAAGTGCAGGGTCCTGCACATTAGCAAGAAGAATCTTTATTGTCAATATAGACTGAGGGATGAGGAAATAGAAAGCAGCCATGTGGAAAAGGACTCAGGGATGCTGATGGACAAGAAGTTGGGCAAGAGCTGACAGTGTGTGCTTGCAGCCCAGAAGACAAATCACATCCTGGGCTGCATCCAAATATGCACTGCCAGCAGATCCAGAGAGGTGGTTCTGCCACTTTGTTCTGGTGAGACCTAACCTGGAGTACTAAATCCACATCTGCAGCCCTCAACATAGGAAGGACATGGATCTGATGGAGGGAGTTCAGAGGAGGGCCATGAAAATGATCAGGGGGCTGGAGCACCATTGCTATGAGGACAGGCTGATGAGCTAGTATGAAACTATTATTATTAATATTAACATTTTAATAGGGTTATAACTATGAAATGTGTTTATTAAGATTGAATCTCACCATAAAATTTATTTATAAGGTTCAAGTGCACAGTTGTGGGTATTTACACAGGGAACAGGCAATTTAAACAGTTAAGCAAAACTAGCAAAACACAAACATTAATTTGGGCTTTTGGAAAGATTCCTGCAGTGCAATATTCTGTTTTCCCTCTAGGAGGACTGGAGAGGAGCCTTTCTGCTAAGCCAGAAGGCACAATCAGTTAGTTACAGAACCAAAGCAAAAGCTTTGATTACAAAGAGGCTTTTTCAAATATTTACTCACAAAATAGCATCTCCAGATTTCTGGGGCTACACTATAGTTTCAGACAGTACCCAAACATTTGGAGGGGTGCTGCTGGTGGTATGATACCCACTGGAGGCTTTCCGAGTTTCCCCAGGGTGCTGGAGCTAGTATGGTCTCTGACTTGGTCTTAGTCCCCTCTTGGGTGGACAGTGTCCTCTCCAGGGCTCTGGACTAGGCACAGAGATCTGCAGGTGTGCAGACAAAGACAGCTTTCGCAGTAACCTCCCCTCTCTCACTACGCAGGCTGCAGTGAGGTCTCTCTAAGTGGACTCTCCAGCTAGGAGCAGCTTATCACTTTCAGTTCACACTAGGCTGGCTGTGGGTTTCAAGCAGCTTCTGGCAACGACTCTTGCCTATGGTGTGAAGGTACTTAATGCCTCGCCCTGGTAAACTGAGGCATGGCAAAGTTTCCAGGTAAACAAGCTTGAAGCATCAAAGCTTGCTGTTATACAGCAAAGACAGCCTGATGCAGAATGAAGCATGGCAACAGTATGACAAGGCAGAGCAAGGCAAAAAGAGTTGAGGCTGAGCATGTTTTTTATGACTTCTGACCACATTTTATCGACTGCCTGAGTCTGACAGCTCCATTTGGCCACAGAGATTCACCATTCAGAATGGTGCTTTGCCAAAACTAACCATATGAGGTGAAGCCAGGGGCTTGCTTTACCCATATTTGGGAAAACACAGGCCAAATGTATGTACCTGATTCACCACAGGAGCAGAATAAGTCTAGGCAAGCCTTGGGTCCTCAGACTCCAAGTCTTTCATTCTTCTCCTGTGCTGTTTCCAGAGGGAGGTCCAGAGGGAAGGGGGGAGCAGGAGATCATGCCTTGACAAACTAGGACACATATTAGGCCTGTTTTGGCCTTCCACAACACAGGCTGAGGGAGCTGGGGTTGTTCAGCCTGGAGAAGGGAAGGCTCCAAGGACACCTAATAGCAGCCTTCCTGTACCTGAAGGGGGTCTGCAAGAAGGCTGGAGAGAGACTGTTTACAAAGGCCTGCAGTGATAGGACTAGGAGCAATGGTTTCAAACCAGAGAAGAGCAGATTAAATTGGGTATTAGGAACAAGTTCTTTGCTATGAGGGTAGTGGAACACTGGAACAGGTTGCCCAGAGAGACAGGAGGCCCCTTTCCCTCAAGGTGAAGCTCAACAGGGCTCTAGGCAGCCTGACCTAGTTGAAGTTGCCCCTGCTGACCACGGAAGAGGTTGGACTAGACTACCTTTAGAGGTTCCTTCCAACCCAGACCATTCTATGAGTCTATGAATCGGTATCAGAAGAAAAATAGTGCAGATGGACATAAAGTCCTGCCTTCTCACCAGCAATGCCTTTAAAGAAAGCCAAAGGTTCAACCTCCAAACCAGACATGTCATATGATTACTTTACAGATGCTGAAATGCTGCATTTGGAGAAAATTCTTAAGGTTTAGGGCATTTGAAAATTGACAGAAAAGAAACAGCTAATGCAAGAGTGAAAAGAACAGAATTATACCACTTTCATTTGCTGTAGAGGAAGTTGAGGCATGTTACCTAAATGAGGTAAGGCTCTTAGTGGGTTGAATACAGCAGGTCCTGTTATTTCAGTGATGATGAATGCTGTCTGGTGTTTACTGTGACATATAACCAAGACAATGCTGTGAATGCCAGTTCATCAGGTAAACAGTAAAACAAGGAAACATGATTGTTTTTTCCAGTAAAGCTAGTGAGACCTTTGAATTCTGGAAAACTACAAAGCCTGCTTCCCAAGCCACTATCTAAAATTCGCCACTACTTCAGTCAGCCTTCTTTCTCCAGCATGATATTGCTACTGAAGAGTGAGTCTACAACTCAGAAGAATACTGGAGTATACTATAAAAAACCTGTGGTACACCAAAATGAAACTTCTAAGCCACTAAAGCCAATTTCCTTACTGATAAGTTGCTAGTAAAAGTTTATAAATTTAGAGGAAAAAGAGAAAAAAGAAAAGCACCATCAAGAGTGCACAGCTGCACGCAGAAGAACTTGCTAGCAGTACACACCTAAGAGCACAAGCATACATACATGTTTAACAGATGTCTTCTTTCTAAGACTATACACTCAAAAATTCTTCCCCATCAAGCAAGTTATGGTCCTCAATTCACTGCCATGGCTACGGCAGCAACAAGTAAGCTGAAGCAATGTAATTTTTAACCAAAGTTTCCACTTGAAATGCAAGGCTGAATGCCTTTTCTAGGGCTGAGCAGGACACACAGGCAGTAAACAAGCACGTCTATACCAGGTCAGAGCCAAGGTCCATTCCATGTCACAACATGTCCCCAGCAGCAGCCAGTAAAAGTCATCCAGTGAAGAGCAGAGGACCACGGCAAGCATACTGAGACTGTTGCCTCACTTCCCAGCACCTTGTGATGTGCAGCCAAGGCACTTCTCAAGGTAGAAGTAGTGCCACTGCCTTTGGAGTTCAGCTTAAGACACACTGCTGTAACCTTGTTAGAAAATGAATGCAAACTCCATCCTTTCAGAGGGAGCAAAGGGGGGAAGCTCTTTGAGTGTTTTCTGGAGAGTATTTGAGCTTGAAAAAATTCCAGCAGCATTTGGCAGCAGTAAGTCTTGCACCATCACAGAAAGTTGTTGGGGAAAACTGCAGTTGGAGAATTAAGCTAGCCAGTTCAGCTTCCACCAGCAAATCCAATTCGAGATGACAAAAAGCAAACTGAGTTACTCAAAGTGCATCATAGTTCTGACTAAACCCACCTCGATTCTTAAGAGACACTGCGTAAACATCCTACTTGCAGTGCTACAACAAGTACATTTACAAGTTTCGGAAGAGTTAGTTATGAGGAGAGACTGCTGAAAGACAGGGCACTGTCCCACTATCATGGGCTGGCCAGGAAAGCAAAACACAAGATAAAAACCTCTACAGACAAAATACCAAGAGCCAACTTAATTCCATGACCTCAGTGATAAGGATATTTCCTGGAACTGGATAGGGGAGGTGGGGGTCAAATTCCCACTGCTCCTTACAATTTTAGCCACAGGTACATCACATGCAAAGTGAATTTAAAAAAAAACCAAACACCTACAAATAGAGATGAGAGCCTCATGCTCACTAGGAAGAGAGGAGCTCCAATCCTGTGAGGAACCCCCAGGAAGCTCTCTGAGGGATCACCCTCTGCCATGACCACCAGAAAGAAACACTATATTGCTCAGCAGGCCCAGATTGTTTGGGCTACAGCATCTTCACTGACCTCAAAAACTGATTTTTTTTTTTCTTTTCCCTTGGTTTCAGCCCTCTCATGATTCAAACTTAAAGAGGTTAGCTATATGGTTAACAACCCAAAGGCCATAGCCATCAGATGGATGCAAGTTCAGCTCAGACATGCTGGTAGGGAGTCCGAGACTGCAAGAAGGCATTTGGAGCAAGGGAGCCCATGGAAAAGTACAAACTGAGTGGTGTAGCATTGAATCAGTCAATCACAACTGCAACTGGGAGATGAATACTTACATTAGGCATTAAAGATGCATGCATCAACCATATAGCTGAGCAGCTCTGCTCAGTCAAGAGGAGAAACAATATTCACACTGAAACCTCATGGAAGACTAACAGTCAGGCTAATGGGTTTTAAAAATCTACCTTTACCCAAAGTCTACCTTATTAAAAGCTGTGCTAGTTAATGGTGCATCAGCCATTATCAAAATTCGGGTCCGTAAAGCAGCCAAACCTGTGTTTTTACCAGGAACCTGAGAGCTAACCCAGCAGGAAAAGACTGAAAAGTGTTAACACTAAATCATTATATGAATTATGAGGAAAGACAGGCTGGCAGTTTTGAACCAGAGCATAAAGCACACATTTCCACCATCATGCTCCTCTGAAAAGCCCAAATCTGCATTTGAAGTACCAACAACTTCGAATCTCCAGGGGAAAAAGCCTTCTTTGTACCGAGTCAAGCTTAGGCAAATCTTGCAACAGTAATTACAGACACTGCCTCCCCAAGCCATCTGCTGGGGCATTTATAACTCCTGGAAGGGCAGCAGGCTGAGCTGGTGGAGAAGAGCCACACGTACCTCAGCAACCAGAGCCAGACACTAGTCTGATCCGAACGGCAACTCAAGCCCTGGTTATCCAGGCTTCAGCTTGCAGATACCACCAGTGCTCACACAGAGACAGAACAGTAGGGTCCACAGCCCTTCTGGATGAAAAGAGTCCAGCCTTAAGACAATGTGTAACTGTGAGCAAGCTCAGCCTGGCAAGAGCCCAGCAGAAAGAGTTCAACCAGGACCTCAACCCATGAATGAGCAAAATTAATGCTCTGAAGTCAGTCTGAGCAACCAAACTTTCACACATGTGCAAACTTTACAGAGACCAGCACAACCAACAGTTCTGCACATCTCTCCTCCAAGATCTGATGCCAGTAACATGGGAAGAATAATTTAGAAAATAATACATTTAACCTTTATAAGGACATGGAGGGCCCAGCCTTGCATGCTGACAATCAGTACATCTGCAAAATGGTTTAATTAGCACAGCTACAGCTAGAAGCAGTGGCAGAAAGAAACACTCACCCACCCCTTGCTCACACAACCACAAATTTCAGTAGCAGGCTAAGACACAGGCACTTTGAAAATCTCACTTTTTCAGTGCAGCTGGAGACAAAGCTAAATAATTGTTTCACCATCCATAAGAAACTGCTACAATACTCACTTCATAGGGTTGTCACAAGGATTATTTAACATCTCTGAAGAGCACTGAAGAAGAAACAGTGGCTATTGTTCTCAGCACCATAGAATTTGTAAAGATCTCACATGAATTTTGGACGACCATGCAATGTGTGACAGTTGCAGAACCACCAGATTATTTTCCTCCACAAAAAAAAGCCTCACAGAAACTCATTTTCTGTGGGCAATACTTCAATCCGAAATGTGTTTTTCTTGTTAACATATCCTAAATAGATATCAACTTTGACTATTTAATTAATAGATTCAGGTGCTGTTTCTAGTCTCTTAATTAAGGGAAACACCGCGGTTTTGACAAAGAACTCAGTTTAGGTTGTCAAGGCTCCCAACAAGCACACTATAATTACCTAAGTAATGCTAATGCGCAAGTACGACAACAGGAAGAAAACAAAACCAAACCAAACCGGCTAGTAAAAAATTTCAGTGGAGTCTCATTTCTTGAGGGCAAAAATCTGTCTGTATAGAGAAGAACTGTTAAGCGTCCAAGGAGGCCAATGCCATACTGCTTATTCCTGACCACTAAAGAGATCTTAACACTGATGTGGAAACATTGTGAAGGTTTTAAAATAGAGATTGCTTTCAAAGCATTTACAAATAAACAGGTGTTGGATGCTAAGTGCTCTGCCATACACCTGGACCCACCTCTTCTGCAAGGAAAATGCCTACCATTTCACTCCACATGTATAAAGGAATTTATAAGCCTTTTCATTCTCAAAAAATAGAAGAAATAGAAGAATAAATAAAAAAATAAATAAATAAATAAATAAAAATAGAAGAATAAATTCAAGAATAAAGATTTCTTTTTTTCTGAGCAGTCTCAAACAACTGTGATAATCACAAGTGGGCAACACTGTCCCTCAGGGTGAACACTCATCTGTCCCAGAGAACTACCATTTCCACTACCGAAAGCTCCAGGGGATCTTTAAACTCTTCGGGACACAGACCACATCCTTTGTTTGGAAAGCAAACACCACATTATTGATACTAAAGCAAGACAAACAACCGTATTAGGATCAGTCAGTACACCAGCGTTCAGTCCCCATCCAAGATGCAACAGAAAGTTTCTTCTCTTATTTCATTCTAACTCTCTACCAAGGAACTGGCACCTACTGGTGCACCAGAAAACGCAGCACTGCAGTAGCAAGCCTCACAAAACCCAGGTCCCAAGCTCCCTGATTCTCAGGGGAAGTGGCTACCCAAAACTATGTGCCTGCTCTTCCTACATAGTACATGAGGGAAGTTGCACGCCTGAGAATAGCAGAGGAGAGGAAGAAAAACAAAACACAAGACCAAAAGAAAATCCAAGCAAAAAAAACCCAAAACAACAAAACACAGACAACGTGAGCAGCTGGGTTGGTTTAGCAATAGCCAGCAATGAGTACCACCAGGCCCAGTTTCACCAGAAAAAAACATTCCTGTGCTCTTTGGTTCTGTTTTACAACACCCAGAACTCATTTGGACAACGACAAGAATGCAAGTCTCCTGCTTCCTAAGACGAATGTCCCATTTACTAAACCACAGTTATGCTGTCTATTCCACGCAAGACAGCTACAGATGAAGACACAGCAGAAGGAGGTGCTATTGTGAAGGACTAGATGCAGAGGTAGCAATCCTAGATGGATCTTTACATTTCTTTCATTTTTGCTGTGACTTCTGTATAACAGCCGTCAGTGTCCAGCTTTTCATCACTGTCATGTCTTGCAGAGTCCTAAATATCTCCAGACTCAGAAGCACTGTAAAGAAACTTTTCGGGTAAATCATAAGTATCCACTGATTTTAGGAGCATCAAAAAAAAAAAATGTAAGCAAGGATTTGTTTCCTTTTTAACCACTTGAAATTTGGACTCCTGCAACTAATAAGGCAAAGCAGGAAACAGATTGCTGATGCCTCAGACCAATAAATTAGACACTTTCTAGATTATCCTGACTCTACCTACAGATGCCTGTGTCCTAGTGATAATCAGTCCCCAACTTCATTGCCAACTCACTCCTTGAATCCTGACACGATCAGATGGCAAACATTTAAGAGCATCATCAAGCATGCAGCAGAAGCCTTGGAATTAGAGTCTCTTTTATTCAAGCTGATTGATAGGTAGCCAGGACATTCAGATAACACCTTCCAATGCCTCTCTATTCTCTTCCTTTTAGTTTTACTTAAAATGATGGTATCGATTACTTATCAAGAGCTACCCACAAGCAAAAGATCCCCGCGAAATAGCAGAGAAAGAGAATCCTTATTAATAGGGGCTGAGAACCAGAATGTAGTGGAGCTTTGTGAGATACAAGGAAATTCTAGGTTCCCTTAGCTTTTTGTTATTTCTTTTGTTCTTTATCTTGTAATACTCAAGGTACTAATTCCCCAGTCACCCTTCTTTGTTCAAGCACTGACTATAAACAGACTAATATGCATGCACCAACACCCAGCATTAACATATTTAAAAACTACTGAAAGAACAGAATATATTTGGCCCTTACAGATGATAATTAACATTTCTTTGTCACTATCTCTGTCATTCCTACCAAGAATTATGTTCTCATAAACCAAAGGAGCACAACTGAAGGCAACCTTTCTTGCAATGTTTTGTATTTGCCTAAAGCACAGAAGCAGCCCATCACAATTTATGGCTATCATAAACTTAGTATAGGTGAGCTTGTTACAGTTAACAGCAATATTTTACCCACACCAGTTCCCCACAAAATGTAAGCCTCGAATCCAATTATTCCATAATAGTTTAGTAAGCAAACAAAACACCATTTAGGATTTGAAAACAATGCATCTTTCTCCACTGAGGCAAAGGGAAAAAAACGACCCCAAAACCAGCATGGTACTATGCAACAGTTTCATTTTATAAGAAGATTATCGCAGGGCAGAAACCTCTGGCTCTGGAAAAGAACATACACATTGTGCTAGTGGAATTCCTTTTAATTTTAAATGGAATTTTGTCCTGTTTGTTAATGCACCTCTTCAGAGTATTAAAAGAAATCAGGTGGGGAAGAGGAAACAGAGTTCTTATTTCTGTTTTGACATTACCTCAACTAAAGTCTGTTTTGATTTCAGCTCTTGTCAGATACAACTCACGCACCCTCGATGGAGCTATCTGCAATGTACAGTTTAACTGCAGTATGAAGTTTTGCTAAATGGTCCTGCCAACTTACTTGTGTTCAGCAGGGACAGTCTAGTCAGGTGGTTTTCCTGTGCTTGTTGAATTCAACCTGTATTTGGAGACCCAACTGTTCTTTACCCTGCTCTCTCCAACTAGGTGTATGTATAAAGGTGGAGAGGTGAAGGTGGGAATTAAGAGAGAAAAAGATAACAAGAGTTTCTTTAGAGTGCATAGATTGTCCTCAAAAAAAGGCTGGGAAAAGGTATCAAATGTAATGCACATAATTTTAAGAAGAAAGATTCAGTAACAAAAGATATGAATGGGAAGAAGACCAGCACACAGGAAGGAACCAAAATCTACTGCTCATGTGAAACTTACAGGATGAAACCTAAGACTTACGTTTAAAATCCAAGGGCTAGAATCCTTTGTGGCATGAAGAGCTCTGTAACAGCACAATGCTCACCACAGCAAAGCAAGTTGACTACAGGCTACAAAAATTCCACTTAACTTCATCATCTCTTACACAGCTGCAGTTTGAAAGAAAATTAATGGAAGCTGTCCAAGGTTTACTGGTTTTAGACTCAAACCGATGTGTGCATGTGTGTAAATAAAAATAAGCACATCTATCTCTGATTATTCTGAAGTTTACTCAAACAACCTGCAGTTTAAGCAAAGGGCCTTAAGTGAAGAGCATCACCACAGAAGAAAACTGCCAAGACAAGTGGAGAGCTCGCTGCTTTACTCTCAAATATGCTTGTAGGTTCAGCAATTCACAAATGGCAAACACAGAGTCTTGGACTCTAGCCTATGTCCCTCAGGGCAGCAGAGGGGGAAAGACCATGAAGTGCATACCGGATTTGAAATTAACGAATTTGATAAGATATTAAAGCTACTAAAATTATTAGTACCTTGAAAAGACAGCAGCAAGATTACTGCAAACCCTAGCACTTTCACATTCCACACCTGCTCTCTGCCTGATCAAGAAAGGGAGATGAAGGTTCAAAGAAGAAAAAAATACAGGAGGGGTAGAATATACAAGTGTGGCACGAAATAGGTAACACTCAGTTTCAACAAAAAAGTTCCCTTACAATATAGTGTATTAAAAGCTGTAAGCTGTGTTTATTGATTTAGATGCCTACACATCAGGTTAGTAGCTTATTAAATCTATCAGCATCATCTGAACAGAATCCAAGCACAACAGCATCCTATTTGGTTGCCACTCTCAGATCAATAGGGTTTGCTCTTCTCCATTTTGCACTGGCAAATCCGGTACAGCACAGGTGCAGCCCGGCCCGATGGAAACCCACTTTCCTTCTTTTTCATTTTTGTTTTAGATCGTTCTCGTAATTACTTTTCGCCCATGCTTCCTCCCAATCTCCCCTCACGCTCGGCCGAGATCGCTGCTGCCAGCCTTTCAGCAGAAAGCTGCCAGCCTGCGCCTCCTTCACTCTGCACCCCCCAGGAGGATGTCCACCTCACCTGGGAGGGGAGGAGGCACTTCAGCCGCGGCCCGACCGTGCCGGCGGGACCATTGTGCTGTTCCCCGCACCGCCGCCATCCCCCACCGCTGGCCCCCGAGTACCCATGAGCCGCCGGGCCCGGCCCGGCCGCCCCCCTCCTCCTCCTCCTCTAGCCAGCCGGCGCACAAAGGGCTGCGCCTGCCGGCGGCACCGACACTGCGGCCGCCAGACCGAGCCGGGCCCGGAGCGGCTTCTCCTGTCGCCGCCGCAGCGAGGGGCGGCGCGCCGGGGCCTTCTGAGAGGGGCGCCCGGCAGAGCCGCCGCCCGCACCGGCAGCGTGCGGAGCACCAAGGCGGAGGGCGCTGCCCTGGCTGCAGAGGGGCCAGCACGGCACGGCACAGCACAGTGTAGACTGGGTCCGCCGCCCGGTTTCCCCCTGCACCACGACACCCGCGCCTAGCTGGCGGAGCAGCACTAACCTGCAGTCCACCGCCGCCGCCTCCTCGGGAAGAGCTGGAGCTGCCTCTGCCCGCCTCAGCCTCCAGCCCCGGGGCGGGCGGCCTTGCCCGCCTCCGCCTGCTGCTGTCCGCGGTGCCCCCCCGGAGGCGGCAGCGGGCTGGCTCGGCGCCGCTGCCCTCGGGAGGCGGGGAAGGGGCGAGCGGGGCGGGCTGCGGGAGCCTCGCTCATTGAGTGCGGCAACCCCAGCTGTCGCCGCCGCTGCTCCCCGCAGCCGCTACTTCCTGTGCAGCGATGGTTCAGTTCCTCCCGGGCCGCTGGGGGCAGGAGAGCCGGGCGGCGGGGGGCGGAGGAGGAGTAAAGGGGGGAAGGTCGGGTCAGATAGCGGGGGCGGCGGCGGGAGCCGCCGCCGCCGCTGCAGCAGCTCCTCCCGCTCCCCTCGGCCCCGCCCCCGCCCCGGACAGAACGGCGGTGCACCGCCGACCACTGTCGCTGTACTGCCGCACGGAGGGGCGGGGGTCTTTGCCGCGGATCTGTTTCTCCGGAGAGCGCAAGCGGCGGGCGGCGAAGAGATGGGAGCCGCTGTGCTTTGCCGGCGGGTGTGGGGCCAGTGCCTGGCCTGGGGAGGAGAGAGCAGCTCCCCGGCGTCCGAACAGTTTGGACGGGGCCGAAACGCCGCTCACCGCCGGTGAAAGCCTGCAGCCCCGCCTCAGAGAGCGACGACGCCTGCCCCCGGCCCCTTCGTGATGAGTGAGGGTCGCCTCGCTCGGACACGGTGCTTAGCGGAGCCATGGCTCACTTTTCCACTGGCTGCCCTCAGGGAGCGCGGTCTGCGTTCTGCCTCTCGGGCAGCGCGTCCCACGATCGCTGCCGCAGAGAGGTGCAGGGACCTGCCCCGCCCGCGGGCCTGGCCCCGCCGGAGCCGTCCGAAGCCCACTGTTTGCGTCTCGGGGTTGGCAGCGGGCGGTGCCCGGGAAGTGAAGCCCCCAGCTACTTGGACACGGTCCAGGGATCTGTGTGAAAGAAACGCGAAGATGGCACCATAAGTAATCGGTAACTGAAATTCTCAGTATCACAGGAAGGCTCTGTGCAACGCTAACGCTACATAAATCTACAAACCCGAGTCCCAGTGATGAACACAGCAATGAAGCAGCGGCTCTCGGCTATAGGGGTGATGCTGCACGTGTAGTAAAACGGATGCTCTGCCAGGGACTGAACTTGGTGGAAGCTCATGGGTGATTTGGTTCTAAGCAAACTTAACATAGATGTAACGCCACAGACTGACACTATCTTGGTGTTTCAGTGTGTACCGTAAAGAAGCGGGTCAGGGCATACCGAAGGAATGTAAATGTAATCAATTTCGCAGAATAACTCCTGAATGCTAACTTTCTTGCTTGAAATATTGCTCATTCCGAGGGTATATGACAGGGCTACATGAGAGCGCTGTAGCAGCTACATGGCTGGAGAAATTCAGCTTAGTGAGGTTTTTCTGAGTGCTAATGAGTAGAGGTAGGGAGGTCTTCCTCTCCTTTCTTGGGTGCCACGTGAGGAACTGTCAAAGTATAGAAGTGATATATAATATTTCCAACATTGGAACAGCATTATCTTTCAAACTACTTAGTGATGCCACTAAGAAACTGGTTTACTTTTAAGGATGGCGAGTGCTCGTGATTCTCTCAATCGTTTGTTTGGGTTTTTTTTCTCTAAGATTACATATGTTCATTTCCTCAAAAAGTCAGTTTTATTTGGCTCTAGAATAAGGATTTCGGGGAAACTAATGTTAGGGAGTAACATGAAAAGGCAGTAGTCATAGCACTCTCTGGATCATTACAGTAAAGCGAATACTACTCTCAGCAGTAGTGGGAGACCTGTTACAAGAAGTGGGTCTAAGAGTTACTTCGGTTCTAAATGTTGCCCTTTTTTAGCTGTGGTATGTGAGATTCAGAACATGGTAAGTCAACCTACTTTAGAAAAGTACATACAAATAAAACCTAAATATTCATGTCCTAGGTTTACTCAAAATGCTGTTAGATCCCTTAATTGCTGTGCTTATACTATCACTGCAGACCTCACTACTGGTTTCCAGTTGTGTGTGAGTTCTAGTATATGGTAGAGAGGCTGCCCTTAGGTCAGGTGTTTATACTGCTTTTTCTTCTCTCTGTCTCCTCCAGCACAGCCTCTTGCTGGCATTTATGATCAGCCTTACCTAATGCTGCTCAGCCCATGCCAGCTTAGCCAATCACAAAACCTTTGGCTGATCTGCTGTGCTGGTGTGGCGTTATAGTGGGCTGCCAATTACAGCATCCTCTGTAGCTTCCTCGAGAACATCGCAGGTGATTTTCATCCCTTGCGTACCTCAGAACTGACACAGGACAAAGGCAATTTAGCATTCCTCTAAGAGGAATTGAGCCTCCTGCCTCTCTTCGTTTCCCACACTGGCACTACACAGGTCTTAACAGTTTGTTTTTCTGCAGCTTCTGTGTTTGCACAAGGGTACACATAGAGCACAGCTTCCATTTCTGAATCCATGTGAACTTCTAGCATAACTTGCAAGTCTCTTTCCACATAAGAAACAGCTCATTCAAGGAAATGATCTAATGGAAGTAGCTTATGACAGTTTGATTGCCAAAATGGAGCATGGCATAATTTCTTCCATCAGAAGAATTTTCAGATTGTATTGCTGCCATGAAGACAATTAAGCTTGCCTGACCCGTTTCTGATCTATCTGAATTTTAACTACAGCAGAGTATAAGTTCCCAAATTTTTTATTTATATACTGGCAGTCCTGATTTGCAGTGTGTTTATAGTGTCCAGTGAGTGTGCTGTGCATGTAACAGTTAAAAAAATCAAAATTAAAATCTGAAAGGATGGTGCATTTGTAGAGTATTTTAACATGAGATAGATGAAGAAGAAAAAGTGAATGAAAATAAAATATGTTCAAATGCTGGGCATAAAAATAGTGAATACAGAAGCAATGTGTTTGGGGGGAAATATTCCCAAAAGGTAGCACCTATAAAGTTTGCCAATAAATTAATTTACATCTTCCTGCTCAGCTATATTCTGACATCTAACTGGCAAATAACATCTTCTCTTTCTCAGCTGGTAAGAGAGCTCTGTGAAGTGCTGATCATTATCTCTGGGGTGAAACTGAGAGCAACTGTCCTGATATTTGTCCATTACCATCCCCAGGATTAAAATTAGCTTCTCCACAGAAACAACCTTTGCTATGTGCAGGAAAAGCAATACTAACCTTTTCTTCTGAGCAAAAACCAATTAACATATAAAAGTATCAGGAAAGTAGCCATTTCGAATGACCTCAGTAGGTCTGCAGGGTCTGCTGGAAAGAAAAGTTTCTTACATTGATCTTCACTAGTCAGTTTTTCTGGAAAAAGTGCATCGAATTAGGAGACAGTTTCCATCCACCTAAAGAGACTACCTTTTGAAATGTAACTATTTTGTGCTTACTGCATCTGCTAAAGCCTCCCCTTCCCAAAACCTCGTTCTGGTTTCTCAAAACATTAGTTAGAAATCACTGCAGGACATTTGCATGCTAGTTTTCAGTACTGAGCTGTCTTGAGTCTTGTTCAACACCTCAGTCCAAAGGCAGCTCCTCACAACTTCCCATCAACCGCAGTGAGGCCTGGATTAATTTCAGAAGTGAGCAGAGAAACCAGGCAACCATTTGCAGTTTTCTACAACAGGTACAGCAGAAACTGTTGTACGTCAAGTGCTGAAGGGTCAAGGAGACTTGAAGCTCCTGCTGAACTGGATCTCATCTGTACTGGAAATTTCAGGGGCACTCTGGTACGCACTGATCACAGCATTGGTTGCATAATTGGCAGCATAACATAGCAACAACAATGTGAGTTACTAGTCTTGACACATCCTATCCTAAATTTAAAGCTCTAATGAAGTAATCTGAGGTTTTAATCAAAACCACATGCAGCAGAATGCATTAATATGTGTGTGATACAAAAGATACAGGAAAGATACAAGGATACAAAAGATAGAAGAAAGCCAGGATTCACCTACCAAATCCAACCTAAATGAATATCTGCTTAGTTTACCAAATATGCAATATTGCCTTTATAATCATGACTACAATATTCCCTGGGTTGTTGTGTTCTTGGTAGAGTTGTGCTTGCAATACTGAAAGATGAACAGAAACCTGTGCTATCAACACAGCTTTCTAACAATGACCTGAAAAATAATTGCTGTTAGAGATGGAATTTATTAAAGCCTTATGTTTTGGTTTAATTTGTTTGTGGTTTGGGTTTTTGATTTTTTTTTGTTGTTGTTGTGGGATTTTTTTGTTTTGTTTTGTTTTTGTTGTTTTCCTTTGGGAAAGTGTAGTCATCTTCCTTTTGATCATTTTTAAGTTACATGAGCATTAAAAAGAATTGCATGCCTATAATTATGAATATTTCCAGTATGCTAGGTGTGACTAGATATCACAAGATAAAGATATGTCTATAGCAGACACTTCATAGAATTATAGAATCACTAATATCAGAAAATACCTTTAAGATCAAGTCCAACTGTAGCCCAACTACCATGACCGCTAAACCATGTCCAGAAGCACCACATCTACAGCTTCCCAGGCACCTCCAGGAATGGCAACTCCACCACCTTCCTTATTTGCTTGTTTCCCCCTGTAATCTAAGGATTGTATCTTGTGCATCTTCTTAAGGAAAAAATACCCATTAAAGTTAGCAGAAAGTTTTCTGTACAGGGAAAGCAGGATCACACTCCTGTATGTTACTGACTCTGAGGAGTTGCTGCCTAAATGTTACTTTGATTTAACCCTTCTTAGCAGTATGTATTGAACCAATCTCTTAGTATATTTCCAATCCCAAAAGCCCAAGCAAGGCTTACTCTCCTAGCAAGGCCTGTTTCTCACTGATAATACAGAGAGTCCAGCTCAGTGTAAACATCTGTACTGTAGATGTTGAGTGTTAGGTGAAATTAATCCAGCACATACTGCATTTTGTGGCTGCAGAAGTGTGGGTCCCGGTGCGACCCTGAAGATGACTTAGCCCAGTGATCTTTTATATAGTCCAAGGGCTACACAACCACTCAGATAAAATTAGTGATTTTGTAATGCACCCACACTGTTTTCATTTACAAAGGGAAAGCCTTAGGTTCAGATTTGAGTGCTTTCTTGCTTATCTTCTTGCTTGTATGCATGGAAAGCTGGGGTTGTTTAGCCTGGAAAAGAGGACGCTCAGGGGTAACCTCATTGCTGTCTACAACTACCTGAAGGGAGGCTGTAGCCAGGTAGGGGTCAGTCTCTTCTCCCAGGCAACCAGCAACAGAACAAGGGGACACAGTCTCAAGTTGTGCCGGAGGATGTATAGGCTTGACATTAGGTGGAAGTTCTACACAGAGAGAGTGATTTGCCATTAGAATGGGCTGCCCAGAGAGGTGATGGAGTCATTGTCTCTGGAGCTGCTCAAGAAAAGACTGGATGAGGCATTTAGTGACATTGTCTAGTTGATTGGATAGGGCTGGGAGATAGCTTGGACTAGTTGACCTTGGAGGTCTCTTCCAACCTTGTTGATTCTATGATTCTATGAAAGATGTGTGTGTATTTCGTACTTTTTGGTGGCTTGTTCCATCGGCCACCTTCTGACATATTCTGAATCAATCATGCATGATTCCCAGACCCAGTGTGAAAAAGACTGTTCGAGCTGATCTATAGAACACAGCTCTACAAAAAAAGTAGGATGGGGCAATGAAAACTCCACTTAATGCATAGGATAAAGGAGACAGAGCTGAGAATTCTGAATTATCTGATAATTGTTGTAGACACAGGAAACAGATCACAGTATCACAGTATCACCAAGGTTGGAAGAGACCTCACAGATCATCAAGTCCAACCCTTTACCACAGAGCTCAAGGCTAGACCATGGCACCAAGTGCCACGTCCAACCTTGCCTTGAACAGCTCCAGGGACGGCGACTCCACCACCTCCCTGGGCAGCCCATTCCAGTGTCCAATGACTCTCTCAGTGAAGAACTTTCTCCTCACCTCGAGCCTAAACTTCCCCCGGCGCAGCCTGAGGCTGTGTCCTCTCGTTCTGGCGCTGGCCACCTGAGAGAAGAGAGCAACCTCCTCCTGGCTACAACCACCCCTCAGGTAGTTGTAGACAGCAATAAGGTCTGCCCTGAGCCTCCTCTTCTCCAGACTAAACAATCCCAGCTCCCTCAGCCTCTCCTCGTAGGGCCTGTGCTCGAGGCCTCTCACCAGCCTCGTCGCCCTTCTCTGGATACGCTCAAGCATCTCAATGTCCCTTCTAAACTGGGAGGCCCAGAACTGAACACAGTACTCAAGGTGTGGTCTAACCAGTGCAGAGTACAGGGGCAGAGTGACCTCCCTGCTCCTGCTGACCACACCATTCCTGATGCAGGCCAGGATGCCACTGGCTCTCTTGGTCACCTGGGCACACTGCTGGCATTATTTGCATCTTTAAAGCAATACTGGAAGCTCAGTAAACTGATTTTCCTTTGTATTACCAGAATGGTGGATGAAGGCCAAAATGTGAATGCAAATGAGATTCCTCAGCTTCAGAACTGCATTTTGAGAGCTTCTTCTTCAATCACAGCACCTTGCTTTTTAGCTCAAGCAGCACTCGTACACTGTTCAGTCTTATTGTGTTTTTAATGGCAGTCAGCCCTGTAAGCAGTGCCTCTGTACTGATAACTAAATATTGACATATTAATGTACTTATTTCATGCAAGTGAAGACTGCACAAATGGTGTTCCCCAGAGCTCAGTTTTGGAGCCAATCTTGTTTAAGATCTTCATCAGTGGTCTGGATGAGGAGATTGAGTGCAGCCTTGGCAAGTTTGCGGATGACAGCAAACAGGGCATGGATGTTGATGTGCTTGAAGGTACAAAGGCTCTGCAGAGGGAGATGGACAGGCTGGATTAATAGACTGAGGCCAATCATGTAAGTTTTAACAAGGCCAAGTGCTGGGTTCTGCATTTGGGTTACAACAACCCCAAGCAACACCACAGGCTCAGGGCAGAGTGGTTGGAAAGCTGCCCAGCAGAAAAGGGCCTGGGGCTGTTAACAGCCAGCTGAATATGAGCCAACAGTGTACCCAGATGGACAAGAAGGTCAACAACATGCTGGCTTGTATCAAGAATAGTGTGGCCAGCAAGATTAGGGAAGCGATTGTCCCACTGTACTCAGCACTGAAGAAGCCATGCTTCAAATACTGTCTTTAGTTTTGGGCCACTCACTACAAGAAGAACATTGAGGTGCTAGAGCATGTCCAGAGAAGGGCAACAAAGTTGGGGAAGGGCCTGGAGAATAAGTCTTATGAGGAGCAGCTGAGGGAACTTGGAATGTCTTGCTCTCTACAACTACCTGAAAGGAGTTTGTAGTGAGGTGGATGTTGATATTTTCTCCCTAGTATCAAGTTATAGAAGGAGAGGAAAGGGCATCAAATGGCACTAGGGGAGATTTAGACTGGGAATGAGGAAAAAAAGTGGTCAAACATTGGAATAGGCTGCCCAGGGAGGTGGTGGTGTTACTGTCCCTGGAGATGTTAAAAAAATGTGTAAACATGACACTTTGGGGCATGGTTTAAAGGGCATGGTGGTGTTAGGTCAATAGTTGGACTCTTAGAGGTCTTTTCCAACCAAAACAATCCTACGATTCTATGTACTGCACCATCAAAAACCTACTCACTTGAAGCGAAGCCATTGCTGCTGGTTTTGGCCCGAGCTTCTGGCACGTTGCCTTGTTACGTATAAACATGCACAACACCAGAAGATAAAAGACTGCAATGTGCCAGGTCCCTAATATAGATCAAAACTTGATTTCCAACCTGTGTGTGGAAGAAGTTGCTTTTCCTAGTTTTGAAAGCATTTGCGGTTCAGTAAGCTGCTGTTACATGGAAAGGGATATGCTTTCCTACTGTGGTTTTGATATACTTGAAAATGCTTTTCTGGAGTAATCCATGCCTTTGCCAGCCTGAAAGTGAATAAACATGTCTTTAAAAGGACAAGGATTTAGCTGGTACTGCTGTATGTATCATAAAATAAATCTCCATTGATTTGTCAATGTATGAATGAAGCCAGAGAAGACTGTCCAATATTATCTGTCATCATCATATAAAATCCCTGATCTATGGAACTGACTCCTTTGGTTTCTTGGGTGTGGTTTGGTGATGTTAGCAGACTAAGACTGGCATGACAACAATATACTCCAGAGGAAAACCAGACCTTCTTGTGTTGTCAGTGTTGTAGGCTAACAGTATTAGTATTAGCTTGGCGCTTGCACCCAGGTGGGAACTAGCCTGCAGGGTTGTGGCAACATTTCCACTAGAGAGATTTATTTGTATGTTATTTTCAGTCTTTCTGTATGTGTTAATCTTTCCATGTGGACAATTTTTCCATGGAAATTGAACATCACAGCATCTGTTGTGCATTTACCACTTTTGTTCTGTTTTATCACCTAATACTGGTGAACTGGTGTGCAGATTAAATACCATTTTTGTTAGGGATCTGAATTATAATTGTCACATTTCTGAAGCTTCTCTGCTTTCCTGAGAGTGTGAAATGCATTTATAATTCACACAGCCTTAAAAATCCCATGGCTGACGGAACATTGCTTCAAAATCTGCTTTCACAAACCACAAGTTCTGAGAAATGCCAGTTTAGCACTCATGTTACTGCCTCCATTTGCCAGAAACTGAAATGAGAGTAAAGTACGACAGATTCGCTATTATCAGCAGAGCCTTAGCAGGTCTGCAATTGGGAATAAATCTTTGGATGCATTTGTGTCAGAAGAGAAAAGCATCAATTACTGATAGGGAGTCTCTGAGGCGGATCCAACTGGGTCATCATAAGAAGCAGACTGCCTCTGCTGTCAGATGAGAAAACACAACTGTATTTGAAAGAACCAAGGATTCATGAATTGCTGGTTAAGTGTGGTGCACAGTGATCTAAATGTCCAAATAAGAAAGTCTGCTGCAAATCAAAGGGATAAGAGGTACTTCACGAGTTTTAGGAAGGAGGTTGGGGCTGACAGAAACTGTTGTCATTGTGCTTGCTGCCACAGAGAAACTGAAAATGGAGAGACTGTTATAGCAAAATGAACGTGAGACTGATAGCCTGGAGTCTCGATTAGAAAGTGCTCCTTAATGTAAATATTTTCTGGTTAGAAATAGTATATCCATTAACTGAAGTGCAAGAACTGTGACTGACATCATAGCAAGGCTTACACTTCTACGAAATCATATGTGTAAGTCAGTAAAGGATTAAAGGAAGGACTTCCCATTGTAAACCAGAGACTGAATTTGAGGAACTGCTCCTAAACACTCTTGCTGAGATAAAAAAATACATCCACATAACTTGTTTCTGATATGCTTGCTATAGATAACCTGGTGATAAAGACATAGTTAACATTTCAGAGCTCAAACCAAGCAACCCTAAAGATGCTGGGTTTGGTAAAAGGAATTATGGCTAAAGGTTGGCCTCACTAGTAACACCATGTGGATCACTGTGGGAGAAAGAGGACAAGCGAAAGATGAAAGCAGGCTAGCTGAAGCTATCCCAGGAAATACCTCTACATTACAAAGTGAATCTGACCAAAAGGATGACTCACAGAATCCCAGAATCACTATGGTTGGAAAAGACCTCTAGGATTATCAATCCAACAATTATCTAACTCTACCAGAGCCACCACTACACTATATCCTTGACCACTATATCTAAATGGCTGCCGATTCAACCACTTCCCCAGGCAGCCTGTTCCAGTCTTTGAGAACCCTTTCAGTATAAAGGTTTTTCCTAATGTCTAAACTTGCCCTGACATAACTTGATGCCATTTCCTCTTGTCCTATCAGTTGTGACTTCTGAGAAGAGACCAACTCTCACCTCTCTACAACCTCCTTTCAGGTAGGTGTAGAGAATGATAAGGTCTCCCCTCACTTCTTCAGACTAAGGAACCACAGCTCCTGCAGCTGCTCCTCATAAGACTTATTCTCAAGACCCTTCACCAGTTTTGTTGCCCTTCTCTGGACCCACTCCAGTACTTCAACATCTCTCATATGTTCTGGTGCCTAAAATTGAACACAGTCCTCAAGGTGTGGCCTCATTAGTGCTGAATAAGTGGGACAATCACCTCTCTACTCTTGCTGACCACACCAGGCCAGGACGCTATTAACCTTCTCGATCAGCTGAGCACACTGCTGGCTCATGGTCATCTGTCTGTCAATCAAAACCCCCAGGTTCCTTTCTGCCAGATGACTTTCCAGCCACTCTGCCTAAGCCTGTGGCGTTGCATGGGGTTATTGTGACTCAAGTGCAGAACCCAGCACTTGGGCTTTATGAAGCCCAAAAGATTTGCCTCAGCCAATTAATTCAGTCTGTTCAGATCTCTCTGAAGAGCCTTCCTACCCTCCAGCAGATCAACACTCCCATCTAACTTGGTACCATCTGCAAACTTACCAGTGGTGCTGCCCATCTTTTTGTCAAGGTCACTGATAATGACATTAAACAGGAGTGGCCACCGCACCGAGCTCTCAGAAACACCACTTGTTAACTCCACTGCCACTCTCTGGGCCTGGCCATCCAGCCAGTGTCCAATCAAGCAGAATGTACGCCTGTCCAGCCAGTGCTGTGGTGACTCACACGTCTTCTAGAGGATGTCTCTGCGTTAGCATTTCAGAAGGGAAGCTGGAAATTACAGATTTGACAGGACATTTGTCATGTACTGGGAGAGATCAGTAAGGGCACTGTAGGAAGAGAAATATATTTCTCTTCCACAACAAGCCCACAAGGCACATGGTCTAAGAACAGAGGCCTTTTTTGTGTAGTCCTATTTATAATTCAGGATTAATCGAATTATGACTTGAAGAGTGAAAAGATACCGGCAAAATTCACTGTGCCACATATTAATGCTTCTGCTTCTCTCTCTGAACACCACAGAGGGGAAACTGAGCTTCTGAAGTCATCACGGGAGGATATACATAGATATACTATTTCACATGATCTCCAGGATGATGGGAGTCGAGTATCACTGAGGACACAGAAGAAGCCTTGTATGGTGCCTTAGATTCAGCAGTGCTGTGCTACACTGGAGTCTTGGAAAACTGCAGCTGCTTTCTTGTTGGTGGTTTTTAATTTATTTCTGAAACACTGTTGTGGGGAAGATTCACTGAAATAATAGTTGTGCATATTCCCTGCTGAGTGGCTTTTGGAATGATACACAATTCATACTTATTTCTGCAAGCAGCAGTATCAGGAGCCCTGCTATTCACAGAGCTTTTGCAGGCTTGAATAACCATGGGTCTTCCAAGCAGAGGCTGTAGAATTCCCATGTCACAGTGTGAAGTACAGCTGATGTCACTGAGCACTGATAGACACTTGCCTGGGACAAATGCAGATGCAGGGAGGCCAGGAGACTGGAATTACCTCCAGCCACTCAACCCCACACAGTAGCTACCAGCACTCAGCATGTTTTGAATGGGTGCTTGGAGGTGAGAAACTGGAGATAGTACCTGGGATAGGACCAGCTATGCTTGTCCAACCAGCACTGACTGGATCCTTGAGGGACATGCAGGAAATGCGAGCACTATGTGAAGGGCTCAACACAAATCAAAGACACTCTCAGGTCTGGTGAGATGGGACAGTAACTGATGGACACAAACACCTTAGCTAAAAGACTGGGGGTTGGACTCGATGATCTCCTTGGGTCCCTTCCAACCCCTAAAATCCTGTGATCCTGTGAAGACTAAAGTTCAACAAGCTGTGCAAGATGTCAGTGCAGAGCAGACTAAAAAGCTTATGGCAGATGCTTATCTAGGATGCACTCTAATTTCAGTAAAGATTTGAAGGAGAAGAAAAATTAATGTGGCTTGAACTCTGCATCTTATATCATAGACTTGCCTTGCAGTATATGTATTACAGGCCCTCACCAAGGAAGCATAATATGCCATTATCTTATGGTGCATTTATACCATGAACATATTTAATTGTATTAAAAAAAAAATATGTTTTAACTATAAGTATTTGAAGTTTAAACATTATTGCACCAAATAGAATTTGTCACTGATGGAAGGATGTCACCACAAAAAAAAATATTCATTATCACAAAACTATTACAAATAAAAGCTTATGACACCTAAACCAATCCTGAAAGCAGATGTCTCAATAGAAGTGTCTTTAGAATTTGCCGCTTTTAGTGGTGCCAAGAGCTGAAATTTCCAAACTTGCTTCTTTAACTGCATGACCCATAAAGAATAAAAGAAATATCATACTCTGGCTTGGCTGTAACTGCATTAACATCTCAACAGAGCATCCCAAAAAAGCCACTTTTAGTCATGTTAAAATTGACAGTATCCTCAAAACTGAAATCAGGGGAAAAAAACCAAAAACACAGGAATATGTGGCAAGATATTACATTCAGCAGCTACTCAGTACTTGTTCGAGTGGTGTTGTAAGATTTTCTTAGCCCAATGACTGAATAAATTCATCAGATCTGAAGAAGTTCAATTAGAAAATCTGAAGAATACCTTCTAAGGTTTGTAAATTCAAGGAAAGGAATGAGTAGTCTTTCCTTTGTTTAGTAATTTAAATGCAGACAGGTAACAGTGAAAGATCTACAGCAAATAAATCACAAATATGAAACATTGTCCTCTCACATTTTTTAATGAGTTCTATTCTTTATCAAAAGTGCTTGGCACAAATTAGTATCAAGTTAATTTTCTTTTTTTACAGGTGCTATATCATTCAATACACTAAGAATGCAAAAAAATTAAATATGCAGATAAAAATATGCTAAAATAGCTAATTATTTCCGTAAGTGTGTTGTAGTAGTCTACAACCCACTGGAAAATTCCAAGACAAAAAACTGGGACTTTCACAAAAGCTCAGTGCAGAATGTGCATAGATTAGAGGATTGGTGGTAAGAAGAAAAATAATGATAAAGCCTATATCATTCGTTGGTTTGCTAATTGGGATAAAAGGGCAATGAAGAAACAATTTTTTTCTGTCCTTGGCTTTGGTCTCCTTGCAACTCTCTGCTTTGCACTGCTTTCCTTATCTCTGTCCTAACCTCATTGGTACAAACTGACTGAGAAGTAACCGGAGAAGAGAGGCAGAGGGAGGAGAGAGATGGTCTGAATGCTGGAAAGCCTTCTGGGCTTTGTCCAGGGGGATTTTTTGGGTGTTATTTTTCAATTGCAAATATCTGTAAATATATTCTTGTATATGTGCATTGTATATATGCTCATAAATTGTAGCTTGCCGTAAATACATAGTTTATTTGCTTCCAAGCCATCTGATCTGGTCTGGTGATTTCATCTGGGGGCAATTTTCAACCCACCAGATATGCATACAAATTTTGCTTGCAAGAAAGAAGTATGAAGTAATGTAAAATTCTGTATGATTGCAAAATGACCTGTCTGAATGGTTTTGATGCAATAATAATCAACTTCTCCAAATAGAAAGAAAAAAATATACATAAAGGATTAAAAACCCTTATGACAGATTATATAAATCAGTCAATGTTCAACTATGCCTTAGATCATTACTGAAATTACTGTGCATTCAAAATTAGAATTATTTGGTACCACAATTTCCAATCCATTAAAAACTTTTGCTTTTCTTTTTCCATGTACAGAATTTGACATGGGAATATTTCTTGCATCAGAGCTTTTGAAACACTAACTGCTGAAATGCTCAAGATTGGATGCAGACAGGTACATACATGCATCTTGAAGTTATATTTTGCCTGGCTCACAGCACTCCAGAAATAATATGTAGACCAAGGATAAACAAATTGCATTCCCTCCCTTGCAGGCAGCCTGCGCAGCCTCTAATCTGCAAGCTGCAAAACACAGCCCAAGGAACCAGCTGGGATCCAGAAACAAAGACTCAGGTGCACAGGAAGCACAGTATCCTGCACACCTCCTGCAGAGAGGCACAACCTCATCCAAGACTGCCTGCTCTTGATGGGTTTGCATCATGCATCTAGGAAAAGAGTTGTGACAAAGTGAGACAGAAACTAGTTGAAAGGAGCCGTCAGTTGCAAGGCCTTGTGCCTTCCACCCGGATGAGCAATTTGAAGCAAAGCTGAGCTATGTGCCAATGGCTTCTGGCACACTGAAAGGTCATCTTAGAAGTCCAGCACTGTGATGCCATCAGCTGCTCTCAACTTATTTAAGTAGCAATAAATCACAAAGGAGAAACAAACCCTTCTGGTTTGGATCCTGATTTAAAAATAATAATTAAAAAAAAACAAACAACAGAATTGTTTTGGTTGGAAAAGACCTCTAAGATCATCAAGTCCAACCATTGACCTAACACCATCATGCCCACTAAACTAGATCCCAATGTGCCACGTTCACACATTTCTCGAACACCTCCAGGGATGGTGACTCCACCACCCCCCTGGGTAACATATTCCAGTGTTTTTTACTAATTTCCAGCTTTTTTTCCTAAACCTTCCCTGGCACAATTTCAGGCCATTTCCTCTCCTCCTACCACCTGATACTAGGCAGAAGAAATGGAACCCCACCTCACTACAGCCTCCTTTCAAGTAGCTGTAGAGAGGAATGAGCTCTCCCCTCATCCTTCTCTTCTCCGAACTAAACAGTCACAGTTTCCTCAGCTGTTCTTTGTAAGACTTGTTCTCTAGACCCTTCACCAGCTTTGTTGCCCTTCTCTGGAAAGGTTCCAGGACCTCAGATTCCTTCTTGTAGTGAGGGTCCCAAAACGGAACACAGCATTTGAGATGTGTCCTCACTGGTGCTAAGTATAGGGGCACAATCACTTCCCTACTCCTGCCAGCCACACTATTCCTGACACAGGCCAGGATGCTGTTGGCCTTCTTGGCTGCCTGAGCACACTGCTGGCTCCATCATTGTTGTAATGTCATATATTAACCTGCTTTTGTTTCACACCTGTACAGACCAGCTTTCCACATGCAGGACTGCTGAAAGAATGAAGAAGGGAAAAAGCAGAAGTTGGTATCCTGATTTGCTTTTTTGTCAGACTCCTATCCACAAGATAGGACTTCTTTACAATATATTCCACTGTGCAGTTACAGAGCAAGTAGTGATGATTACAGTGCTTCATAAAACATTCTGAACATGGAATTTTGGGAAAAGGAGTTGCCATTTCCAACTGGAGACAGCTCATAAAAAGACATGAGATCAGCTCATATTCTGCCAAGAGGAAGAAACAAGAAGGCAAAATGATTCCAGGGTAGTCTGTTACTGGCATGGATTATTTGCCTTGATTTAAATTTAAGACATGCTTAACAAAGTGGATGTTTTCACTTACTCTTTGGAGACTTTAAAAATAATTTTAAGCTGGTTTCTATAGTGTTTTCTTCCATGGGTTTAATTGCTCAGTCCTCTTGGGTTCTGCTGTGATACACCAACACCTCAATGTTTATTTACATACCTCTGAACTTGAGATGGTCTTCCCTGTTTTTAGTGTGCATTAATTATTTGATTGTAAAGTACAGTGGGACACCTGTGCCTGAAAAATGCCTCCTGTGCCATTTAATTGACTTTTAAGTAATTTCTTCCAAGCCTCCCCAGTGTGGCAACCTCACTAGTTAAATGGAAATCAATCCTAAATTCACTCAAGGATGTTCAGCTTACTGAACCTACCCTTCCCTGCTGTGTTTCTAGCACGGGTAACAGGCCTATCTCCCCAAGCAGTGCTCCATGGCTTTTGCCTTATTGCTGATCCATACAAACAGCCTTTGCTTATTGGGGAAGAGTGATGAAGACCTCTTCTGACAGTGGATATCTGCATGGAAGTGTTTTTCACTCAGCTGCTCCTCCTAAGCCTAATTCATCATTTATTAAAGTGACAGGAACCTGCATTGACTATGATTAGGAGATGCAGCAGACTTGGAGACTTGGACTGCTTGGGTTTGGATTGTTAACAGGTTTTCAAGTCTTCAACGGCAATGTTGGACTATCAAGTGCTGTATCTGTCTAGGGAGTTTCTGGCCATCAGCATGAGATGACTCAGAAGAGAGGGGTTTTGTTTAAGTTATGCTTTGAAATGTCACTGATGTTTGAGGAACTATCTGCACTCTTGGATTGAAGATTTTCTGTGCTCACTGTCTGGAGATTGTATGCATTTATGATAATAATATACAGGTACACCTAACTATTCCCTTTAGCTGTGTTATATTTTATAGCTTTGCTTTACAAATCTTGCTATTCAAAGGACTCTGAAATCATTATGCCAGGAGTTTAAGGGCAGCTTCTCTCAGAACAAAAAAACAAACCCAGCAGCACAGACAAGTGTACTGCAGAAAACCAGAACTGATTAAGACATGCCTTAAGAAAGATTAATTCAGTGTAATTCCCTTATCAAAAAGAGGGCGGGAATGGCACTTTCGTGTTGTTTTCTCTTCCCTGAATGAAGAAATGGAATTAAGTGAAAATGGTGTAATCACAGTTCCGATTTGGCCACGATTTTGCAGCTGTGCCAATCAGTGACAACGATAATCTCTGCCATGCATACAGCTGTGGCACAATGCAGTGAGTGTGGGAGGCAGCTCCAAGAATTATTACAGCTCTCTCTGTAGAAAATACCAGAATTTCCCCTCTTGTCTATTTGTCCCTTTCTTTCTTCTCCCTTTTGTGTACACTAAGCACTTTGTCTGGTAGTGTTATATTCTAGAATGTGTCAGAAAATATGCACAAGCATTTAAGGTAAATACTCATAGTATATGGTAGTTTTGTTTGCCATTTGCCTGAATTCACACACTGGTTAAAATTAAGATAAAGTCCATATTAATTGGAAGAGGGAAGGATGCTTTCTGAACACTACTGTCATCCAAAATTCAAGGCAGAAAGGAATCAGTCACAGAGAGGGGAGGGCAGGGAGGTGGTCATGGCAGCCAAGGGGACAAGGCAGTGTTCTGGGTGATGGGGGGTGAACAGAGGGGTGCAATCTGTGGGGAAGATGGCCTGGGGGATTCCGCACAGCCAGAAGTCATTATCAGAAACTGATTAAACACAGTTCAAAGACAATGGAGTGGTATGAGCTAAAATTGTTGATGATTTCTCAGCAGAAACCATGAAAATGTCAAGTTTGCTTTCAGAATGGCAACCTGACTACCCAAGAAAGAGAGAAAATATGTCTTGCAAAGTTCACTTTGAGAAAAAGAAAACCAACATCCTGCGCTACATAAGCACAGAGACCACAGAAGCAGCTCTCTTCCTCTCCTGGGCCTGAGCCTCCTGGCCTAACTTGTATCACACAGCATTCCAGACTTAACAAGATATCCATTTGTGGTGGTGCACACCAGCATCAGCACCACAGCATCATGTGATGCATAAATAATGTTAGGACTTTTGTGGAAGTTGCAGACTACTGAATGAAAATTTCTGAATTAGGAACAGGAGCCTGGACAGCCAAAGGCTCTGAGAGCAATGCACAGATACTGAGTGTGATGTGGACTGAGGGATTCAGTTTTGATCCTCCAACTTGCACACAGACAGAAACCTGTGCAGTCACGGTAGCCTCTCTGCAGCAGAAGGAAGACCTGTCCTCAAAGGAAGTAAACCTGACTGAATCATTCAGAATGTCAAGATAGTAGCAACTGATGGGAAAGAAGAGGAACCAAATAAGCATTGGCTTAGCACAAAATCATGCCTGAAGACAAATTTAATCAAGACATCAAAGACGTGACAAGGATGTCTTTAGTTCTCTGTACTTTTGATGACAGGGTAATAAATAAGATTTGAGATTTCTCAAGTAGCTCACCTTGTTTAGCTTAATAAGGAGAGAATTGTAATTAGGTCATAGGCTGTAAATATCTACCTACATGGGAACAGAAATCTGATAAATGAGGGCTTTTTCATCTACCAAACAAAAAGTCCAACTAAGTAGCTGAAGCTATAAACTCAAACCAGATCTGAAACATGAGGGTAGGCAACCATTACCAATCTGTGGTAATGTTGGAGTTACTGTTTGTGGCAATCCATTAGAAGGCTGTAGCAACGGTTAGGGTGAATTTCCTACTTCTGACAATCTTTAAATTGGGGAAAAAAAAGTCTATATTTGGGTTGGTTAGGCTTTTTTGAGTGGGTTTCTCCCAAAAAGGTATGGTTCTAACAAGATTATTGGGAAGGTTGATTGTGTTGTAGAGATGCTTACCCTACAAATTCAAAACTCCATGTGGTTTATAATCTGCAAATCTCTCTTTTACGTTCAAGAAGCTTAGCAGGGTCTATCACAGGTTAAAGTGGTAAAGTTTTGCAGGAGCTGCTTGTCAAAATATTGGCAGCCCCTTACTAAGGCATCCTCATTAAGTATAGCTCCCTTTAAAACACAAATATGCATGAGAAAGACCTAAAACTATGCAGACCATTACTGATAAAATGACAGTGCTGTAGAGAGATTTTTCTCAAGCACCCAAAGAGTGGCTGTCAATGGCTCCATGGCCAAGTGGAGGCCACTAACAAGGCAAGTCCCTCAGGGATCAGTCCGGAGCCCAGTTTTGTTCAACATCTTTGTCAGTGACGTGGACAGAGGCATTGAGTGCACCCTCAGCAAGTTTGTTGATGACAACAAGCTGTGTGGTGCAGCAGACATGCTGGAGGGAAGGGATGCCATCCAGCGGGACCTGGACAGGCTGGAGAGGTCAGCACAAGCCAACCTCCTGCGGTTCAGCAAGACCAAGTGCAGGGTCCTGCATCTGGGTCGAGGCAATCCCAAGCACAAATCCAGGCTAGGCAGTGACTGGCTGGAGAGCAGCCCTGAGGAGAGGGACTTGGGGGTGCTGGTGGATGAGAAGTTCAACATGAGCCACCAGTGTGCACTTGCAGCCCAGAAAGCCAACCGGATCCCGGGCTGCATCAGGAGAATTGTGGCCAGCAGGTTGAGGGAGGTGATTCTCCTCCTCTACTCTGCTCTGGTGAGACCCCACCTGGAGTACTGCATCCAGTTCTGGAGCCCCTATTACAAGAGGGATGTGAACATACTGGAGTGTGTCCAGAGAAGGGCCACAAGGATGATCAGACGGCTCAAGCACCTCTCCTATGAGGACAGACTGAAAGAGTTGGGGCTGTTGGGGACCTTGTTGTGACCTTCCAGTATCTGAAGGGAGCCTACAAAAAAGCTGGGGATGGACTTTTTAGGCTATCAGGTAGTGACAGGACTCGGGGGAATGAAACAAAGCTGGAGGTGGGGAGATTCAGATTGGACATGAGGAGGAACTTCTTCAGCATGAGAGTGGTGAGAGCCTGGCATAGGTTGCCCAGGGAGGTGGTTGAGGCCCCATCTCTGGAGGTGTTTAAGGCCAGGCTGGATGAGGCTCTGGCCAGCCTGATCTAGGGTAGGTTTTGTTTTGTTTGTTTGTTTGTTTTTGGGGGGCAAGGGATTTAATATCTGAATTTTAGGGACACTAAATTGAAATCTCAGATTGATGTAATTTTCCACGAGATTTGCTTGCAAACTTGGGGCATTATTAATTGTGCAGCAAGGTTCAAAATCAAATTAAAAACATTAAATGTTCCTAGGAAAATTATGTACAAAAGAAGCAGCTTTTTCTCTAAGTAAGTCTCCTAAAAATATGAAGAAAAAAAAAAAGAAAGAATCCCAAAAACAAACCAACCAAATCAATGGAAATTCTTCCTGCCTAACAGTATCTTTGTCTCTTTAGAGAGAATTATTTTTAGCTTTGATTGTGAAGAATACTACTGGAACTGCTCTTGTGTGAGTCATAGCAGGTAAGCAGCAGTGCTAAAAGCATAGCTAGGATTTTTCTGGGTTGCTGGGATGGTAGTGGAGGAGAGTCTGAGAAACCTGGGGCTGTTTAGTCTTGAGAGGAGAAGACTGAGAGGAGATCTTATCAATGTATACAAATATCTGAGGGGTGGGTGTCAAGTGGATGGCGCCAATCTCTTTTTAGTAGTCAGCAGCAGTAAGACAAGGAGCAACGGATACTGATTGGAACGTAGAAGGTTCCACCTCAACATGAGGATAAATTTCTTTACAGTGAGGGTGATAGAACACTGGAACAGGCTGCCCAGAGAGGCTGTGGAGTCTCCTCTGGAGACTTTCAAAACCTGCCTGGATGCATTCCTGTGCAGACAATCCTCAGGGATTCTGCTTTTGGCAGGGAGGTTGGACTAGATGATCTCTGGAGGTGCCTTCAAGCCTCTAATGTTCTGTGATTCTGTGGTAAAGTGTCACCGAGGAAGACAAAAACTATGCACTTTTTGCCAATTCAGACAAAAATGTGGTTGCAGACTGTTTTTAAGACTTAACCACAGAGAAGTCCTCTAAGTATCAGAGGTGCAGGGAGTGGACAAGGGGAAAATATAATCTTTTGCTATTTCATCCCATAATGCCTGACCCCCCCAATATAAACTGACTGCAGAGTCAGTTCTGCCCTTTCCCCTTTCTGTCCTGCTCCCAGCGCAGGCTGCTATCTCTTGTGTGGTATTTCAGGGGAGGCTCTTGGCTTTGAGCAGCTTGGTTAATTTTTACTGTGTCATTCAGGCCTGGGCAGGGAGGTGTGGGGAGTACAGGGACACATAGAGGCCTGGCCTTTGAGGCCTACTTTGGGGGGGAGGCTTTAGAAGCTTTTGGCCTAGTGAGATTGTGAGGCCAAATACGAATTTGTGCATTTTGCATGTTACTGTGCTGTTTGATATAGTTGTGGGTAGTACTTCCATTTAAGTGTCCAATTCTTTCCAATCCTGTGTGGAGCACTTTCTCGTACTCCTTTGGGAAGGGTAAAGAGCATCTGACTCACTCCCTAAACCCGAGGCACAGACAAATTTTGAGAGGGAAGGTGTCCACTCATCGCATCAAAATGAAACATTTTCTACCCTAGTGCAGTCTGACACATTTTAGGATAATTGTCTTACTGATCTCTTTTCTCCTCTCCCAGGAATATAACAAACCAGTCACCTTAGAGCCGCCGAGGAGAGAGCAGGGAATAAGACATTTCTACCAGGCTCCTTATGCAAAATGTATCAATCAAAATCAAGCACCCTGGTACTTGTAAGCACTCATGGCTACTGAACCAAGGAACTTCAACTTGTCATTTAGACACTGGGATTACTGCCTGTGCTAGTTTGAAGCTAGCTAGAATGTTTTGGTGAGAATAATTAGACTGCAGGCTGTGAGAGGAAAAAAATGGTGACGTCTACTTCGCTCATAGGCTTGCTGAGATGTATAAAAATAAAAGCAAAACATAGATAAAACACTTGGCACTTCTATCACTTGGGCTGCTGGCTGAGCTGCATCTTACTCTCTAACCTCACCCTCCATTTTGGACTAATCCACTTTGCTTCCTAACGCCCCTGGCCGAACCACCATTCTTCCTTGGGATTGGGGCAAGGTTGAGAGGGGTAGGGGGAAGGTGAAGGGGCGGTTGAGAGCCCCTCCTGGGGACTTAGGTTTCTGGGAGGGGAGTTGTGTTTCTGTATTACCTTTTGTCTTGTATATTTCTGTCTATAACTGTATATGCTGTAAATATCTGCTTGTATATTGTGCTAGCTGTAAATATAAGCTTCATTCATATTTCCAGAGCTGGCTGAGTCTAGTCTGGGTGATTTCTAAAGTGTGGTGGGGCAGGGAACACTCAAACCCTCACACTGCCTTTGTAAGCAAATGTGTGTGAGATGTCCTAATTTAGAGAGGAAAAAAAAAAGTGAAGTGAGACTCCCCTTTTATTTCCCTCATTCTATCTCCATTAGGAAGACTAACTCCAGAAGTGAGGACTTACTGAGCAACACCACCATGGTATCTGTTTTCCATTCAGCACAATTAATAGGTGATCTGCAGCAATCTGTGATAGTTAATTACAGAATCAGAGAGCATTAGGCGTTGGAAGGGACCTCCAAAGATCATCTAGTCCAAACCCCACCTGCCAGAGCAAGATCACATGAAGGAGGTCACAGAGGAAGGCATCCAGGAGAGTTTTGAATGTCTCCAGAGAAGGAAACTCCACAAGCTCTCTGGGCAGCCTGTTCCAGTGTTTTTTCACCCTCACAGTGAAAACGTTTTTCCTTACATTCTCATGGAACTTTCTATGTTTCAGCTTGTACCTATTGTCCCTAGGGTGGGCAATTTCCTTCCCATTCACTGCCCAAAACATTGCCACATGCGCCAACCCTGTCTGTCAGAGCAGAGCGTGTGTCCTGAGCCCTTACAGCATGCTGTTATTAGGGTAAGAGCAGCAGTCTCTGGGGATATGGGAACCCCTGCCTCGGATGCCACAAAATCCCTGCTGCAAGGAGCTCTACTGGGAAGGAGCTCTGCTGGAGAGGGTTCCTATTCTGGGCAAGGGATAGAGTCTTTCATTGGAGAAGGCCTGAGCAGGAGAGCATGTCTTTCACAGCTGAGCATGTCTATAAAGAAAAAGAAAGGCTAATGAAAATCTGTGGGGTAGCTGGAGAAAAGAGGCTCAAAGTGGGCATGGGTGAATGAGGTGTGATGACATAGACGCGACATAAAAAGAGGGAAGGGAAAATGGACATGGCTTGTGCATGCAATCAGCCCAAACTCTTGGCATTTATCCCCCTTCTGTCACAGCCCTTTGGGCTGTGCCTTTCTCATGGGTAGGATTCAAATTTGCTGCTGTTACTCAAAATCATTTTGCCTCATGTTATCTTTAAAATGAAAGTTCTAGATGGAGCAAAGTATTATGGGACTTGAAATTCAGATTGTAGTATCAGAAGTTTTCTGTTCTGGTTGCCTCTTTTGGGTTCCAAAGCTTTGGGTGTTGGCCCTCTTCCATGGAGATAGCAGTGGGACAGGGAGGGATGCGGGAACTAGCTCCCTGGCTTGGAATTTTACCTCACTTGCTTCTGCTTGCTGCTGCTTTCTGCTGTGCTTTTTCTGAAAACAGGCTAAAGTATTTGTGCACTGTTTTATTACTATCTCTTCTATTTAGTAAACTCTTGTCTTATCTCAACATTTTATGTCAACATGGACTTGGATTTTTTCTGGTGTTATGTTTCCCTCACTTCTGTGTTACGGTGGCAATGCCGTGCTAAAGTAGAACAGACCTCAGCTGGGGTAGTGCAGCATGCCCAAGCAGAAGGCAATTAAATTTCCTTCTAAGCACCAGCAGGGACTCTTTTTCATTTCAGAAAGCACTCTCCCCAGGGCCTAAATTGAACTTTAATCTACAATTGAGCGGCACTGTAGGGCTCTGCTCTTGACTGGAGTACCTGGGAATTACTGCAATGTAAACAATATTTTCATAATACTAATGTAAGTCTATTGTTACACTGCAAAGTCACATACTATCATTTAACAATCCTGGTGCAAAGCTGCTTGTGCATACACCTGCAGAGGGTTTGTTTGCGAGGGCTGTGAACGGATTACTCTGCTATGTCCTGTGAGGGTCACACTGGTTGCGATGTCTACAAACCAGCAGGTTCACGTGGAAGATCCTGAACTGAAATCAGCTGTTATTCAAGGCTCTTCAGAGAATTTTCCTGCTTTGCTTTTTAAAAATGGATTCGAGAGAGAAGGAAAAAATGTACCTGGGAAAACAAATCACTGTTATTTCTTACGGGAGTATTTTTAACTTCATTTTGCTACTTTCCTCCTTTGTAAAACAGTTTTAAAATACACAGGCTAGAAAGGACCAAGACTGTGTATTTTTTAAGAGTAGTTACTTTAGAAAGCATATGTTTTGGGTAAACTTCCCAGGTGAAACTTCGACCTCACAGTCATTAGTAATACCTCTCTGCTGACTTCATGGGGCCAAGTGAAGGGAAGGCAATCTGACAGCATGAAATTGTTGGTGTGCCTCCTTTTCCAGAGGTACTATTGCAACACAACCCACAATAAGCAAAAATCCAAGCAAACATTAGCTTGACTTTTGGCCTTACACATGAAGGTCACAAGTCTCAGTTTTGTTTAATCTGCTTGTCATAGAATCATAGAATTGTCAGGGCTGGAAGGGACCTCAAGGATCATCTAGTTCCAATCCCCCATGCCATGGGCAGGGACACCTCACACTAGATTAGGTTGCTCAGAGCTCCATCCAGCCTGGCCTTAAAGATCTCCAGGGATGTGGCTTCCACCACTTTCCTGGACAAACCTGTTCCAACCTGTCAATGTACTTTTAAAAACTCTTTCCACAAGCTTCCTGATTATCAGAGGTGTCTTCTGATAATCAGGAAGCCAATCTCCCCACTACTGTCATGCTAATGTTAAGAAGGAAGCTTTGTGAAATAGTAAGAGTGAAAACCCATAAATTACTTTCTTAATTAAAAAAAAAAATGCACTATGTCTATAAAGAAATAAAAACCCTCAAAGTTAGCATAGGTCATCCCCATGGCAAGAAATACTGAAGGGCTGTGGAAATCAGAGGACTCCAGAGGGCACCAAAGTTTTCATACTGTAAAACTGATGGATACCAGGATTATGGACATTTGCCTTATGCTTACCTGTTGTGCTGACTTTCTGTTGTTACCTATTACAGTGTTGCAGGTATTTCCAGATGGGAGTAACAACTAGAAATTCATGCTGAACTGTGAGGACTACAACAATAACCAGAAAGATTCTATTTCTACACTTTACCTGTTTTGCACTAAAGTAATTTTTCATTGAATTAATTCATGTTGCAGGTTAATTACTTTTTTTTTTCTTTTCATGATGAGTTATTTCAACAATTAATTACCAATAATTGGTAAATTATATGTGCATGTTCCACTGCTTAATTACAGCACTGAACAGACAACTCCAACAACTTCTAGCTTAATTTTGTGGTGAGCTATGGAGGCCACCGTGAGTTGCGCTTTCTTAGCTTCACCCCAAGAGCTGTGACAGCGATTGCCGTAAGGCTGTAAAGGTTGAGCAGGGTGTCATAAAAATGCTACAAAAATGTGGTTTTAATACCTGCTGGCCACATAGTCTGCATTATACACATCTCTATTATATACATTTCTCTCTGTGCATCCTGACTATGCGAAACTTGACCCTAGCTCTCAGCAGACTCCATCCCAAAAGTGCAGCATTAATCTTGTACTGCTTATAATGAAATGGTCAAGCATTCATTGAAGAAAAAAGGTTTCAACAGTGGAAATGCTTCAATGGAGGCCAGGAAACAATCCATATCAATGCTCACAGTCTTTGCAAAGAATCTGCCTGTTTACCTTATTAAAAGAATGCCTTATTTCTTATTACCTTTCCTGAAGTATCTATTGTCCAAAAATGGAAACAAGGGCTAATACTCTGGTCTAGTACTAGGCAGACCTTTGGTCAGACTCATATATGTGTGCTTGCACGCAAGTGGCAGAGATACACAAACCATTTCTCTCTGCTTTACGTGTGCATGTCCCTTGCTCCCTTCCCACCCTGTTTACAACTCCTTGCACGCACTAGCTCTCACTCCCTGCCAGGTATACATACCTTTGGGGGAGTAAAATTAACTGTGGTTACAAAATTGTCTTTCAATTGTCATCCAAGAAAGGGGCAACTAGACCATTATTAACCATCATGAATAGTACCATTAGCTATCTAGGGAGTGACAAATTCTCCTGCTGCCCACCCCATGCTCCAAATATAAAGGTTGTCATATCACCTTCACTATCTTCTTCTATCTCATCAGGGCTTTGACAAGGGAAGCCAACTCTGGTTACTGCAGGGCAGTCCCTTGCCCACAAGCAAATGGGACAGAGGAATCTAGCTCCTTATTTATCCTGGCCTTCCCTGCAGCCACTGAGCAGGAGGAAAGTTTCTCCTCAGAATGTGAAGCTTAGATCAAGGAGGGGTTTGCAAACAGAAATTTTGGCAGCATCAGTGCCACAGCCCCTGCTGAAAGGTGAGGTGCCTTTGGTACAGAGGAGCAGCTCCACTGCTCTCAGTCACAGAAAGAAAAGCAGCAGAGAAAAAATGCTGAAGAGTGTTCTCTACACAGACTCTGGAGCTTGGACTGTGTCTAGTCACATCTTCTCTGCAGAGCCAAAGGAAAAGCAATCACAGTATGTAAGCTTTGCTTACTCATCTGTTGAAAATGGTAATGTGAGATGAATAGCTAGGAAGACTACGGAGAGAAGACCATGAGAAAAATTGATGTTGTTTGTGCTCTTCAATAAAAAGCCATGAACTCATCACTCTCTTCTTGTATGATAGGCATTAGTGGTAGCCATACTTCTATAGACATATTTGCCTGAAAGCCAGTTTCTTTTTTCTAATGTAGCAAGTCTCCTAAGAAGGATGAAAATATGGTAATTTGGATCTCACTCCAAACCTGCTGTCCTACTGCAATCAAGACAAGCATTGCTTTGCAAGAGCTAAAATGGTGCTTCTGCATACGTAGACAAAACTCAGCAATGCTCGAGACCAAATATCTCAATTTTGCTATCTCTCTGAGTCATAAACCTTAATGAGGCACAAGCTGTATAGCTGCAGCTCCCTGGGATGACATTAAGAAAAATAAACAATGCTCAGCAAGGGAAAAACTGGGGGAGCTTGGTTTTCTACAGACTCGCATACTATAACCCTGCTATCTTCAGACAGTATCTCCTGCTTCATTCCTTTTGTCCTTTTCCTCACACACACTAATGGCTGCATCCCATGGATGTGCACATCCTACTTCCACATGTATGTAGGCAAAATGGGTTAGGCACAAGTGGCCTGGGAGTGAAAAGAGTATGTGTCAGTAATTGCTTAAGCCAGCATCACTGCCAAGAACTTGTTCATCAGATATGCTCAGTCCTCAGAGAAGTAAAACCAGCTGAGTGCTGACATTGGTTATTTGCTCCAAATAAGAGAGGAAAACAAAAGTGTCTCTGTGCTTTAAGCATCCCTGCACTCCCTACAGGTCTCCTAGCTGTGACAGTCAAGGGGCAAAGGAACCCTGTGCAGAAGCAGCTGGCAGAGCTCATTTTCCTCTTGATACTGCAACAATAGCAAAGCTGTCTGACAAAGGCAAAGAAACGACAGCAACACATCTCAGTGCCTGGTAAGATAAGAAAATTCAGCATGTTGGCTGTTCTAATCCAAACCCTGTACTATGCCTTAGGGGACAAGAAAAGCAGCTGCATTCCTGCTTGTTTTCAAAGGCTATTTCCACCCAGAGTTCTGTGCATAGAGGCAAGCAAGCAAACAACAAGATGCTGCAGAGCCTTCCTCAGCACTGTGTTGTGACCAAGCTAATAAACCTGAGAGACTGAGCCTGACCTCAGGCTCTTTACTGCAGCTCAGAGCATGAGCAAGCTCTCCTCACATCGCTCTGCAAAAAAGTCTGTGCAGACACACTCAGGCTTGAGAGACTGACTTAGCTGCTGGAATCACTGTTTACAATGGTGCTGATTATCCTCAACTAAGTGAAAAAAAAAAAAAGCACAGGGACTTCTAAAAACTGCTTCCAGGAAATGGTATGGAAATGTACACAACATGTCCATCGCCAAGTAAAAGTTACTCCTCTGTGGAGGTTTGTAACAGAAGTAAGTCTGGTTTGAAGGAATGAATGGAAATGTGTGTGTGAAAGCACCAGAAAAACAGCAAAACAAGGGTTGAAAGAGCTGCCTCTTGTCAGTACCCAAGGACAAACTGACAGTAATGAAGTGTTTATGCCAAGACCAGAAGTCCTTCAGATAAAACCACAGCTGGGATGATCTGTCAACAGCAGATCCCACAAGAGGAATGCAACCAAATTACAGGATGTTGCATGGATTATTCCCCTTGATGATACCTCTAGATACCCCCCAAATGTGGAAGCACAAACAAAATATAGCAGATTTAGCTAACATTCATGAAGGATCAAGCAAGCAGAATTCTGAGGAAAAAGGGTCATGCTGTAGCTGTTGGCTTCTAGCAGGTATAAAAGGCCTTATCCAAACCCATTCTGCCATCCCCAGTGAAGACAAATAGCAAGTTTCTGTCTCTTGCTCTCCACATTACACACAAGTAGTCCTCAGCCAGACTGCTTGAGCACTCACATCTACCTCACTGCATGACTGTAACAGAGTATGAATGCAGAGGGTGAAATCTGTCCAAAAATGAATGAATGAATGAATGACTTCAGTTTTGTTTAGTATAAAATCCCTTACATTTCCTTAAGACCTCTTTTTGAGCTCTGCTGCACTGATCTTCTACATTTGAAAGCATAAATACAAATAAATAAAAAGGTTCTGAGACTCAGACCAGCTAGTCCCCTCTCTCAGAGCTTCATGCTCTCCTAAATGATTACACTTGCCAGCTGACTTTCATATTAGCATTTATCTTTATCTATATCTGAAGTACCTGAAGAAGTGGAAAGGATTTAAAAGTTGGCAGCTTTCCAAGTCTGTATCTGTCACCTCCCAGGTCTTGTTTTCCTCTTTCTTCTGCTGCTCTAATGAAAGAGATGGCTTGTGTCCCAGCTTACTGATTCTCCTCCCTAATCTCAATTATAAACCACTGCGTTGGGAACTGTCACAGCAGTAAGGTAAATTGTCCTCTTCTCCTAAGCTTTTCCCATTTCTGCCTTCATCTATTGGCAACAGCAAAACATAGAGCTGCATGAAGCCAAATTTCCATCATGATGAACGAAGCACCAGGCTGTGACCTGTCAAATCTCTCTGAAATTCTTCTCAAATTGCCTTTCAAAAGAAGCACTTCCTGCAGAGTCCCATCTTGTGTTCAGTGCCTATTTTGTTTTGGCCTGAGTCTTCCCAATGCTTAATGCGATCTCCAATATTCCGTGGTAGGTATAGGTAGTTATATACAAGATGTGAACTTTATTTCTTGGGTTATCTGTCATTTCTGTGGTACAGAGTGACCCCAGGTTCAGTAGCTCTTTCCTGTTCTGCAGGAAGTTCAGGGTCAGGGTCATTAGAGAACAACTACTGTTTTGATGGGCGTCTTTTAATGTGAGGAGTGAGAAGGCTTTTACCTTAACAAAGCAGTTAAAGCAGAGACATGGCATAGATGGAGCAGGGCAAAGGCATTTAGCAAGAGGACTCTCTCTGCTTGAAGACCTCTAGGACCAGCTTTAGACCCTGTACAATTTCCTGTCTTCTTATCTACAAGTCTAAATAAGAGTTTTTCTTGCTGCCCAGTGCAGTACAATAGAATCATAGAACCATAAAATGGTCTGGATCGGAGGGGACCTTAAAGATCTTTCATTTCCAACTCTACTGTCATGGGCAGGGACACATCCTACTAGACCAGTTTACTCAATGCTCCCACCCCATCAAACCTAGCTTTGAATATTTCCAGGGCTGGAGCCTCCACACCTCTGGGCAGCCTGTTCCTGTGCCTCACCACTCCCATGGTGAGGAATTTCTTCCTAATGTCTAATCTAAATCTAGCTTTTCCAGTTTGAAGCCTTAGCCCTCATCCTGTTACTACACACCCTTGTAAAAAGTCTCTCTCTAGCTGTCCTGCAGGCCCACTTCAAATACTGGAAGGCTGTCATAAAGGCTCCTCCAGAGCCTTCTGTTCTGCAGGCTGAACACCCCCAACTTTCTCAGCCTGTCTTCATAGGAAAGGAACTCTAGTCTTCTGGTAATTTCTGTGGTACTCCTCTGGACCTGTTCTAGCAGTTCCTGTCCTTCTGCTGCGGGGTCAAGAGCTGCACAAAGTACTACATGTGGAGGTCTCATGAGAATGGACTAGAGAGGGGAGAATCATATCCCTCATCCAGTTAGCTGCACTGGTTTTGATACAGCCAGTTGGCTTTCTGGGATGCAAGCCTGCATTGCTGGCTCATGTTGAGCAAGAAGCTAAGCCAAAGTCTGGGCAGAAAATCACCTAAGTGAATCCTCATTTGTATACATGCTGGAGGTCTTAAAATTTTATACCTGTGCTGCAGCATCTCGTAAATAACAATAGTGGGAGCAGGGAAAAAGCCTGATTTGATCCCACCTTTTTCACAGACTTGCTTAATTGAACTTCTCATTGCCATCCTTTGCCTACTTGGAAGAAAAGACAAATACTACATGTACTACTTGGTTTGAAACCAGCATGAGCTTGCAGAAATGTGAGCAGCCTTGTTAAGGAACAGGCTGTGTAAGTGCAAATTTACAGTTCACCGTAGTCAGCGAGAATTAGTTTATGACTTGACTTGCCAGATGCCTTGTAGAAACAAGTTCTGTCTTTGAAAATTGCTGTCCATGCTCAGTAAAAGTGAAGTATTTCTATCACAACAATGGGCCTGCCAGAAAGAATGGCAACTTTCACATTTAAGATTAAATATTTATCTTTGCATGCTAGCAAATCCTTATCCACTGAACAGTCCACCCATAAAATCCCTACCTCTCCAACTTGGTGAGTAGGATGTTGTGTGGGACCATGTCAAAGGCCTTGCAGAAGTCCAGATAGATGACATCCATAGGTTGTCTCTTATCCTCTGATATAGTCACTTTATAGAAAGCCACTAGATTGGTCAGACCTTCACAATAGCTCTAAAAGACATGCAGCGAAAGTTCAGCTATATGTTGAAGGTGCAATTCTTATCAAGAAAGGTGTGTGCTCTGAGATGTCCCTCTCATGGGCTTTATAACCCAGCCCAGGCTGTCCCTGCCTTCTAGGTGATGTTTAGCATGATTTGGGAGGAAAACTGAGTAACATAGTCTCATATGCTTGACATACACTTGGTTTTCCTCATTAGCATATTGAGTGGTATCAATTCTAACACTAACATTACAGTTAATTAGACAAAGGTCTTTATTCAGGCACCCTGGCCATAAAAAAAATCTTTAACTTGGGTGTTTATGTTATCTGAGCTCTATATCATCAGTTTTAGCCCAAACTGTGATGTCTTGTCTTCATAAGGCTCACTCCTGCAGATCTTCGGCAGGCCAGCTTCACAGATCTTCATTTAACATAAGCACCTGCTGACTGTAAGTGACCTTGGTCTTGAAGCCTGCTAAGACAACAACTTGCCTTCCTGTCCCATGGCAAGCTAGGTTATTAAATAAGGGTACAGTCAAGGTTCAAGTTAGGCAGGGCATTAAGGCTAATGTCTCTGCAAGCTGAAGGCTGTTGTCTTTACTTTTATCTGACCCTGTGTAAACTTCAGCTTGGAGGAGACTGAGAGGTGACCTCATCAATGCTTATAAATATGTAATAGATGAGTACCAGGAGGATGGAGCCAGGCCCTGCTTGGTGATGTCCAGTGACAACACAAAGGGCAATGGGTGGAAGCTGAGATGTAGGAAGATCTATGTAAACACAAGGAGGAATGTTTTCACTGTGAGAGTGACAGAACACTGGAGCAGGCTGCCCAGGGGGGTTGTGGGGTCTCCCCCTCTGGAGATATTCAAAACCTACCTGGACACATTTCTGTGTGATCTGGTATAGGTGATCCTGCTCTGGCAGGGGAGGTTGGACTGGATGATCTTTCGAGGTTACTTCCAGGCCCTGACATTCTGTGACTCTGTGATTCTCTGAGTCTATGCAATAGTTCAGCTGTACAAGAGTGTTACGGGGTTTTCATGACCCATTTTACCATTCTGGACCACACAATCATCTGTGGTAGCTAATGCCCTTCTAGCTAAACAGAGGTCTTTCCCCCCTCACATATCATTCATGTTATATAGAATTATAGAATCATAGAATGGTTTATGTTGGAAGGGACCTCAAGAATCATCCAGCTCCAACTCCCTACCATAGGCAGGGACACCTCCCACTAGAGCAGGTTGGAAGGAACAAAATCACTTTGCACTTCTACAGTAATTTTCAGAAGGTGAGAACTCCTCTGAACCACAAAAGAGGGAATAATTTTTTCAGCACTCAGGCTTCTGGAATATTAGGATGGATATATTATTTCTTGCAACTGTTTCACACCATGTGTTAGAAAACCCACACAAGAGGAACTTGCTTATTCAAAATGCCAGAGACATGATGTGAGGTTGCTGATAGAAGGAGACACAAGTCTTCTGTGTCTGAGAGGGACTTCTTTTTGTTTGATATTTTTAACTGCTGAGCAGCATTTGGATGCTACATGAGAGAGATACAGACAGCGTTGTTTCTGCAGCTGAGTTGTTGGTAGCTTTGCTATTGTAGAAATCCCAGCTGATCTGCAGTAGATCTATGCAGTAGAGGATCAGTGACTTAGAAGAACCAGAACATGAACATCTCTGCCGCATTCCTCTGTATGTGCTATGAAGAGGAACAGGCTGTCTATATAGCTTTATAATCCAAATCAATTTTCTCTCACTGGACACTGATATCAGTGTTACCCAAAATTAAAAGGCTTCTTCACCTTTTGGGAATAGAAAAAACACCCCAGAGGATCTGGACTGGATCACTACAAGGACTTTCACTTTCAGCAAAACTAAAATGCACTTACTGGTACATGCTGGCATGTGCATATTCTATTTTCACTTAAAATAAATCCAACCCTTTCAATAGTTTCTCGTACCACCTTGACACATTTTAATACTGACCAGTGTTCTGGTCTGAAACCAATGATGTTGGTGATAGGCCTCGAACACAACCTCTATGAGGAGAGGCTGAGGGAGCTGGGGGTGTTTAGTCTGGAGAAGAGGAGGCTCAGAGGGGACCTCATTGCTGTCTACAACTACCTGAAGGGAGGCTGTAGCCAGGTGGGGGTCAGTTTCTTCTCCCAGGCAACCAGCAATAGAACAAGGGAACACAGTCTCAGGTTGCACCAGGGGAGGTCTAGGCTGGATGTTAGGAGGAAGTTCTTCACAGAGAGAGTGATTGGCATTGGAATGGGCTGCCCAGGGAGGTGGTGGAGTCACCATCCCTGGAGGTGTTCAAGAAAAGCCTGGATGAGGCACTTGGTGCCATGGTCTAGTTGACTGGATAGGGCTGGGTGCTAGGTTGGACTGGATGATCTTGGAGATCTCTTCCAACCTGGTTGATTCTATTCTATTCTATTCTATTCTATTCTATTCTATTCTATTCTATTTATACAATTTGTGAAATTACAAACTAAGACTATTAGAATATTGCTCAGAAAGACTCTTCGCAAGCCTCTCACACTTCTCTGAAGAAAATGAGTGCTTGGCTGCCCCAGCTCTCATCAGCATCACAAGAAACTTTCTCTCAGGCCAGCTGGGTTTCTTTTGTGATCAGTTCAACTGACACTTCCCCCTTCTCTTACCAGAGGAAACATCATAATTATGTAATTATATTCTCTGTAGAGTACATAAATTATATACTCTGTGGAGTGTTTTTAAGTAAGAAAAAATAAGAGAGAACTATTGTACAATCTTAGAATGTTTCCTCAATTGAAGATAATGTTGTCTTCTTTAAAGTGCACTAGTAACTAATTAAAGCCTAGAAAATTAGCATCTTTGGCATGGGGTAAGGGGACTAGTCTTACCATTTACGTGGAAATAAACCCTTTAAACAACATAGCAGAGGTAAATGCTACATGATATTTCTACCTATTATGGAAAATCAGAGCCTTCTACAAGCCTCCTGCCAAGATGCATAAAGCTGAGTGACAGAGAATCACCAAATCAGAAAATGACAGGGGTTGAAAGGGGTCTCGTTCAACCTGCTTGCCACACTCTTGGTGATGTACTCCAGGATGCCCTTGGCCTTCTTGGCCACAAGGGCACATTGCTGACTTGTAGTCATCCTCTTGTCCATCAGGATTCTCAGGTCTCTTTCCACAGAGCTGCTTTCCAGTAGATCAGCCCCCAACTTGTACTGATACGTGGGGTTATTCCTCCCCAGGTATGGGGGAATACACTTGCCCTTGTTGAATTTGTAAGTTTACTCTCTGCCCAACTCTTTAGCCTGTCTAGGTCATGCTGAATGCCAGCACAGTCTTCTGGTGTGTCAGGCACCCCTCCTCGTTCTGTGTCATCAGCAAACTTGAGGAGGGTGCACTCTGTCCCTTTGTCCAGGTTGTTGATTAATATATTAACAGAACTGGACCTAGTACAGTTCCCCTGAGGAACACCACTTGTTATGAGCTTCTGACAAGACTCTGTGCCACTGACCACAACCCTCTGAGCTCTATGTTTCAGCAAAGTTTCAATCCACCCCACTGTACATTCATCTAACCTGCACTTCCTAAGCTTGCCTATGAGGATGCTGTAGAAGACAGTGTTGAAAGCATTCCTGAAGTCAAGGTAGACAATGTCCATTGCCCTCCCCTCATGTGCCCATCCAGTCATGCCCTCATAGAAGGCTATCAGATTAGTCAGACAGGATTTCCCCTTGGTGAACCTGTATTGACTAGTTCTGATAACTTTAATTTCCTCCTAGTGCTTTGAGATGACATCTAGGACAAGCTGTACCAACATCTTTCCAGGGATGGAGTTGAGCCTGACTGGCCTGTAGTTTTCAGGGTCTTCTTGCCTTTTCTGAAAACTGGAGTGATATTGGCTTATTTTCACCTTGTGCAATCTCACCTCACTTCTGCCCACCTGCAAGGCATAGCACCTCTCTCTTTTCTGGGACCAATGTCGCTGAGATATCTGCCTTCATAAGAATCCTTGGGACTGACACATAGGAATTACCAGGAATTAGGAAAGCATCCTCATCCTGGTTCCTCCTTCAGCCCAGACATTGCTTCCTGTCATGGGCTGCCCTGGCAACTCTTGTTCAGCTTCACAGCTGTGGTTTCCTAATGCAGCATCATACCCTGCAGAACACCAGGCAGGTCTAATGCATTTCCCTTAACTGGGAAAACAGCCATCTTCCCAAGACAGCTGCCAAGGTCATGTACTATCATGTAACTGTGATGAAGGAGTGTTGAGTTTTGCTTTAATGCTGTTATGTCTCTCATAACAGTTATTATTAAATCAGAATGAAACAAACCTGGTAAAAGCCTGTTCACTGTAAGGTCAGATGTTTTGCCTCTGCCCTAAGGCAAAATGTTCAGAGGTACTTTTTCACACATCTCAAACATCATTGTTCCAAACATTTCTTGGAAATAAGCATTGCTGAGCAACTTCTAATTTGCTTTCATCTGAGAAATGGTAGTCTTCTGCTCCCAACCCCTTGAGTCACTCTGCTTTTTCTTTTACTTGTATTCTTCACTAGGTCTGCTGAGAGCAAACCCCAAATATTAACTCAATTTTGATGACAAACTGACTGTATTTATTTGGACCCTGCCCTGACCACTGACACCTCCACTTTTCTGATGTCTGAAGGTTATTTTTGTTCAGTTTTGCTTGTTTGAGTTTTTACTATTTCTAATAATATCCATAGTGTCTCAGCTTGGTTCTTGTCAGAGGATGTCAGAGGTTGGAAGGGACACAAAGAGATCATTGAGTCCAACCCCCCTGTCGGAGCAGGACCATAATCTAGCTCAGGTCACACAGGAATGCATCCAGATAGGCCTTGAAAGTCTCCAGAGAAGGAGACTCCACAGCCTCTCTGGGAAGCCTGTTCCAGTGCTCTGTGACCCTTACAGTAAAGAAGTTCCCCCTTGTGTTGAGGTGGAACCTTCTGTGCTGCAGCTTACATCCACTGCTCCTTGTCCTATCACAAGGAGGGCCAAGTGAGAAGAACCTGTGAGAAGAACCTTTCGTTGTCCCCTTCTGGACCCCCAGCCCTCAGATATTTATAAACATTTATCGAATCCCCTTCTTAGTCTTCTCCAAACTAAACTGCCCCAGGTCCCTCAGCCTCTCCTCAAAAGGCAGTGCTCCAGTCCTCTAATCATCCTCCTAGCCCTCTGCTGGACCCTCTCCAGCAGATCCCTGTCCCTTTTAAACTGGAGACCCCAAAACTGAATGCAGTACTCAAGATGAGGTCTCATTGTGGCAGAGGAGAACCTCCCTTGATGTGCTGGACACACTCTTCCTAATACACCCCAGGATCCCACTGGCCCTCTTGGCCAGGAGAGCACATTGCTGTCCCATGGATAACTTGTTACTCGTCAGCACTCCCAGCTCCCTCTCCACAGGGCTGCTCTCCAGCAGATCACCTCCCAGCCTGTACTTGTGCAGTTTATTATTCCTCCCCAAGTGCAGGACTCTGCACTTGTCCTTGTTGAACCTCATTTGGTTCCTCTGTGCCCAGCTCTCCAGTCTGTCCTGGTCTCGCTGGATGGCCACACAGCCTCCAGCTGTATCAGCCAATCCTCCCAGCTTGGTGTCATCAGCAAACCTGCTGAGCAGACACTGTCTGTCTGTTTGTCTGTCTGTCTGTCCCCTCATCAATGTAATTGATGAAGATGTTGAGCAGCACCAGACTCAGCACTGATCTCTCAAGACTCCACTAGTTACAGCTCTCCAGCTGGACCTGGCACTACTGATCACCATGTGCAGCTCTGGAGTCCTGAACACGGCAAAGACAGGGACATGATGGAGTAGGTCCAGAGGAGGGTCATAAAGATGATATGGGGGCTGGAACACCAGGACAGGATGAGGAAGCTGCGGTTGCTCAATTTAGAGAAGAGAAGGCTCTGGGGAGACCAATAGCAGCCTTCTGGTACCTGAAGGGGTCCTACAAGANTACCAGAAGAAGGATGGAGAGGGACTGCCTACAAAGGCCTGCAGTGATAGGATGAGGGGCAATGATTTTAAATTAGAAAAGAGCAGATTTATATTGAATGTTAGGAACAAGTTCTTTAGCATGAGGGTGGTTGCCCAGGGAGATAGTTGAGACCCCATCCCTGGAGATATCCAAAGTCAGGCTAGACAAGGCTCTGAGCAACCTGATCTAGTGGATGATATCTATGATCACTGCAGGGGTGTTGGACTAGATGACCTTTGGAGGTTCATTCCTACCCAAGCCATTCTGTGATTCTATGCTCCTGTAGAGGACACCACCCTAGACATAAAACCTCTTTGCTCTTCTTGTACATCTCCAAAGAAAGCCCTCTCCAAAATTCAGCTAGTGACAGGACTTGATTGTTGGATAATTTTCTCATTTTTTGCAGGTGGCAAAATGGATTTACATAACTGGGATCCACACTGTCTCTGTAGAAAAGAAGGTTTTCATCCCTATGGACATAGGTACACTGTGCCTTTCAGTGTGGCATGGATGTATGCAGCCTATTTTTCACTAGATGACTCTCCCACTCACAGCACAGGGACGTGCACAGTTTGGTACACCCTACTTGCCACAAGGAGGTAGCTGGTGCTGAGCTCTGTGCCTCGAAGGTGTTAGATGACTTCTGGCATGAGCTGCTTGGGTATGGCCAGATCATACTGCAGTGGGCAGTAAAGACTCACGAGCTGAGCCTTTTTCCCCTCTTTTTTCCTTTTTCTCTCTGACTCTTTCTGTGAAGTGTCAATGAAAAGTGGCACAAACCACAGAGTCCTCGGAGAAGAACAAGAAGAACTTGCAAACACAAGTCCACCAGCATCAACTGGAACATCCACTCCAAAATGCCCAAAGCAACATTTTTGTTAAGTGTGTGATAAAGCAAATGTGTTAGGAGTAAGTGTTGTTACAAAACTGATAAGCATCCCAGTCACTTGCTCAGTATCATTTCCCTCTGCAACATATAAGCCCTCACTGATTCACTTCTGGCCAATCTTGAATGTATCCACATAGTCAGAGAAGCACAAAGTTTAGCTTTGGATCAAAATAATGAGCTGAGATCCAAAATTTTGCATAAGGTTTCAGTGGTAAGAGGAAGAGCTCCAAAGCTGAATTCAGGATTCAGAACTGCATTTGTCTCTAGCCAAGGCATTAGATGAGGTTTGATTGTTGATGTTCTTCTTCTCATCCAACTTGCAAGTCAATCAAACCTCACTGTTGTTCAGGATTTGTGGTCAATTTGCATGTACACCACTATTTTATTTCCAAAGCCTCAGTGCCGAACGCAAAAATACTCATTTGGGGATGTGGAAAATCATACACAGACATAGTGGCTGTTTCTGCCACTAAGCACACAGTGTGGTCTTGGACAGGACTGTGTGTTTACCTGAGAACATTTCATCACTTTCAACTATGGAAATCTAAAGCAGCACATGCAAAGTATTACTGAGTGGCAAAAAAAAAGCAGCATGAAAAACAAACAAACCCAAACCACCTAAAAATAAACACCAGTCTCACAAACACACAAGATAGCATCAAATGACCACAAATGCCATGAGATGCTTTGCTTTACACATGATTTCAGGTCAGCCTTCTTGCTTAATAAGAGTCATAAGCCACTGAACTTTAAAGACAATCAGAATGATTTTCTACTCTGGAGAAAATCATCAGCAAAGATTTAAATAAAGATACTTTGAGTAGTTAGAGCCTCTTCCAGAAAAAATATTTTCTCTCCTTACTGGGCAGAAACTGCATTGAAAATATGCAGACAAAACCATGATAGCAGCTGAAAGCCTCTGTGTCACTGACCTTATGAATCATGACTTCATGATAGTGACAGTGCTCTGAACAGCTAAACGATCTCAGCTAAAGCATTGCTGAATTACAACAACAAAAAAAAAGATTCTCCTTTTCTGTGTGATCTTGCTAGAAATGACAAAGGTCCATTCAGCTGAGATGCTCTCCAAGTGCACTGACATGTGTGGCTGACTAACTAGCTCATGGCTCTCTGAAGAGCCAGCAGCAGGAGACTGCATCTGACTGATTTGTCAGCTGATGAATACAGGCACAAATAATCATCTTTAATCACTTCCTCCATGATGTGTTCAGTTTTACATACCCCTGTCATGCCTTCTTTCTCTAGTTGTTTCTATCAGATTTAGCTGTGTCTCTCTTTCATTTCTACTCATACAGAAATTGCTCCACAGCTCCCATTAGCTTTACCATCTCTTTCTCTGTCCTTTTTTCTGTTCTCCTTACATCTCCAACAACATAGACAAGGGGCAATGGCTTCAAACTACAGAAGAGTAGATTTAGATTGAATGTTAGGAACAAGCTCTCTACCATATGAGAGTAGTGGAACACTGGAACAGGTTGCCCAGGGAGGCAGCTGGGGCTCCATCTCTCGAGATAATCAAGGTGAGGCTTGACAGGGCTTTGGGAAACCTGATCTAGTTGAGAATGCCACTGCATAAACCCCTCCTCTGCAGAGGGGGTTAGACTAGATGACCTTTGGAGGTCCCTTCCAACCCAGACCATTCTGCGATTCTGTGATTTCAGTTGACTGGAAGTTAGTAAATGTGGCACCCATCTACAAGAAGGGATGGAAGGAAGGTCTGGGAAACTACAGGCTTTTCAGCCCAGCCTTGGTGCTAGGAAAGGTTGTGGAGTAAATGATCTTGAATGCTATCATGCAGCACATATAGGACAATAAGGTGATCACTCAGAATGAGTTTAGAGGAAGTAACTCTTATTTGACTAACCTGATTTCCTAGGACAAGGCGAATTGCCTATTGGATGAGTGAAACATTATGTATGTTGACTACCTGGACTTCAGTAAAGCCTTTGACACTGTTTCCCACCACAATCTCATGGAGAAACTGACTGCTCACAGCTTGGATGGGTGGATGCTCTGCTGGGTAAAAAGTTGGCTGTGTTTCCGAGCCAAAAGAGTGGTGGTGAGTGGAGCTAAAGCCAGTTGGCAGTTGGTCATGAGTGGTATTCCCAGGGTTCTGTAGTCTGTATTGGTGTCAGTTCTCTTTATTATCTTTATCAGTGATATGGATAAGAGGATCAAGGTCAGCCCTCAGCAGCTTTGCAGATGATGCCAAATTGGGTGGGAGCATTGATCTGCTTGAGGGTAGGAAGGTCCTACAGAGGGAACTGACCAGGCTGGATCTATGGGACAAGGCCAGTTGTATGACATTCAAGAAGGCCAAGTGCTGGGTCCTGCACTTGAATTACAACAACCCCATGCAATGCTACAGGCTTCAGGCAAAGTGGCTGGAAAGATGCCTGGGAGTAGATAACCAGGGATGCTGGTCAACAGCTAACTGAACTTGAGCCAGAAGTGTGCCCAGGTGGCCACAAAGGCCAACAATATCCAGGCTTGTATCATGAATAGTGTGACCAGGGGGAGTAGGGAAGCGACTGTCCACTTGTACGCAGCACTGGTGAAGTTTTGGGCCGCTCATGAAAGACACTGAGAATGTCCAAGGAAGAGCAATAAACCTAGGGAAGGGTCTAGAGTGTGAGAAGTGGCTGAATGGAGTGGGTGTTATTCAGTCTGGAGACAAAGAGGCTCAAAGGAGACCTTCTCACTCTCTACATTTACCTGAAAGGAGGTTTTAGTGAGGTGAGTGTTGGTCTCCCAAGTAACAATTGACAGGACAAAAGGAAATGGCTTAAAGTTGCACCAGGGGAGGTTAAGATTGGTCATTGGGAAAAATGTCTTCACTGAAAGGTTTCTTATGCACTGGAACAGGATGTTCAGGGAGGTGGTTGAGTCACTAACCCCAGAGGTATTTAAAAGACATGTAGGTGTGGTGTTTAGGAATACAATTCAATGATGGATTTGGCAGTGCTGGACTTGATCTTAAAGGTCTTTTAAAAGCTAAATGATTCTGTGACTCTGTGGTTCTTTCCTGTAATGACATGAGGAGGGCAACACGAACACTTCAAGATGGTAACACACTGCAGGTCTGCAGAATGGCAGAACATTCTGCTTTATTCCCTAGTTTCTTTTCTGTTGTTTTTTAATTATGCATTTCCTTTTTTTGACAGCTGCTGTGGGTTTAGATGAAGCTTTCTTGACCACAAAGATATTTTTCCTCAGTGGTAATACTTCAGGGCTCACCACTGTGCATGTAAAGTCATATCCTCTGGAAGTAAACCTACTCCTCTGTGCTTGATAACATTGACTGTCACTTGCTATTTTATTTGCAAGCTGTTCAGCACCATGAGATCTTTCTGTAACTCTTCACAATCAGTTTTGATTTTGATTTTTCCAAGTCACCAAACACTGTGGGCAAATTTTGTCTCCTCCAATGAGATTGATTTTTCAAGCCATGAATATACTGAGCTGCTCTGTAGCCATCACACATCCCTGTATGACCTTGCCCTGTTGTGCAGACCACAGATATTGCTGCCCTTAGTTTCTTTTCTCTAGAAACTATTTGTAGTATCTGCAAGATAGTCTTCACCCTTATGACAATGTCATTTATTTAAGGAAGAGACTTCACCAGAAGCTTTGAACAATCCAAGTACACTGTGTCTACTGGATCAGCTTCACCTATGTGCATGCTGGTTCTTGCAGAAATCTCTAACAATGGATTTATGAGCCATGTTTTCCAAGCTGTGCTGACTCTTCTCCATTATTTCGTATTTCTCCGTATGTCTACTAATTATCTTCTTTATAGTGATTCAGACAAATGCCCCTTGAATGAAAAATCATAGTTAGGAGTTTCCTTGGTTCTTCCAGGGACTTTTCTCAGAAGTGGGCATCACATGTCCCACTTCCTCTAACCTTGAGGCTAATTTAAGCAAAGCCAATTTAAGCAGTGGGTTATTTGCCGCAGTTAATAGTTTGGCAATTTCATATCAGAGCTGCTCTGAAACTCCTGCGTGAGTGCCATCTGGTCCTGTTGATCTGTTGTTATTCATTGTATTGGTTTGTTTTTAAAAGGTTTTTCATGTTATTTTTGTTTGAGACCCTTCATCAGACTTCTCCAATTAAAATTTTCAGCATGGCAACTCTACTGAACTCCTAAATTGGAGCAAACACCAGTGCAAATAATCTGTTTGGTTTTCCTGCTGCTGCTTTGAGTTTTCATTTATACTTTGGTCATTTATCAGTTATACTGATCTCCTGCCCAGCCACCTTCTGTTTGTGACACGTTTGAAAATGTTCTTACTATTAGCTACATACTTTTAGTGTGCTGCTACCAAGAATATTTCTAATACCTAGTGCTTTGTTATGATTTTACATTCCTTCCCCAGCTATTTTTTTCTCATTTGTACCTTCCTCTGCTTTCTGCAAGGTGTCTTTTTAATCCTAGTTTTCTTTTCTCAGCTCTCTACCTGCACCAACAATGAAAGTCTTTTTCTTTCAACATATAATATTTCCCTCTCTGAATGTCTACTGTCTTTAAATGTGTCCATGACAGCTGTAAGCATTTTAATTTTTAAACTGTGCTGCTAATTTCAGAGTTTTTTCATTTGTACATTTTTGTCCTTTCTGAAGCTCTGCACTGTGGCCTTTGTGGGTGTGTTGGTTCCTGTGAACTTGCTGAATGTGGCTATGCTACAGTTAACATGTAAAAACACTTAGGTGATACTTGCATCTACAGCAGTCCTCTTCTCATGGTTCAAGTCAGGCAGGCACTGTGTTTTCTCAGAAGTGTTTTTTGCCTAGCTGCTTTAATGGCATCTGCAAATATAACCTTTATTTCATACTTTCTCATAGCAGTTACCCGGGCTGCAGGACATCACTGAGACCTCCAATCTTCTTTGTGTTCTGCTATTTCCTGCTTTCTCATTACCTTTCCTATTTCTCAGTTCAGGTCACCAGCCTGATCAGGTGGCTGAGACCATCCCTCTGGTCAACATTCTTCCTTTTTTGATCAGAGTATTGTAAACTCCAAGAATTCTCTGATACCTGTACGCCACAGATGACTTTTTCACCTGGTTTGACTCCAAGGTCTTTTTAAACACAGAGCAGCACAACACAGTCTGCAATTCGTGTATCAGTTACTGCCTACAACTATGCTGTCCCATGGCTCAGCTTACTGTCTGAGTCTTTGGCATATCCACTGCATCAATATCATCATTTAAAAGTCCACCTGTTTTAATTTCTAGCCCCTATTCCTTTTAAATGTTGGACTTCCAGCTTTTATAGAACAGCCAGCACATAATCTGTTCTGGGCTTTGATGATCAAGGTTGGTTGTTTTCTTTTTTTTTTTTTTTATTCATGACTGCTGCTTGCTCTCTTCTTCATTAAATTAATCAGCTTCAGATGTATCCTTTTGTTGTTGTTGTTGCTGTCGTTTTTGTTATTTCCCTCCCAGATAGGGGTGTAATGGAGTACTCTATATGGTCAGAAAAGATCTTCAAGTAAATTGAGAGAGCTACAGGATGTTTGCTTACTGATGTCTGAAAAAAGCTGGAGAGCACTTTGCCAGTCCCTGGCTCCTAGTGTTGTGCTATTACTTATTAATTACTAGCATACAATTGGTCAGTTTTAGAAGCTTTTAGAAGGCTCATGCTCTATCCTCAAAAGCAATTACTAATGAAAAACAACTAACAAAGTATAGACATATTTCTGACATCTGAGGTCACATCAGCAAAGCCTAGAAAACCCTTCAGCTGCATGCCAGGGACACAAGCAGAGCCAGAGAGCTGATGGTTGGCAGGTCATCACCCTAAACAGGAGTCACAGTGCTTGCTTTGTCAGAAAATCTCCCAGAAGCCAGGTTACCAAAACATAAAAAGGATTAAACATCAAAGAAGCCCTGCTTAATACCAGAGACATGTTCACACAGCACTTGCTATCCTGCCAGATCTCATTGCTCTTGAATAAAAACATATTATTTACCCTTGCATGACAAAACCTACAGATTTTAACAGATTACTTTTGCTATGGCAGTAGGAACTACTTTCGTGCACCATCTGTCACATCTCTGCCTGTGCGTCAGCCTGCTGCAAGCCATCGTTAACTTGTTACCATTATTCACCTTCCAGCTAACAGCAGCAGCAATGGCCCTTTCACTGACCAGAGGCTCACTGCAATGGGGGCTGCATAAATGCAACATTATAATGGCAGCCCCTCCATCTACCCCCCTCTCCACTGCAGACTGTGGAGAGTGCAGGCCTTTTGTGGGTCAGTGTATTGCAGGTGTATAACATTCTTCAGATTATGTAGCTTGCAGCCTTGACCAAATTCAGGATGAGATGCAAAAGGCTCTGAGAAATGCAGCTAGATGATTGGACTGTGTGTGTGCTGCTGTGGTTATTCTGCTCCTCCAGTAATCAAGAGATTCCTCCTTCAAGCCCACACACTTGTGTGAGCTCCACAGCTTGTGAAATTACTGTCTTTTATACAACTAAACAAACAAACAAACAAAAGTAGAGGAAGAATAAGGAATCATAGAATCAACCAGGTTGGAAAAGACCTCCAAGATCATCCAGTCCAACCTAGCACCCAGCTCTATCCAGTCAACTAGACCGTGGCACCAAGTGCCTCACCCAGTCTTTTCTTGAACATTTCCAGGGACAGCAACTCCACCACCTCCCTGGGCAGCCCATTCCAGTGCCAATCACTCTCTCTGTGAAGAACTTCCTCCTAACATCCAGCCTAGACCTCCCCCAGCACAACTTGAGACTGTGTCTCCTTATTCTGTTGCTAGTTGCATGGGAGAAGAGACCAACCCCCACCTGGCTACAGCCTCCCTTCAGGTAGTTGTAGACAGCAATGAGGTCCCCCCTGAGCCTCCTCTTCTCCAGGCTAAACAACCCCAACTCCCTCAGCCTCTCCTCATAGGGTTTGTGTTCCAGGCCTCTCACCAGCTTCATTGCCCTTCTCTGGACATGTTCCAGTATCTCAACATCTCTCTTGAATTGAGGAGCCCAGAGCTGGACACAGTACTCAAGGTGTGGCCTGACCAGTGCTGAGTACAGGGGAAGAATAACCTCCCTTGTCCTACTGGCTACACTGGAGAAGGGGAAAGAAATACAAGAATTGAACCTTCTCATCCCATACATCCCATGGTAGAAATAACTTTGTGAGTAAAAAAACCCTCCTTGGGAGGATTCCTGCACAAAACTCTTCAGGAGTTATGTTGCCTACAGCACAATCATGGGTTAAAGCATGGAGGGACAGGCTGGACATTGCCATCAGCACAGGAAGAATAAGCTAAGGAACCTCCCAGAATCCTTGGTAAACAGCAGTTGCTCCAGGCCTTTGGGCTACCCTCTTCTGTGGTGAAATTTCAATATGAGAGAGTCACTATCCCAAATTCAGCTCCAATGGGATGTTTAATGACAGAAGGTATTTAAATTCCCATCCCAAATCACCCTTCTCCTAAGTGCCTTGTAGAGACTCCCTTGCCTCTTCATTTTTATTGCCAGGCATTTTACTGACAGACAGCTAATTTAAAGTCTTCCTGTTATTATTTCTCATCAGTTTTTAATTCAAGAGAAGAAGTCTGTTAAACACTTTGCTGAGACTCTCATCTGATTTACTTATGAGTTTTGAAGATTTTATTATTGATTTTCCTTTGTTCTTTTATTATGTTACTCTAGCACAACAGTAAAAAGATTAACTGTGATCAAGTGGCTAATGCAATTAACATGCTAGCAGAGGAAAGAGAGACCAGGACAGAAGAAAACAAAGAAGTTCTGGAGCCACCAAGGGAGCTGGTTGAGGCACCCTTATGTCATTAGCATTTACTTTTGAAGCTTCTATCAATGACAGGTGGAAGACATTAAGAATCTCAGAAGAAGACAAAACATGAAAGATGATAAAAGAGTAGTCAGGGATTGGCCAAAGATTTATTTTACTAAAATGAATTATGAAATCTTGGAGAATAAAAGATATAAACGTTTTAAGATACAAAAATCAGGAATCTGGTTTTAAAAAAGTAAAAATGTCTACACATTTTCAAATCTCAGAACTTTAAATCACAGCTTTGGTTGTGGAGGGAGGGTAACGAAAAAGTTTCTTAATACCTGAGAGAGTCAATACTGCTGGCACCATGGGACAAGGTAGCCTCATGTTCACTATATGTCCAGGGAGAATCGGGCTAGTGGGATGTTTCTTTATCTCAGAGACATCAATTTAACCATCTCCTGTTGCTTAGCGAGGTCTTTTCCTATGCAGAACCATGCACAGAGTGCACAGTCCCTCTGTAAATGAATTCCCAGCTCTTTTTCTTATTCTGCTCTGGTTTTGTTTGTTTGTTGTTTTTTATTCATTAAAATTGCCCCAAACACCATACAGCTCTTGTTCTGTGCAGGACATAGATAAAGAAAAAGGCAAGAGCACATCCCATTTGGGATAAAGGAGACAAATCCGGGGCAATTAAAATAGACACCTTCCTCCACCTGGGAGCCTAGGCACCTAATCCATACAAGCAAAGCTGGAATACAGGAAAAGAAGGACAAAGAGACTTTCAGGGAGAGGTTAATATAAAATAAACCAGCATGCTACAGTTATTGAACTATCTGACCAAACAACATTGTTTTGCCCAGACTAATTAGTGTTCCTCTCACCTCGAGTAGCAGTAAAAAAATAAAACCAAACCCACAACTCTGATATCCTCTGCAGTTCAAGTTTGGCTATTTATAGCATCTTCATATTGAAGAGTGCACCAACTACAAGGGTTTTGCCAGGGCCTTTGTATTTCAGTAACGCCCCGAAGGAGGGAAGCCAGCCAAAACGAAGTGTCACAAGCCCTGCATCTTTTGCTCTGTGTGATCTCAGTAGTGGCAGGTATATTTCATACTGGAACTTTCTGAGATAAAGAATTCCTTGTCCAAAACCTGCAATGCAAAGAAGATGACCCATCCACTTTGCTCTGGCTCAGATGCTGTTCTCCAGCTCTTGCTGTCTATAGCTAAACCTACCTAAAGGCTGTTAGGCATAGCTAATGGGATGCCACAGCAAGGCTGTTGCTCTAGAAATCTTCTTGCCTTCTTACTTCCCTTTTGAATTCCTTGCACAGTTCCCTGTTGCATAACCCCAGAAATGGTGTATGGTGCCAGAGCAGCTGCTGTGAGGCAGTGGCTGGCTGAAGCTTCTTTGTGAACATAAGAAGAAAACTTTTCCATTGTGAGGGTGACAGAACACTGGAATAGGCTGCCCAGAGAGGCTGTGGAGTCTCCTTCTCCAAAGACTTTCAAAACCTGCTTGGATGCATTCCTGTGTGACCTACTTTAGGTGATCCTGCTCTGGCAGGGGAGTTGGACTAGACAATCTTTGGAGGTGCCTTCCAACCTCTAATGTTCAGTGATTCTGTGAAAATAAAAGTAACTCTGAGAAAGGTGAGAAATTCTTTCTTACCCATATCCCCAGCCCAGTAGCTGGGAGGTGTGTGAAGAATGTAACCAGAAACAGTTGAGTTTTATGAATGAAAATCATGGCATATGACTTAATTTTAGGAGCACCTTTATTCCTCAGATATTGGTTAGGGGCAGCAGCAGTTTCCAAGAAGAAACAAAACTTTCTCTGACTTCCACATGTTTGAACTGACTTCTGCAACTGAAAGGCAATGAGTCTTGCTGTAGGACTGTGTGATTTGGAGTATATTCAGAGTATATTTTTTTGGTAGCAGCAATTTTTGATGGGTTGTGGAACATGCTCACGTGGCAGATCCGTGAACAGCAGATGCTCAGCAGGACCCTGTCCTGCACAATTTAGAGCATAAAAAAGATTTCAACAACAGTATTTTGACTATTAGGAAAACTGCTGTTTCTCTCCTACTTACAGTACCCAAAGTACTGTCAAATCCTGAGTATGAGCATTGTAGTTAACCTTTTAAAAGTCAGTTTTAGAGGCAGCATTCCAGTCTTCACACCAGGAGATAGCTCTTCAGGGAACTTAAGTGGAATGAAACACCCTAAAGATCACCATAAAATATGCAGTAGCAGTTCTCCAGATGTAATATTTGGCAACAGACGTTTTTAGCATTTCAGCTCACTTTAGCCTCCCCAAAATCGTGTTCTTTTCACCAAATAATTGTTGATTTGATACAGCTTTTTATGCTCACTTCATTCTGTGTTTTGCATGCTATTCATTCATTCTAGAAAGACATACTTATGTGTTTGGCAGATGGAGAATCCTGCAGCTGAATAGTTCTGGATGTCATCCAGTCCTTTCCTCCCCTTCTTTTCCTCATTCCCCTTCTTTCCTAGATCTTCCCCAGATTAAAGCAGGCTTTGCACAGGTTTTTAATTTTACAGTGTGTCTGAAAAGTAAGAATGACTCAGGGGATACAAAATACATGAAATGAAGTGATTTCAACTATAAAATTTTGGAAGTGAATGGCTTCTCATGCAGTGCCTGCATTGATTTGGTTCAACGAGTTACCAGTGTTTTCTATATTGTAGGTATTCTTACAGATGCTTCCTATCATCCTTTACAAGAAAGAGCATAAGTAAAGACATGAATTGCCAATTAGGTCCTCATCTGCTTTTCCTGACATATTCTGTTGTCCTCCTGACTCTCTTACTTTCACTCCTCTAATGGCTAACAGCCTACCCCTGGGCTCAGGGCTAAGCCGGCAGGCAAAGGTTTACCAGACTTCAGTTTCCAGTCTGATGTAAACTCATGCAAGCATAGAAGCCACTGAGCATACGCAGGGGCAGTGAATGGAAAACATCTGCTGTAGTTTTAGTCCTGCTACAGAGACAGGGGCTCTAACTTCTTGAATATCTTTTCCATTAGGAGCCAGCTTCTTATCTCTTGCAAAAGGACACATCTCTAAAGGCAAGAGTCTGAATTATCCCAGCTAAGCAGCTATGCCTGTATTTTACAGATCAGAGAAGGAGCATTTTCTTCAGCTATTTCCCTCCCCACTTTTTATTTCTATGAATTTCCTTCCAGCCAATATTCCCTCTGCCAAAATTTTAAGAGGAAGTGAGTATCTCACACACTCATGTTATTGAATGTACCTGTGCACATCTCAAATTTCCTAAGGTCCTTTCCTGACATTCCTTCTGAATGTTTGCATTCCATGTCATTTTAATATTTAAAAAGACAAACCCCAAACCAACAAAACACAACCAACCGCCACCAACAATCCCCAAACAAATAAACAAGAAAACCTACCCCCAAAAAAAGTGAGAAACCATTTACCCATCACCTCCACACACACCTCCCTTAATACCATTGTCACTCAGTTCATTCAGGCTTCAAAATTGCAAAAGAATAGAAACAAACAACTTTTTCTGTCCTGTTAACTGATTCTGAAACTAACAACTTTTACCTTTGTCTTTTGTTACAGAGAAAAGTCATGGCAAATGGAGAAGGTTAGAATGAGATCATCTTCACAGTCTCTCCCATCCCAAATCACAGATTCACAGATTGCATTGGCTTGGAAGGGACCCTCAAAGGTCATCTTGTCCAAGCCCTTGCAGTGAGCAGGGACATCTCCAACTACATTAGGCTGCCCAGGGCCACACTGAGTCTGATCTTGAATGTCTCCAGGGACAGGGCCTTGACCATACCCCTTGGCAACCTGTTCCAGCATTTCACTACCCTCATTGTAAAGAACTTCCTCCTTATGTCCAACTTATATCTACCCTGCTCCAGTTTAAAACCATTTCCCCTCATCCTATCATTACAACCTCCCTTCAACATTCCTTTCCCAGCCTTCCTGTAGGTCTGTTTCAGGCACTGGAAGGCTGCTCTAAGGTCTCCCTGGAGCCTTCTCTTCTCCAGGCTGATCAGCCCCAATAGCTTCAGCCTGGCTTTGTAGCAGAAGTGATCCAGCCTTCTGATGACCTTGGTGGCCCTCCTCTGGACCCATTCCCTCAAGTCCATGTGTCTCTTCTGTTGGGAGCTCTATAGCTGGACACAGTACTCCAGGTGAGGTTTCACCAAAGCAAAGTGGCAGAATCACCTCTTTTGACCTGCTGGTCACACTTTTGATGCAGCCAAGGATGCGATTTGCCTTCTGAGCTGCAAGCTCACACTGTCAGCTCATGCTCAACTTCTCATCCATCAGCATCCCTGAGTCCTTTTCCACATGGCTGCTTTCTATCTCCTCATCCCTCAGTCTGTATTGACAACAAAGATTCTTCTCACTGATGTGCAGGACCCTACACTTACTCTTGTTGAACTTTGTGAAGTTGACCTGGGCCCATGTCTACAGGTGATTCCAAAAGAAAGCTGTGAACTTCTGGGGAGGGTTCATATCATTGTCTCATGTCCAGCTTCTCATCCACCAGCACCCCCAAGTCTTTTTCTGCAGAGTTGCTCTCAATTTCATCATGCCCCAGCCTGTATTGATATCGAGTGTTGTACCAACCTAGGTGCAGGACTTTGCACTTTGTCTTGTTGAACTTCATGAAATTCTCATCAGCCCACCTCTCCAGCCTCTCCAGGTTCTTCCAAGTGGGATTCCATCCTTCAGTCTTATCAACCACACCACTCAGCTTGGGATCATCAGCAAAATTGCTGAGGCTGCACTTAGTCCCACTGTCTGTATTATCGATGAAGATATTGACCAGCTCAGGTCCCAGTACAGATCCTTGAGGGACACCACTTGTTACCCATTTCCATCTGGACATCAGGCCATTGACTGCTACCCTTTGTATGCAATCATCCAACCAATTCCTTATCCACTGGACAGTCCACCCTTCAAATCCACATCTCGCAGCTTACATGGAAGGATCTCATGAGGGGAGACTGTGTCAAAGGCTTTGCAAAGTCCAGAGAGATGACATCTGTTGTTCTTCCCTCGTCTACTGATGTAATTTTACCATCGTAGAAAGCCACTGGGTTGCTCAGGCAGGACTTGTCCTTGGTGAAGCCATGTCTGCTATCTCAGATCACCTCCCTGTCCTCCATGTGTTTCGATATAGCTTCCAGGAGGATCTGTTTCATGATCTTCCCAGGCACAGAGGTGAGGCTGACCGGTCAGTGTTTACCAGGGTCCCCTTTTCTACTCTCTTTAAAAATGGATGTAGTGTTTTCCTTCCTCTAGTCTCCAGGAATTTCACCCAACTGCCAGGACTTTTCAAATATCATGGAGAGTATCTTTGCAACTACATCAGACAATTCCCTCAGAATTCTGGGATGCATCTCATCAGGTCCCATAGATTTATGTATGTTCAGGTTCCTCAGGTGGTCCTGAACTTGATCTTCTCTTATGTTGCATCACCTCGGAGGAGAATGCAGCTATTAAGGCTACTACCCTGTCTATTCAAGACCAGGTATGTCATAACTTGTTTGAGACAACAGGGTCATTAAGGGCTGTCAGCCCAGTCCCGCACAGGCATTGTTTTTGAGACAACAGAGGATACTTGCATGACATGACCAGAATTTTGTCTCCTAGCTGTTAAAAGTCACACTGCACAGCTACTGAGAACCGTCCTATCAGCACACACAATACACTCTGCAAGCGCTGTGCGATTACTACCAGTGTAGGCATTTCTGGTGCAGTTTCCCTCTTCGGAAACAGGCTTCACCTGAAAGGACGTTCACAAGCGCTCCACAGCCGAGACCAGCACCCGACTCCCTCAGCTGCTCCTCCTAGGACTTGTGCTCTAGGTCCTTCTGAGCCTCACTGCCCTTCTCTGGACACACTCCAGCACTTCTATGTCCTTCTTAAAGTGAGTGGCCCAGAACTAAACACAATATTCAAAGTGTGGCCTCACCAGTGCTGAATACAGCACAATCACCTTCCTGTCCCTGCTGGCCACAGTGTTTCTAATCCATGCCAAGATGCCATTGACTTCTTGGCCACTTGGGCACATTGCCTGCTCATGTTCAGTCAGCTGTCAACCAATCCCCTCAGGACCCTCTCCAAGTCACAGCCTTCCAACCACACTTCCCCAAGTTTGCAGCTTACCATGAGGTTGCTGGAACCCAGGTGCAGGACCTGGCACTTGGCTTTGTTGGACCTCATGCAATTAACCTTCGCCCATCAATCTAATCTGTCTAGATCCTGTTGTAAAGCTTCCCTACCCTGTAGCAGATGGAAACAGCCACCCAGAATGGTGCCATCTGCAAACTTACTGAGGGTGCACTCAGTTCCCTCACTTAAATCATTAATAACATAATTAAAGAGGATAGGCCTCGTTATTGAACCTTGGGGAACTCTGCTGGTGACCAGACTCCAGCTAGATCTTACTCCATTTACCGTCCACCCTGTTTCTTATCTAGTGCAATGTATTCTCCAAGCCTTGTGCTGTAAGTTTCTAAAGGAGAATGCTGTGGCAAACTGTCTCAAAGGCTTTACTGAAGTCCAGGAAATTAAAGAAGTGTGTGAATTCAGTCTTTGCCAACCACAAACTATGCACCAGAGTTTCCTGCATTTGGGAAAATCACGAAAGGCAACACATTTGGAGTGCAAGGGATGGGCCTCACCCTGGGAAAACCACCTGCCTCACCACGGTGTCTTCCCTGCCAGGTAAGTATAGATAAGGTGTATATATCTCAATTGTTTTGCACATTGCATAGAACTGTAACATGTTTTGCATTACATTAGCAGGATTTGGATAATAATCATGCCTGACTTGACAGAAGGTAAAGGATTCAGTATTAAAGTTACCTGGGGAGTATTTTACAGCATACTTACTCTCTGCATGATAGCAAGAACATCTGTTTTTTTTTCCAGGGAAATATTTTCTTTATGGAAACAATAATATTTCCCATCAAATGTGAGTTACATGCTTCATTTAATAGAAATGTGCACATACTGAAAACTAACACATTACAATGAATAAAAATGTTAAGGTGAATAGGGCATAAATCAAGAGATATCCAGACACCTGCACATAGACACAGAGTCACACAATGTTAGGGGTTGGAAGGGACCTCAAAAGATCATCCAGTCCAACCCCCTTGCCAGAGCAAGATCACCTGTATCACATCACACAGGAACACATCGAGGCAGGCTTTGAATATCTCCAGAGAGGGAGACTCCACAACTCCCCTGGGCAGCCTGTTCCAGTGTTCTGTCACCCTCACAATGGAAATTATTTTTCCTCATGTTCACATGGAACTTCCTATGCCTCGACTTCCACCCACTGCCCCTCGTCCTTTTGGTGGCAAAAGAAGGAGCTACTGGTTGTGGCTATTGTGAGAAGCTTTGGGAAGTTCCCCTGGCCTCAAGTCAGACACTCCTCTGGCCCATACCAAACCAATCAGTGCCTCTGGCTAACACATTTAAGAAAGGAAAACTTGCTGGGTCAGTTGTTTTGTGTTGGAGTGGAGCAGGACTGAGGGAGACAACCATGTAGATACCAAAGTCAGAAAAGAAGTAGTGGATAAAGCATGCTGGAGCATCTGCAGTGAGATGGCAGACTGAGCACTTGTAGCTCTACTTAGATGAATGGTGGAGGTGAATGCCACCTGCAGCCCACAGAGAATCCCACATCACAGCAGGACACTGATCTTGGAGAACTCTATGGTTCTGAGGGAAGCCTACACTGAAGCAGTCCATTGCTGGGAGGACTCTTCCATTGCTTGGCCCACGGAATAGACATGCACTAACTGGAGAAGTGTGAGGTGGACTGTCTCTCTTGGGAGGAACACCGTGTTGGTGCAGGGCAGGTCTGCGAGGAGTTTTCACTCTAAGGAGGAAGGAGCAGCAGAAAAAACATGGAAGATACTGGGACCCATTCCCTGCTACCCTGTGCCACTGTAGGGGAGGAGGTAACAGAGCCAGGCTTGAAAAGAAGAGAAGGGTGGGGGGAAGGCGTATTTATTTAAGATCTGGTTTCATTTATCACTGTCCTAATCTGACTCAGTTGGCAGCTTGGTCTTGGTTTTATTTTGTTTAAATTAAACTGACTTTGTTTCCCCAAGTCCAGCTAGTCTTTTGCCCATAATCATAACTTTTGCCCTCTCCACCAACTTTCAAGTCTTGTGTTGTATTTTCTCCTGCCCATCCCACCAGAGGCAGGTAGGAGTGAGCAAGTGGCTGTGAGGTGCTCAGCTGCCAGCTGGGTGGGCTCAAACCACAACAACTCACTAAATCTACTGTCATATTTCAAAGTCAGGTTATAATAGGATCAATGCCTCATTTCCAGATACAAAATAAAATCTATTGAGCCTTTATCAAGCTAAAAGTACCTCTGTTTTGAGTCAGACATTTTTAGACACACATGTAGAACGTAAAACAAACAAACAAAACCAAACCAAATGAAAAAGTGAGGTGAATACCAGTGCATCAGATTTCTGTGATGAACAAAACCTGTTCTTTATGGGCAGCTGGAGGATGAGCATCGAACTGCCATAAACTCTGTTTACTCACATCCACTGGCAAGGCTTCTGCAGCACTGAGGTGCTGCAGGGGTGTCCCAAGGAGAGGAGAAGAGAGGAGCTCATCCTTGTGGGACAGCTCAATGGTGTTTACCTTGGGCTTGCATTTCAAAGGCCAGGACTTAAGCCTGCCTGTATGTTCAAAGACAAGACTTTGGTATTTTTCCTTTTTCCTCTCTTTGTTCTCAGCATGAGATCTCGAGAGTGTTTTTAGTCACAAGTTAGTCAGGAGATGTTTTTGAACATTATTATTTTGGAATACAAGGCAACTAATCAGCTCAGAGACCATCTGTATGGTAGATAAGAAGGAAGCTTGGGGATGTTGACAGAACATTTTATCTTGTAGAGGAACTAAGCTGAGTGAGAAAGAGTGAGAAAAACATCAAAGTGACCTTGGTGCCATAAAAGGATAATGTGAGGAGGGGGTCAGGAAACTATTAGCGCAAGCACAGACACACAGATCATAGAATTATTAAGACTGGAAAAGATCTTCATGATCAGACACAAAGAGGGGGGAGAGAGAACTTAGCAATGTCCTCACTTTGCCTCCCTTAGCCACCATGGTGGAGATGACATTCCAAAGGGAGAACTACATGTGTTTGGTCCTGGAAGCCACTTCTAGGGACTGCCAGCTGCCTCCTTGCAGATGCTGCGGGAAGAAGGCAGGCCTGAGAAGTTCCTGCTTGAATAAACAGAGACAAATCTGACCAGCAGAAAGGAAGACCTTCCTAAAAAGCTAAAGAACAGTCCTCCTTTAGCTCTGGGTGTCCCAGCTGCTTTTCCTCCTTTCCCATATGTTTTTTTTTTCCTGAAAGAGTTTTAAAAAACATGTAGACATGACACTCTGGGACATAGTTTAGTTGCTATGGTGGTGTTGGGCTGCTGGTTGGGCTGATGCAGGTCTAGGCTCAGCATTGGCATTACAGCTTTAGCAACTCCAGTAGCCACTGGGGAACCAAAGAAGATGAAGGTGGACTTGGCAGGGGATGGAGACATAAGCAGAGGCAGTCTAGACAAAGCCTTTGCATTTCCAAGTGTCCTGATTTCAGCTAAGCTAGAGTCAATTTTCTGCCTAGCAGCTGGTGCAGTGCTGTGTTTTGGATTCGGTATGAGAACAACAGTACACCACACTGATGGTTTAGTTGTTTAGTAGCACTTGTCCTGAGTTAAGGATTGTTCAGTCTTCTATGCTCTGCCAGTGAGCAGGTGGACAAGAAGCTGGGAGGGAGCACTGCCAGGACAGATGATCCGAACTATCCAAAGCTCTGTTCCATATCACAGAACGTCACGCTCAGTGTATAAATTGTTGGGGAGTTGGCCAGCAGGTGCAGATCACTGCCTGGACATTGGTCAGTGGGTGGTGAGGAACTGCGTTGTGCATCACTTGTCTTTTCTTGGGGTTTATTTCTCCTTTTTGTTATATTCCTTTTCATTACAATTCTCATTATTATGTTTGTATTTTATTCTTGTTATATTTTATTTTAGTTATTAAACCATTCTTATCTAAAGCCACAAGTTACACTTCTTTTTTCTGATTCTCCTCCTCAGCCCACTGGCAGAGGAGGGAAGGAGTAAAGCAAATGGCTGCATGGTGCTCAGTTGCTGCCTGAGGTTAAACCCTGACATTTAGTTAGCAGTCATCCATAGGCTTCTGCATCTTTACAGCCTTCTCAGAGTGCCCATGCATGGGCCAGGCTTTTAAAGAACACAATTAAACAAGAAAAAAAGACATCTGAGCAGACTTGATGAAGACATATTGTTAAAATACCATTGAAAGTCACAGGGAAAAGAACCTGCTTAGAAGCTACCTAGACTGTCTTGTAAAAGTCACAAGGTTTTTGCAGTTCTGCCTCTGCAGCTGGGGCCAGGGCACCACTGGCAAGCAGAGCCTTCGTAGCTCTTTGTGGGCAACATGGCAGCAATGGTCAGTTTCTGGCAGGTGAACAAAACTCTTGCTATTGGCAAGCCTCTGTCAAGGCTGAAGAAAATCTAAAAAGAAGAATGGTTTTGGATAAACAGGTGGCATAGGGCTGCATTTGCAGATGAGTCCCCAGTCACCCAGGAGTGCCAGATATCTGGAGGCACTGGGAAGGAGATGACAGTGGGAGTGGGCTGGTTCTTTGTGAAGCCAGGACAAGGTCATTAAGGGTTGTTACTAGGGAAAAAAAGGATAATCAACCTGACTGTTTCAAAGTAGCTGATGTGCCATGAAACTAGTCATGAAAGTACTCTTAAATTTACATATGACTTGGCAACAGAACCTTCGACTTGAATTCTCTCATTTCAGAGTTCCTGGAGTAAAAAAAAAAAAAAGAGCTCTCCTCAGAAAAGCTTCCATTTATATAGATTTTATGACAGTTAATTTCTTATAGGGTAAGAAAATCTGCATACTTGGATTCCATTTTTCCTCCTGATGTTATGCTGTGCCCAGTCCATGCTCTCACAGTAACCATTTAGAGCAGGTTGAAAAGTATCATCTCCCTTACTTGTGAGGAAGGAGGCAGTCTTTGGTTAAAAGCCAAACTTTTTTTTTTAATGGCTGCCTTTCTCCCAGGGGAACTCTGAATTAGTGACAGTCCCCATCTTCATCTGGTTTAGGAGCCCCTCTTGAACACTTCCAGGCTCTCATTTCTCCATGAGAAGGACATATTGTTGCCTCTACATCACTTCTCTGACAGTCATCATAGGAAAAGCTTTTCCTCACTGGGTACAGCAGATTATTGTTAGGCTTCTGAATAAATTCAGTACCCCAGGCTTTTCTCATCTGCTGTTCTTTTTGATCAAGTGAAGTGCTCGGATTGTTCTAGTTGTGAGAAGAAACATCTCACATCTCTGCTGTGAGAGCAGCATTAGATGACTTTCTTGTCAGTTTATTTGTTAACATAACCACACTAATTCCTGCTTAACTGGGGAGATCAGCAAGTTTTCCTACTATCCATACTAAATCCCTTCTGGACAGCATTTCAGCCTCTCCCAGGAGGCCTCTTCTTTGGATTACAAATTTTGCTCAACCTCCATCAAAATTCTTTTCTCATACTCATATCCATATACTCACACATCCCACCCCCCAAATAACCAGCTGAAAAATAAAGTCTACCCAAAGCAATAGATTCCTCAGCATTTGCCTTAACTGAGCCCATCATGTACACTAAAACCAGTCTGCCCAGTAAACTCTGGATAAAAGTGTTTGAATTCAGAGTCAGCAAGAGACTCAGCCTGTAACAACACTCTCAATGCACAAGGTCTAAACTCTCCTCTGAACTCCCCTGTTAATAAGCACATGCATCAAGAGACAGTGCTGTAGTCCATGCTACCTGTGAGACTGATTGCTGCTACTAGTGAATAGCTGTGATGAAAAGCTCTGTTCTTTTCTGTTCATAATAGTATTCTGAAGGAAGTTCTTCTAGTAAATTAGATCTTGAGTGAAGTGATCATTAGGAGGTGTGGGTCATCAAATATATAAAAAAGCTGCTAAATAGGGGGAGAGTTGAAAGTACTTTCAATTAATTTAAGGTCAAATAGTTCCTGGGATGTTAAAATGATCTGTCACTATCCTCCCAAAATTACACCTCCAAAGAAACAGATTGGAGAGGCATAAGGATTTATCAGACAACAAGTGGCAGGAGGTAATTAGCTGCTCCTCTTCTAAAGTAGAGGCATCAGAGAGCAGCATGCACAAATCAGCATGCAGAAGGTGTACAAGGACACAGCTTCTTGCTTCAAAACCTAACAGTAACATTCAGGGTGCCAGAAGTTCTCAAAGAGGCTGTCATCCTGCTGCCTGGAAACATTGATGTGGCTGAGCTTTTCCCCCACGGGAACTGCTGCATTTGCAAAGTGCAAGGGAGAGGAATGGCTGAGAGCTGATGGTGAGCAAGAACGAGGAGGCTTCAGTGCCAGACTCATCTTGAGGAATGTGACAAAATCAAGAAAAGGGCAGAGACAATTTGTGAGGCTCAACAGAAAAGGTAGGTCAAGATACTACAACAGCATGTTGTAAGGTTTTCAGTGTGCTGAGGCACATTACTGAGCAAAGGTCTTTTGCTTGCAAGAGAGCCAGGTGAAGGGGGTGTTGTGTCAACTCCATGCTTGTGCAAAGGAAAGAGAATGGAAAAGAAGGCTCTAAAACCGATCCTCAGTATCCTCTAAAAATTCCTCAGTATAGCAAATGCAATCCCATCTTCTCCATGCTGGCGTAAGGGGTGAGAGGTAAGAGAAGCTGGTACAGACTCCAGAAAATAAGCTCTTTGTCTACCATATATGTTTGAGATTTGAGGGAAAGATGACTAAAATGCTTAGGTTTTTAAAGATTGGAAGAAAGTGGCTAATCTTGTACTGTAAGATAGCCTCTGAGTTACACTGGAAGAGGTTGGGAGCTTGCCTGAGTTGCTAGTACAATGTTATGTTAAGGAATGAGAAAATAGTAATGTCTGTCCCACTGCAGGTAACAGATAACAGATCAATCATTACAGTTTTACAGAAGAGAGGGAATTTACTTCCCTTCAACTAAGTATTTGCATATGTTAATAAATTTCCTCTTGTGGCTAGATAATTGCAGGAAGCATTTGAGACCTCAAGAACTGCATCTATAAAACCAGATGCTTAGTTAATGAGGTCTTCAAGAAACCCAGCTAAGAGTAATTAAAGAGATAACAAGTTTAACATTTGAGAGCACCGATTACTAATTTCTTTCTTTAGCAAATTATTACCAAATTAGAAATCACCATTGCTCTGCTCTGGTTTATTTAACTCAAAATGACAACTCGGGGCGGGCAGAGAATCATCTCACAAAGCCTTTGCTTGTCTCAGTTTTCAGTGTGGATGCAAAGCAGGGAAAGGAGGGAAAACAAATAAACAACACAACACTACCAGACTTTAAGGTAGAGTGAATGAGTCCTTGGAGAAGATCAGAAAAGGAACTGCAGGAAAATGTTACAAAACTACAGTAGTGGTGATGACTCAAGGAGAACAAGATCTAAGTGCTCCTTAAGGGAGTTACCAGTGGCTAACAACAAATACATCCTCGGGAAGCAAAGGTGGTGCCTCAAAAGGAGAAGTCAAGGATTCACTTTGAGGCCAGAGTAACAGGGAGGACAAAGTTTGCAATATGCAGCAGGGCACTTACTTGAGGTAAGGGTTTCTGTTCCCTGCTCCAACCTACACATTTCCCAAGCGGCCTCAGGAAATTCACAGACCTTCTCTAACTGCTGTGGAAAAGCAGCATGGTCCTTTCCCAGTTCACAGCACGGTGCAGAAGTTCTGGAACATTCACATACCTTGGTGAACGAAGCAGGAAGGAGGGCACAGGAAAGCAGGAGAGCAGGAATATAAAATTTAAGATTTTAACTGAACATATATTAAGAATACAAAATGAAGAACACTCACAATGTTTAGTGTTGACAGATCAAAGCAAACCTCAGAAAATACTTAAAATACCTTTTTCAGAGTTTTCCTCTGTTTCTATGTCACTAATATTGTTGATGCACCTGTGAGATGTTATTACTGGAGAAGGTAATGAACCTGGGCAATTTTATGAATGAATGACAGGCTGTGCTGAACAAGGAGGCGGCTTATTCTCTACCAAGTTTCCCATAAAGGATGAAACATCTACCTGGGAGAAGGAAGCACACAGAGTTTCCCACAGTCCCCAAAACTCCTCATCAGCTTTCCTGCTTTGGGCGGTATGAATCCTGGCCAGTGCTAGAGTGGTGTTGAAGAGAAAGCCCAGCAATTCTGTAAAGCCTCAAACAGGGAGCAGGTAGGTCAGTTGCATGAAGAGGAGAGGAGTTTCCCGTGCAGACAGAACTCAAGTTCTGGTGCTAGCACAAAGCCACGGTCATTGTAACTCAGTTACACTTTTTGACTCCCCAGGTTCTCTGTGCCATGGATAATTCTGCCCTGCATTTATTTCAAACTGCTGGGCTTCAGCTTCCCATGCTGGCTCCTGGCTCAAGTGTGGGACTGTTTTAGTTTAAGGAGCAAGGGAGGCTCTCTAACTTCAGTTCCAGGCCCCTGCCAAGGCTGCTCCAGCTCTCACTCTCTTGCATCTGCAAAGACAAGGGAGAGCAGCATAGGGAAAGAGAGAGAGAGAGGAAAAAGGGGAAATGGGGGAGGGACAGCTTGTGCTGTCCAGTTTTATAATGGAGATGCAGGGCATTATGGGAATGAAATAACAAAAGATTACAAGGTCCTGTTCACCCCAGATGCTCTGGACCTCCTGGAGGTCCCCAGCTTTATGGTTCTTAAAGAGACCCATGTCAAAGCATGATAGGGACGAAACACCCCCATTGCTTCAGAGTGTGTAAGAGCTCAATGGGGTGAGCTCAAAGAACTTCCATGGCTTTGAGTGGGCAGTAAAAGAACAGCAGAGATTTCCGTTCACTGGGCACCATCTGGGCATGTTACTGTAGCACCTGAGCAGAACTTGCTGGCTGCAGCCACAACACTTCCAACAAGCATCACTGGAGGGATCTTGCATATGCATGTCTAGGCACTGGCAAGATGATGCACATTGTACTGGTTTCTGGCTACTCCATTTTCCCTCCCCGTGGCTTATAAATTATTTCTCCAGGCTGATCCCCTGACTCTGAGGTACTTAATGTAAGGGCCTTAGAGATGACAAAAACCTTAGTCTTTTGATAATGAATTGAGGCTGAAATCAATTTATAATCATTGAGGTCATGAGTTAATGCCTCAAATTATGAGTCACTTAATTTTAAAATGGAAATCACCTTTTACACTTCTTCTCTCTCAGCCTTTTCTTGGCCTTTTTCAAGCCTACATAGGCTGTGTAGCAGGTAATTAAAGTGGCACTTTGGGATGCAAAAAATATAAAAGGACTTTACAAAAGCTAGCTTCTGTCTTGCTCCCCAGCACACTCATGCTATGTGTACAGTACTGTATCCTGTCCTCAAAGTTGGCTCCTAGAATAAGGTCCATTAGCTGCTGAAACAGAACATCAACTTATTTGACTGCACAGCAGCCTGGGTTCTTTGCATGAATATTAGTGACCACTGGCTGTTCTTAGGTTAATCTTCTATAGTCTTGGGCAATTTCCTCAGTCAGCTAGTTAGAGTCCTTTGCTATTTCCTGCCCTGCTCTGCTCTTCAGGCCCAGGGCTGGCAGGAGATCTTCAAAGGAGAAGGAACTTATCAGAGTCAAATCAAAACAGCCTGTTCTTCCAGTTATAACTCTGGAGATTAAAAGATGGGCCCAGACAGTAGTGGTTCTCTCTCAGGCAGAAAAATGTTAAGTATATCCCTTAAAATGTGCATTTGTGAGAGATTAATGAAAACCAAACAATAAATAAATTGTGGTAGGAATACCCACCTTGTTCTACAGCTAAAGTCTTTTACTTCCAAAATACAAAGTCCTCACGGAACTTTAATGCACGTGGCATGAAGGGACAAATGTCTGTGTCTGCACACATAGACACACACCTTACCAAGGTACCTGAGCATCCCAGAAATATTAGTACAGTTATGAGAGGCAAAATCCAAAGCTACAGACTTGTTACAGTAGAGCAAGTGACAGTGCAAACACAAACCCCTCTAAGCCAACTAATACAGGTGATAACAAGAGGCTGGGCACACCAGCACAGAGCAGCCATTGTTGGCAAGCTAGTCCAACCTGACCCCAAAGTTGTGCCAGCCCAGCTCTTCTTTGTTCATTGTTCAAGTGATGTAGATTGAGCCTGCAGAAGTGAGCACCTCAGTCCTGACAGACTTGAGTGGGACACCCCAGCACTGACCAACTCTGGTTTCTTCTTTAAAGTCTGAACACAAGCCAAGCTGTTTGTCCTAAGGGAAGAGAATCTTTCCCTTTGACTCCATCATGCCTAGGTGATACATGTTAAGGATAGCAGCAGGACTTGACTCTGTGTAAGAGAAACCAGAACATGGCCAGAGCACTGCAATGTTCAAGGAGAGACAGCCAGCAGCTGGAAGCTCATTTGCTCTTTCCCCCATTTTTCTGGTAGGGGAGCACAACCCACTGCTGGTCCATCTGTCTGTCCAGTCTCCAACACTGTGAGGTCTGAGCTCTGCATGGGCAGTGAAGTGTCAGTCTGACTGGTGGCTCAGCTAAAGCTTCGCTCCATGTTGTTAGCAGACTGAACTCATCTCTCCATCTTTCCAAGGCACCTCGTCTGTTCCTCTCCCAGAGCACGACAAATACCCTCCAAAGCTACTTATGGACATCTTAGTCAACAGAAATCGAGCAGTGGGTTCCTGTCTGCCTTTTCATCAGTAGAACAAAAAGGCAAACCAAACCTCAAGTGCTGACTAAGCTCCCTGTGGAGTTTAGGATCCTGCTGACAAGGGCAGGTAGACCTGTGGTGAGTGAGTATATGGACAGCCTAAGCCTCATGCCACTGCTGACAGATGTGGCCCAGGGCAGGGAGGAGTGGGCTCCTGGGTAGGTACCTCTTGGGGTTACCCACAAACCTCCACCTCAGGGAATAAAGAGCACCCCTCTGGGAGGGGCAGTGCTGAGCAGTCTGATACTTGGGTGGCTCCTGGAGGCCTCCAAGAAGGGGGGAGCAGAGGGAAAGAAGCTCCCCAGGTTCTCCCTGAGGCGCTGGGACCAAATCAGGGAATCCATTTGCCTGCTGGGTGCCTCACAGGAGCTGGTTAGCACAGGTTTGGCAACCATCAGAGTACTTTGCCCTGACAAAGTCAAATATTTCTTAGCTAATAAATCAGTGGCTGCTTTATCTCTTAGCTATTGCATCATTGTTATTTCATGCCTTACTCTACTCTGCAGGAAGCTATTCAACAGGCAGTAAAACAGTCCCAGGAGAACGTAGAAGTAAGTCAGCTCCGACCAGGTTCTCTCAATATTCCCCAAAGGCATGGTCTGGAGGACAAATCACCTCCCTCCTCCAGGGCCATTGCAAGATCATCATGTCCCTAGTCCCGGAAGACAGTGACAGCGTGGGTTGAGTTCAGCTTTGTTGATGAAGGGAATGAGAAAGTGGAGATCTCTGGTGAAAGAAAGACAGGAAAATGCTCTGGCCTGAGGTCATGTTGAACAGCTCAAGTGACACTGCTCTGGTTGAAGCCTGGAGCATCTGGTGTGACACAATGGTCCCCACCAACACCAAAATGCTGCAGGCAGTCACTCCTTGCTCTCCTCCCTTGCCCTTGCCCTTGCCCTTTTGTGCCTGTGCTGCTTCTGGCAGCATGGCAACTCAGAGAACTGATCCAGATGAAAAGCAATCCTATTTTTTCAGTAGTTGTAGTTTCCAACAGCATCATCTCCTTGAAACAGCTCACCATGAGCTTCTTGGCCAGCTGAAGGCAAGGCTCTGGGAGTAAGGGGTATGGGTTGGTGATGCCACAGCAGCTGTGTGCTGACTCCACCTTCACTGCCATGTAGCTGCATCCTCAGCTGCTTTGAACCATGTGCATTTAACTTGGAAAGATACATTACACCTGAAAACCTCATCTCTCCCTGCTCCTGTCACTCTGACCCCTCTAAAGAATGTACAGCCTGGTGCAGCCAGAGCTGCTGAACTGGCTGCTTGTTCAGAATATGCAAGAGACTGAATCATGCCACAGTCTCAAGAATTAATCAGTTCCAGGGAACAACACTGATGACCTTTAGCAGTGGGCCTTATATTATTTCAGCATGTTTGTTTTCACTGACAAGGGCACCTGTGCTATTGTAGTACTTATTTATCAACACTTTGCTTAAATATTAAACACAAAACTTAACCTTTACTAGCATTAGTAATTATTTTTTTCTTGCAGTGAGGCAGGCTGGCTGGATCAACAACACAGCTTAAAAGCTCCAGGTGTAGGAGTCCAGGCTGAAGACACAAGAGTGAGTCAGTGCTGTATCATTGCCATCAGCATCTGGGAGCCAGCTGTGAAATGCTAGATGATGGGTACCAGTGAAAGGGATCGTTAGCTCCTCCTTGGCTTCCCTGCAGTTAAGGTATTGCTGAAAGCAGGAGATTTAATTGCCTTTGTCTTAGCAGGCAGAACTAACAAGCATTATGAATAATGCCATGGCTTTCCAGCCTTCATGAAGCCATTTGCTGGACCTGATTCATAATTCAGCTCCATTTAAAAGGCTGCAATGCTGTGCCTTACCCTTCTATTATTTTTTTTTAACCCATATTTATTATTCAATAAGTAAATTAGCCTTTGGAATAAAACTGGGGAAAAGGGGGTGGGGACATGGTAGCAGCTTTTATTATTTTCTACAATTTCCTCTTGGTTATGCAGTCTGCAACAATCTTCTGTTGTGTTTGAAACTAAACTTACTTACCACAGGAGAACAGCAAAAGGACTCCACCATGTTTCCAAGGCAGGGCTACCCAGTCAGCTCTGTGGAGAGGGCTCAGCTTTGGGGAGTCACAGTCCATGGCTGCAACAAGAGCTTGAAGCCTCCAGCTCCTTTCATCTGCTGTAGTGCCCCTGGGACACAAATAGGATGAGTGAGAGCTCAAAGAAAGAAGGTGGCCTTTCTGCAGCAGTTCTGAACTCCTTGTTCAGAAGCTGAGTTATGTCAGAAAATGCTCCCTGGAATTACACCTTCCTCCGATGTCTTTTTCTCCTTTCACTTTGTTCCCCCCTCAGTGCCTGGTCCTGTCACAGCTCCTGTGGCCTGTCAAGTTTCATTGCCTCTCTCTCTCTCCTCAGACCATTCAAAATGATGAGCAATGTGATGGCTCAGTTGCTTCACCACGATGGTAGCATTGTGAATCTGCAAAAGAGGCAGCAAGAAGGGCATTCGACATCCGGTTGTCAGCTCTCCAGCCCGCCCTCTGATTCAGAGAAAGACTCGACTGCCCTGGTGACATCCTGTGCCTGCATGAGCTACTCTTTTTTTCAGGAGACACTCCTTTTTTGGTGCATATGACAGCCATGTGTCTCATGGCAGCCTCACAGATTGCCCCACAGGTTTGGATACCCCCATGGACCCTCCCCCAGATTGTATTGCTGGGTTGGTGGGCAGGGGGGACTGGGTAATAGAGCATGTAGTAGACCCCACTGCTGCAGAGAGACTTCGTGGAAGTTCTGCTAGATTTCCCCAGAAAGAGGTATCACTATTCCAAAAGCACTCCTTAACTTTGCATGTGCTCCAATTATTCTCCTAATAAAACTGCAAAGGAAGACAATAATATGAAAGGGGCACCACTGATCACCACTCTTTTAATTCTGTCTTATAACCAGTTCCTAATCCACTTCACTGTCTGCTCTTCCATCCCACACTTCCTGAGCTTGCTCACTAGAATATCATGGGAGACGGTGTCAAAGGCCTTGCTAAGGTCAAGCCAGACTACATCCACTGGTCTCCCTGAATCTACCCATTCATTATGTCATCACAGAATGCTATCAGGTTAGTGAAGTATGATTTCCCCTTGGTAAATCCATGCTGATTACTGATAACCTTCTTAGGGTTCCCTTAAGAAAACTACAGAGACCAAGACCCATGCCAGGGGACTGACCTGGTCATCCCAGGGTGTTGTAATATTGTTATTCCATTCTGTTTTCCAGTATCACTGCTTACTAAGCCAGTGCCTGGCTGCTATTGCTCTTCTTCCTTCCCTGCCTCTCCTCACTTCACATCCCTCTCTGGGAAGAGTGTTCCTCTTTACCTCATGGTCTGTGTGTGGCAGATGGCTCCCAGCCGGCAGGGAATTTTGAGCTGTGTCATGCGGCCTGCTGAGGCCTTGTAGGCCTAAGATGGGGGGAGCAGTTATGGCCTACTCTCAGGCCTGCCGAGGGTGGAAGGCCTCTGGATGGATTTAGTCTGATAGTGTTGTGGAGGCAGAGAATTAACGTGGCCCAGTCAGGAATATATATAAAATAGAATTATTTTATTTTCCTGAAACCCTGCCCCAAAAACTATACACAGAAATTAATTTAGTTTAATTAGCAGACTCTGTTTGACTGAGAAGACCTTACAAGGATATCACAGATAAATTTGACTACTTTAGAAGTCAGGAAATGGAAAAGGCTAAGCTATAAACACAGCTTTCCCAGTATCAATCAGGCTGAGCATTAAGTTCACTACTCACAGGTGAGTTAGGCTGTGTGAGAGAAAGGGCGGTGCAGATGCTTGTCAGCTCTCTCTCTTTGAAGAGACATGGGAGGCTCGTTAGGCCGTTAATCTTGCACAAAAGGGTGCTTACGGTGGGAAGCCGTCCAAAGCAGGGAGTCCCTCAGGAGCTTGTCCTTCCCAGCGCCAGGGGATTCCCTGCAGGAACTGTCCAGGCGGGGGAGAGCTCTAAGGCAGGCACCCCAAGGCGGCAAGTACCCCAGTATTTATCGCTTTCCTAGACGAAGAGCTGAATTACCACTGCCTAGGCGCGAAGAGCACGCCAATGCCCAGCCCGATTCCAGGGCGGGCAGTGCATGGGGCAGCCCTGGTGCCGGAAGGGCCCTTTGCTCTCCCCGGTCATGCCCGCAGAGCAGAGGGGGGAAGCAGGTTTTCGCGCCTTTCCCCTCCCATTCAAACCACGGAGGGAGAGGAGTCTGGCGGTATCCAAGGCTCCAGGACAGACAGACTTGGCTGATCTCATGCATGTATCCATTCTACCTGCTTGCCTTTTACATCTATGCACCTGTAAATAGAATCTCTCTTTAGAAACTTCCCATCGGTGTGCAGTATTTTCGTTCTTCCTCTTCAAAAGGAGTAAGAGTCACTCCTGCCCTCCGGACCTGGGTAGCTCGTGGCCTCAAGCTATGACAGCTGGAGAAGCCAGGCTGGCTCAACACATCTCTTCCAAAGGCTGTGGAGACAGGCTGCTGCTGTAAATCAGGCACAGGCTGGAGCCTGGGCTGGTAGGGAAGGGCAGTGGAGAGGGCAGCTCCTGCAGGGGCAGCACCCACTTTGGAGAGGGATGTTTCAGAAGGACCCCGGAGTTAGGAAGGCTGACATTTTCTGGCTGGGGTAGACTGAAGGTAGTATGCCTGCTGAACACACAGTGACCTTCTAATGTGTGTGTATGGGAGTACGAGCTGCATGAGACTCAAACGGAACAATCCAGAAGTGTTGGCCAGCTCCCACAGCCATGATATCCTTAGTAAGAGTGAGACCTGCTGGAATAAGTGTGGCCCACAATTGGAGTGCTGGGCTGCAGGGCTGCTCAGCAAGGACAGACAGTGTGGGCAAGATGCAGGTGTTGCACTATACCTAAGGGAGGGGTTTGATCATACATCCCTTACAGTTAGTGAGGATGTGGCTGAGTGCTTTTGGGTGAGGGTTAGGGGTGTGGAAAACAAAGGATGTGTTGTAGCAGGAGTCTACTACCCATCGCCCTGCCAGGTTGTAAGCACTGATGAGTTATTCTGTAGGCAAGTAGGAGAAATTTCTGGATCAATAGCCCTTATCCTTGTGGGAGACTTTAACTTCCCAGACATCAGCTGGGAATATCACACTGCTGAGATGAGCAAGTCCTGGAAATCATTGGACCAGATGGTCAACGTAGGTCCCTTCCAGGTGAAATAGTCCATTCTATTCTAATACTTTGTTCTCTCCTGTGATGATGGATGTAGTCAGATCATTAGCAGGGAGACACTATCATTCAAGAGCACACCTCCATCTGGGGTTAGCATTCACAGAATGTCTGGCTTAGCCATGTAAATAAAACTTAATAAATCAAGGCTCACAAGACAGAATCAGGTTGTTAAAACTTCTCTTGGCCTGCCATACAGAATATTCAGGGGACCAAACCAAGCAGCAGCTGGCAGGCTGGGCTCCCTTCTGATGTTGGCCTGAGATTTACTGCCCGTTCTTACCACATAATTCACAACCAGTGAAACCCCAATAATGGCAAGCAGCAGCTACTTAAATACCTAAAATCCCCACAGGAATCCACCATGGTTTATGTAACCTTATTCCTCACAGTGAGATTTTGAGATGTCCTGGCACAATCAGGACTACTTTCCTTCTGGATTTTAAGGAATTCTTCAGAATAATTATTTGAAGTTACCCAGAGCTGCAGGAAGTGGGGGACAACTGGCAGCAACAGCAAGGCACTGCATTCAGGAGTCAGATTTCCTTTGTGTGGGATTCCCAGGAGGAAAGCTGTCTGGATGTAGTGGTCACTGCCCCAGGCTGCAGCTCCCAGAGGTGGAAAGGAAGCAGAGAAGAGTCAACACACAGCAGGATGGGCACAAGGCTCAGCCCCAGGTAACTCAGGGAGCATTTCCAAGAGGCAGGACAAATGCCAGCACACTGAGTACCACAGTTACCTCCTGGAAAAGCCACACATTCCAATTTAACTGGGGAAAGAGAAACATCAGGAAGGAAAATAAACAAATCAGAACATTTAGGAAAGAAAATTTATTTTATTGGGAAAAAAAAAAAAGTACATTTCACTTGTACACCATGAAAATACTGAGTTATGTATTGTTTTCATAAGAGGTTAAGACTTGCACAAGAAAATCACATTCTTTATCACAGCATTACTCCACGAGGTGAGGCTCTGGTGGCATCTGCACTGGGCATTTTCACTGAACAGTAGAGCAGGACTAAATGTGCTTTGGGTAGAAACCCTAAATATTGGCCTCCTCCAGATGCTACTGCCCACTGAAGATATGGCACTCATTTGGTCAGTGCTGAGTCGTTTCTGAATTGGAGACAAAGCTCAAATTTTCCTCTACTCACTTAGCTCTTGGGCAAATACACAGCAATCCCTCCCCTGTGTTTTTAACAGGTGTGATTTCTATTTTCCTTTCTGCCAGCTAAAAGCATACTTAAATGGCATGTAGGCTGTTACCCTCCCATCTTCCACATAGAAAACAATAACGAGAGGGACACGTTGCACTAACAATCACTAACAGCAACTGGCAAGATCACTGGATGGCGCTAAACTCTCCGTCATTTCCTTCCAGCATCGCATCTCCAACAAGAAGCCGATTTCCCTCCCTAGCAAGGCTTGTATTCACATAGCACACATGAGCGCAGGTGAGTACTTGCGTTGTACTAAACCCAGCCACCAGGGCAGGTGGTATCCTAATGCCACTTGCCACAAGTGTGTCTTGTACAAGCAGCATGCTGTGACACATTGCTTGGCAAGGCATCTTCTGGAAAGCCCTTGTGAACTGGAGACTTCTGGTGTCATAAGATTTAAAATCCAGGAGACAAAATAATAAATAACAATGCCACTTAAATTCCTTGGCAACTTCCCTTATTTATCTATTCACTTTCTTACATGATTTCTTCCTTAGAGGGAAAGGGATGGGAAGGAAAAGAGCCAGACCTGGACAATTCTGATTGCATGCAAGTGCTGCAAAAGCAGACTTGAAACTTTCTCCACCTGAATCTTCCTTCCTACTATGTTCCCTTGTTAGATAATTGCTTTATTTTATGCTGTTTTGTACTCTGCTGGGCACAAGTATCACAGAGGTAATTAAAAACACTCACACAGAACCTTTAAGTTTTGTAATCTCTTTGTGATACAAAGGATGTGTAGGGCTGAGAACACCAAACTCAGATTTCTAAATCTGCAAATCTTCTTTCAAGTACTTAACTGACAAAGACTTATTCTCTTTACCACTAACTGTACATCTCTGTAATTAGGTTCTCTCCACCCAGCATGTCAGGAAAAGAGACAACCCCATTCTTCCCAGTTTTGCCTAGCTCCATCTACAGGGTCCCTCCCTAGCAGTAGCTAGCTACAAGCTCCTACTTGTTCCCAGGATGAGGATAACAGAACTAAAGCAGGTAAAACCTTTGGGGTTTTGGCTGGATAAATTTCCAGCCAAATGGAAATTTACTGGTTCTAGCTCCTTCACTTCACTTGCTACAGGCACAGGCAAGTACCAAGGGCAGGATAATGATGGGTAGTTTTATGGCGTAGCTGAGCTGGCCATGATAGATCCAGATCCACCATAGCAGCCAAACATTCTGTACCTTTGTTTTCCAGAGAACAAGAGCCTAGCCCTGTCATCCAAATAATTCACTTTTAGAGCCTGTTGCTTCTTCATGGCCTATGGATGAAGTCTAGACCCACATCGACTAGGATCCTAAACCAGGGAGGATAATGACAACCTTGCCAGCTTATGCTGCAGCGAGGAGAGCAGTGTTCATCACACACTTCCAAGTGCATACAGAGTTGTGTTAAACCAGAGTTTTGGTACAGAACTTCAAAATGAACAGGCCAACAATATCACACAGACCTCATCTGCCCACTTGCTTAGAGTAACACCTCTGCATTTTCCCTTGGGGAAGTACAGGCCAAAGAGTCACTCTGCAGCCACTGCAGGTATACTGCACCCACTGGTTTTCAGGGGAGAAAAATCCAGGTACAGTGAAGCATTCAAAGCACAACTGTTCCCTTCCACTGCCTCTCTCCATGACAATGCATTATTTATTTGGTGGCATTTTTATTGCTAACTCACCAAAGGAGAACCACTTATTTTAACATATCCAGAACTCAGAAACTTTTGAGAGGAAAACTTCCGATAAATTTTCCTCTGCTTTTTGCAGTAGTGATACATTCAGAAGTGTGATGAGGATGCTGCCATGCTTCTTAAAACAGACAGAATAAACAATGGTCTTTTTTTTTTTCCCCAGATTACCAGCTGTAGTGGCAGGAGCACAACATCCAGCAGAAGGCCATACTCTGCAAACTGATTGGTGCTGGAGATCTTCACAACTTCTAGAGAGTGAAAAAGCCATGCTGTGTTTTTCAAACACAGTAACAGCTTCCCTTCTGACTGAATGGGATTTATTGGTAACTTGGCTCTTCTGAAAGCTATTATGTTTATGAATTTAAATGCGGTTCACCCTACTGAAATTCTTCACTTTATTACAACTCTCAAACTACAAGGACAAAATCTTTACTTTCTTACATTTAACCTAGCACGTGTTCAGCACAAGCTATGAATTTAGCTTGGCAAGGTTCATAAAATGGGGACAGGCTAACTTTGTTCCAGTCTCTTGTCCATTTATATGTTGCTATTAAGCACCTGTAAGACCCTCCAGGATTATTTAATCATAGAATCATAGAATTGTCAGGGCTGGAAGAGACCTCAAGGATCATCTAGTTCTAACCCCCATGCCATGGGCAGAGGCAGCTCACATTAGATCAGGTTGCTCAGAGCCCCATCCAGCCTGGCCCTAAAGACATCCAGGGATGTGGCTTCCACCACCTCCCTGGGCCATCCGTTCCAGTGTCTCACCACCCTCATGGTGAAGAACTTCTTAACATCCAATCCAAATCTATCCACAAACCCCTCACCCATTCTTAATTAGCTCTAGATGTATTTGATATTGTAGTCCAATGCAAAAACTGCATTTTAAGCTCATGCCACAACTTACCTGGTTTCACAATGGATAAGGTAGCAATATTTAGGGTTTTCTTGTTTAATCAATGGTATCTACCATCCTACTGCCTTTCTCTACAATCAAGCATACAAGCCTTACTGCAGAAAGAATATAACCTGGAAAAGCCAACCAGAAAAATACACACAAACACTACAAAAGCCTACAATTTCAAGAGAAATCAAATTATTTGGTACTACACAGAACTTCACTGTTTTTCTGGCAGAAAAGTCATTGAATTACCATGTACGCCTTGAGGACAATCATGAAGATGTGTAAACATATAACAGGTCCACGTAGTCAGTACAAAGCACCACACAAACTTTAAAGTACATAGAAAGTTTGCTCATAAACATTTCTTTGTTTTAACAATTCAGCACTAAAAAAATATTACTTAAAAAGGCATCTTATTAAGTTATTCAGTTTGTCCAGGGCTGGTGGGGTTGTACTATCCCTACTATAGTACAGCCACTTCACTCCTTCCAAACCATTTTACTCTCCTGGAAGAAAGGGCTAGGTGTGGCTGGGACCCAAAGCTGCAGCACAATCTATAAAAATATAACTCTTTAAGACCTTCTGCTCACATCCTGAAGGCCTACACAGCCAGCCCCCAAATTCCATTTCCCACCCCCATCACATTGCAAATAAAGCTTCAACATACACACACACACAGAGCACAGATATTACACTCTTCTACACACAGATTTTTTTTCTACATAGCAATGCAACCACAAGGGCAATAGGTAAGGAGTAGATGTGAGTTCAGTAGGAACATATGGCACAGCCTTCTCATATTGCTGGTTTTCTGTCTGAATCGTGTGCTGCCTTATTCACTGCTCTGCAAACTCTGGACTTGTTACTGTTGCTTGCTCTGTGGAAACACTGAGTCAGTAACGTATGCTTACTCAGGAGCACACTTGAGAGCTTCCCACTTTCCTCAAGGAACATTGCTGCTGGAGAAGTAAAACCACCAAACTGGTGGCTGGTGGCATGGGGGCTATCACCTTGCACTGGTTTCCTGGTGAAGCAGGTTCTTGAAAGCAAAACCACGTTCTTCCCATCAAGAAAACAGGAGAACTAGCTTAGGCTTTCCTGAAAAAGCCTGCTGACAACAGCAGCTCCCTTGCATTCCGCATTCGCTGCCCTTTGGCAGCTGCTTAGAGCACACGTGTCCAGTTTCTGATTGAACTTCATGGATTTACCTTAAATCTGCTCCTGCATGCATGTACAAACTCACTGTTTTGCTCATTTATTTTGAAGAGCTATTCTTGGGGCTGTGACTGAAAACCTCAAAGCTCCATTTCCATGCTTGATGTATGGTTTTAATAGCTGTGTTTTAGAAATCTACAAAACTGTTCAGCAGTAGGCTCTCACTTACCAGAAACAAATGTCTTTCATGAAGAACAGCTCTGTGAATAATCTTACCCTGTGATTCTAGGAGGAGATGGTCAACAAGCCAATAAAGCTGCAAGGGGGATGTAGAAGAAAGGGTTGTGTGGCCATTTATGATGAAATATTTTTGTTTCAGAGTGACCAAAACCTGTAATGTTTCTAGAAGTCTGTCTTCCGAAAGTACTCTTTAAACAGTCAGGAACCTTTACTCAGGAGAGGTGGTTTTCTTTAGTATAAACATGAGCCAAACTTCTCCACTGGGCATAAGCATAATGATGCAGCATCTTCTCCAATAACCAGTGCTCTCATTAATTGGGTATCTGCTCTTGCAAAACACACCACAGCAGAGACTGAGCAGGGCTGACAGAAGCAGTTGTTCCAACACGCAGGAACAACTTCCTGCTGTAAAGTCCTGCCTGCTCTAACCAAATGCAGTAAAGCACAAATTCTATGAAGGTCAGTGCAGCTAGATGCTGCACAAGCAGACCTGAAAATGAGCAGTGGTTCTCATTCCAAGCCCCAATTCTCATCTTGTGTGCAGGAACAAAGAGCACAACACAAAGAGGTCCAACACATGTAAGTAAGAGGCATACAAGAGCAGTAGTGCAGGATGCCAACAGCTGTCTTCCCATGAAGCCTCTTTAAAAAGTAAGACACCGAGGATGTTACTCACTTCCACATACAGCAAGATGATTATAGTGCACAAATGTGGGCTCTTCTGCTAACGAGCCTTTCTCTAGACTAGGATATAACTACGAGAACTTCTAATTATGCTCATGTAATTCAGCAAGACTATTAAACCGTTACTATTCCGTTGAACTCTGAAATGATTAACACATTCAAAAATAGGATCTAATGATTTGTGTGTGCATGGTACATTAAATGTAGCTTCTTTTATTACAATCTTCCTTGCCACATATTTTAAAATAAAATAAATCAATACAATCACCATAACAGTTTCAGACAACAAATTAACATCATCCGATCAAGACGCAAATAAGATACCCAAAGGCAGTACGAGTAGCTGGAAACATTGGTCCTCCAATTCTTTTGTATAACACATTGATTATAGATTTCTTCCACTTGTCATATTAAAAAAAAAAAAAGAGCAAACAAACATTAGAGTTAGCAATTTAGACTGCAGATTATTCATAAACATTTTTATCAAGTGTGAATAGCATTGGTTTTAGCACAATGTCTTTAAGCAAGTCTCCTTAAGATGTACCTGGGAATATTAAGCATGTGGAGGCTAATCCAGGCCCAGAATAGAGTAGATGATTTGTAAATGACTTTTGGTCTCTCCTGCACAACAGCTCCACAAATTAGTACCCTTGCAGTAATCAAAATGGCTGAGCACATACACTGCAAAGCTCATTCCAGAATAAAGGGATTGCTTCATTAAGTGGAAAAAAAAAAGAACGGTGAGGAAGTTGACTGGATGCAAACAGAAAGCATTCACTGCTCCCATGTCTACCTGTACTTTGGCATGAGAAGTGTCCTTAGCTGTTAACTTCATATGAACATATGGGAATTGGTGTGGCAGTGAAGTTAGCAGTCCCCTAACTATCGAATGCTAGACTGGTGGGTTAGAGACACTTTTCATACTGTTAGGACAGTCATGGAAGATTATCCATTAGTTACTGACTCCACTCTCTCAGCTAAAGTGCTTGCTCTTCTCTAATAAACTGGATCTAAACTAGTTTAGACCAACCATTTTTCTTTACCTAAGGATCTGTGTGTGGATCAGACAGCCCTGAAAATTCTCTTCCAAGCCCTTAAATAAACAGTGGGCAGCTGCCTAATATCGACACAATTTTCAACTGCACCACAGAGAAAGCATGAACTCAGAAATAGATACAGATATTCTATCTGTGAGGAGAGAAGGGAATAGAAGATTGGACAGGACTGCTGAGTCTCTGACTTTTGTTCTGCAAACATTATGAAAAAGCACTTGTGACTCTGAACAAATTAAACCACAGCCAAGTATTAAGGAGGTATATCCTGACATTTAAAAATACCTATCTGCCTGTGAGGACTACAGAAAGTCAGCTACAGAATATATTTACAGATCATTTCTGATGTTTGTTCCTGGCAAGAGATGTTAAGCCCAATTCTTCACTGAATACATAAACCTGACCTAATTTAGATCAGGCCAGTGGGAGTTTAAAACCAGTAGCCCATAAGCAACCTCCTGGGGAAGAAGCTAGCAGCCCACTGCTAGAGAGTGCAGCTACTGCCAAATATGAACTTCTGCAGACTGAGCACATTAGCAGCATTATCCTTTCTTTTTGCTAACATGGGTATGCCACGGATGCTAAGGAGGGTGTGAATTATTGAACCAACCCATTCCTTGAAGCAGTGAGAAAGGATCACACCTGATAGGTATGAGCCACTCCAACAAATACACCACTTTCCCTTCTATGGTTTAGAGATAAAAACTTGTTTGCAATGCAGATTTAAGTTTCCTAAATTGTAGGCTTCTTGATCTCAGAGAAAACCATCCCCTTCTTTCAATCTTCTTGCAGAAAGTATTTTTATTTAATGGGGCTGGGGGGGGAGGAAGAGTGCCAAACACTTACTCAGAGGGCTTTTCTGCAGTAGATGCTTACAGCAGGTAGAGTTTCTGTGACAGCACATTTTGGAAGTGCATGCTTATTGCTGCTTCCAAGAGGTAAGATGAGCATCTCTCTCCCACTGATCCCCTGATGTAATGAACTGAAGCACCTCAGTTTTGCACCGCACTAGTGCAGGGACAGCCATCATGTGGCTCTCAGTTCAGCCCCATGCAGCTCCAAAGCCATGTCATGTTACCTGACTGGCAACGAAGCTCACGCTGGTGGAAGGGGTGCTGGGCAATCCACAGCCCTGGCTGCAGAAGACAGTGCACTAGGAGCCATTTCCAGACTCATGGTGGAGCCACAGACTGCAGAAATCAAATGTCATTTACTGCAGGTGAACTGCTTTTGGAATTGATCGAATCCCTGGCCATCTGAAGATTTCTGTATGTGACCCATAGAAGCTGCAAAACTGGATACAGCTGCATAAGGGTATCAACCATAATCTCACAAAGTGGACCATGATATACACAGGTAGAGAAGTCCACTATCTTGACAGTTTCTTCCTAAGAGGATGGTAGAGGTTCTCTACTTCCATGTGAAATAATCTATTTTTAAAAAGGTAAATAAACTCATAGCTATGTTTGGAACATGGCATGCAACACTTCTCCAGTCAGTGTTAAAAACAGTTAAAATCCTTTTGTGTTCGACTGCTGAAATGCATCACCAGCTACAACATTTAAATGTCTTTGCTGAAAACAACTATCTTAAAGGCAACTGCATTGCTGGCACAGCTGCCCAAGCAAAAAGCAAGGTGTCTAAAAAGAAAAATAAGAGGAAAATTATCAATAGTGAGCTATTTCCTAGCCTATCTGGAAGTTGGTATGTCAGGAGGGAAAAAAACAATATTTGCATCAATAAAAAACTACAGCAAGAAAGGCAATTAATTGTACTTCACAAAAATCACTGAATGGTGGAGGTTGAAAGGGACCTCTGCAGATGGTCTAGTCCCACTTAGCACAATCAGAGTCAAGTACAGCAAGTTGCTCAGGGCCACATTCAATCAAGTTCTGATCATCTCCAAAGATGGAGACTCCACAACCTCTCTGGACAGTCTGTGCCAATGCTTGATCACTCTCAGTGAATTAAACTTCTTTTTAAAGTGTAAATGGAATTTTCTGTGTTCCATTTTGGTCCCATTGTGTGCTGTCCTTTCACTGGGCGCCACTGAGAAGAGCCTGGCTCCTCCTCCTTCACCGCTTCTCTCCTTAGATAATTACACACAGTGTTAAAGAGAGTTCACATCTTTTCACATGTTGGATATCAGCCATGGGCTCATTTTTGTTACTGCTAATTTTTGCAACTGCTCACATCACCAAAATTATTACTGAAAGAAATTATTTCATGGCAGTGGTTACTAAAATCTGTGGTAAGAGAGTCACATTTTGTAACTTATTTATGTTGATTTTCCCCCCCTTAAAATTCTCAAGGTTTTTTTTTTAATTCCTTTCACATTTAATGCCAAATGCATGAGAGGAAGTAAAATTAGTATTAGTTGTTGGAACGGAAGCCTGAAGTTTGCCTCTTACATTTACTGCAAAAGAATATTTCTCTCTTTTAAATTTCATTTGCTTCAGAGATACTAAAAACGGTGAATTTCAGAAGTGTATTAATTATTCATTCTTACTCTATGAAAAAAAAAAATCTATTTGGCTAAAAATTCACTTAAAGGATAAATTACTCTTCTACTAGGTGAAGCCAATTAACTTTTACGATGTCAGAAAAATCAACAAATGCTGGGACAAGTGAAGACTTCAGTGGCCAAAGCAATCTCTAAATCAGCTCTCTGGAGACTCCTACACTATGCAAGTGACACTGTGTGTTAGGAAGATGCAGGAGGACGAAGGAAAGGTGTTTGGGAGATACACAAGAGTGAGTTTCTTGAGCATGCTCAGGTAATCAAGAAAAACTCAGCCCTTTGCTCTAATACAAATTTGCTTCATGTCACTGCAAGGTGAAATGCAATTTTATTCTCCCTATGCTGTCTGAGACAAATGATGCTCAACAACTTAATCTGGATATAGCACCAAACTAGACCTCATCTTGGGAGAAGCAAGAGCCTCAGTCCCATAAAGAAATCATATGGAAGTACAAGGGGTCAGTACCTATGTGCCTATCTGCCCTACTGGTATAATGTACGTGGCTATAATGTATAGGATGCTGAATCACAGAATAGGTAGAATTCCACTTCGAAGCCTCATTGAGCAGGATTTTATCAAAAAGATCACAGGCTGTTAGGGGTTGGAAAGGACCTCTGAAGATCATCGAGCCCAAGCCCCCTGCCAGAGCAGGATCACAGTGTGGTGCAGGTCACACAAGAATGCATCCAGACAGGAACAGTGTGGCCAGTAGGACGAGGGAGGTTATTCTTCCCCTGTACTCAACACTGGTCAGGCCACACCTTAAGTACTGTGTCCAGTTCTGGGCTGCTCCTCAATTCAAGAGAGATGTTGAGGTGCTGGAACTTGTCCAGAGAAGGGCAACAANTGGGTGATAGGTTGGACTGGATGATCTTGGAGGTCTTTTCCAACCTGGTTGATTCTATTCTATTCTATTCTATTCTATTCTATTCTAAAAAGGTCTTGAAAGTCTCCAGAAGAGACTCCACAATCTCTCTGGGGAGCCTATTCCAGTACTTTGTGACCCTTACAATAAAGAAGTTCCTCCTCATGTTGGTGTATTAATAATAATGAGTTATATGAATAAAGATTTCTGTCATCTCTGGTCAGCGTGGCATTCTAAACAACTTAATTTGCACATTTCACTGCTTCTGGTAAACACAGGTAACTTACTAAAGCTCATTCAACTAAAAATGTTACTTTTCCCACATTTCTAAGCCTGACAATAGTACTGAGTATAGATAGGAGGAAGTGTCTTACATAGTTTGCAATTACCTCCACCCATGAAGAATGAAGTAGGGCAGCCAGCTGTCAGGGAAAGAGCTGCTTTCTCTTCTGTCCTTACAGAAGCTAAAAAATAAACAAAGACTCAAACTACTGCATAAAGAGATTATCTTATTAATGAAGACGTTTACAGAGCAGCTTTGGAAGAAAATCATATGGGCACCTACAGACATGAGAAACAAGCAGCTGGTACCTGCAAAAACTGACATTGTGCAGCTGTTGATAGACAAGGAATCAGGAGCAGTTATAAGCACATGAATGACACCTCAAGGTCACTTCAGAGTACTTAAATGCCAAACACCTTCAAAGTACTCCTACACACAACCAGAATCGTGTGTGTAGTTTTAACCCTGCTTAGTTTCATAGCAGCTGAGATACTGAATACCAGAGTAGGATCCAGGTATCTCCAAGAAAAGGGAGCATGGAGCGAGCTCCATTGGCACTACAGGCCATCTTGAAATATATTCTCCAGTCAGTCAAGCACTCCATTAGCAAATTCACATCTGAGGTCTTTGGCAAGGCAGGAACACTCTACCCTCTTGCCCTGGGTAATCACACAGACTAAGTGAATTTGACAGCCATTTTGATACCTGGCAATACACTTCAATGCACACTAGCTGTTTTGTGTTTAAACTGAGCAAGGCCAGCACATATGTTTGAGAGTGGGTATCTGCCTATGCTGGGCACTGTTTCATGAAAGTCAGGTTTCTGTCACAGATCTAAGGCAAATATTACAATTTACAGGAAAGAAATGAGGACATCGATACATTGTGCGTTATTGGAGACATACAGCCTTTATAACACGGTGGCCTTCACTATGATCTCTGGGTTTTCTATGTCCTTTTTGCTTTGGACCATCCTCAGTTCCAGCTGGGCCGAGTTGGGTTTGTTTCCTTCTCCAGCTTGTGCTAAAAAGATGACATCAGAATACAATTAAAAATAGTAGTATAAAAAGAAGCAAGTTACATTGTTCTGTTTCCCCACTATTTTTTCTACCCTACTTTCCTCCTCTCTTCCCCAGTTTCCCTTATTGTTCCCCTGCTAAAGGCTTCCAAGGTGGAAGATGAAGGTCAGCACTGTGATTTCTTTTACTCTGCTCTCCACCTCTCTCCAAGAATGAAATACAGCTCTGTTAATTGGAAAGTGACACAGACATGCTCCTAGAACCCACAGATCCCATCTGGATCTCCTTGGGAAGACGTGGGAACCCAAAGGAGAAAGAAGAAGAAAGCAAACATTAAAAGTCATCGTTCCTCACATGCCCAACACAGCAAACAATTTGTTATTACTTGATAAATCCCTCTCAAAACTAAACACATGCATTCAAAAGAAAAGTGAGCAAGCTATGCTTAAAACAGAAACTCTCTTGCACACTCAGCATTTCCTCAAGTCCCTCTGCCACTGTTTTACAAAACAGTCAAGTACAGTCGGCATGACTGCAGTCCCTCTACAAGCTGAAGAGTGACATCTTCAGTCGGGTACTGTCAAAAATAGCGACACAGTGAGGAGCACACACTGACAAGACTAACGAGCTCTCTCACTCTGTAAATTCTCTGGCTGCTTCTGCACTGAGAGCTGCCTTTAATCAGGAAACTCAGAAAGCTGTGTGAATGCTTCTTCTGATCCAGACAGAATAAGACAACAAGGCTTGAAAAAATTACCTTTTGCGCTCTTAATGGTCCTTTGCAGAACATGCTGCATGGCTGAGACAGTCTTTTCACATGCCACCTGCATTAATATCATATATGAAGGTTTTAGTAAAATCTGAGCTGCCTAGATTATTATCATTATCATTATTGTAAAACCACTGTTATTAAGAGGCAAACATAGCTGACAAGATGCGAATGGGATGACAGCTATGTAAAGTAGAGTTTGGAGGGGGAAAAAAACCATCTTAGACTCTACTGATTCTCCCAAAGCAGGCATTAGATATCATAGACATTGAGGACTCCATATGCTTGAGGGACAGAAAGAGAAAATTAGATCTGATCAATGATTTTCAATGCTTGTTACAAAGTGAGAGTAAAAACCACAAAAAAACATGTGCACTCTCTCTCTCTCTCTCTCCCTCTAGAGAATAACAGGAGAGTATCTGGCAAAATTACCACATCCATGTAACTGAAATGGAACCATCCAAAGTTTTACGAGCTAAAATGCTTTGGCAAAACAGAAATGATGATTTTGACTTTGAGGTGAGGAAAAAAAAACAAAAAACAGATGAGAGGCTTTAAATAATGTCACAGATAAACAGTAGTAACAATAATAGCAAATAAACAGTCAGGAAGACAAAAGCCTACAAAGTTTACTTGTTAGTTTTTAGATCAGATCAAAGGAGAAACAAACAGGGCAATGTCCCAGGACAAAGAGATTAGATCCAGTCACAGAGACCAGACTGAGATTGTTTATATTTAGCTTTTTATCCCTCTCAGCAAACCAATGAGTGATACAGACCACATCATTATTTTCTTTTCACAACCAATGATCTAATTTCTCTCATTAAAATCTTCCAGTTAGCCTCAAACCAGCACAAAGCTAATAACCACAGCCACCAACAAGAATGACCACAATCAACAACAACCACCCACGACCACCACCAACCACAACAATCACCACCACCACCACCAATTAGTCCAAACTTGCAGAGAGATTGGTATCTTCTCCCACACCTTCAAATTGTTTGGATGCTTATGTGTCCATGCCAGAAGCATAGCAGCAAACAAGTCTCCTGTTCCAACAAAGACAGCATCCACTTTAGGAGACTCCACTCGAATTCTTTGTGTTATCTTGGTACCATCTGCCTGAGCTGCAACACAGATAGAGTTAAGTAACAGACCCAGCAATTAACATAGTAGCATTTACTATAATTTTTAAGAAGCAATCACCAGATTTGAATTTCTTTGTTGTTTGAAACGTAAAGATGCTAAGGGGTACTGTAAACTTTGCACCAACTCTTTTAAAAGGTGCAACCTTTCAAAACTTTGCCAAGTAGGGGATAGCATTCACAACTTGCCTACTGCACATAACTTCACTTAAGAGGGACCATGAAGGATTGACAGCCATCTATCTTCATTCAGACAGCAGCAGCTGCTTGCTCAGCAAACTGCTTATTTATAGAGATTGCTGAATCTTAGATGGAGCACTCCAAACCATAATCTAGAGGGTTGTATGGCTGCACACGAGAAGCTGTAGATATCAGCAGATTTTATTGAGGTTAATAATGGCGATGATAGGGTTGAGGGAAGGCCAACAAGGCAGATATCCTGGTGGAAGTCTGTTATAGGCCACCCAATCAGGATGAAGAGACCAAATATTCTTTTGGGGATCTGGGAGAAGTCTCACTATCAAAAGTCCTTGTTCTCATTGGGGACTCCCAGCAGATGTCAGGGAAACTGAAACAGAACACTGCAGTAAGGGAGCAGTCCAGGAGGTTCCTTGAGTGTGTGGAGGATAACTTCCTTATACGGTTGCTGAGGGAGACAACTAGGGAAGGCACCCTGCTGGGTCTGCTGTTTGTGAAGAGAGAAGGGATTTGTGGATGAGGTAATGACTGAGGCCCATTTGGGGAACAGTAATCACAAAATGACAGAATTGTTGGAGAAGTACAGAGGAGGGTCATTGGAAAAGGACCTGGGGGTGATATTTGAAAGCCAGCTGAATATGATCCAGCAGTGTGCTCAGACAGCCAAGAAAGCCAACAGCATCCTGGCCTGTATTAGGAATAGTGTGGCCAGCAATAGTAGGGAAGTGAACATGAGCTTGTACTCAGCTTCGGTGAGGCCACACCTTAAATACTGTGTTTAGTCTTGGACCTCTCACTACAAGGACACTGAGGTGCAGGAGTGAGTTCAGAGAAGGGCAAAAACACTTGTGAAGAGCTTGGAGAGCAAGTCTTAAACTTGGGATTGCTTGGTCTGGAGAAGGCTGAGGGGAGGCCTCATTGCTCCTTATAACTACCTGAAAAGAGGTTGTAGTAAGGTGGGTGTTGGTGTGCTCTCCCTAGTAGCAAGTGCTAGAATGAGAGGAAACGGCCTCAAGCTGCACCAGGGGAGGCTTAAGTTGGGTATAGGAAAAGTGTCTTTACTGAAAGAGTGGTCAGGCATTGGAATAGGCTGCCCAAGGAAGCAGTGCAGTTGCTGTCCCTGGAAGTGTTCAAAAAATGTATAGACATGGCACTCTGGGACATGAGTTATGCCATGGTGGTGTTAGGTTGATGGTTGGACTTGATGATTTTGGGTTTTTTTTGCAACTTAAACAATTCTGATTTTATGTACCATATTGTAATCACTATTGGAATGACCAAACTTATTCCAGACCTGGCATGTACTGAGTACTAAGATCCACTAACTGATTTTTAGTGGGATTTAAGCATCAAGCCTTTATTTTGTCTCTCAGGAGCCCAGATTGTGATATTCATGTTTAGATCCCTCAAATGAGTAAGAAAATGAGATCATGTACCATCCCACAAGGTAAGCCCTTCTCGGGCCCTGTGACAGTCCACACAGTGAATTTTGGTGATGGTAAAGAGGATGCAGAGCAGCAGCAGAAGGACATTTTACAATCTATCAGAGAGGAACAATCTGCTGGCAGGACAGCAAAGCTTTTCATAAAATTATTCAAAATGTTCAAAGTTCCTTTTTTATATCACTACTACCTGCCAGGGCCACTATTAGGGGCTTTAGCAGCGCTGGTAAACCTCATTTGTACCCTCTGCCCTCATGCCCAGGAGCTGCACAGAAGAGCAAGCATCTTTGCTGAGCTATGTTGTAAGTGCACCTGTGTAGAGCTCTGCTGTCTTACTAACTGGATTTTCCAGGTGAATTTCAGACTTGGCTTTTCTCACCTCTCTCCAACGATCACTGGGCTGTCAGTGGCACATGTTTGCCATCATCACCCCTGTTGTGTTCATCTTATGCAGATACTGTGGGCCTGTACCCTGTTGGCAAGGGCAGGGCTCTGCTTCTGCTGTGATCAAGCTCAGCCCCCAGCTTGTCTTCCCCATTTAACCACCGATAGTAGGACAAGTTCATTTAGAGACCTAAATTCCACCCACTACAGACGGGCCTGATAAAACAACTTCCTAAAAACAAAAAGTAACTGAAAGCACAGAACAGGTTAAAAGAAAGCACAGTTTAACAAAGGGGCTCATGGCTTACTTTTCCTGTGGCTTCCCAGAGCAATTAGGTAGTCGTTTCCTAGAGAAGCCTGTAGATCTGAGCTTGTGATCACCACAGTCTCTGGTCCCATGGCATGGAGCATATCCATTACCTTTCCAAGTGCAAAAAGGCAGGAATCAGTGACTGGAGTACGTGCTGATGAAACCCTGCCTCTTTCATACTGATGAGGTTTTTTTACAAGCATTTTGTTTTGGCATCTTTTGTGAAGAGAAAAGAAGTTTCTATTCAAAGAATGCACTTGAGTTAGAGGAATTGGTTTGAAAGACAGGACTCAAAACATCCATATTTAAACATAACACACTTGTTAAAATATACAAGCATCTCTCTTTGTGTTATCTTTGGATGCTCCTCTAAAAAGAACACTGTTTCAGCTGTGATCAGAACCTCTCTCTGCATGATGTTTTTAGAACTTATTGTTAAAAGAACAAGAGAACAAACATACAGGCACACACAACCAGGCTGGTTATCTTGAAACAGGTGCTAGAAAGGCAGTAAATTCAGGCCATGAAGTCTTCTTCTGCTACTACTTTAAGAATCAGCAAAAATGAAGCGTTAAATTCAAGGCACAAGCATGTCAGTCTTGATCTTTTCTCACTCAGTTTCAAACTCCAAACCACATCTTTACATTACTTACCTCTATAGGTGTATTTCCAATCTGTGTATTTCTCACTTAAACTAATACTACAATTCTTGCACCACAATTGGTTTCCACAGAATTGATTTTGATTTCACAGAAGAATGAGTAACTTCAACAATGAGTTCAGTATAAATCACCGATAAAAGTATTTTTTCCAGAAAATAAAACCCAAAAAACTCATCTCAGACTAGCTATGACTCATGAGAAGTTGTATGATAAGGATTTACTTTTTCCTATTTTAAAATTCTCTATTGCTTTTCTTTTTTTGTCTAAGCCTCCAAGTTACTTCAACTGTCAGACCTCTTTGTGCACACATTAGCTGGGTTTTAAAGAAGCAATAAATCCATCAGCATATGCTGACACAATTATCCTGTGAAGTAATATTAAGCTCAGTTGCTTTTTTCACTCACAGTTTATCAAGACCCTAATCACCAGTGTTTCTAGTTGTAGGACCTAGCCCCTTCTACACTGACATTACCTCATACTTATTTATATGTTAGAAGGCTATATTGTCACAACTAGTCTTGTTAAAGAAATGAATAAAAGCATGTCACCACAGACACCAATGCCAGAATTCTTACCACCTCCAAAGGGGATAAAATTCCACTATGGATTATTACTCAGAAGAGCAGATCCACATGCGACATGCAGCTGGAGAGACAGGTTACTCTGAGCAACCTTATCTAGTTGAGGATGCCCCTGCTTACTGCAGAGGGGTTTGGATTAGATGACCTTTGGAGGTCCCTTCCAATCAAAATATAATACCCTGCAAGCAACTACTTTAAAAATGTTTGCATTCCTAAATGTAATTCCACCTGCCTAGAAGAGATTTTCTTAAAACCCAAGTTAAGAGGTATAACATGAATCAGACAGACTGTGAGAAAACAAACCTGTAAAGTTGTTTAGCACTTGCAACTGGTGTTTGCAGACAAAACGTGCGAACCTAAACCAATGGCTGCTCAGCTAATAATGTTGTTCTCAAGACTATGGTTCCACTGGTGAGGATGAAGAACTGAGCTGTAGTCAGCAGTGGCATGAAGTAGAGTGCATCATCCTTGCCCAGCACAGTGAGGTAATGTAAAACCAGGATGGCAAGGATGGTGAGACCTGAGACTTCTGGAGGTACTTCCTGTGCTGAAGAGATGGTGATCAACCCATGCTACATGAAGTTGCTGGGGGAAAAAAAACCAACAAACCTTTGGGCTGGGAGAGCCCAGCTACTCTGCAGGGTGCCACTGCAGCTGCTGTTTGTTTAAAAAAAATGTGATCCTTTGAAGATCAAAGCCAGACTTGAAGAAATAACATCAGTCCATTACTGAAAGCACTTGACTAGACAACAAAACAAACTGCTCAACTCTTCTCAAGACACCAACGAAATCATGCTCCTATTTTGTCCTTTAACACGAAATCCTGCAGTTCTTTATCTCCTTCCACTTGTGTAAAAGGGTAAATCTTTACACATCAATATAGTACATTTGGGGACCATCTATCATCTCTGTATGGTGATGACAGCAAGTATCAATGCTGTGAATTTGTCTTTCACCAGGAAGTACCTGAAGGCCACGCATCACTCCCAGTCTGGTTTCTCACTTGTGCTTTCTACCCTTTTGCAAGCCAGGTTTCATCCCCTTTGACTCAGTTTAAGGAAGAGAAGACTCAGTTTAAGGAAGAGAAACAGAGCACCAGCAAACGGTTTTAGGGAGAGATTCTGCATCTATTCAGTAAACACTCGTCAGAGTGCTCTAAGCTCTCTTCTTGCAAACCATCCGCATGGAAGAACTAGAAACGGCTGTCCCATCAGCTTTCCTCTTGCACGACTCACATGTGGACAGCAGAGGGAGCAACTCCTGCAGACTTCTAATGCCCAGGGTCACCCTGGGCTTTCAGCCCTATCAGCGCTGGCAGCGCTTGCCATGTGCGCTGCCGCGGCTGCTGCTGCTATACTGCAGGGGAACAAGCTCACAGAGATCTGCTTGTTACCACTGTAGTGCCTGTATCTCTAGTTCTCTTGGGAAGATTCTTAAGAAGTTTGGCACCAGAACAGAACGTGCTTTGCGCCTGGAGTGCACAAGTTTTAATAACAAACGGAAAGGATAAAGGACAAAGCGACTTAAAAAGATTAAGGACAAATGGTCACACTGCAACACAGCAGGAAGGAACACAGATCTTACACATCCAGCTTCTTGCCGACTTACCTCTAAAGCTTCTTTTTCTGTGTGAATCTTCCTGCCTGTGAGCAACCTGAGAATGAAACATAAATCTTAGAAAAGCACAAGCTGTCCAGGTGGTGATTGCTTTGTCAACCCATTGAAAGGAGGAAAACTTAAGACTGCACCATATAGGCTTAAGTGGTTTGTAGCTGCATGGTCTGCTGTCTTTAAAAGTTCCATGCACAAATACACAGTGCTTCTAAAGCCATTTCACACCAGTCCTAACCTGCCTCCTTTAGAGAATCATGTATCAAAAAAATCCTTCACAAGCATCTCCATCTTCCCTGTAGCTGCTCTTGGGATCCCCTCCAGGGACAGCTTGCGATGTACCGTAAGAGATTATCTCCCGACCAAAGAGTCACTGCTATGTAGACAGAATGGGCAAGAGGCATTTAGATTCTTAACTCCTATGAAATGGTGCCATGGTGGTTGAATCTTATTTTGGGGAGGGTCTGAGTCAAACTATTTCAGTTCTGACATACAGTAAAAATTTTCCTACAAGTGGGAAAGGTTGGGGAAGGAGAGAGAGGGCTTTTTTCTTTTTTCCAACTTGCCCTAGATACAGGCCTCTGGAGGTAAGAAGTAACCACAAAAAAAATAAAGAGACTGGAAAAAAAAGCCAAGAGAAATCTTCTCACAGAACTCCCAGATTTTTTTAAATTGAATATGTAACAGTTGGAGGTTTGCTGAAAAGCACCACTTGAATGTAACAGCCAAAACACCTAACACGTACAAAACCTGTACGCTATGCACGTGGATAACACTGTACTGACACAAATAAATGAGCATCAGTCTCCCCTGCTTTTATCTCCAAGTTTTTTTGGCTTTAAAAAGCAGTACTTACTCAGCTTCAAACTGGTTAGGAGTAATTATATCAGCAACAGGTACAACTTTGTCCCTGTAGACTGGAAGGAGATCCTTGGGCACGTACTAGGGGAGAAGAAACAGTATTGAATGTCAGCAGTATTGGAGACATGGGACTTCCAACTCTCCTTCCCTCCAACTACCTCTCATGCTGTCACTGAACAATTTGACAGGTCCTAGTGAGCTGTTCAAGAGTGACTGAAGGAGCTGGGGCTGTTCAGTTTGAACAAGAGCAGGCTAAGGGGGGGCCTCATTGCTCTCTACAACTACCTAAAATGATCTTGTAGAGGGGGTGGTGACTGTTTCTTCTCACAGGTAATTAGCAATAGAACAAGAGAGAATGGCCTCAAACTGCAACAGGGCAGGTTTACACTGGACATTAGAAATTTTTTTTTTCACAGAAAGAGTGGTCAAGCACTGAGCCCAGGGAGGTGGTTGAGTCATCATCACTGCATGCATTTAAAGGTCATTTAGATGTGGTGCTTGGGGTTTTGAAGTGAACTTCACAGAGTAGGGTCAGTGGTTGGACTTTATGGTCCTGTGGGTCTTTTGCAACCTGAATGATTCTATGAGTCTATGGTTATGCTGCAGTAACTAACTGGCAGTCAGTGTATCCTCCAGCTGGTGACAGTACAACTCTTCTTCCACTGGAGGCAATGGGAAGCACTGCCAAGCAGAAAGGCTTAAACTGCCAGCAATAAAAAGTGGTGCCTGAATGAAGGTTTCCTCTCACGAAGGTGACAAAGCAGCATAAAGAAATAGGGTCCCATGATGGGGAACCCTTTATCATGTCCTTACCTCCAAAAGAAACTGTTTTGTTGTACTGGCCCTTTGCTGCAGTAGGATGTGCCTGCATTAATTGTGTTGCACTGTGGGGCTAAGGGAACAAGTGACATCCATGCTGTGCATTATTTCACTGCCTTCTTTCAGGGAAGGATTTCTAGGGTGTGCTGCACCTCAGTCTGTGTGAACAGGAATCGGATGTGTAATTTGTTTGGTACAACTTAATTTATAAAGCACCTCCAATAAGGACATTAAAAATAATTTCCTTGTGTTGCACCCAAGACTAGCAAAACATTAGCATGCATGATGAGCTCTTCAAGTAATAAAGGCCAAAGATCCCCTTTCTGCCCTTCTGGCCCATGAGAAAAGGGAGCTTGGCTGTCTAAGCAGGCAACACACTTCACACTTCTCTGTACTTCAGACTCAAAGCTCAAAACAGAGCTCTGCTAGGACTTCAGCTGAGATGGGTACAGGCATTCTCTCACCTTTCTGAGTCCTGCTGGAACTCAATTTAACACAACTTCTAATACAAGTTGAAATGCTCCTTGTTTACTAGTCACTGGTATTCTCTGTCAGAGCCCCATTTGCTAAATGGGGATTAATACCCTCTTTTGCTTATTCATTTTTGTATAGGCCTCATAAGCTTTGCAGGGCAAGGAGTTCATGTATTGCTGCCTACCATTCCCAGTGTATAGGAACAGGTACAAACCCATCACAGTGTTGGCCACTAGATGCTACTGAACACCCATCATACTGATCCTGAGCTCACTCCTGCAGCCACGGTGAAGTGGTGACTTTGCCTTTAGACAGAAATGCAAGAGTAAGTCTTATCTAAATCAAGACATTTTAAAATAATGACTTTATTACTACTTTATGGCAGGGATGAGTTGGTGGGTGGCATGTTAAATATTCTTTTCTTCCATCTACTTTATCTTCTACCCAAAAGACATAGGTAGGCCCATTGTTATGACTTCTCTTAACAACTAAAGTTTAATGAGGTGACCCTACAGATGTTAGATCTCTCTTGTTAGAAAAAACCAAGGGCAATAAACATTGCAGCAGATGTAAAATGAAAGAAGAGAACACAAAAGCAGTGGCCAATTTCTTATTAAATGCTACTTCATGTGATGTTTTATGAGCAGGTAAACTGTAAAAAGGTACAAGGACAAAGAGGAATTCATAGAGCATGACTAGCTGGAGGCAGAAGAAACCATAAAATATCATAATGGCTGATGTCTTGACGCATTGCATTTTTACTACAATCATTTGCTCATTTTGATCAAATAAGAATGTTTCTTCATCAGTATGCAGCGTGGCATTGGCACACAGAACCTTTCTGTCACTGATCACAGCCCAATGCCTAGCAGCTGTTTGATCTCATGTGAAATAAGTCATCTCCATTTAGGTTCAAGTGTTTTGTCATTTCACATGAACACTGACAGTGTCGGCCAGGCTACCAGCCAAAAGAGAGCTTGTGACAGAAGATGAGGGAAATCCAGAGAGGGAGAGTAGAGGGTTATTTTCCTGTGGACAGGGTGTGCATTTCACCTGTTGTCTGACTAGAGAGTTAGAAATAATCCTAGGGCTACGCAGACATCACTCTTCCCAGGTACTAAACTCATATAAATACAGGAAATTAAAAGTACAAATTTGATGCTGGGATCTAGAGCCATGCTTAGGTGAAGCAGCTTAGGTCTGGTGTTTTAAAAGTATTAACTAATTCAATAAATACTTAGAGTAAATAAAATAAATAAATAATACATGTAACTCTTTATACATCTTTATACAGCAAATAGTCACCATACAGAGAATCCACCCATTGAAGTACTAACCATAGAGCCTTCTCCATTCCATTTGTCACCCATCACTGGATCGCATACTGTAAGAGAATAAATCTAGCTTTAGAAATAGGGTACAGTTATAGAGACCCTGGTGGGAGGGAAAAGTTTTAGGCAGCAGTAATAGCTATAGAGCAGCACCGAGCACTTGATAGCCTACACATCCTCACAGCTCTTGCAGCATGCTCCACCCAAAATTTGTAACTGGTGGCTGCCAATTCTGTGGGAGTAAGCCATGTGTCTTAAACAGCTGTCAGAGGAAGGAGTGAGCTGGGGACAAAACGTCCCTGCTCTGTGTCTGATGTGTCTGGGTAGGGTGGGAGCATTGTGCAGAGGGGTGCCCATACCCTGCAGCATCTGCAGAAAGGACTGGCTCTGTCCTCCTGGGATGCCCTGTGAGGGTGGCAATGGGGGTGGATGCTGTCAGAAGGCTCTTAGACTGGATATTAAAGAGACATTCTTTACACTGAGGGTGGTGAGACACTGGAACAGGTTGTCCAGGGAAGTTGCAGATGCCTCCTCTACAGAGTCAGAGTATCCACAAAGCCAGTTTGGATGGGGTCTAGAACAATCTGGTGTAGTGGGAGATGTCTCTGCTTATGGTGGAGAGTTGGAACTAGATGATCTTTAAAGTGCATTTCCACCCAGACCATTCTGTGATTCTGTGACTGTAGTCACCCTCTCTTACCTGCTTCTATATTCTGATGTCTGATGGTCATGAGAATGAGAGTTTGACTGTTGGAAGTGAATGGGCTTTTGCTATGGAAAACACAGAGAAACATGCCCCTTTCACTCTCCAACCCAAAACTCTGGAATAGTAATACGTGGTGGGGAAGAAACGTGGGAGAAGCCAACAGCTATGAAAAGCTTCCTATTTTTACTTCAGTCTAACAAAAACCACATGCCAAATATACACACCAAAATGTTTTGTGCACACAAAGTGTATTACAATGGAAGAAGAAGAAAATCCATGCCAAAGTACACAAACTTGTACTTGGTATAATAACACTAACGCATTTAGCACAGGTTCTGAATCATCATCAGTAATAACATATTCCAAGTGCTCTTAGCTTCAAAGTGAGAATGGAAACAGTCTAGTCTTGCATTTTAAAGAAAGACATTTTAACTACTGTCCAGTCAGCAGTTAAGGAAGTTTCTGTGAGTAAAATGAGTGTCATTTGGTTTATATTTTAAAAGTGTTTATTAAATACAAAGAATCTTAAAGCCTAGCTCTGTTTGGGTTAGAAGGGACCTCCAAAGGTCATCTAGTCCAAGCACCCTGCAATGAGCAAGAACATGTGACTACTTCCTGTACTACATGGACAGGAGTTTCTTCTCTCTGCTCACACTCTGAAGGTTTTTAACTTTCACTTACTAGTGGAGAGAGCAAACAATGCAAGTGTTATTAAAGGCTAAAAAGCAGCAAAACTTGAGCTTATGAAGATACCTAGAATCATAGAATGGTTTAGGTTGGAAGAGACCTCAAGGACCATCCAGCTCCAACCCCCTGCCAAAGGCAGGGACACCTCCCACTAGAGCAGGCTGCTCAAGGCCTCATCCAGCCTGGCCTTAAACGCCTCCAGGGAGGAAGCATCCACAACCTCCCTGGGCAACCCGTTCCAGTGTCTTGCCACCCTCACTGTAAAGAACTTCCTCCTAATATCCAGTCTAAATCTCCCCTCCTCCAGCTTAAACCCATTCCCCCTCGTCCTGACATACCTGTGCCCCATTTTTCTGAGAACTGTGCTTCGTTGATTTTAAGTCAGATATCACACTCACACAGTATTGCTCCGTGCAAATCCTTCACATCATTCTAGCTATTTCCTGACCACACAGTTTACTGAACCTGAAGATGACAGTCAAACCATCATTCACAGATTTCTATCCCACTAAATTCCCATGACTTTGCCCTTTCACTGAAAATATTTTGCTCAATTCAAGCCTGTGCTTGTTATGTTCAAACACCCTCATTCACTCAGTGTCAGGAAGGAAAAGAGAAGAATCCTCTCTCAGAAGTTTAAGCCTGACTGACATGTTACAGACAGCAGTTGCTAGTCTATTGTTCTTTAAGTGCTCCTAGGTAACCTTAGCAGAGGACACCAGAGTTAAAAAAGCTAAATTATGAAGCCTCTGAGGCACAGTAAGACATTTTTGAAACCACAGAAGGGCAACTCAAGAGTCTATCCTGCTTTCAACTGACTTGGAAATCAAGGAGATGTTTCAGCTATCGGCACCTCTAGCCTATGCCTCTGAACAATGAACAGCAGCAGCTGCCTGGGATTTTATAAGCCTTTCTTTGATACAGACAAGTAATCTTCAAGGCACATTCTCCTTTGGATGCCATAACCAAAGAAACATACCGAAAGGTGTAAAATCAGAAAGATAAAACTCCAACCCCATCAACACTCTATCAATGCTGACAGGAATTTCACTGGAGCCTCATCAGGTCCCAGTCAGATTGGAGCACAGGGTGGTTGTGAAATGCTGAGTAACACCAGTACATTTTCATCCAAAAATGTGACAGTTGTGGACATGTAAAATAATCAATCAGAAAGGATTACAACACACATCCTTACCATACACTAGGTTAGAATTCTGCTGCTTCAACTCCTGGACAATATCCACCACCATTGCAAGAAATGATGTGTCTCTTGTATACCCTTTCAGAAGAAAAAAAAGAAATACACTACTGAAGTAGATTTTCATGGATGTTTCTTTTTTTTTGGGTGGGGAAATGTATAGAAAGACTACATCTCAATCATTCTTTGAAACAAAGCATTTTTAGAGCAAAGGTAGTTTAGTATTTCATTTAGCTGGAAGACAAACTCAAGACAGTCCTTGCACAACTTCAAATAGAAACTTAAAAATCAATGTACTAAGTATGTTATATACAAAAAGCTCATACAGTTTCAAAATGTTTAAATACCTACACCAAAAGGTCAGGCTGAAAGGAAAAAAAACCACACCTCTTCTTCAAAAGAGCAGTCTGGATCAGTACTGTTTTATCATGTAGTAAATAAGAAGTACTTAAAAATTCATATACTTTTCTTGCACTCTGGTTTGAAGTTTTTTATTATTATTAATGTTGGCACTGATACAGTCCAACACATTAATGCAACAGAGAATTAATCTTCAGTATTTTAGAGCAACAGTCAATATACCAACGAAATTCCTGTCTTTATGCTTACCAGTGAAAGAATTTGGAAGTAAGTTTCATTATATCTCAAGGCCCAAATCACAATGCTAGCATCATAACATTCTTTTTAACAGTTATCTTATTTGAGATATTTTATATATATTTTTATATGTTTATTTGCATACACCTCTGCTATGAGGATAAACTGAGGAAGCTGGGGCTGTTCAGGCTAGAGAAAAGACAATTCTGGGGTGGCCTTATAGCTGCTTTCCAATACCTGAAGGGATTCCTACATGAAGGCTGGAGAGGGACTTCTCATAAAGGTGTCTAGCAATAGGACAAGAGGGAATGGTTTTAAGTGGAGAGAGAGTAGGTTTAGACTGGATCTTAGGAAGAAGTTCTTCAGTACATGGGTGGTGAAACTCTGGAATAGGCTACCCAGGGAGGCTGCAGATGTCTCCTCTCTGGAGGTGTTCAAGGTCAGGCTGGATGAGCCCTTGAGCAGCCAAATTGAGTTGAGAGGTGTCCCCATCCACAGTGGGGAGGTTGGAGTAGGTTATCTCTAAGGTCCCTTCCAGCCTAAGCCGTTCTATGAGTCTATTATATTTATTTTATGTATTAACTTAATTTACAATGTTTAGGAATTAATAATGTGACTGTCATTGATTTTAAGTCATTAAATACCATATTTTTAGCAAAGTAGCTTCTTCAGGTCTTCAGTCTGGAAGTATCCAGTCTTCTGAAATTTTGAAGGTTTGCAGCTTTTTCCACTCAGAAAAGTTTTAGAGAAGTTCTTGGATTTTGCAAAGAAATGGAAAAAAACTTCCAAGATCTTTGGTCAAAATGCTTTGTGTTCTGTCTGGGAAATGCTGACAATTGGTCATATGGGCTAAACAAAGATTTTCACTTCAAATGACTTGTAATGGTAGACTGGCTGAAAAAAACAAACCCCAAAACATTAATGACAGAGGAGATTCAAAACAATTATACTGGAGTTGATCCCTTATGTTGTTTTACTGTAAATGACACATGCAGGAATATCTACAAGTAACTATGTCACAGAACCTAACAGTTATGTCATATTATCAGCCTAAACATAACAACCTCCATCTCAGTCAAGATACCTGCAGTCACCAGACTTGTACACAACTAAAGTCAAATCCCATCTGCTGACAAATTAGTTTGTTTTCCAGTGTTTGAATAATCACATCCAGGTTGTTGGAGGTACAAAGTGTGATTGTGTTACAGTATTACAGTGAGTGGCTATTCCTGTTTGAAGAGAAAAATCTGTCAGTTGTCCCTGAATGGAGAAAAAAGAATTTTAAAGTTCAGCCACAATGCAACTGAACACCAAAACGCTGTGATCTTAAGAAGTTAATGCCATTTCTGCTCATGCTTTCTTTTTGTCCTTAAAATAGTCAGACTAAATGAGATTTTTAAAGAAATATGAACAACTCACTGACCCATCTACCCACAAGTCCAATTAAAAAAAGCATATTAACAAATACTACTTTTTTTTTTTTCCTCAAAAATTTCTCTTTGATGAAGATTTCTGTTATTCCTTTTATTGTTTTTGAGTTCTTAACCTAATCTGTTTTGCTAGAAGCTGGCAGTGATATTAGAGTTAGGGCCTCTTCCAAGAGTCGATAGCAAAATATAAAGGGAGTGTCTCAGTTAAAGGAGTATTGAAACATTATATACACCTTTTGCACACTAACATTTCTTGCAATTCAGCCTGCTTTTCCTGGAAATGTCTTCTATCTGACTTCTTTTAAGGAAAGAAAGGGTGTTTGTCTATTTCTCAATCACAAAGAGACCATTTAAGCTGAAATTAATTTCTTAACCTTAGTTCAGTCTATCTTCTATTTAGTCTCCTTTACGTTGGAGATGTTCCCTGAAATAGAACTGACAATAACTCTTCAGAAGTGCCACACCCTTCAGGTCAGAGTGACAGTTTTGGAGTTATAATCCACACACTTAAAGTTTCTATTTTTGCCTGTGTATAAAGCACCTTCCTACAGGTGGATGCCATTAAATCAATCACATCTGGCGATATAATTCTCTTTACCTTTAAAAAGTGAGAGATTGTTGCTGCAAAAAACCACACAACTGTAATCTAAACCAGATGCACAGCTCCTGCTGATGTGAAACCTGATCTACATTTGAGAAGCAGGAACTGGACAGAGAGGTTTTAATAAAAACAGCACATAGAACTTTTCTTTTCTCTAAAGCATTCTAGAGGAAGCTTTCTGCCTGTGTTTATAAACACTTGGCACCAGGAAAACACTGCACGGTCATGACATCCTGTGGAACTGTACCCACTCAAGAGGACCTACACAATAACAACAGCAAAGAAAACCTGAGACATGACCTCGCCAAACCCCAAATCCAACCCTGCTTATACTCTGATCTGTATCCAAAGCACTATCCCTTTGAAAATAGAAAAAATGGGGACAGACAATAGGCTTTAAAATCATACTAGAGTACTGTGGAGTGCCAGTACTGCAAATTTAGGAGAAAGGGTTAAACTCATGTCTTGATAATAAATTTTAACATCATACTCTGACATTCCTTAGCCTTTTATTCAGTAGAGACACTCCCAGAACATTAATTAGGCCTGTTCATGACTGGCTGGTACAAGTCTGTAAACTATACCAGGGGATCAATTTACCCATTCAGTTACAGCCTTTGAGCTGAAGATTTGAACAGCCTCAAATTGAACAGCAGTAGCAGTTGCCACTATCATATATAGATGAAATTGCAAGTAGAATCAAATGAGAGAAACTAATTGCTTGCTTTGGAATAAGGAGGGATATAGTTCATACTTCTTTACTTTTGTTTACACACCATTGGAACTCTCAAGAATAAGATCTTCTTACCTGTGAGCACATAATCATACCGGTTGACCTTGTTCAGCTTAAGTCCTTCATACAGTTCATGAAGTTCATCTGAGTTTAACACTTGACCCTTCCAGTGGGCATAACCTGCGAAGTAAAAGCCAGACAACTTTTCAAGAGCTAGGTTTAGGATCACATTGGATCACATTTAGGATCACATGGATTATACAGCTGGAAGGACCACAGCAAATATATGTACTAGAAAGCATTTCCACCTCCTCTTTGTAAAACGTTGCTGCCAGCAGGAGAGTTGACATGCTCAGCTTTTTCTTAGCATCTCTTTTCCAAAGCAACTAATGAGACTATACAGAAGTTTGAGACAGTCCATTTATCAGCAAATCAAGTAGAGCATACACAAGCTCCTGCGAGTTTTCCCACGGAGCATGTACAACTATCCCTTCCTGTGTGGAGGGGGACAAATGGATGTTTTAGACTTCCCTGGAGGCAGATGTCAGTATAATCCATCTTTTTTAATATTTTATACTATTAAAAATACATAAAGACTGACAGATAGCAAGGTTGATCAGGCTTGTGGATCTGCCTGGAGACAAGCATGCAGCACCACCGCACCCACCAGATAAAGCATTCACTGGGACCTGCATGTAAAAAGTAAAGCAACCACAGCAGAAGACTGTCATAGGTGCTCTTTAAACATACAACTGACAGATTTCCTTACAAAAATAGCATAGTTTTAAGGCTGAGGGTACTGGAAGAGGCAAATGAATACCAGAAATACAACATAAACAGGTAATATTCATATACTCTTGTCCTTAAATGATCTCTAAGAATTACAAGCCAATATTCTTGACTGAGAAATGGATGGAAGGTAAAATTACTTGGGAGAAAGTGAACTTATTGCTTTCAGCAAACAAAAGGCCAAGCTGCCAATTTCAAGGCAGGGAAAAAAGAAGAATAATTAAAAAGAAAATTCTTCCTTGACAAGACTCTAAACATTTGTTGGAAAGTGTAAATGCACCTTGTCACCAAAGCCTGCCCACCTAGAAGTGGCCACCATCATTCCCTTGTCTATAAGAATGAGACCTCCTTCAGGGTATTAGATTAAGGACCCACAAATCACCTCTTCCAACCTCCCTAAATTCAGAGTTTGTTAAAAAGCTTCTGATTTTGTTAACTGGAATTAGGAGAAGTGAAATGTTAAGTGAGGTATCTTCTTCCACACTACCCCCAGGAGAAGGTAATGATATTTTGTACAACATCTGCTCCTTTGAGTTAGAAAATTCAGTGATAAAAACTGTTGCCTTTGATTATCACTCTAAACTGTGTTGTTATTAGAGTAACAGCCAAAAGGTGCCTAGTGCCTAGGATAAGCACATTTTTCAGTTTTCCTTCTTATGAATGCAAATACACCCACAGTAGGGTGAACAGATGGATCATTTTGTTCTCCTCAGCTCACAAAGACCTATCCTTTAAAACGCAACTCACTGCCAGCTGGCTGGAGGACTGACTCATATCAGCCACCACAATTCTCTCTCTCTAGTAAATGCTGTTTAAAAGTCTCTGTGAAGAAACAGGGATTCCCATATGTTAGGGCTCTGGTTCTACTACAGAACAGAGTGACAAAACGGCAACGCCTAACAGCTCAGCACACAAATATGTCTATGAGGAACCTCTGACTACAACTCAAGTATTTGGCTTATTTAACACATATACAGAGGTTTGTTCTATCACATCTGCAGACTCAGAAAGAAATGATCTGCCCTTTTCTTTTCCCCAAACCTCTATTAGCACTGCAAAGAATTTGATACAAGGACACAACAGAGTCTTTTTTGCCTCATTGTGCCCATCAGTAAAACTGAGTGCAGCTTTCACTCAGAATCAAGGTCAGCTAGCAAAAGAAGAGTCATTCGCCTTACACATGGCCATAAAAATAACTATGACAGATTGTCCATGCAATCTAGATACTCTCAGGAGCCATTCCTACAGAGGGATCTTGCACTTTCACTATTTAACTAAGAGTTCACCCTCCTATGTCAAGGTGTCCTAAATAGTCAATGCATCAGATCCATATCACACTGATCCTCCATTGAGGGAGGGAAATAAATATGGAAACAGAATGTTAGATAGCAGCCCAGCTTAACCAGGAGTTGTTAAATTACCCACAGGGGGTAAGGACATTGTCCAAACTCTGTAGCAGCGACTTCAAAGGGTCCTTTTTACTACCTGGTAACACAGCTCAAAATCTAATCACAGGATGGCTGGAGGTGAAAAAAAAAAACCTAGGGAAGCTCTCTGGGGAGGCCCAGCAGAGAACCACAAATTCAGTTCCTAGTGAAATATGTTCAAGTAAGAAGAAACAAAATCAAAACTGAGAGCAAGATGGAAATCCTGAGCCCTTTCCTCAGTAATTCCAGGTGACATAATGAACAAGGGGCAAATCCCATGACCCTGTATTTATGCTACTCTCCTAGTGGAATTTGCAGTCAAAAAGCAGATTCCACAGAGAAACAGAATAAAAAGCCAGTTACTTGTGTTCAAAAACCGAGTTTCACTAACTCAAGGATGGATACTTGGGGTCCCAGGAAGAGGGACTATCTTGAAGGGGGAAAGGTACATAATCCAGACAGACCCTGTGATCAATAAAACCCTTGCCCTGAACTCAAAGCTAGTTAGCAGTGAATGACAACAGAGACTTTCAATATGTGAGATCCAGCTGGCTTTAGAGTAAAGCATGAGTGATTGGAGTTTGGGATGATAACCAAGAATTGCTGCTTTCCTTTGCTATAAATAATAACTTAGCTGACAGTGAGCACATTTGAAGGCCCAGAGCTGCCTTGGAAGATGCTAAAGAAAGCCAGCTTCCTATGCTAGGGGTATGAGTATCTGAAAAACAGTGAGAGGATTTAAAATCATAGAATCAGCTAGGTTGGAAAAGACCTCCAAGATCATCCAGTCCAACCTGTCATCCAGCCCTATCCAGTCAACTAGACCATGGCACTAAGTGCCTCATCCACTCTTTTCTTAAACACCTCCAGGGACAATGACTCCACCACCTCCCTGGGCAGCCCATTCCAATGGAAGATAACTCTCTCTGTGAAGAACTTTCTCCTAACATCCAACCTATACCTCCCCTGGCACAACTTCAGACTGTATCCCCTTGTTCTGTTGCTGGTTGCCTGTGAGAAGAGACCAACCCCCACCTGGCTACACCCTCCCTTCAGGTAGTTGTAGACAGCAATGAGGTCTGCCCCGAGCCTCCTCTTCTCAAATCTTCTGTTTAACTGTCCTCTTACCATAATTCCAGCTCTGCAGTAATATTCCCCTGTGACACTCAACAGTGTAACAAACTCTCACAACGTGTGGCTACTTGCACACATCATACAGGAACTACAGTCAAGGAAAATGAAGGACTAGTTTCAAGATTGTATGTGGCAAAACAACTGCAGACCACTTGGAGAATGAAGAGTTGGTTAGGCATAGCAGCTGGAACAAAATATTATTCTTTTATTTTGGATATTCAAGTAAGATTTTGGCTTGTATCTTGCACAGAAGAAGAAAGCTGAGTCCTCCCTGTTTTGGTTACAGTACCACCAAGTAATTCTCCTCAGTGCTGAACAGAGAGCAGAAAGAACACTGCAAACAAACTATGATACCATCTCTCCAAAACCGTTCTTGGCTCAGACTGACTAAATCAGCCTCCCATATTAGTAATAATTTTAAACACATAGATAAATATTTAAACACCTTTATATCCCTTCTGCCTATCTGTGTTATGGCCTTTCATTGCAATTAAACATTACATATTTGCTTTTTAGCAGATAAGGGAATGAAAAAAACCCAGGTAAGATATGATGCCTCTTGTCACTTATCTCTTTAAAATTCATTAGTCTCCAAGGAAATGTCATCATTCAGATATATGGAAAAGCAAAAAAAACCCAAAACCACAACCAAGAGAGTCAGCTAACCCTGCACTGGAGATGAACTTACATACTTTTCTTTCTTGTCCTCCTTCACTGGTGATTTTTTTCCCTCTTCTTTGGAATATACTTCTTAGCATTTTAATTACTCTCAAAAAGAACTTTAAAAAGAAAAGAAAAATCCCACACATATCAGAAGAAAACAAAACCCCCAAAACAACAACCCAAAAAAGCCAAAACACCCTGACAAAACCAAACATTTAAAGTCCCACAAGGCGTGTAAGAGTTCTTTGTTTTCCAGCCCAGAACATTCTGTTCTGAGGTCTGAGTTCCTCCTGTAATACTCTCTGCAAAACTATTCCAAGTGACTTCAGCAACCAAGTATTTTACATGGGAAAAAGGAAGACAGGTCTAGTGTTTAAGGCACATGATCAACAGGCAAACTGGTTTCAAAGAATCACAGAACAGTAGAGGTTGGAAGTGACCTCCAGAGATCAAGTCCAATTCCCCTGCCAAGGCAGGATTCACTAGGCTAAGTCTGCACAGGAATGCACCCAGGAGAATTTTTGATAGTCTCCAGAGGAGACTCCACAACCTCTCTGGGCAGCCTGTTCCAACACTTTGTCACTCTCGCTGTAAGATGGTTCTCCTCATGTTGAGGTGAAACCTTCTGTGTTCCAGTTTGTAGCCTTTGCTCTTTGTCTTATTGCTGCAGACCACTGGGAAGAGATTGGCCCCAAACACTTGACACCCACCCCTCAGGTATTTATAGACACTGATGAGATGTTCTCTCAGTCTTCTCCAGACTAAACAGCCCCAGGTCTCTCAGTTTCTTTTCATAGTGGGGATGTTCAAGTCCCCCCGATATCTTCGTGGCTTTCTGCTGGTCTCAGCCATGCCACAAAATTCATATGCAAACACTGGCAGACTGCCTACACTAATCACAAAACTTCAGTCTTCAGCTGCCAGGAGACCTTCAACAAAATCAGAAATACAGTTTGAAATTCTCCATGGTTTTGTTTTTTTTTTTTACAGTGGGTCTGTGTAGGAGTAAAATACTACCACAGTGTTAGGCACAAGAGGAGATCTTTTTGTTTTGTCCCACACTGCGCAGGTGTGAATGCCTGCAGATGGGTGACAGATTGTGAAGAATCATATTAACAAGACATAATTATAATTTCTTATGTATTAAGCTTCCCAGCCAACCCAACCGCCCACTACACACTCACTAAGTGGAAGTCAGAATTGGGTAGCTTAAAAAGGAACAGAAAAAAACCAACCCAGGCTGCTTTTCTGCAGCAGTTTTAAAAGCAGGATTCACATGGCAAGGTAAGCACATTATATGCTCATCATTAACTTCCTGATTGCAAACAAAAATGCAAATCACTGGAGAAACACCCCCCCCCGAAAAAAAAAATCCCAACAAGACAATTCAAAGAAAAAAAAACCCTAGATTTTTATTTTGGCACATCAGAGGATGAGACACTTTTGCAAGGAATATTGTAAAATAGAGTAGAAAGCACAGTATCTTTGTAGATTGCATGACAGCTTCTTTAATTTGTACATGAGGCATGATGCCATTCAAGGGTGAGTCACCCTAATCATAAAAGCAGCTCCCCAAGCAACATGACAAACTGTTTTCCCGGAGGGACACATTTAAAGCACATTTTCCCAATTTCAGGATTATCAGAGACTAAAGAAAAATATTCCTGAGCAGGAGTCAGCAGAAATATCTTACTAAATTAAAGACAGGGGGGGAAAAAAAAGCAGTAATGATTCACCAGAAAGCCTGTTAGTCATAAATTCTCTCTGCATTTTATCTTTTGCTGACAAGACCGGGTTTAAAAATGAGGACTGGGAAAGAAAGAATTCCCTACCATCTTTAATGATGACCACAGAAAGGGTTGTTTCTGTTAGGAAAATCAGGTTATCTTCACCCACTCATCCAACCTATGATTTCTCTGTTTCGTGGCATTGCTCCAGACAGGTCATAGTCCAGGGTGGCAGTTTATGCCCTCTAATTTCTTCAGGGCAGTGACTGGCTTGAGAGCAGCTCTAAGGAAAGGGACTTGGGGGTACTGGTGGATGAGAAGCTCAACATGAGCCACCAGTGTGCACTTCCAGCCCAGAAAGCAAACTGTATCCTGGGCTGCATCAGGATGAGCATGGCCAGCAAGTTGAGGGAGGAGATTCTTCCTCTCTACTCCACTCTGGTGAGACCCCACCTGGAGTACTGCATCCAGTTCTGGAGCCCCTATTACAAGAAGGATATGCATGTGCTAGAACATGTCCAGAGAAGGGGATGATTAGATGGCTGGAGCACCTATCCTATGGAGACAGACTGAGACAGTTGGGGCTGTTCAGTCTGGAGAGGAGAAGGCTCTGAGCAGACCTTTTTGTGGCCTTCCAATATCTGAAGGGGGGCACAAGAAAGCTGGTGAGGGACTTTCTAGTGTGTCATATGATTAGGGGAAATGGAGCAAAACAAGAAGTGGGTAGATTCAAATTGGATGTTAGGAAGAAGTTCTTCACCATGAGGGTGATAAGACAATGGAATAGGTTGCCCAGGGAGGTGGTGGAATCTTCATCCCTGGAGGATTTTTAAGGTCAGGCTGGATGTAACTCTGAGCAACCTCATCTAGTGTGAGGTGTCTCTGCCGGTGGAAGGGGAGTTGGAGCTGGATGATCCTTGAGGTCCCTTCCAGCCTTAACAATTCTACAATTCTATACCCTGGTGATAGTGCAAGTTGGTGTTTAATGTGGAAGCCTGGAAAAGTCTTCTTATAAGGCCAACACGTATCTGTATACACCTCTCTCAAATAGGAGGTGAAAAGCCTCAGGCTTAAAATCTGTCCTTCAATTTTAGAAAGAGTAGAAAGGACTTCATGGACAAACTGCAGTGTTAGAAAACTAGACCTATTATAAAAGAGAATATGTGCCCTTCCTTTTATGTCTGTTCCTTCCTCTTTCAGCCATATGGATCAATACTTTAAAGGCAATCTCCTTTAACTCACATTTGATAAGCATCAAACAGTTACTGCATATGGGAAGCTCTACCTCACAAAATCGTGAGGTTTTGCAGTGATCTCAGAAAAGAACACTTAAAAAGAAAATTCACAGTCAATCAAGCTTACAAGGAACAAAAAAGAGTTTCAAATATTTTAAAGACTTGCAATCTTAGAGATATTTTTGGATTTGGGATGAGCATTTAGGCCTTTTCTTGGTGGTGGTGGTGAAACATCACCAATTTGTTGCTTCTATCTTAATTGATTGCCAAACTTGAATAAAGCACTGGTAACCTTTCTCTAGCTGTGATACTATTAAAAACCAAAACTCTTCCAACTTTTCTGTTTTAAGAACCTGATCATTCTATTGGTAACGTAACTGTCCTACCTTCAGACACATTTTAAGGTCTAAAAAAACCTCCATATAGCTCTCTGAACAGCCTATAAAGCTGATTCAATCTTGACACTGAAAGCAAACTAACAACAGGTGCTCATCCATTCTGAGCACTGAGTTATTTCACATGGAATAAAAGCTTTTTTTTTCTGGACTATTACTACAGTTTTACCCAGCTATCAAAAAATAAACAACACTAAAACTTCCAACACAACACAACTTTCAAACTAAATACATTAAGGAAATATAGCTCATGTCTAAGTATCTCTTAAAACTGTGACAGAACCTTGGTACTGTGCCAGAATAAGCATCTTTTTGCCTGAGCTAGGGAAGACCCTCATATCTTGTTTAACTATTACCCCTTTGGTGCCTTCCCTGAACAAGCAGAGATGGTTTTCTAGCTAGTTTTGAAACGTTCCTTTCTTCTTCCCAGGGTGACACTAAGTTTCTTCCTTGATAGGAACCTTTTGAAAGCTGCACCGAGCTCAATATAGTGAGAGAGGTCAGAGGCTTCCTGATCTGCTCTCTGTTCCAAAAATCAGCACTTTATTAATAGGGCTGTACCTGTAAGACACTAGGAAAGCACCTCAAATACTACATTTTTTCCCCAAATCAGAAACAATTTTTGCCTTTTTTTCAAGATGTTAAAGCTGAGAATTTGTACCTGAATTATTTTTAAGAACACTCTTAGAATTTATTCATTTAGAGTAGATGTCCCCTCAAACAACCTGCCAGCACAATGACATCTGCTGTGTTTGATCCACAACCAGCAAGTCACTTACGACTCCTTTATAGGTGAAAGGTGTTGCTAAAACAAATCTTTGCTTTCTATTGACAAATAAAGTCATCTAGCACTTGAGTGTTAAGAAGTCTGAAAGTATTATGCTAGTGCACCATATTCAGGCTTAGAAACCAAATAAAAATGCACCCAAATATATTAACACCCCACTCTCTTCCTCTCTCCAGAATCTAATTTTGGGACACTAGCAGTGTGGCCAGTAGGACAAGGGAGGTGATTCTTCCCCTAGACTCAACACTGGTCAGGCCACACCTTGAGTACTGTGTCCAGTTCTTGGCTCCTCAATTCAAGAGAGATGTTGAGGTGCTGGAACGTGTCCAGAGAAGGGCAACAAGGCTGGTGAGGGGCCTAGAGCACAGCCCCATGAGGAGACGCTGAGGAAGCTGAGGTTGTTACGTCTGGAGAAGAGGAGGCTCAGGGGTGACCTCATTGCTGTCTACCACTACCTGAAGGAAGGTTGTAGCCAGATGGGTGTTGGTCTCTCCTCCCAGGCAGCCAGCAACAGAATAAGGAGACACAGTCTCAAGCTGTGCCAGGGGAGGTATAGGCTGGATGTTAGGAGGAAGTTGTTTGCCATTGGAATGGGCTGCCCAGGGAGGTGGTGGAGTCACCGTCCCTGGAGATGTTCAAGAAAAGTCTGGATGAGGCACTTAGTGCCATGGTCTAGTTGACTGGATAGGGCTGGGTGATAGGTTGGACTGGATAATCTTGGAGGTCTCTTCCAACCTAGATGATTTTCTGATTCCATACTTGCTAGCCATCTGAGTGGGCACAAAGACAGGAAACATTGCATCTAGTTCTGTATTCTTCTGATCTTTGGGTTGGTAGTGTGAGTGTCAGAGGGCCATTAATGAACACAAAACAGTACTGGAGACTCAGCATCTCAATGTCCTTCTTAAATTGAAAGGCCCAGAACTGGACACAGTACTCAAGGTGTGGCCTAACCAGTGCAGAGTACAGGGGCAGAATGACCTCCCTGCTCCTGCTGGCCACATCATTCTTGATGCAGGCCAGGATGCCATTGGCCCTCCTGGCGTCCTGGGCACACTGCTGGTTCATGTAACTCACACCCTGAGTAGCAGAACAGGACATTACTACATCACACGAGGCCCTAATCCTAAATCCAGAATTCTGTGAGACTTGAGTCAAAACATGAAAATGACATTTCTGACCCACATCCTGTAAATGTGAGTGAAAACATAAGACTGATCTTCCTCCTGCTGTCCTGTGATGAGGTGAGTCACATGCTGAGTAGAGCTGAGTGACTGTGGAGTGCTATCCGAGGATGTACGTAAAACTTTACCTGTGTGGTTTGAAAACTGGACAGAGTTCACCGTATCAACTTCAAATCCCAAAACCTGTAACAGAACACAGGAATATTTCTTTTACTAACACAGCTTTATTAATGCATTATCAGGATCACAAAACATGAGGATGATTTGTTAGTTCCCGGTGCATGCTTTAAAATCTTAACCTCTGTTTTAAAGTGAAAGCTGAACCAACATTCATGAAACATGAACAAAGAGCACAGTACTTTACTACGACAGCAGATGTGGAACAAAAATGTCACTTGCAACAGCACTGGAAAAACAGAATTCTACATCCTCAGGGTAGAGTTTGTCTGAGGATAAGGACACAGAAGTTGGTCCAGCAGCCATGAAGAAAGCCTTGGCTACTCTTTCTCAGCAAGAAAAAGAGTCTAAATTTCAAGGTACTAAAGCACTGAAAATATAGAGGAAGGATACTGTCAATATTCCAGAAAGCAAATCTTTCTACAAGGAGGTCAGAAGAATCTTAAAAGAGATCAACATTGAGCCATACTTGGATGTCACAAACAGTTTCTTTACAAGTAAAAGAGAATAGAAAGAAATCACAGAGAATTAATTTGGGGCATGATTAGGCAATTGAGAGGAGAGAAGTCTTAAATATACAAAGGGAAAAAATAAAGAAAAAAAGCCTTAAGCATGCTCCAAAAGCCACTTGCTGCCTTGCATTACCAGAAATTTAAATATTGAAATAGCCAAGGATTTGCTAGTGCAGTTAAATATAGTCTTGTTGCTCAAAAAGAGTTAAATATCACGGAAATAACAGCATTGAATTAGGAGAAAACTAATGAGGATTTTTAATCTGACAACACTTGCCTTAATACAGATAGGCATTGCTGTTCAAGCCATTTTTAGACATTTTTATCTGTCATGAAAGAAATTCTAATGCAACAGTGACATAACGGTCTGACATTTGATATTTTCTTCCACATCCTACATGCTCTGAGTAAGAATTCTCCTCAAAAGACGAGCTGCTATATACGGCTCAGTGAGTCATACCAGGAGATAATAGTAACAATGCATCCCTGCTTATGATCCTCTTCCAGGCAATTTGCTGGGGAGGGAGTAGTGAACAAAAGAAGCTTTTGCCAGTCACGGTTTGCACTGAGGCACACACCTCTCCCTTTTGATCACGAGGACAGCCCCATCTTACCTATTAAAAGTCTCTGCAGGTACAGTGCCAGGCATTAGGTTTTCCCTATGCTTGCACTTTCTCCACACATGAAAGATACCTGATCTAGTTGAGAATGTCCCTGCTTACTGCAGAGGGAGTTGCACTCCAGGGCCTTTGACATGGTCCCCCACAACATCCTACTCATCAAGTTGGAGAGGTCTGGAATTGATGGGTGGACTGTTCAGTGGATAAGGAATTGGCTGGATGGTCACATCCAGAGGATGGTCCTCACTCAATAGCTTGAAGTCCAGAAGAAGAGCAGTGACAAGTGGTGTCCCTCAGGGGTCTGTACTGGGATCTCTGCTGTTCAGTGTTTTGATCAATGATATAGACAGTGGGATTGAGTGCACCATCAGCAAGTGTGCAGGTGACACCAAGCTGAGTGGTGCTGTTGAAATGCCAGAGGGATGAAATGTCATGCAGAGGGACCTGGACAAGGTGAAGAGGTGGGCACAGGTGACCCTCATAAGTTTCAACAAGAGCAAGTTCAGGGTCTGCACCTGGGTGGGAACAGTCCTCACTATCAGTACAGACTGGAGGATGAGGAGGTAGAAAGCAGCCCTGTGGAAAAGCACTTGGGAGTGCTGATGGATGAGAAGATGGACATAAGCAGACAGTGTGAGCTTGCAGCCCAGAAGGCAAATCATATCCTGGGCTGCATCCAAAGAAGCATTGCCAGCAGGTCCAGAGAGGTGATTCTGCCACTTTGCTCTGCTCTGGTGAGACCTCACCTGGAGTACTGTGTCCACCTCTGGAGCCCTCAAGATAGGAAGGACATGGACCTGATGGAGATGGCCCAGAGTAAGGCCACAAACATGACCAGAGGGTTGGAACACCTCTGCTATGAAGACAGACTGAGGGAGCTGGGAGTGTTCAGCCTGGAGAAGGAGAAAGCTCCAGGGAGGCCTAGTAGTGATCTTCCAGTACCTGAAGGGGGCCTACAAGAAGGATGGAGACAGACAAAGGCCTGCAGTGATAGGATGAGGGGCAATGGCTTCAAACTAGAGAAGAGCAGATTTAGATTGGATGCTAGGAAAAAGTTCTTTACTATGAGGGTAGTGGAACACTGAACAGGTTGCCCCAGGGATAGGGTTGGGGCCACTCAATGTGAGACTCAACAGGGCTCTGGGCAACCTCCTCTAGTTGACGAAGTCCCTGCTGAATGCAGGGTGGGTTGGACTAGATGACCTTCAGAGGTGCCTTCCAACCCAGACCATTTTATGATTCTATGAGGAAAGCTGCTAAGTGGTAAGCCACTCACTTCAAACACTGGGCCACTGCAAGATGGAGGTACACGCTGCAACAGGTAGTTTGCCTGCAGGAACTGCAGTTCTGCCATTTCACAGCTCAGAGTCCACAGAGGTCTTCACAGAGGAAGTCTCTTCTTTCAATATTTAATAAAGGTTTATGTTCATCCCTAACCAGAAAGCAAACTACTGTCCCATTAATGATAGACAGAACAGCGGGTTGTCTTAGTCTGATCAAATTAAAAATCAACCTCAGCTCATACTCTCACCCCAATTTCTTGTTTCACCTTAGCACACTTTGAAGACCCAAGAATTAAGGGGTGAGAACATGGCAACTCTGTTATAACGTTAACCTTGATGTTCCCACATGCTCTTCAAAGAAGCAAATGAGTACTGTCTCTAAGCAGACCCTCATCCAATACTCATCTCCATTCAATAACACACCCAAAAAGTTCTTATTTCCTTCAAATACCTTGGCAGAAATGGTGAATTAATCAATTTCTGTGCAATACTTAGATCACAGCTTTCAAACTATTTAACACCTGACACTACTGAACGTGCTGTGATTTACTAAGTAATCAGGTTTACGCTTAGTGCTTTTAGGGAAGAAAAGCAAGCCAACTGCTTGTAGGAAGAGCTGTTCCACATTGAATTGTCAGGGCTGGAAGGCACCTCAAGGACCATCCAGTTCCAACTCCCCTGCCCAGGGGCAGAGACACCTCACACTAGATTAAGCTGCTCAGAGCCCCATCCAGCCTGGCCTTAAAAACCTCCAGCAATGTGGCTTCCACCTCCCTGGGCCACCTGTCCCAGTGTCTTGCCACCCTCACGGTGAAGAACTTCTTCCTAACATCCAATCTGAATCTACCCACTTCTAGTTTTGCTCCATTTCCCCTAGTCCTATCGCTACCTGACACCCTAAAAAGTCCCTAACCAGCCTTCCTGTAGGTCTTCAGACACTGGAAGGCCACATTAAGCTCTCCTCGGAACCTTCTCTTCTCCAGACTGAACAGCCCCAACTCTCTCAGTCTGTCTTCATAGGAGATGTGCTCCAGCCTTCTGATTATCCTCGTGGCCCTTCTCTGGACACACTCTGAACATTCATATCTTTCCTGTAAGAGGCTCCAGCACTGGAGTATTCTGGGTAGAGTCTCACCAGAGTGGAGTCGAGGGAGAACCACCTCCCTTGACCTGCTGGCTGGACTTCCCTTGATGCAGCCCAGGATACAGTTTGCTTTCTGGGCTGCAAGTGCACACTGGTGGCTCATATTGAGCTTCTCATCCATCAGCACTCTCAAGTCCCTCTCCCCAGGCCTGCTTTCAAGCCAGTCACTGCCCAGCCTGTATCAGTGCTTGGGATTGATTCGATCCAGGTCCAGGATCCTACAATATGGACAAGCACTGTACCAGTTGATGGTCATCAGAAAGAACAATTGTTCTTCACTGTCTCCACTAGCACTAGTTGTCATTTGATTTCTCAATGAGATTTTTCTCCATGATTAGGAGTTTTGATTTGGTTTAGCTAATCTGCTTCAGCAGAAGGCAAAAAACTTCTCTTGGAGACAGCAAATAGTTTTCAAAAAGTGAGTGAAATAAGTTTTAAACAGTTCTTTTGAATAAAGCTTTTGAGGATAACTCATGGACAGTTCAAATTCATCAAGGAAGCTTGCTATTTACACAGATAAGAAAAATAAGAGACAGCTTAAAAAGCCTCCAAAATAACTACTTACTAGTGTTAGTCAACTGTCACAGTTACTAATTTTCCCTAAAGTTTTGTTTTGATCTGCACATGACTGTAATCTAACAAATATAATTGTGCAATTTTCTACTTCCAATTCAACCCTCAAAACAAGCCAGTTACTATATTTCAAGAAATTTCCTCTGACAGAGATTCTTATGAAAACAGAGAGTAATTAAAAGACATAAAATGACATTTAAAGAACAAAGTATAATTAGAAAATTTAATTAGCACTACCTCTGAAATGGAAGCTATGCGGTTGATGTCTCAGCTCACTATACAGTATTAAATTATTCAAAAGGAATGATGAAATCAAGTTCAGCCAATATGTGTCTGCTTCCAAGGCAAACTGAACTGAAAAGCCTCCTGGAATTTACATATCAGAAGACAACCTGAACCTGATACATAATTGAAGTGCTAACAGCAGCAATCATCTCTTCTACAGCTTCAGGGGGGGGGAAAGTGTCTTAACATTAACTACACAAACAAAAATTAACAACTTGATAGTTTTAAGTGGATAAGGAAATGTTAACTTCCTCCCTCAACCAACAAGTAATAGAAGTCCTAGCAACTATCATCTTTGCATATCTAAGGGATCATAAATATCAGAAATAGTTTCCAATTGACTGAATGATGAGTTCTTTTCCCTGTATTCAACAGATACCTTGATAAATATTTTTAATTGCTTGGGCAGAGCTAAATAAAAGTACGAATAATGAGGGAGTTTGTTAAACTCAAACATTCTAACCAAACCAGAACCCCCTCTACTCTGCCCTAGCGAGACCACTCCTGATATACTGTGTCAAATTTTGGGCTCCCCAGTTCAAGACAGACAGGGATCTGCTGGACAGAGTCCAACCTCAGAGTCACAAGAATGACTTAGAGGACTTGAGCATCTCCCCTACAAAGAGAGACTGAGAAACCTGTGGCTGTTTAGTCTGGAGAAGAGAAGACTGAGAGGGGATCTGATTTGAGGGGTTGGTGTCAAGTGGATGAGGCCAATCTCTTTTTGGTGGTCCACTGCAATAACACAAGGAGCAACAGGTACAGACTTGAACATAGGTTTCAACTCAACACGAGGAGAAACTTCTTTACAGTGAGGGTGATGAAGCACTGGAACAGGTTGCCCAGGGAGGTTGTGGAATCTCCTTCTCTGGAGACTTTCAAAACCTGCCTGGATGCATTCCTGTGCGGACCCTAGTGGATCCTTAGTGGATCCTGCTTTGTCAGGGAAGCTGGACTCAAGGATCTCTGGAGGTCCCCACCAACCTCTAATGTCCTGTGATTTTGTGTGATTCTATATTTTAAGTGAAAGTCACTTACTTATTAGAAAGACATGTTTTTCATATATAAGGACCTAGAAAACTGAGATCAGAGCAAATGTACTGAATTCCACATATCATACATACAAGAAAAAGTCTCTCATACATTACACAAAATATCACATATCACCCAAAACTATACATTTAGCTGGATATCAACATTTTTTTCAGTTATAAATCAGGTGCTGTTCAACATCTTTGGTGGTGATATGGACAGTGGGCTCAACTGCACCCTCAGCAAATCTGCTGATGACACCAAGATGCGTAGTGCAGTTGACAGGCTAAAGAGAAGGGATGTGACTCAGAGGTGCCTTGACAGGCCACAGATGTGGGTCAGTACCAACCTCCAGAAGTTCAGCAAGGCAAAGTGTGAAGTCCTGCATCTGAATTGTGGCAATCCTAAACAAAAGTGCAGGCTGGGTAATAAGTGGATTGAGCAGCCCTGCAGAGAAGGACCTGGGGGTGCTGGCTGATGAAGCAGTTGACATGAGCCGGCAGTGTGAGCCTGCAGCCTGGAAAGCCAATCATATCCTGGGCTGCATCAAAGTAAGTGTGGCCAACAGGTCAATGAAATCATTCTGCCCCTCTAACTCTACTCTTGTGAGACCCCACCTGGAGCACTGCAACCAGCATTAGCGCCCTAAACCAAGAAGGATATGAATCTGTTGAACGGGGTCCAGATGAGGGCCACAAAGAAAATCAGAGGGCTGGAGCACCTCTCCTATAATGGCAGGCTGAAAGAGGTGAGTCTGTTCAGTCTGAAGAAGAGAAGGCTCCAGGGAGACGTTACAGCAGCCTTCCAGTAGCTGAAGAGGACCTATGGGAAAGCGGGAGAGGGACTTTTTATAACGGGCATGTGGTGACAGGACAAGGGGTAACAGCTGTAAACTAGAGCTGGGTAGATTTAAATTGGACTTTAGGAAGAAATTCTCCACAGAGAGAGTGATGAGACACTGGAACTGGTTTCCAGAGAAAGTGTGGATGCCTCATCTCTGAAATTTTTAAGACCAGGCTGAACAAGGCTTTGAGCAACCTGGTCTAGTGGGAGGCATCCATGGTCATGGCAGGGGGGTTGCAATGAGATGATCTTTCAAGTCCCTCCCAACTCAAGCCATTCTATGAAGCATTGACCTTTACTTTGGAAAATGACTAGAAAGCACAAATTCAACAAAGAACTAATCACAATTATTTCTATCAAGTTTCTGCTTGTTAATATGGAACACATTTCAATTAATTAAAAATTAAAAAAATAAAAATCAACCCGCTTCAATTAATGATTTTTTTCCTACATAACTCTCTTTGTGTTTCTGAAGTAACTGTATGTAATGTATGTGCCAGTTCATTGTCTCTTCACCTCTCCTTATTTCATGAGCAATTAAAATGCTGTAATTCAGCAAAGAGGTGAAATGCTAAACAAGTATGAAGTAAGAACCATACAATAGTTCTGCGATTTTCAGTCATAAGAGAACAAACTCAAGCTGGTCATGGTTTATTATTGTTCACTGAAGTGCACAGTTCTTTCTACACTTTGCTCAAAAAATATAGTGGAAGCCACAAGCAGCATCCTGCAACATCCACAGTGTGACAAATTCCTTTACTGAGATACCAATAGTTTACTAGACCACTGACCCTGGGTCCAGCCTTGTTCAACGGATTCTTCATCAACCTAGCTGAAGAGACAGAGTGTACCCTGAGCTAGGACACAGAACAGGGAGGAGTGGCTGACGCACAGGAAGGCGTGCTGCCATCCAGCAAGATCTGGACAGACTGAACAGTTGGGCAATGACAAACCTAATGAAGTTCAACAAGCTTAAGTGTAGAGTCCTGCACCCTGGGAGGAGTAACATCATGTGCGAGTACAGATGAAAGGTTGATCTGCTGAAGATCAGCTTAACAGAGGAGCATCTTGGAGTCCTGGTTGATTAAGTTATCCATGGGACAGCAATGTGCCATGGCAGCCAAGAAAGCCAATAGTATATTTGGGTGCACTAAGAAGTATGTCCAGCAGGTCAGAGGAGGTTCTCCTCCCACTCTGCTCAGCCCTAGTTAGACCTCACCTGGAATACTCTGTACAATTCTGGGCTCCCCAGTTGAAGAGGGACAGGCAACTACTGAGTGTTCAATAGAGAGTTATGAGGATGATTAAGGGACTGAAGAATCTGTCATATGAGGAAAGACTGAGAGACCTGGGACTGTTTAGTCTGGAGAGGAGAAGACTGACAGGGGACCTTATCAATGTCTATAAGTGTCTGAAAGATGGCTGTCAGGAGGATGGAGTCAGTCTCCTTTCAGCGATACCCAGTGACGGAACAAGGGGCAATGGACATAAACTCAATCACAGGCAATTCCATCTCGACATGAGAAAAAACATTATTACTGTGAGGGTAATGGAGCACTGAAACAAGCTGCCCAGAAAGGCTGTGGAGTCTTCTTCTCTAGAGATCTTCAAAACTCGCCTGGATGTGTTCCTGTGTGACCTGCCCTAAGTGGTCTTGCTTTCCAGAGTGTTTGGACTTGACCTCTGGATGTCCCTTCCACTCGTAGCATTCCATGATTTTGTGATATTCACTGATGCACCACTACTCCTTTGCTTCTTGAATTTCTTTGTATATCAGTTTGCTACATTTGCAAACTGACCCAACTTTGGGTGTTAAAACTATCATTTTTTCTGTTTGAGTATGCACTTATGTGGGCACACATGTGTAGAATGTGCAAATAAACTGAAGGAACTCACTCCACTTGGCTTTTGCCTATCTCAGAACTAACACTTCAGATCATATTTGAGTGTGAGGACTAAGCTAACCAAGAAATGCACAGTGATTTATAGCTTCTCTATGCCAGCTTGTAGTCTACACCTGTGTTAATTCCCCTGCTCCCTATAGACAGAGAGTCCTGTGGTGATACTCTTGCCTCTGATTTTGGAAATGTAGGTTATGGCAGATAGGCTCCAAGTGTCCAGGACTCCAGCTGGCAGGGACACACATTATCCATGTTACCATGACCCTCTGTTTTGGATGATTTGTTCTCCAGGCTGTCCAGTAGAGTACAATTTCTGGTTTCCACGCTTTTCCTCTGCTGTCATTCTGTGTAAGTATCATTTGTTCACAGAACTGCAAATCTAAACCCATGGCCAGTTTGGGTAAGGATGATAAGCACTCTTCAAAGGAAAAAAAAAATAGCTGAGTTCAGCCTAAATCTCTCAGCCTCCAGTCGAAGCACACGTCAAAAAAAGTTATTCTTAAGACCCAAATTAAGGCTGCCTATAGCATATCATACAGCACCATATACTGCAACTGAAGTCTCAGATGAAGATGGGCAACTCCAAGATATTTCGGAATTATTCTCAAGCAAAGGAGGCAAAAGTGTTACATTTCTAAAACTAAATCTTCAAAAACATCAAAAGCAAAGAATTTTTGTATTTGGAAGGCATGGCTGGCAGATCAGAAGAACAGCTGGAAGATTAAATCAAAATACACACACTGGAGCAAAACGCACTTGAAGAAATAGCTAGCATGAAAGACACACTTCAGCACTATTTGTGAGCTCAAATTTGGCTTAGTTCTTCCTCACAAATAACTGAAGGGACAAACACCACCCAGGCTTTCCCACAGTGCAGAAAGTGCCATTTCAGCCTTGCAAAGAAAACATGCACCACCTGGGAGGGCACCTAAGTCTACAGAACTATTAAAATGCATAATTTTGCATTATGCAAGTGCTCAAGGGAAAAATCAACACAAAAGAGAGCAAGAGACTTCAAAATACATGAACAACCTCTAAAGGTGTTGGGTCTTTTTGGAAAACTGGACTAACAGCCTACCTTTCCTAAAAGCACAGCACTTAAACTCATATCCAGCCATCTCCTTCAGGATTCAAATTGTACAGGTGACATCAACTGTTTTACTAGTACAACAACATAAAGATCTAGAAGGAGAAAATGGCTTGGTTATATCTTAGGAGAAAATGTTATGGTTATATAGGTTATATGTGTAGCTAGATCTCAGTTCTGGTTCACTTCTAACAATGCAACCTTTTGAACTTGGCCACTGTGCTAACACACAAATTAGTTCTTCATTTGAAGTTTGGTCTTTCTCCCCCTCCCTTCCAGAAAACACCTCACACATACACACGTGGAAACATGTCACTGCTTCACTGCCAATAACTAGTACTTAAGACTGCTGAAAAGGAAAGATTACACACATTCCTCCAGGAGGACAGCCTTAAGTTGTATCTTTTATGTAAATGCAGGTGGGGATTGTAAACCAAGAGAAAGAAAACTGCTTCACATTGTGGAAAATTGTGAATGTAGCAACAGAGGAGTTAACAGGAAATCTGAAAACAAAAGCAACATCTCCAATTCAGTTTTAATGATTACTAAGCTTTATGTTTTCATTTGTGTAACCTATGTTATGCACCAATGGAGTGCAGACAAACAAAAACGCTCATTTTTACCTCCTAATCCTGTTTGGTATTTCATTGTTAACACCACTTGAGATGGAAAACTAGTAACCTAAAAGATTAGCTCTGCCTCAGAGTAAATATTAACATAAATTCTCATTTAACAAATCTATTGACTCTGAAAAATGCTTAGCGAAATGTGAAAGGCTGTTACTGGACTACTTCTGTTTAGAATTGGTATTGTAGCTTTACTATGATCCTGTTGGGGAAAAAAAGTAAATTTTCAAAAGTATCACACACTCAAGGAGAACTCAACAAGTTTGGGATTTTTTTTTTAAACAACATTTAAAAAGATATAAATCTCCTAAGTGTGCAAGAGAAACTGTCACTTGAATTGAAATCACCAAAGTGTTTGGGTTGGAAAAGACCAAAAAGATCAACTAGTTCCAACCCTTCTACCACAAGCAGGGATTCCTCCTACTATACCAAGTTGCTCAAGTCCCCATCCAACCTGGCTTTGAAAACTCCCAGGGTTGGAGCCATCCACAACTTCTCTGGGCAACCTGTTCCTGTGCCTCACCACCATTATAGTGAAGAATTTCTTCCTTATATCTAACTTAATGCCAGCTTCTTTCAGTTTGAACCCATACCCCTTGTCCTGTCACTACATAACTTTGTAAGGTCTTTCTCCAGCTATCTCATAGGTCTCTTCAGATACTGGAAGGCTGCTTTAAGTTTTCCCCAAAACTTTCTCTTCCTCAGGCTGACCAGCCCCAACTGTCTCAGCCTATCTTTGTAGGAGAGGTGCTCCAGCCCTCTGATCACCTTCATGGCCCTCCTCTGGACCTGCCCTAAGAGTTCCCCAACCCAGGCGCACAACCTTGCAGCTGGCTTTGTTGAACTTCATGAGGTTGGCACTGACACACCTCTCGAGCCTGTCAAGGCCCCTCTGGATGGCATCCCTGCCCTCCACACTGGTTGGAGTCATCAAACTTGCTGAGTGTGCCTCAAATCCAACTGTTCACATTGCAGACAAAGATGGTGAACAGCACCAGTCCCAATATCGACTGAGTGTGCCTCAAATCCAACTGTTCACATTGCTGACAAAGATGTTGAACGGCACCAGTCCCAATATCAACCCTTGAAGAACATCACTTGTCACTTGTCTCCACTTTGATATCGAGCCATTGAGCAGCACTCTTTGAGCATTAGATAAACTTCTGAACTGAACTACGTTTTATTGCTTTCTTGGGCACTATATGTTACAAACAAATAAACATTCTTCCCCTCAATTTCCAATGCATTATATGTACCTATAGAGATAAAGAGAGGTCTAGAGAGGGGCTGAGATAGATGTTGTGGAATTGCTGCCCTTGGAGATTTTCAAGATCCAAAAGGACAACACCCTGAGCAACATGGTCTGAATTCTGTGCTGACAGCTTTGAGCAGGAGTCTGGACTGGGGACCTCCCAAAGTCCTTTCAGGCCTGGGTAATTCCATCATTTGATGATACTACTACATACAGAAAGCTTAGCTTTATCCGTTGCAGAACTCCACGAGTACAATCCCACAAAATATCATCACTTGCTACCCATCCTAGAGCTCTGGTCAGGATAAAAAACAGTGGTACAGTAAGTTTACAGTATTAACTATGCCATAGGATATGTCCTTTGCTGTTAAACGACCAGTGAACCAATTTAACTAGAATGTTGTAGTTTGTACTTAATTTAGACAACCTTAGAGAACAATGATCTAGTTCTGCAAGAATGAAATTCAATTAAAAATACCTCTCTATTCTGCAACATGGTCAGCACACATTTCTGTCTTTGGGCACTGAGTTTATGCCTCTGGTGGCATTTCATATTAAACTTTGAAACTGAAACCATAAAGCAGTATTGAAGCTCAGGTTAAAAGAAAAATCTGGAACAACAAGTGAAAGGTGTGGGGGGGGAAGAATTGTGTAAAATCAGACTTTGTAAACTATATACATGTTTCTTCCATAGTATTTATATCCCCTGATACATGTTCATGAGTTGCTTATCTGTATTTCATGAAATAAAGCTGAAACCTTCATCAAAACTCTCTAGTTTCTTCAAAGTTCTTAATTTTATCACACCAGAACACATCAAACCCAAATTTCCCCAGTGAGCCCTCAAGATTAGGAGCTTTATACAAAGGAAAACAAAAAAGTCTTCAGTTTCGTAAGCCAGTACAGCTTTCAAAGTAATGGGGAAGTGCTTTGATTTATAATTGTTTGAAGGACACAGCAACATTAAAAAAAAACACAAACAAACCAGAAACAACAAAACAAAGCCAAATTAATATTTAAGAGTAAATCCTACATTGTAAATATATACAGCCAAAATACAAATAAAGACACACAGAGAATTTTTTTTCCTAAGCTTAGGAATATGTGAAGTTCATCCTAAACTTCTTATCTCTGACTGTGAATTTTAATTAACAAATAATAATTGTCCAATTACAGTCTTACTCCTCTTTCTCCATAAATACAGTTAACATAAGGAAATTAAACAACAATGTAGGCCTTGAACACACTGATCTGGTTCAAAATGCAGGTGCTAATGGTAGACAGGTATACTACATCTGATGCCCCCATGCAAGGGAAAAGCATCTCAGAAACATCAAACAGTAGCTCACCAGAATCATAATGTATATATTGAAAGCAAAACAGCTGGCCTGCTCAGGACCACACAAGGCACATGTGGTTAACTTCAGAGGGTCTTTATCTTAGAACAAGTGACACTAAAACAAAACCAAAGGCTTGAAGAGCTCCACTGTGTAATTACTTTCTTCCAGAGGACTTCCCTCCTCATCTACACTTAGATCCCAGATGGCTTTATTGCTATTAACAGGATCTGCATATGGTGGGTCCTGTATCAACAGGAAAATTACTCTTGTAGCAATGTAACGCTGACAGAAGCTTCAGTCAAAAGATGGAAGTTTTATAGCATACATAAACAAAGGGAGTTACAGAGACTTACACAGACACATGAGGAATTTTCAAGAAAACGTCTGCTGAAGTTGCCAAACTGCTGACTTTTAGCATATGTATAATCCACAAACTGAGTTAACCAGTAGTACCTGTATTTGTCTACAGATTCACTGCATCACAGAAGACAAAACCATTCCATCTCCTCATTTTTTAAATATATATTCCATCTGAGCTTAACTGAAAATCATTAACAGAATTTACCACCTCAACTCAGGAAGAGTAGAGCCATCTAGCTAGGTCATGCAGAGAGAATATCTGCAAGACAAAAGCCAAGCTAGAACTCAACATGGCCATGGCCATGGTCATGAGGGATAACAAAAAAGGTTTTTGCAAATACATTAACAACAAAAATCAAAGCCAAGGAAAATGTCCACCCTTTATGGGATGCAGGGGGGAACACTACTATCAGGGATTAGGAAAATGCTGAGGTACTTAATTCCTTCTTTGCCTCAGTTTTTAATAGTCAAACCCATTACCCTCTGGGTATTCAGCCTCCTGATAGGGATGGAGAGCAGCACCAGCTCCCCATAATCCAAGAGAAAGCAGTTAATAACCTGTTATGCCATCTGGACACTCACAAGCCTATGGGGCAGATGGGATTCACCCAAGAACGCTAAGAGAGCTGGTGTAGGAACTTGCCAAGCCACTCTTCATCATCTATCAGCAGTCCTGGTTAACAGAGGAGGTGCCAGATGACCAGAGGCTTGCCAGTGTGAAGAGCCAAAAGAAGGATTTGGGGAACTTCAGGCCTGCCAGCCTGGCCTTGGTACCAGGAAATATTATGGAGTGGTTCATCTTAGGTGCACTTACATGGCAAGTTCAGAGTAATGGTGGGCTCAGGCCCAGGCAGCATGAGTTGATGAAAGGCAGGCCCTGCTTGACCATCATCTTCTATGACCACGTGACTCCCCTAGTAGAGGAGGGAAAGGCTGTGGACGTTGTCCACCTGGACTTTAGCAAAGCCTTTGACACCGTATCCCACAGCATTCTCCTTGAAAAACTTGTGGCCCGTGGCACAGACACACAGACTCTTGGTTGGATTAACAACTGGCTGGATGGCCAGGAGTAAATCCAGGTGGTGGCCAGTCACAAGCAGTGTCCCCTGGGGCTCGATACTGGGGCCAGTTCTGTTTAAAAATCTTTATCAGTGATCTGGATGAGGGGATTGAGAGCACCATCTGCACTTTTGCAGACGACAAACACTGAATTGAATGACAGTCTTGATCTCCTCAAGGGTAGAAAGGCTCTGCAAAGAGATGTGGACAGGTTGAATCAATGGACTATGGCAAACAGGACCAAGTACTGGGTCCTGCATTTTGGTGACAACAACCCCAAGCAACACTACAGGCTTGGGGAAGAGTGGCTGGAAAGTAGCCTTGTGGAAAGGGATTTGGGGGTGCTGGTGGACGGACAGCTGACCAGCAGTGTGCCTAGGTGACCAAGGCAGCCAACAGCATCCTGGCCTGTATCAAAACCAGTGTGGCCAGCAGGAATAGGGATGTGATTACACTCCCGTACTCAGCCCTGGTGAGACCATCACTCAAGCACTGTGCTCAGTTCTGAGCAACACACTATAGGAAAGATATTGAGATCCTGGAGCATGGTCAGAACACTGAGGCTGGTGAGGGGTTTGGCAGGCATGGCATGTGACAAAGAGCTGAGGGAGATGGGGTTGTTTAATCTGGGGAAGAGAAGGCTGAGGGGAGATCTTCTCCCTCTCTACAACTACCTGAAAGGAGCTTGTAGTGAGGCTTGCATTGGTCTCCTCCCAAGTAGCACCAAGATGAGAGAAAATGGGCTTAAGTTCTGCCACAGGAGGTTTAGATTGGGCATTAGGAAAAAAACTCTTACTGTGAGGCAATGGAAAAGGCTGCCCAAAGGAGGTAGTGGAATTTCCATTCCTGGAGATATTCAAGTAGTGCTTAAATGTGGTGCTTCAAGACATGGTTTAGTTGTCATGGTAGCTGGGTTACAGTTGGACTCGATGATCTTAAAGGTCTTTTCCAGCCTTAGTAATTCTATGATTCTAATGCTAATGCCACAGTTAAAATTACCCTGCCAAACAAGGTAATTGAGTTTGGGGTTGGGTTGTTTTTTGTTTGGGTTGTTCTGTTTTGTTCCTGGGGGTTGCTTTTGTTTGTTTCATTTTGTTTTGTTTGGTTTTGTTTTGGGGAGGTTGATTGTTTACTTAGAGTTTTTAAACAAAGTAGTAACAGCAACAGTTTTCAATAAGAAAGCTTTTGTTTCAGGCCACGGAACTCTCTGTCCATTGTGTTAAAAGTCATTTGCATATGCATACTGATGTTTATGGATTACAGTTTAGAACCTTGTCTTACACAACCATTACTGTAGATCCAGTGAACATCTGTACTACTCTGGACATAGAACACAAACATGTATAAACAGGCTGAATTTCTGTAATCAAATCAGTTTTGAAGGGGAGACAGAATCTCCCAGTTTGCATCTTGCACCTCTTCACTGTGTACCAGCTCTTTCACTTAATTGCATTTCCTTCACTTTGATACTGAATCAAAGAGTGTACCTTGTACTGGGTGTAGAAGTCAGACCACAAATTCAGTTTGAGAAAAGGAACTTGGTAAAAAGAAAACTCATGTCCTGGCAATTAGTGGAGCAGGCATAATTGCTGGTGTGGGCTAATAAAGTGAACTGAAAATGCTATTGACTAACCCAATCTCTTTTTTCTTTGAGCTTTTAATAACCCATATCCAGCAGATAATGAGAACTCTGTACATACAGCTGGATTTTAGCACAACACTTGAAGAGGCAAAAGACTGCAAAGATTGCAAAGAGCAATCATTAAAATACTGGAGGTACTGTGCCAGGATAAAAACACAAGAGCAAATAAACTATCTTAGGAATGGGAATGCTGGAGATACTGTTGGTGACTTATTAATCTGGAATCAGGTATCAAATAGGACACTTCAGATTCTGAGATCAGAAACAGGCAATTAAAAACCATGTAATTAAAAACACAATAATATTGAAAAAAAAAAGTTCTGCCAACAATGACAAAGAGAGACAGGTCACGTAAGAAAGGCTGTAAGAGAAAGAATACCATTGGGATAGTATCTGATACTTGTTAACAGTGAGAGAACCTTATGTTCTTTAGAAAAGTTTACAGAGTACACTACATGAAGACTATAAAAACAATACACATTCTCACTCCACCAAAAATCAAGACTGCACAAACAAGCTACCTGGTTATAACTGTTCATCCTCACATTCCACATCAAAGAAAGTCCCTGAAACTACCACCATGCTGTTCCCTGCCTGAACCTACCTTTCACCTCTAGTTCTTATACACTCAAGTCAAACTCTCCTTCCTTCACTATTTAGCTTTTTAACTACAGAAAAACACACAAAAGATGGTGATAGGTGGGTGTAGGAGGAGCTGGAATATTTTATATATGCTGCAGTCAGATTTATTCTGTGCTTCATTGTTGTTCTATGGGCACAAGTTCTCAGTCCCAAAAGTAACCAGCTTCACATCAGCAAAAAACAGACGAGATGCTGATAGCCTAACGCCCGTTTCTTGAACAACACTCTTTTTTCACCTCAGATCAACTGCATACCAATTTTCAGGATTTACAAGCTGAGTTCAGCACTGGACACCACAAAGGACATAGTGAAGACTAAAGCAGAAAACAATCATCTCTCTTCTGCCAGGGCAGACTGCAATATTTCATCAAAGTGCTCCAGCAAAATTGGTACTTACAGAGAACTTGCAGTTGGGCTGATCCAACTGTAACATCATGACCATCTGAACAGAAATTGCTGGAACAGCCTGAGACTGAAGTGAATTTGTCCTTGATTTTTCTGAAAAGGCTTGCAATATGAACTATGCACCTGAAATATAATCAGGCCAAATTCAATATAAGGATAACAGCAACTTTTAAGTCTGGTCTTGCGAATAAGCCTTGATGACACACAAATGCTTTGGAACAAATATTTCCAAGTCACTCAGTTTTACTTTCCACCCTGACAGACTGCTAAGCATTGCTAACTATTCAATGCAAGATACTAAGATGACATAAAATACATGCCTTTAACAAAATTTCATCTAAGCCATTCTGTTCAGCACTAAGAAATTCCTGTTCTACATCAGCAGGCCACTCCAACAGTCTCTTGTGCCTGCAAAATGTGTATGCTTACCACCATTACTCCATGCATTACACCAGCTCAGCTCAAGATTGGTCTTACTGCAGTTAAAAATGTTGTAGCATAACTGCTCTATTAACCTTCCTATGGGCAGGAGGTCTTAATTGCCATCTTGTGATGGTTTGGGTGTCCCCCGCCCCCCACACTTTAAGAAATTACCCAGACTAGACTCAGTCAGCTCTGGAAATTTGAATGAAGCTTATATTTACAGCTGGCACAATATACAAGCATATATTTACAGTATATACAGATATATACAGAAATATACAAGGTAAAAAAGGCAATACAGACACAACTCCCCTCCCAGAAACCTGAGTCCCCAGGAGGGACTCTCAACTACCCCTCACCTTACCCCAGTCCTAAGGAAGAATGGAGGTTTGGCCAAGAGGGTTAAAAAAGCAAGGTGAAGCAGCCAAGCAAAAGGGAGGGTGAGGTTAGAAAGCAAGATGGAGTCCAGCCAGCAGCCACGAGCTCCCCAGCAGGCAGAAGCTCCCAGCGAAGAGAAGCAGCAAGTGACCTAATCTTTGTTTTGCCTTTCTTTTGTACACATCTCAGCAAGACTGTGAGCAAAGTAGACCTCACCATTGTTTTCATTTCTCAGCCTATCATCTAGTTCTTCTCACCAAAACATGCTAGCTAGGCTCAAACTAGCACACATCTGGAGTGGGATCAGCAAGACACTGATACCAATATATAAGGAGTAAGGTTAATGAAAGACAAGGGAATAACAGCTTCCATTTCCCTCTTCATTCTTCCCCCTAAATGACAAAGGAGAATGAGGTGCTGCTGTGGGTGTCTGACTGCCTTCTACCTAAAAAAATTACCCTCCCCTTCCTGCTACTCTCTTTACTGTTAGGTAATGGTGATTTTAGCTATGACTTCAGATGAAGAAACTGCAGTTCACAAAATCCACAGGTTCACTGCAAATTTCACGTTCATCGTCTTCGTGCTGCTTCCTTCAACGCTTGGATGTAACATGACAAAACCACCATACTTGTCACTGCAAACTCCTGCCAACTGGAATCGTGCAGTGCTACATAAGGAAGTCTGCAAACACTGATTAGTGGCAGACATAACAGCAGCAACTGGTCCAGTAGGCACAGACTCAATTTCTCCTTTATTTTAGTGAATTAAATGAGGGGTTGGGAATCCTACGTTACATTATTTTTCTCTGATTTTTATTTTACTTTTAGTCCTGCTGTTCAAATTTTGGATAGCTAGCTCTATGCCAGGCTGGTAGCAAGGTGTGGAAAGCACATTATGTACACCTAAGACAGATCCAACACATAAGCTGCATTTGGCCCTCTTAAGTAGCCTGTGAATAGGTCTTGCTCCTACCAAAGCCTTACACTGTAAACTACAAGTCAGCACATGCTTGTAAAAACAGAACAGGAAACAACTTCCTGGAAGAGGTGCCATGTTACGTAAAGATCACACCAAGGCCACCACAGGAAAAGAGTGGAGCTTCTAGAGGACAGTTAAATGTCTCATCAATCCTTCAAAGCAAGCTGATGTCTTAGATAAGAACATGCTTTGAGGAATGTTTCCCTCAGCGGATGCCAGGTGCAGGAGCCTGAGGCTTGTTCCTGCTCAATTATGCCAAAAGATCTGTCTGTGGGGTTGTGTAGGGAACTGTGTCAGGAAACTGACTCACAATGCAAATTAACATTTTCTACTTTTCCTTCTTAAGTTATTCATAACCTGGATGAATTCTCAGAGCAGTCTACCACATGCCCTCATAAAATGACTTACCTTGAAGAGCTGAAGTGGACAGCAAAATAGTGCAGGTGGAAGAACCAGCTGGTGTTGGTAAGGAAAGAACAAGAATTTTCCAAGCTGGCTTTGCTAGCTACTGAAGCCAGCAGAGCATGAAAGTCTACCCTAAAGCACAAGTGTCAGTATAAAACCTCTCTAATTTAAACACTAAGTTGCCATATATTTGTTTGTTGTATGAATGGAAGCACAATGTTCTTCCATTAACTACAGAGAGAACAGAAACAACCGTGCCCAACATAAAGCTCCTGCCAATATTAGACTTCAAAAAGAATGGGCTGTGACACAGGCTGTGGCTTGTGCTGGTCTACAAACAGCAACAACAAATAATTAATGTGCTGCAGGAAGGCCTATCCCTTCTGGTCTCAGTTTTAATAATTTTTAGGTTTTTTTTTTCCCCCACTTTTGTTACCTGCTTGGAGTGTCTGATGATCTCTATACGTAATGTAGTGCCCATCCCTATGAGACAGGGGCTGTATTCTGCCAGAAAATTGAGAGTAATCACAGTGAAGAGCTGAATGGATAAAAAGAGCTTTTTCTTCAGCCCAAGCTTGTTCGGTAGTACTCACCACTGCAAAATCCATGAAGACACACAGATTTACCAAAAAAATACATATATTTTAATTGATTAGATTTAGGCCAAATTTTATTAAATACATCATCCTAAAACTCCAGTGTGGAATTCTGCAAAACCAGTATCAAATGTTGAGAAATTACCAGGTTGTTTTTTTAATACTGTTCGAATTTACTGTCTCTTTCTTCTTCCAGAGACCGAGTACAGAAACTATGAACAAGCAATAAAATTCAGGAATAAACCAAATAATAACAGTATATAAACAGGAAACTATAAAGAGACTATTAAAGAAAATATAGTTGGCTGTATTGGATAGCAATGTCACCTTACTCTAATACTGTGAGACAGGCGAGCACTTAACTTCAGCAGTTTCAAGCATAAAGCAAATCCAACCCAATGAATGCTATTTGTGAAGATGGTCATGGATTCCTTCCTTCACCTTATTAAGGCCATCGATACCTGTGTCATCCTTGCTTAAGATTTCCACACAGATCCTCTTCTGAGAGGTAAAATAAGAGTAGACTCCACAGTAGAGACAAAGAGAATGTTGTGATTAAACTGGGAAGGTTTTGCTAGTCAGGAAAACCATTTACCTCTGCTTTTGGAAACTACTGCATCTACAGATCAGAAAGTGGCTCTCCAGTTTTTTATTTGCCACATTTTGCAGCATGTGTTCTAAGCACCTCCCTCAATCCCATGTATCACTCTGGCAAGATGTTGCTTGCATTCCCAAGACATCAATGTTAAATCAACATGGAAGGATTTCTACTCAACCTCAACTAGTCCATATGATTACCATTTACATAGGATAACAGAAGCTGAAGTGAGGCTTATTGTATTTGGTGTTTGGTTGGGGTTTTAAGTGAATCACCTAAGAGATGATTTTGGCATCACAGTTCTCTCTCCTGCTCTATGGATAGCTGTTCCAGATGTTAAGGGAACTGGAGCCCAGAGATGTCACAGATGTATTAGCATCAAATACAAGCCCTTAAAAAAGGCTTGAAAAAAAAACAGGTAATTGAGCACAGTATTGTTTTTTGGTATGACGAGTTAACCCACTGCTGCCAAGCCACAAGATGATGAACTAGTCTGTCTTTTTTGGGGGGGGCATGTATTATCTACCAACATGAATCTTCTTGGTGTGCTTCAAACATTATGGTAATCATTTACCTTCCATTTCAAACTCCCCTTGGTAGATTATTATATAGCTGCACACTCTACCACACATAGTAACTTCAGAAGAATGAACATTTTATGTACCAGGACTAAGAGCCAACTCCTCACGTTAATCCTGCTTCACCAAGTTAAGCCTGTTTTCCACACAAAACAAGCAACTGAAGTGGAACTTCACTTGCATCTTTTCAGACTCAAGAGTCTGAAAATACCTGCCTGGCATGTGTTCAGTCAGCCATGGATAATGTCGTATCCCTTATCTAAAATGACTAAATATGATTTTCAAGGAAAGGTGACCACCATTTAAAATATAGATAAACACCCAAAATTAAAAGAAAGAGAACATGTCACTAAAAGGGAGGTTTCAGAGAAGTTGTAAGTAGCTTTGTATGTAATTTTTTTTCCTCAGGTGTACATTTGTACCATCCTCATACATACAACTACAGATTCATTTTATTATTTCACAGTATACATTTATTTTTAACACATTTCAGTAAATTTTAATGCATATATGAAACTAACTTACAACTCATATTCAGAAATCTGATAACTATTGACTCTACATTATCTATCCTTGTTTGTTCATACAGAAAATAACATTCTCTCAACTGTTTAATTTGGACTAGGAATAAGACACAACTGCAATAATTTAAACAAAAATGTTAAGACTTAAAATTAGAACCTAAGGACCGTTCCTACAAAAAAAAAAAAAAAGCACTAGCATTTCTTCACTACAGCACACACACTCCAGTGTACATCAAATCTCACCCTATGCATCTGCATAGTTCCAATTTTTACAACATGCTATGAAAAACTTAGCACATTCTAATAATTATAATCAATCACTGTAAATATTTATCATCACCTTTTTAAAAAGTCTAAGATGCCAACTGCTCCCATACACAAACTACAAAATGCAATGTTAATGCATCTTAAAATGCCTTTTTTCAGCTTTTCAACTGTAATATACAATCAACCTGTGGGAATATCACCCAGTATTTCTGTATTTTCATGACTATTTGTGGTATTTTCATTATAGAAGTCTATTTAAGAAGTTTCTACAACTAAGTGACTTGTAGGAACAGTTACGCATACTACTATCACACACTTGCACTCAACCTCGGATGATGATGGTTCAGTCAGCCCTGTGCTCTGTTTATTAGAGGCTTTGCTAAGTCATGTCATTTAGGATCCATAGCATACCAACAGTCCCAGCTGCACACCTTTTAGACAGGTTGAAATGGCTCTAATTTTTAAAGTTTATTATTTTGCATTACTAGTTGAAGACATGTCTGTAAGAAATTCAGACAGAAAAAAAAGGATCTCTTAGTTTACAGTGGTATTCAAATGTCAACTACCACTGTAAGTAAAAATGAGAGCCCAGTGTTTTTCTTACCCTCTCTTAGCCGTGTCCCACTTCCCTTCCAATTACCATATAGGTCAAAAGTCCATCTCCTACAATCTTCTCAGAAGTTCAAAGTTCTCACAGTATGTCTGAGCTTGAGTGTTAGAGGCATCCTTTCTTCATTGGTGGGTGTAATCTGGACAAGCATGTCTGGAAAGTTCTTGTAAAGTCCTTCACTAGAAATCCAGACAGCCAGGAGGGGAACTACCTTGTTAGGACATCTTGGATTACAAGTCTTTTTCAGGGCCTTCTCTTGCACAAAGGTCACTGACCAGATTTTTGCAACCATCTATACTGAAAAGGCAGGTTATAGAGCTATGCATCAGCCTTCCAAGAGGCATCATGAGTGTCGGTTTTTTAAAATCCCTGTGTCCCTTGTTTGCTTTTGTTACAACAACAAAAAACACAAATAAAGAAGAAAACCATACCTCCACAAGATTTGAAGTATGAACCTAAAGGTACAATTCTCCTCTCAAATATGTATTTTTTAAAAATTTCTGGATATTACAAACATGCTTTTATCTTTGTATTCATTTTTTATTTGAGGGTTAGGCTTTTTCAGCCTTTGACCTGTAACAGAAGTGAAGACGAGCCAGTAGGTACATTTATTCCTGTTACTCTGTAATGACTTTTGACTGATTCATCCTCCTTCTGACTCATGTAATTAGCACAATAGAAGTAGGCTTTGAAAAAACCGAACAAGCAGTCATCCTAAGTAAGAGATGCTCTCTATCTATCTCTCCTTCTGTACCATAGTTAATCGATTTGAGTAAGTCGTTCAACAGAAGAAAGAAAAAAAAAGCCTTATATTTTTTCTAGGGTAGCAGATAATAGTTACTGGTTATACCTTTGGCAGGACAACATGGTTCAAGACTAACTTTAAATATCAAAGAAATGACTATCTGGGCTGACCAAATTGTTTTCCCATCCTTTCTTACAATTAAGAAAGACCTAAAAATGTAGACTTACAGGTTTCTTTTGCAGAAGATAATCACTGAGGACCAGTGTAAGAATGAAAATAATCTGTTCTTATTAATAGCTGAAAAGACAACTATTTCCATTCAGCAGGGAAAAAAAATTAAAAACCTGTTGAAAGATATTTGAAAATGATGTCTTATCCTGCATTGTAGAAGCTGTTTATGGTAGTATCTTACAGAACAACTTCATTCTCCAGAGTCAAATAATTAATGGTATTTGTCCATGCATTTAATTCATCTTCCAGGTAATCAGATAAAAAAAAAAGTCAATTAAATACTTGCAAGAGATAAAATATCTTCTAATATTCTATGAGTCTTACGGCAGACAAAATAAGACACCGAAACATAATCATGTTCCATCAGTATTTATCAAACTAGGTAAGAACAGAAAATACAGAATTTTCTGAGTTTCATTGCTACCTGTACATAAGAAAAGATCAACAGTTCCTGGCTTGCAGACAGGACTACGATCTAGTCTAGTGGCAACAAAATTCTGATATCCAGTCCCCAGGTGAAATCAGCTGGGCCTTCCTCCTGCCCTTCCTCATACTTTAAAACCCCTTTCTTGAAAATTCATAGCAGCTCAAAGGACTGAACACGCAGACCAAAATACTCAATTTTTAAGTGCTAATGTTATAATGTGTACAGTATAAGAATTTTAAATTCATCTCCTTACCAAAATTATCCCAATGGTCAGAATTAAGTACCTTTGCAGAACAGAAATGAGCCTGCCCTAATATATTCACTTAGTGGTTTGAGGACTGTAATGCTCTGTTTGCCAGTGCTGCATGCTTTACTTATTGCCATAGTCTACTTCACTAGAAGATGAGCAGAAAAAGGTAAATTAAAATAGTATTTAGTAGTAGAAAGTAAGAGATGCCTTTAAGGGAAAGAACATAGGTGACCTTATTGTGGCCTTCCAGTATCTGAAGGGGGCCTATAAAAAAGCTGGGAAGGGACTTTTTAGGCTATCAGGTAGTGACAGGACTAGAGGGAATGGAGGAAAGCTGGAGGTGTGTAGGTTTAGACTGGACGTGAGGAGGAAGTTCTTCACTATGGGAGTGGTGAGACCCCAGAATGGGTTGCCCAGGGAGGTGGTTGAGGTCCCATCTCTGGAGGTGTTTAAGGCCAGGCTGGATGAAGCTCTGGACAGCCAGATCCAGGGTAGGGTGTCCCTGCCCATGGCAGGGGAGTTGGAACTAGATGATCCTTGTGGTCCCTTCCAACCCTGACTGATTCTATGAATGTTGAATGGCATGGTGAAAACATATATTTTTATGTCATCAAAACTTTGGTAACTCTTAGTGAAATAGGAGAAACTTTCCTTGGTGTTTTAAAACAATTCTCCTGATTTACCCTGCCACTTTCCCCTTCTTAAATGCTAGACAATCCTAAACCATTTCTTGATAGCAAAAGCTGCTCAGGCTACACAATTGTGAAATAACTTATGGCTATTTAAAAATATGCAGAACCAACTTCAGAACTCCTAAACAGACGTAAAACCATGAAAGGAATCACTACTTAAACTCTTGACGGCAGAATTTAAAGCGCAGTTGAGGACAGCTCACTTCCTAGCATTTTATTACCTTGAAAATCCAGATGCATGTTTCCTTTAAGACCCATTAGTTAATTCAGAATCTTAAATTTCTTAAACAAAAGTTTTTTAACCTGAAACAGTGCAAAGGGTTCTATCGTTCAACAAAGTTCAACAAGGGTATGTGCAGCGTCCTGCATGCGGGAGGAAATAGTAAATTGCACCAGTACAAGCTGGGAGGTGATCTGCTGGAAAGCAGCCCAGTGGAGAAGGATCTCATAGTCCTGGCGGACAAGAAACTATCCATGGGGCAGAAATGTGCCCTTGTAACCAAGAAAGCCAATGAGATCCTGAGGTGCATTAAGAGGAGTGTGTCCAGTAGATCGAGGGAGATTCTACTCTCCCTCTTCTTTGCCCTGGTGAAACCTCACATGGAATACTGTGTTCAGTTTCAGGCTTCTCAGTTCAGGAGAGCAGGGATCTAACTGAAAGAGTCCAGTGGAGGGTTATAGAGATGGTTAAGGGCCTGGAGCACTGCTCTATGAGGAGAGGCTGAGGAATCTGGAGCTTTTTGGTCTGGTACAGAAAAGACTTATAGGGGATCTAATCAATGCTTATAAATGAGGGATGGATGTCAAGAGGGAGGGGACAGGCTCTTCTCAGTTGCACCCTGGTAGGACAAGGGGCAATGGATATAAACTACAGTACAGTAAGTTCCACCTCAACGTGAGGAGGAACTTCTTTACTGTAAGGACCACGGACCACTGGAACAGGCTCTCCAGAGAGGTTGTGGAGTCTCCTCTGGAGACTTTCAAGACCCATCTGGATGCATTCCTGCATGACCTGTACTGGATTATATGGTCCTGATCTGGCAAGGGGGTTGGGCTCAATGATCTCCAGAGGTCCCTTTCAACCCCTAACATCCTGTGATCATTTTTTACTCAGCTATATTGCTTCCATTATTATAATTGTTCTACTGTAGGGTAGTGAGTTCGCTATATATAAAGCATTTACCACTATACTTAACAGAATCTTTCCACACACCTACCACCTACTTCTTAAATGTTTTAGTTTTTCATGCAATGGAAATCTGACAAAAAAAAACCCAAACCTTTCTTAAAAAAACCCAAAACATTTAAGACTTCTCTGCCGTGTACATCGCTATGCTGGCTATTTCTAATAAATAATAATGTCATAGACTTCCACCAAAGATCAAATCACTCAAATATGACTGATATTTTCTCAGAAATCTGCAAACAGGTAAAACCACATCTGGTTTTCATTCTGATGCTGCTGTCCAAATGTAGATTCCTGAACTGTTCCATTAGCCCCTCCTGGGCTGCATCAAAAGAAGTGTGGCCGTCACATCAAGAGAGGTGATTCTGTCAGTCTGCTGTGCTATGGTGAGACCTCACCTGGAGTACTGTGTCCAGCTCTGGAGTCTCCAGAAAGACAAGAAAAGACATGGGCCTGATGGAGCAGGTCCAGAGAAGGGCTACAAACATGATCAGAGGGCTGGAGCACCTCTCCTACAAAGACAGGCCGAGACAGTTGGGATCATTTAGCCTGGAGAAGAGAAAGCTCCAAGGAGACATTAGATCAGCCTTCCAGTACGTGACAGGAACTAGAGGAATTCTGGAGAGGAACTGCTTAGAAGAGCTTGTAGCAATATCATGTGGGGCAATAGTTTGAAACTACAGAAGGGTAGATTTAGATTGGACATTAGGAAGAAGTTCTTTACTATGAAGGTAGTGGAACACTGGAATACATTGTCCAGAGAGACAGAGGCAGTCTCATCCCTTGAGACATTCAAAGTCAGGCTTGACAGGGCTATGAGCAAACTGATCTAGTTGGGTATGTTCCTGATTACTGTAGGGGGTTGAACTATATAACCTTTAAAGGTCCCTTCCAACTCAATGTATTCTCTGATTCTATGACTTAAACCCATCAGACTTCATGTGCACACACACACACATCTACAAACATCCTGACTTGCAAACTCAATGCTGAAGAGGTCAGAAAGAAGCTTCATTTTACTGTTAGTAGTTCAGAAGACCAAAGTGAAAAAAAGAGAATGGGAAATAACATAAGCATGCCAGATTTTTAACCATTCTCAAGAGTAGCATCAGGTTTCATTTTAAAAAAATATAATAGTGAGACTGAAGATTGGAATTCATTTCCTTGTTTCAAGAAAACATAAAAGTTTCACCTGGTGGCAACTTGCTACATGCAATGTTCTAGCAAAAACAGGGTTTAAGTAGGTTTCTAGCAAGCAAAGCTTCCTTACGGGTTGCCACAGCAACTTCTTGTTATGCTATACATTAAAGGAACAGAACCCAGCAAGGTTCCTAGGCAAGGAACTAGAGACATGTTATAGGAACTGATTTGCCAATTGTATGAGACAGTAATACAGAGGCTCACAAGGTGCAGAAATGGTGAATTACAGAAAAATAAAGAGAACCACTGACACAGAACTAAAATGAAGACAACAGTCTAAGACACAGAGATTTCTGGAATAAGTACTGTTGTGTGCCCTTCCGTTACCACAAAAAAATAGCTGGAGGATGCGAAAGAACACAATTAAGAGCTCATTCTGCTAGGAAAGGAGGGATGGTTGGCCCACAGAACATGACAGCCTTTCAGGCATGGGTGTCTACAATTCATGGATTTCATATGTACTTTACTCTTCATCATATACTAATATTCAAGAGACCTGGTTACATTATAATTGGATGGTGATATGGGGGTGTTACGTTAGTCTGCTGCAGGCCTGGTCTCAAGTGTAGAATTTATCAGAGTTTACCATCTCTCATGTCTAGTCTAGTGAGATTACACCACCGGTTGTTAAGCATGTACCAAGATAACCAATGTCACAACACATTTCTTAGACAGCAAGCTTCATACAGCTACTTGTGTCAAGAAACAAACACCTCCTGATGGTAAGGCCTTAAATTAGCCCCTTACAACAGACACTTCACAAGAGAGAGCAGTTGAGACTTACAAAGTCTCATCCCAAACCATACCAATATCTTCCCACTGTCAGCTAGACCTTAAGCAAGCAACTCTGAAGTCTGCACCTGACAGCCATAAAGGTCAAGATCCAATTATAACCCCAAGCCCTGGGCCATGGAAGCTTTTTACAGTCATTAAATGGTCCTTATACTCTATCACGGTTTTCCTAGATCCTCAGAAACTGATGGGTGCGAGTCTACCAGCTCCAGCAGGAGGATTAGATTTGTACCAGCACAGACCCACCAGTCAGTCCACCAAACCCAGCTCCCCGTCCCCAGCGCGGCACCCAAACCCAAGCAGCGTACACTACCTGACAGCAGCGATGGCACCCTCAAGCCGGAGCGCCCGGCCGAAGCCGGAGCACATGCCTCGGCAAAACGCACAGACGCCCGCAGAGCACCACAGCATGAATCCGAGGAAACACACTAGAAGCACCCTAAGCCCCTATTCCCCGCACCCTTACTTTTTTTAAAGCCCGCTCGCTGTATCACAGCCTTAAGCTAGCCGGCAGAAATTACGTTAGCGCGAACGCGGGCCGGGCCGTGCGGCGCGAAGCCGGACGGGGGCGCAGCCGCGCCGGCCCCGGATCGGCGGGGTGTGCGGAGACCCGGGACGGTCACAGCCCCCCGGCTCCTCCCGCCCCAGCCCCGCGCTCTGCCACATGAGAGGACGGAGAGGGCGCCTGGGGAGGCTGATCTCGGCCACCCCCTGACCTTATCCCCTACTTGGCAGGAGGCGCCCACCACCTCGTCGCCTGCCCGGGCGCCGGAGTCCGCCGGGCGCCGGAGTCCGCCGGGCAACCCTGCCGATACAGCACCTGCCTGGCTCTCCTCACCGCCCCGCAAAGGAGGAGCGACGGCGCTGACGGCGACGGGGAGCCCATCCGCAACCGCTCACCTGCAAGGGGAAAGTGGCCGCCTTATTGCCCACGTAGCCGCGGACGACATGGCTCTGGATGGAGAGCACCCGGCACTCGCGCTCCGACTCCATGACCGCACAACCTGCCCGCGCCGGGCCGAGGTGGCGGCGCCGGCAGCAGGAGCGGGAGGCGGAGCGCGGAGGGCGTCACGCGCTCACCCTCCTCTCCTGTCACACACACCCCCCGCCCCCCAGCGCGCGGGAGGCGGGGCGCGCGAGCCCGGCGCCGTCTGGCGGTGGGCGCGGACGCTTAATGGCCGCCTGCAGGCTTCACTAGCTGGGCATGCTGAGGTAGCCGGCGCGGCTAGGCGCGGCGCCCACTGGCTGCACCTGCCAGTAGCCCCTCACCAATGGCCACACACACGTTCGGCTCTCGCTGCGAGTGTCGTCGCTGCTTCCGCCCCGCCGTCACGCGGCACGCGCCGTTACGCGCCGCAGCAGCCGCCTCCTACAGTCGGCGGCGCGCTGGGAGCCGCTGCTGTCCCCGGCGTCGTCCGGTCGGAAAGCGCGGCCCCAATGCCCGCGCCCCTCTAGCCTCAGCCTTTTGGCGAGCTGGGTGCTGCGTCCCCTCCTCTACCCTCCGCAAGGGGGGGGGGGGCTGTGCCCCCCGCCTCGGTACCGGGCAGTCCACCCAGCCCTGCGGTGAGGCGCTCGCTGACACTTGCAAGGGTAGTGCCTCAAAGTCACTCACCCCTCCCCATCACAGGCCTTCGATACCGCAGGCATCGCAGCCACCTTGTGTAGGGGAGTGCTCCCCCGTGCCAGCCCCCATATGCCATCCCGAACGCCACATGGGGTATGAGCAGCACATGCACATAGACCTCTTTCACCCGATCCTGCACGCCACATACGCCACCGTTGTTGCCTCTCTTGCCCTTGCCTACATAATGTGACAGCATTTGATGCCTCTGCCTCTCATGAGCTTCCAGAGCCTGTAGATATTCCCAAATACTGTGCAGAACACAGCGTCATCCTTCCAAAGCTCTCACATCACCATCCCGGTGCACCAACCAGAACTGCTGTCCACGCTCCCTGGTGCTACAGTGCTAGCCGCACCTGCCCCTCTGTGTACTGCGAGGCCAAGAGTACACATCCCAAGCGGCCAAAAAGCCCTGTGGAGCCACAGACACCGCAGGCAGCCTCTGCGTTGGCACATTGGCCTAAGCTGCAGGTACCTTGACAGAGCACCACCTTTGCAGTTGGGTCTTGAAGTGACTGCAATTGTATGTTATTGACACGCATAAAAAAGTCCCTTCAGAAGGCTGCCAAAACGTAAAAGAAGATGTCTTGGCTGGCAAGTGCTACAATACATCAAGACTCTGCTGAGGTAGAACTTGATAATGTGTTTGGGTATTTCATCTTCCTCCAGCCATTTGTCATCGCTGACCATCAGAGGTTCAGTCAAAGATCCCTTCACAACAAGAAATCATGCCTGCAGCCTTGTGTTCTTCTCAGTGGATAGCTTTGAATTGGTTCTTGTAATAGCGTGATTATTTGTCAGCAACTTGAAAGCCTATTTTCCTCATCATAAGTAATCTCTTGGAAAATGAGGGAACATAGTGTTCTCTTTTTGTCATTATTCCAGGCACAAAACATAGGGCTTGTTCTAAGCAAGGCCTTACTACTAAGAGTGTCTCAGTCACCTATGAATGTAGGTATTTTCTTCATCATTCATAGAAATTGGTGCATCTCCTTGGAGTATAGATAGGGTCAAAACAATGAATGATCTGCACCATATGCATTGGGAGTGACCTGAACTTGTGCTCCGGATCCTTCCATCCTTCATTCCACCCTTCATCACTTCCTCTCTGCCTTCTTCCCTCCTTGCCTTCCTCCCTTTCTTCCCACTCACCTTCCTGCCTCCCTCCCTTCTGTCTCATCTTCCTCCTCTACTCTGAACTCCTTGGCCTATTCACTCTTGCTGTCTCCCCACCAACACGTTTTGCTCTGATTCAAATCAGGCAACGTGATTGAGGTTGACATTTTGTGAACTCATAGGGCAGGAAAACACAAGTCTCCTTGCTTCATTTTGCAGTGCTGAGTCCAGACTGGCAGCTGCAGGTCAAATCTGCTTTAAAGGAGACAAAACTCTGAAGAATTTGAAGCACGAGCAAATATTTACAGATCATAGGAAATGGCACACTTGGTTTTTAATTTCTTTCCACCTCACAATGGCTAGCAGAACTGGATTACATTTAGGGCTGCTTTTCATAATTCAATCAAAATCCACATTCTTAACATGAAAGCATTGTCTTGGACTAGATGACCTTTTGAAATTCCATTCAACCCCTAACATTCTGTGATTCTATGATTCTGTGATGCCAAAAAACACCCAAACGAAAAACAGGGTTCCAAAGAATAAGATCTCATCTTCTTTTAAAAGAAAGGCTGTCAAAAATACAGGGTGTCATCTGCAAGACTGATTTCCAGACATGACTCAAGTGCTCCAGCCATTATTCTTTCCCTCTGCCCTTACTCCTTCTCTTCCCCTCAAATGAACCTGAAACACAAAACTTCTCTGAAGACACTCAAGCACTTACAAATACATAAACAACTAAAAGTAAGGTCTCGCCTGGAAAAGGCTAGGCAACCATAGAGAAGTTTCCAGTCCTCATAGAATCATAGAATGGTTTAGGTTGGAAGGGACCTCAAAGATCCACCAATTCCAACTCCCCACCATAGGCAGGGACACCTCCCACTAGAACAGGTCACTCAAGGCCTCATCCAACCTAACCCTGAACACCTCCAGAGAGGAAGCATCCACAGCCTCCCTGGGCAACCTGTCCCAGTGTTTCACCACTCTCACTGTAAAAAACTTCTTCCTAACATCTAGTTTAAATCTCCCCTCTGCCAGTTTAAACCCATTACCCCTCATCCTGTCATTACAAGAGCTTGTCAATAGTCCCTACCCAGCCTTCCTGTAGGCCCTCTTCGGATACTGGAAGGATACTACAAGGTCTCTTCAAAGCCTTCTCTTCTCCAGTCTGAAGAACTCCAACTCTCATAGCTTGTCCTCATAGCAGAGCTGCTGCAGCTCTCTGATCATCTTTGTGGCCCTCCTCTGGACTTGCTCCAACAATTCCATGTCCTTCTTGTGTTGGGGGCTCCAGAACTGCACACAGTACTCTAGGTGGGGTCTGATGAGAGCACTGTAAAGGGGGAAAATCCCCCCCCTTGTCCTGCTGACCACACTGCTCTTGATGCAGCCCAGGTCATGGTCGCTGTCTGGGCTGCATGCACACACTGCCAGCTCATATTGAGCTTTTCATTAACCCAGACCCCCAGGTTTTCTTCCTCAGGGCTGCTCTCATCCATTCACCATCCAGGCTGGAGTTGTGCTTGGGATTGTGCTGACCCAGGTGCAGGACCTTACACTTGGCCTTGTTGAATATCATGAGGTTGGCCTGAGCCGATGTCTTATCATAAGAAATAAGTACAGAATACACACTCTTAAGGTAAGCATCTACATGCAGTAAGGCTTGTGCCACATCCACCTGCTGCTCCCATGGTGCACATCCACAGGGCATACAGTCTGTTCTGGCATACAGACCTTTACAGGATACACCCTGCAGGCAGTTAGCATGAAACCCACTTACACTGGTGCATTCAGCCTTAAGTCCAGCCACTGTGTTTTTATTTCCCCAGTTCAAGATGGGCAGAGATCTATTTGAGAGAGTCCAATGGATGGCTACAGGGATGATTAAGGGATTGGAGCACTGCCTCATAAGGAGAGGCTGAGAGACCTGGGGCTGCCCAGGGCAGTTGTGGAGTCTCCTGCTCTGGAAATAATCAAAACCTGCCCAGACGCATGCCTATGTGATCTGGTATAAATGATCCTGCTCTGAAAGAGGGTTGGACTGGATGATCTTTCGAGGTCCCTTCCAGCCTGTGACATTCTGTCATTCTTCCACAAATGTTCTTTGTTCTTTCTATGCTCCTTCCTTCTACAACTCCCCTCAATCTTCCTCACTTCTCCCCCGGCTGTCTGCTCAAACTGTCAGTGCACCAAAAAGCAGTACACTTTGTGGCAAACCTGAGGCAGTAACACACATGGCTCTTGACCAGGAAGATAGACATCTTTAACTACCTTCTTTGTTGTAGACAGGACTAATACCTTTATGGGCCATTTCTTACAAAGGCTGCTGCTTTCTGTTGTTGTCTGTTGTTGCCCTTTGGAATTCCAGCTCACTATGCATGAAGAAATCGTGGTATTACAGTGAATAACAAGCTTAACATGGGTCAACAATGTCACAATATTGCAATAAAGGCAATCACCTTTTGGACTGCATAAACAATAATACAGTCTGCAAAACATGTGAAGTAATTCTTGCAGCATATTCAGTACTGCTAGAGGCTTTGGTGAAGTACTGCCATATGTTTGGAATGGCATTTCATGAATGAAAAATGCAAAAAGGCACTAAGAAAGATCCAAGGCTCAGGACACAGAACCCAGGAGGAAGTGGTTTCTCTGTCATATCGAAAGCTCAACTCTAATAAAGGTCTATAGATGTATATAACACAGAGCTATGGAAGAGCAGAAGGGTATACACTGGTGTCCATAATGGAGGCTTTGCTTTCGTTATGCAAAGAATTGTGAAAAGCACAGGGAGAGATTATTTTGGAAGGTTTTATCTTCAGTTTGTTTGTTTTGTGTAACTAGGAGAAGAAGTATGTTTATAAATACTGATAGCTATATTTAAGTTTGTATTGAGTGGGAGAACAGCAAATGTTAATTACCAGATTTTCTATATAATCATACTAGAAAAGATTTGGGACTCCCAAGAATACACTCAGCTTGATAAAAAATGAATAGAGAAATGATCTTAAATAAGATTTTTTTGAATTGTATATGGATTCTGTAAATTGTCATACTCCTTGACAGAAAATAACCTTTAACAGAAAATAGCCTTTCCTTTTCTCAGCAATTCTTGAAGATGATAGAACTGGACTAGCAAAGAGTAATAATTGTGGCCTCCATAATCAGAAGACCACCTGTATTTAAAATACTGATCTGCCACTGGTCAGTTGAATGTTTGCTAAGACAGATTGTAAAGTCTCAGTTTAGGACTGTAATAGTACTAATAAAGCAGTGCTTTATGTATTTGTTGTAGGAGGTGGGTGTTATTTTTGCCTCAGACCAAATTTTCACTTGACTTATATTAAAATGATTACCTTTGTCAGGAACTGTCAATAACAGCAGTGAAGGGGCCATCTTCTCAGCAAAAGAGAGCAAATTACTGAAAACTGACTTTGCCATTGAAACTGTTCTGTGTGGGGGAATTAGAAGGGCCTCTGACAGGCAAGTGGGGCTGTTGTTTCTACTCCAAAAAGGGCAATTGGTGCTGTTTCTCCAAAACCTAGCATGAAGCAGACCAGCAAACTAGCCAGTCTGACTTGCTCTCGCTTTTGGTGAAAAACAGCCTGCAAAGAAATTGCTAGATTTAAATCTATATTGACTCCACTAGCAATAATAATGCAGAGAATGGTACTCATAGAAGCAGAATCAAGAGATACAGTGCTCGTAACAGGCAGTAAATAATGAGAGTGGTACATTTAAGTCTGCACTCCAGATCCAGTCATACAAACTGCTGGATACTCCCTATTCTTAGGGACTTTAAAACTTGCAGAGCAAGGGCTTATGTAATCTTTCCCACACCCCAGAGCAGCCTGGCATTGTAAATATGCAGAAAAAAAATAAGGTAAGTTTAGATATTAAGAGTGCTCAATGGCTTGAAGTCCAGATGGAGAGCAGTGACAAGTGGTGTCCCTCAGGGGTCTGTACTGGGACCTCTGCTGTTCAGCGTTTTGATCAATGATATAGACAGTGGGATTGAGTGCACCATCAGCAAGTGTGCAGGTGACACCAAGCTGAGTGGTGCTGTTGAAATGCCAGAGGGATGAAATGTCATGCAGAGGGACCTGGACAAGCTGGAGAGGTGGGCACAGGTGAACCTCATGAGGTTCAACAAGAGCAAGTACAGGGTCTGCACCTGGGTGAGAACAGTCCTCATTATCAATACAAACTGGGGGATGAGGTGACAGAAAGCAGCTCTGTGGAAAAGGACTCGGGGGTGCTGATGGATGAGAAGATGGACATAAGCAGACAGTGTGAGCTTGCAGCCCAGAAGGCAAATCATATCCTGGGCTGCATCCAAAGAAGCATTGCCAGAAGATCCAGAGAGGTGATTCTGCCACTTTGCTCTGCTGTGGTGAGACCTCACCTGGAGTACTGTGTCCACCTCTGGAGCCCTCAAGGTAGGAAGGACATGGACCTGATGGAGAGGGCCCAGAGTAAGGCCACAAACATGACCAGAGGGTTGGAACACCTCTGCTATGAAGACAGGCTGAGGGAGCTGGGAGTGTTCAGTCTGGAGAAGTAGAAAGCTCCAGGGAGGCCTAATAGTGACCTTCCAGTACCTGAAGGATGGAGAGAGACAAAGGCCTGCAGCGATAGGATGAGGGGCAGTGGCTTCAAACTAAAGAAGAGCAGATTTATATTGGATGCTAGGAGCAAGTTCTTTACTATCAGGGTAGTGTAAGTGAAACACTGCAACAGGTTGCTCAGGGAGGTAGTTGAGGCCTCTTCCCTGCAGATATTCACTGAAAGATCTCTGAAGATATTCAAGGTGAGGCTGAACAGGGCTCTGGGCAACCTAATCTAGTGGAGGATGTCCCTGCTGACTGCAGAAGGGTCTGGACTAGATGACTTTTGGAAGTCCCTTCCAACCCAGACCATTCTATGATTCTAAGATTCGATGATTCTATGACAGGATAATAGAAATAGCAATGGGCTATCCTCTTACACCTCTACACAAACCTATTCTCTATTCCCAAGTTGCCAAAGCTCCGCATATTCTGTGCATGTTTGCAAAATGAGGCCTGAGGGAGGCCTCCAAATGTCAGGCCCAGTCTTTCAGCCCTCACATGAATTGGTTTATTGAAGTAAATGGAACTGTTGCTATGGAAAACACACGGGGCCAGGTGTCAAGCTGAGAGACAGGCCAGGGGTAATGAGTTCTCTTTAGAAAGCTGTATCACTGTCACAAGTTGCCAGAGCTGAACTGCACCCTATAGCATGGCATTCTTGATCCTTGTCCCCAGAAAGCTAAAAGTACTCTTTATAAAACAATGCAAACCCCATCTGGTGTGAAATTCTAAGCTAAAAACCCACTTAAGTTGGTACAGCTCCCAGTAGTTGCACACAAATATTTCGTTTGGGACTGAGGTTGGCACATTTTAGTTCCAGTGTCCGTTTAACAAAAAGGTTAATGAAAAGGAAGCAAAGACCTCATTTGGTTGGCTAGGGGAGTTACAGTGCCTAGCTGCAGCAGTTTTGTCTTCAATGCTCATGCTTATGTCGGTTGTGCTTAGTATCTACTACCTAGTATTTAGAAAAAGGGTACTCATTATCAGGAGGTTAATCCCAGTTACCCCTTTTTGTCCTTGAATTCATCAGCATTAAAGAGGTAGCAGAGATTCCTCTTTGCCGACCAATGTATTCAAAACAGCAGATGAAATTCCTGCTCTGGCAAGCAAAGAGGTAGGAGATGCAGTTAGTTACAGTGCAACACAGTACAATGTAGTATGTGGTCATGGTAACAACTTTGGAGAAATTCTTACAAATGTTTTAATTTGGTTTATTTTTAAGGCACTTTGGGGGAAAGAGGGAAGAATGTGGAGAGAGACCTGGGGGTCTTGGTGAACAAAAGGATCAATGTTAGTGAACAGTGTGCTGCAGGGGTAAAGAAAGCCAACAAGATGTGAGTTGCATTAACAAGGGTATCACAAGCAGGGATAAAGATGTCATTCTCCCACTCAGTGCTGGTCAGGCCACACCTTGAGTACTGTGCACAGTTTTGGTGCCTGCTGTACAAGAAGGATGCAGACAGGCTGGAAAGGATCCAGAGAAGAGCCACAAGAATGACCAGAGGACTGGCAGACCTGCCATATGAAGGAAGGCTGGGAGAATTGGGTTTGTTCAGCCTTGAGAAGAGAAGGCTTAAGGGAGACCTCATAACCATGTGCAAGTACATAAAGGGCAGTTGTGATGAGGAAGAAGACTCCCTTTTAACGAAGAGCCACATGGTAAAGACAAGGGGTAATGGGGACAAGTTGCTGCTGGGGAGATTCAGACTGGATGCCAGAAAAACCTTTTTTCACCATTCAAACTATTAGACATTGAAATAAACTCCCAAGGGAGGTGGTGAATTCCCCTACATCTGACAGTTTCAAGGCCTGTCTTGACAGTAAACTATATTCTTACCCTGAGAGGTTGGGCCAGATGATCCTTGAGGTCCCTTCCAACCTGGTACTCTATGAATCTATGAATCAGTGTTATTTCATTGCTTTTAATATTTTTATTTGCAGACACTTCTGTACCTATTTTTTAAATATTGAATCCTGAAAACTGTTTGATGCAGATTTCAGATCAGAGATGCCACACTCTGTGCATTTGTTTTGTAAGACGTGGTAACAGCTGGAAAAGAACAGGGCCTTTCCTGGCAGTGGAAATTATCCTCTCAGTCACGAACTGAATCTCTCAGCAGTTTGCCCTGTGTGTGTCTTACATCACATGCTGTCGTCTTGCAGTCATGAGTCACTTGCTTCAGCTCCCACTGCTTAGGGATATCGGCTTGGCAAAGCTACGTCACTGCACAGCTTATTCCCTGGGGAAATGTGCACACAAAGCAGTGGAAAGCCAGGCCACTGCTGTGCTCCAAACAGAACAGATTTGCATTTGAGTTCAAGCTGCAGGGAGAAGATGCTAAGTTGACTAATACCACATCTATTTCTAGTTCTGTTACCTGGGTAATGGCAATTTCATTTTGTTCTTTTCTTTCAGTGCTTACAAGAAGATTTTCTACTTTAACCTTGTAAAATCTGAACGAAATGTAGTCAATTCAGAAACAGGCCACATGATTTTTTTTTTCCAGTTCACATAATTTCGCTAATTAGCAAAACAGTGATAACACAGGACAGATTTCAGAAGTCTGAGAGAAGTTAGTTCTGTTCCAGGCTGGAAATTCCTTTCTAATTTGCTCTTGCTTTTGCCTGTGCTATTAGGGGATAATTCTCCCCACTGTGGTAGCTTTTACTGTTGTGAATAGTAGCAACAGCTAATCCAGGTAGTTCTGAAGGCCTCCCTGTTTTTCTTTCTTAGTACAAAAATATAATGGTAGGATAAAATAAGCAGACATTAGGGGGACCAGGTTTTCATTCCAAACTTTCAAACTTCCATAAGGAGTTTGAGAGTGATCCTGGATTTGCTATAGTTAGCATTTACTAGTACTTTCTTAGCTTAGCACCCATGTTATTACAAATCAAAATAAATAAATCAGTAAGGGAAAATCCTAAATACCACAGACACTCCTCCAGCAGAACAATTCATGCAAATAGCCCAAGCAACAAAATTAAGAAGAAATTAATAATTAGCTTCCATTCTTGGAACGTGAATAATAAACAGTTATTTCCTGGAACTGAAGATATACCCAGTTTAAGATTCTCTCAGAAGCAATTCCAAGGCAGCTTCCCAAAACTCTAGCAAAAGAAAGAGATAAAATGGGACTCTCAGACTACAGACTGTTAGAATAACATAAGCAATACAATTGTGTGCAAACCACAGTATCTGGATCCAGGCTTCTGGAAAGGGAGAGTCAGAAAACAGAATATCGTTGGACTCATTTCCCTCTCTCACCTAAGTGAAAACAAAAGGCCTCATACAAGATTATTATAGTTAATTATTGTAAAGGACTTTCATATTCCCTAATTAGTTACCCAAGGACTGAAAGAAGAGGAGAAAACTTCTGCAAGGTTTGTTTGCAAAGGTTTTTCCCTAGGACAACTAAACACTGCAATATTAAAAGAAGTGACACTGATACGGAAAAGAGGTGAAGTCTGCATGAGAGAAATAGGCAAAGACTAAGATTTGTCATCTAGTCCTGACAGATACATTGAGTACTGTGTCCAGTTCTGGGCCCCTCAGTTTAAGAAAGACATTGAGATGCTCAAATGTGTCCAGAGAAGGGCACCAAGGCTGGTGAGGGAGCTGGGGTTGTTCAGCCTGGAGAAGAGAAGGCTCAGAGGAGACCTCATTGCTCTCTACAACTACCTGAAAGGAGGTTGTGGCCAGGCAAGGGTTGGTCTCTTCTCTCAAGCAACCAGTGACAGAACTAGAGGACACAGTCTCAAGCTGTGCCAGGGCAGGTTTAGGATGGATGTTAGAAGGGAGTTCTTCACAGAAAGAGTGATTGGCATTGGAATGGGCTGCCCATGGAGATGGTTGAGTCACCATCCCTGGAAACGTTTAAAAAGAGACTGCATGAGGCACTTGGTGCCGTGATTTAGTTGATTAGATGGTGCTGGGTAATAGGTTGGCCTTGATGATCTCAAAGGTCTTTTCCAACCTGATTGATTCTGTGATATGTGAGCTGCCTATCATTAACAGCTGTGATGGTAGAATCTTTGGCAAATTAACATCATTGAGCATGGCTGCTCAGAAATAATCAGCAAAAAAATTTGTATCACGTGCAAGTGCTAAACATGCCAGTGGTCAGCTGCAAATTCCCCTGCCTGGAATTGTAATACAATGTTTCCTATTCCTGGCAAATAAGAGTGTTGGGAGTTCACAGACACACAGACAGCATGTTAGGAGTTGGAAAGGACCTTGAAAGATCATCCGGTCCAACCTCCCTGCCAGAGCAGGATCGCCTAAAGCAGACCCTCAACAGTCAGTTTTGTAGCCTGCAAACAGTAATTTTCCTGCCCTCTTGCCGTTCCTGAGTAGATTTCAAAGCAGGAAACAGTGAACATTCTCTCCTCTCTGTCAGTCTATTTGAAGGCAGTGCAGACCTCATGAATGGTTCCCATTCTTCCTTTCAAAGGGATTAATGACAAGGAAAGACTTGAGGGCTTTCTTTTCGGAATTGAAATGACTCTGCAGAGACAAGTAGACATTATTGAATTATAGAAGTGTTTACAGTTTCAGCCTTCATTTTATAGCAGATGCCTCCCAGATGTTTAGCATAGTGGCAAAGCCTACAAAAATGTGGGTTGAGACAGCAATGAGACTCGCTCCCTGAACCTCAGTTCCCTGGAGATCCTAGCTCTTGGCACTTCCAGAGTTTTCACAAATGTGTCTCAAAGGGGAAGGATTTAATCAGGGATTCCTTCCACATCCTCACTACTTTGTAAAAAGCAAGATTTCCTTCACTGAGAGCTATTTTAGTACTGTAATCTCCTTTGAAGAGAACCAGACAAGGGTCCAGGCCTGACCAAGCCTTCATTAAACTAAAGCTTCCAACAACACAAGGAAAATTCTAAGAAACCATGTACCCAGAAGTCTTACTGGGCTTTGAGGAGAAGCCTGGCTTTTTAATAATTAAGCAGATCCTAAACTGTCAGTCTGTCAGTCTTTTCCCATTCTAATTCATTGTCTTTCTCACCTTGTATGCATATTTTTGTGCTGAGTATGACATTCAAGATTGTGTTAGTATTGTTAGTCTTCAAGGAAGGTGGGCCACAGAAACAGCAAGAGATACTGCAAGGAATGCAAATAACAGTTTCCAAGGCTGTAAAACTTGTACCCACAGTCACATGGTGAGCAGAATTTAAACCTCCCAGGGCTTTACTTTGGTTATGCAAGACAGACATCTGAATGAGAGATGTAAATAAGGAACACTTTAACCTAGGGATGTTCTATGTGGAGCCTTTTGAAATGCTGGCACTGAAGACAATGGAGGTTTTTACTTTGCAGGTAAAAACAACTCTGATTTTGGTGAGTTATCTGCTGTCATTGAATCCAAAATACTGTGATGTTTCAGAAGAATGGGTACAAATTCTCAAGGGTTGTTGTGATGTTGCTGTAAGTGCTCTTTTCTAAGTCCTCCAAAGGAGTCAACACAACTGAATGCAGGAAGGATTTTAAGCCTATGCCTTAAAGCTTTTCTCAAAGAGGAAAGGATCAAAATACTTATGTAGGAAATAATTTCACAAATGTTTTCTTTGCCTTTCTGTATTTTTTTTTTCCTGGTGTGGGGTCAATATCAGAAAGGTGATACAGACCTTAAAGGTGATAGAGGTGCTAAAACCTTAAGCCTACCTTTCAGAAATAAGGAATGTAAACAGCCCTACAGAATGCAGCCAGGCACATCTCTTTTGAGAGCAAATTTCTGTAAAATAATACACCTTCCAAGATAATGTTAATGTAGACATCATTCTAAACCCAGGTTTGGGAAGTTTTTTAAGCCCTCTTTAAAAAGGCTTTCTAAGGAACTGAAGATTTTTCCTCTTCCAGATGTAACAAAAGACATAGAATAGAATCATGGAATGTCAGGGGCTGGAAGAGACCTTGAAAGATCATCTGGTCCAGCCTCCCTGCCAGAGCAGGATCACCTACAGCAGATCACACTGGAATGGATTGAGATGGTTCTTAAATATCTCTGGAGAGGAAGCCTCCACAACCTCCCTGGGCATTCATAAATAATAAATAAGATCATCTAGTTTCACCTCAACTACCATAAGCAGAGACACCTTCTGCTAGACCAGGATGCTCAAAGCCTCATCCAGCCTGTTCTTAAAGACTTCAGGGGTGAGGTGTCCACAACTTCTCCGGGCAACCCATTCTCATCCAGTGTCTCACCACCCTCATAGTAAAGAATTTCTTCCTAATGTCCAATCTAATCCTATCATGTTCTAGTTAAAAACCATTACCCCTTGTCCTAGCACCACAGACCCTTACACATAGTCCTACTGCAGCTTTCCCATAGACCCCCTTCATGACAAGGAAGTGTGCCTATATTACGGAAACCACCGTACAAAATAGTGTTAGAAGTATTTTGACCATCTCTTGGGTTTTCTTTACAATAATTCACTGTATTACTTGCCACACATTGCAGTGATTTTTGCAGTTGCAAATTTTTTTCCTCCTCAAACTGGTCTCTATTTCTATACATACAAAATGCTTGAGTTTGTGCCCTACAACAGGGAATAAATTTGTAATTACAGAGAATTGTTGTAATTTCAGGCAAAAGAGGAAAAATAATTTAAAATTCAATTTAAGAGTCATAGAATAGTTTTGGTTGGAGAGGGCCTTTAAAGGTCATCTAGTCCACCCTCTCTGCACTGAGCAGTGACTTCTTTCACTAGATCAACTTGCTCAGATCCCTACCTAACCTAACCTGACCTTGATTGCTTCTAGGGATGGGGCTTCTACTACCTCTCTGGGCAACCTGTTGTCTCATCCTCATTGTAAAATATTTCTTCTTATCCAGTGTGCTAGTTTGAGCCTAGCTAGCATGTTTTGGTGAGAAGAACTAGATGATAGGCTGAGAAATGAAAACAATGGTGTCTACTTCCCTCATAGTCTTGCTGAGATGTGTAAAGAAGAAAGGCAAAACAAAAGATAAGGTCACTTCTCTGCACTTCGTGCTGGGCTGTCCTCTTCTCTTTGCCTGCTGGGGAGAAGCTGAGGCTGCTGGCTGGACTCCATCTTGCTTTCTAACCTCACCCTCCTTTTGCTTGGCTGCTTCACCTTGNGAATCTCCCCTCTTACCTAATTTGATATCTGCAGTCATACCTTTGAAGTACACATCTTGCCCCATTATCACTTCAATTACCAATTGTCATTTTCAAAGAATGACAGCGTGCAATCTGCTTGCTTCTCCTGAGCAATCTTCCAGCTGCTGGCATCTACTCTATGGCCCAGTTAGAAGCTCAAGGTGTATGAACAGGTGCATCCTACCACAGCCCTGCTCACTTCTGACACATGTCTGAATCTTTGTCATCAGTTCTGGTTATTTCTACAATAAAAACAAAGGAGAGAAAGCACATACAAGAATAGCTTCGTATGTTCAAGTGCCCCCCTAGATGCTACCCTCCCACCTCCCACCCTCAAATGTATACATTAACCCAAAATACAATGTCCACAAAAAAAGATGGTTTATTAAACTAGACTAAATGATGTAATACTCAAGACACTGCATTTGTATTAAGAATGCTGTTGCAGAGGTACATAAAATGACACACAGATTATTTCTTTTCTGCCTGTAATTAAGTCTAAGCACAGGAAATGACAGCAAGGGTATTTCATGCTTCCCAAGTCACATAGCTTTGATAAAGTATAAAGGATCTTGTATACCAAATAATTCAAATATAATTTCATTTTTTAACCTTGCTGAATTATTATTTTGCTTTTGAGTTCTCCTGAAGCTATAAAGAATTATAAACTATTAGAGCTTGGGAAGTACACAGTTCATCAGATTCAAAACAAAAATGTGTAGAGTTGTTATAAAATATTGTCCTTTGACAGGTATGCCACATTAACTTAGAGCATGACTTGGCAGCTGTAGAGCTGGAATAATACAATGAAAAGAACTATAAAGCAACATCAAACAGGTCAGACCCATTTTTCTCTGCTCTTTTCCTACTGATATGTCATTTTTTCTTCCAGTACCACCCTGTTTGTGCAGTGGAAATTACAGACATTATCTTCTCTTTTTTGTCTTCAATGCTTATTGGAATTGCCACTCTCCAAATATTTTGGGTAAGGCATTCAATTTAAACTAACAATGCAAATTCATCTTCATTGCCAGTGCTTAGGTTTTGTCTGTAAAGTTGTCCTGACTGAAATTCCAGAGACTACTGAAGACTATACACACTACAGATGTGTATTTACAGAACATTCCACCAGTTTCATGGCACAGATGGATTACTCACAAATCCCAAGAAGCAATCACATCACTAAAATTTTAGATGAAAATCTGACTGCCATTTGTGCCCTCTCCATTTAGTACTGTGGCCAACAGAACATTTGAACAAGCAACAGGCTCAACGGACCCATAAAATCAACTAAAAAGGATCCAGACACCCACTTAAATACACTTCCATAATAAGTTACAGCTTTTAAAGCTCAACCTAACTCGAACCCCAATGTGTTCTGATCCTGGATTTTTCTGTGCACACCAGATCTACCTACTGATTGTTTGCATCTATAATCTTTGGAGGAATGTGGCATCTTCATCCTAATGCATTAACAACCATGTACATACAAATGCCTTAATGCATATTCCACAAAAGACTTCTCACCCACAGTACAAGATAAAGAATACAACATATAGAACAGTCTTTGTTAAATCCTACTTGCCATCATCTTGTCAAAAAAATGCATTATGCTAATGTACAATGAGATTAGTTTTTTAAAGATAAATGAACAACAATTGCTCAAACAGCAAGCATTATTAATTTTACCAGATGTAGTCTCCAGGTTTCTTTACTGATCAGTCAAACCAATACAAGGTAAGCCAAACCCAAACTAAAGGAGAAAATAGCAATATTACTTTCTGGCAGTACTACAAACCACAGACTGTCACAAACTTAGTGCAAGAACTGACACAGATCAGATTTTTTGAGCAAACTGAGACCAATGAGCAATCTACAAGTGCAAAAATATATTGAAGAAACTACAGCTGAGCTGTAAAAAAAGAGCAGTTGCACTCCAGTTGCTTACAGGGAGTGATTCGGCAGAGGACAGTCAGCATCCAAAGTAATGTGGTAGTACTGATAGAAAGTAACAATGAAGCATGCAAATATGTTATGTCACTACATTTAACTTTGCTGCCTGAAGTGGCCAAATGTTTACCATTTCTCACAGAACAAGGAAATGAACCCTCTCTCTTACAGGACCACAGAAGTAACTGGTGGGAAGCTTCACAAGTAGTTTCGCTTCGGCTTGAGGCTGTGCTTTGAAGCTGTAACATAGAGAACTCGTGCAAAGCCTTTGCCTCATTCACATAAGCTGGACTTCTGAAGAAGGATTTCTGACCTTCCAACCATATCAAAAAGATTTTAATTTTTATCTGCTCTCCCCTTCCTCATAGTGCTCCCTCAGAACATATGAATGGTCTCTCAGAGAAGTACATCTCATTCTTTACCAAAGTAGTAAACAAAAAAACCCAAACCATGCACAGTAATAATAAAATATCCCAACAAAAACTTAACACCAGGAAATATGCAGAAAATTCTTCTGGTTTTACATCAAAATCAAAACTAAGCTGTCTGGGATGTAAAGTTTTACCTTGTATTGAGTCACCAAAGCTTTTACAGAGAGATGTGCGTCCTAACCAAAGATGCACCACGTGGATCTAGCTCACTTTAGGACAATCACAGGTTCATTCATGAAATAAGATCTGAGTTCTGGTGCAATGTGGTGACACCAGCTGCTAAAGAAGAAAATTAGGAGTCTTGTCAGACCTTCAGGAAAGACAGCAGTTGAGATAAAGGGGAATACATGGGAATATCAAAGATTTCTCCTGTGCAAGAGCATTACTTCATTTACAGTAAAGAGAAGAAGCCAGCTTACATCACAGGTGTAAGCCAGCTTTGGCACTTGTGTTACTGAAAATACTATGGTGACTGTTCTCAACTAAGCAGGCAACCAGCTGCGAAGGTTTATTTGCAACAGCAAGCACTTGAGCAGCTAGGCATTTCTTATCTCAGAGAAAGCTTGCCTACTATCTGTAAAGCTACCCAAGTCCAGCTGTTATTAAGCAGAGACATGAGGTAATAGTTATTTCCAGAAGAAGAATGAACAGGATGCCAAGGGTAATGTGAGAAAAAGGACGGCATCAAATTGTAAAATACATCAACTAGTAGGTTTAAAATATACGTTGTCTTCTTCCATGGGAAACTCTGCCCAGTGAAAGTTTAATAGCACAAAGTGAAAGTTTTCTTAAACTGGCTCAAAAAAACCACCCCAAAACACCAGAACAATCAATCCCTGAACATTCCTTCACTAAATGAACAAGCCTTTCAAGGATGACAGGAGGAAAGACCAAACTTTTGCAGACCAAACCTGAGTAAAGAGTGGACTTTGTTTCATTTCTGTGAATAGATAAAACAAGTACTGCAAGATACAGCTGAAGTGGTGTCAAGATAGCATTGTCCCAGGTCACAATCAGAAATTTGTATATACAATTCATATTAACTTAAAAAAATAAGGAAGCTTAAAATACCTCCAGAGAACATTCTAGGTTAGCAAAATGTCCTGTACAAAAGTAGGCCACATATGTTGTTTTAAAACAAGTCCATAGCAGTTGCTCTCTTCTTAGCTGTTACAGTAAATCGCTTTTTCATCTGAGGCTCTCCTGTTGGGGTACATCTGGGTGACTTCAGCACTCCATGACGGGGTTTCTGTTCAGGATTGAAAGCCACACGGGAGGGTCCTTCTGGGCTCACTAATATACTTTTGTCAGTTGTTTTAAATTCTGTTGAAAAGCAAGCAAGTAAATTAAAAGAGATACTGCCTCATGGAATGTCCATCAACTATGGAACTGTCCATCCCCGGAAGTCTGTGTTAGATCCTTAAGTCTGTCATTAAATCTGAAACCTAAGACTTTGGGAAAAAACGCAGAGATGGTGAAGAACACTTCTTAGCAGAGACCCCTGGAGCATGGGGTCTGCTGCAATGCACAAAGAGGACATGAACCATTCCCCATGGTTTCACAGACCACCAAAGACTCTCAGAAACAATTCCTCTAGCTATCCTGAAAAACACCACGGTTTTGTTTAAAAGCTGGTGATGGATAAGAAGTGGCTCTGTTCTGACTGTTGAGCACTGCTCTAGAGACTCTTGCTTACCCCTTCTGCTGGCAAATAAGCATTTTTGTTCTCTTAATGCACCTGTGTTACATTAACATGCATACATCAACCCCCACAATTCTCTGTTTGAGCTTGGCCTACAGCACATCTCTGACTGTTAAAAAAGGTTAAGTGAATACATGGAATAAACTTACATGTTGTGTAGCAAAACAGTTACTTAACAGGGAAAACACTGCCTGCTTACACAGGTGAAGCAGGAGGGAACTGACTTTTATCCACTCATTAACAATAATAAATCAGAAGCAATCAAGAAAAAAAAAGAAACTTTACTGTTACACAGCCTGAGCTCATCAGCATATCATCACTTTTTTCCTGGAAAGCAGAAGTCAGCTATGAAGACTGAACTGCACATTTTCCTAAGAGGTGCCCTGCAAAGCAGGCAGCTCAGGAAGGGAGATTTGTCACCTGCTGCACTGTTTTCTATCTATAAGGTTCCCCCTGCAAGTCAGTAATGCAATTGGGCAAGTCAGGCTGTTGGGCCAAATGTCCTAAATTTTACCATCTCCCTGGGGAGGGACTTGAGGATCATTTATAAAATATATGTAAATATTGAGATAACAAAGGAATGATTCTTCCTATTTCAGAGAGGTGAAGAGTTTAAGAGTGTATGAGTGCATATAGAATTCCTCTTCCTTGGCTACATGAAGGGAGTGCAAAAGCACATGGATGTATCACTCACCAGCAGTTGTGTTCTTATTCAAGCCAAACGTAACTTTTTTGGAGCTGGATGACTGCAGTTTGCTCAGCTGTAAAACACAAAAAAGACATGAAACAAATCAAGATTTCTGAGGCAATGCTACGAGTTCTTTTGTATGCATCCCATCAAAACTGATGCAGAGCAGCTTACTTCCCTTCATTTTAGAACTTCCCCAGTCCTCTAGCACACCCTGCTGAGACAGCACTGTTGTTTTAGCCAAAAGCAAACATATTCCATTTGCAGAGAAATCACATCCTCTCTCCAACGTCACTACGTAACAACAGACAATAAGACATTTGTGTATTTAAATACACTACACTGACTCCACTGTACTCAGGTCTCAAAAGTGCAAAGAGGGTTTTAAAAGATGTTGTATGTTAAAAATGTTTAGAAAAGAGGGCAGTATACTGGAGGCCTGTACAGTTGCCAGACTCCACAAATATGAAGAAATGGAGGCTCAAAGTCCCTTAGCAAGGCTGAAAGTCAGTTTACGCTTTTGCTTTCTCGTGAAACAAGCAGGGTCAGAATGGTGCCCTTTTGACAAGAAGGCATATTTCAAAGCAAGGAGGAAGTAAGAAGCGATTTTAAAGATGCCTACAACTCATTTTCTTAAACTCCAGAGTCATGTGTGACTTCTATAGCAATAACAGCCTTGAGTGCTGTGTCCAGTTCTGGGCCACTCAGTTTAAGAAAGATGTTAAGATGCTTGATCATGTCCAGAGAATGGCACCAAGGCTGGTGAGGGGGCTGGAGCACAGCCTTATAATGAGCAGCTGAGGAAGCTGGGGCTGTTCAGCCTGGAGAAGAGAAGGCTCAGGGGTGACCTCATTGTTCTCTACAACTACCAGAAAGGAGGCTGTGGCCAGGCAGGGGTTGGTCTCTTCTCTCAAGCAACCAGTGACAAGACAAGAGGACACAGTCTCAAGCTGTGCCACAGCAGGTTTAGGCTGGATGTTAGGAAGAAGTTCTTCACAGAAAGAATGACTGGCATTGGAATGGGCTGCCCATGGAGGTGGTTGAGTCACCACCCCTGGAAGCATTTAAAAAGAGACTCCATGTGGTGCTTAGTGCCATGATTTAGTTGATTAGAAGGTGCTGGGTGACAGGTTTGACTTGATGATCTCCAAGGTCTTTTCCAATCTAATTGATTCTGTGATTGTGTAACATTTCCAGTTTTATCTGTCCATGTTAGAAAACTGATGCAGAGTGGAAAAGACAGCATGAGTGAGGTCACAGCCTCTGCCTGGGCAAGTAGCTTGGGAAGAGACCTGTGCCCAGACTCACCTACCACTTGTGAAATCACATTACCTGCACAGGTGGCCTGGTGGAGGAGATGGTACTTCTGGCTTTCCTGAAGAATAGTGGCTTTGGTAAAGTGGATTTTTCAAATTTCACAAAGTCATTTCCTGGCTTTGCTTTCTTTTTCTTTAATGATGACAGAGCAACACTGCTTTCCTGCAAAGGAGGAAAAGGCAAAAATTGCTCTCAATACAAAAGTACTGTAGTTAGCTACACCTAGTGCAGTCATCAGCGCTCAGAGCTTACCAGACATGCCTTCTGTAACTACTGCCACAGCTGAGAGAGATAGCTGGTACTCAAAGTAATCATCATGGTTAACCCTCCGGAGTTAATTTTGCAGTTAGCATCACTGGAAACAGGCATTTAAGGCAAGCTCTGCACAGAAACAGGAAGCTCATTGCAAAAGCAAAGAAAGAATAACTTGTAATATGTTTGTTTGTCACACCCAGGAGTGCAAACTTTCTTTATGGGTGTGAGGCTGCCGTATAACTGACCCAGCTGGGTTGCACACAAGTGCTGGGTTTTGGTGGCTTGCTTTTTTTCTTGCCCTTAAACAGAAGCTCTTCTGTTGTACCTCCGGATGCGTAAGATAGGCAACTAATGAACAAACCTAACTTTAGGCCAAAATGGATACTATGGATAAAAAAAAGTGGAGTATGAAGTCTGTACATACTCTCAGAAATGCAGCTATTGTGTATTGCTACCAGTTTGCTGCCTCAGGTTCATCCTGAGGATTGCCATTAAGAACAACTCTCTCCAGCACAAGGCAATTCTCAGGACCTGTACTGGCACTGCCACTACTAAAGTGCACCATTCCAAAGCTTTCCAACCTATTGTCTATGGGTTCCAGATATCTGTAGACTACTGTTGAGGGGAAGTTCAGCCGTGCTTCGTGTCGACCTACAGATGTGAAAGCCATGCTGTGGAGCATATCCAGGGCACATGGCCTCTTTCATTTTGAAAATCACTTCTGCTTCAAATAAAGTGAAGAAGCATAAAGTCTGTTAACTTTCTGAATTGTGGAGACAACGGGGAAATAATCGCAAACATGTCTGTTTTTTTGCTTTCCCCTCCTCCCTCTCGATATTTGGAGCTAAATCTCTGGAGGTGTGTGTTGCCTCTGAAAACATGACTTCTGGGCACAAGGCCAGTATTGCATAACAAAGATCGGGAAATAAAACATTTCTCAAGCAACGAAAACAAAATTTGCAAAGGCTAACTTCCTCCACGTTTGTGCTGTGTAGCTTTACCCTGCTCTTTTCTTTCTTACACCAATGTTCTCATTCTGCTCCTGATTCAGCTCTCGAATTTCTCTCCTCGCCTCTGTCCCCCTGCTCCCACTCAACATACACATGCATGCACAGCTACCTGGACTGGTCAAGGAACAGCAAATGCTGTAGTTTACTTGGAATTACATATGGCAAGAATAGCATGCCAGCCTTTGCAGATACTGGCTAGCCAGCTGACAGACAAGTGCTGGGGTCATGCTGCTGCCTTTCCCTGAGTAGTTATGCTAATTTGTGGCAACAACTAATTTCCAGGAATCTTGCAGGTATTCCATTTACAATCTACTGCAGGTCTTCGAACCTGTCGGCCACTTGCATCAAAGATTTACAACCAGAGATGGGCTGGCATATTCACGTTTTCTCAGGAACTAAGGTTTCATAGAAAGACAGACAAGGTATGTAACAGGGAATATTTAGGCAACAGGAGACAAAGCCAATGGTTCCTACTTTGGAAGCTCATGAAGTGAGAAAAATGCAGTTTGCATACCGAGGAGATAAATGCTTTGGTTCTTTGTCGCAGTATTTTATCACCAATAAACAGAAAATAGAACCGTACAATGGCCTAGGTTGGAAGTGACCTCAGAGATCGTCTATTCCGACCTCCCCACCATGAGCAGGGATGCTTCTCAACTAGACTTGGCTGCTCAAGGTCTCTTCCAGCCTGACCTTGAACACTCAGGGAGGAAGCATCCACAACCTCCCTGGGCAGCCTGTTACAGAGTCCCACCACCCTTGTACTGAAGAACTTCTTCCTAAAATCCAAACTAAATCTATGCTCCCTCAGCTTAAAACCATTTCTTCTTGTCCTGTCTCTAGACACCCTTATGAAAAGTCCCCCTCCAGTCTTCCTGCAGGAAGGCAGCTATAAGGTCCCCCTGGAGTCTTCTCTTTTCCAGGCTGAACAACCCCAGTGCCCTCAGACTTATTACAGAGGTGTAATCCCTTGGATCATCTCTGTGGCCCTCCATCAAAGTTTAAACAACGTTTCAAAGGTATTTTTTCTCCTTTGAAGGACTAAATGACTACTTCAAGTTCATACACGAGGCTGCTCTGCTTATCTAATCATACAGTGTTAAACTTAAATCAGAAGACCTCCAAGAATACAAACAGGAAACGAGCAGCTAAAAGAATTTCAATGGCAGAAGAGTAAAGAACCCCTGCAGTGTCTCTCTTAGCCATGATACCAAAAATACAGTCTTAAATGCTTTTTGACTCTCAAACTGCAGAGGAAAATCAATCCCATTCTACTTATTGCCAAGAAGAAAACAGAGGTGAGGGGTGGAGGGGCAAAAACTAGGTTGTTTCCTAACAGCATGACAATTTTTTAAAGACGACTACAATTAGACCTTCCTAGTGAAAAACCTAAGTATTGTGTTTATAAGACACTGGACCACTCATAAAGGTAATTATAGAGCCCTTGATTAATTACTGAAAATCACAGTGTCATATTCTCTGTTCATTCTCTTCAAATACTTTCCTCACACTGTGCTAGTAAAAGACGCCACTTTTAGAACTGCTGTGGGCAACTTCAAAAGCAGCATATAGAAATCGAAGTAGTAATCTAAGTATGCTAGCCTAAGCTGCTGAAAAAGGGGTGCTCCACCTTCCCACTCTCATCCTTTGGCCAAAATATGGCCTTTGTGAACAGAGTGCATGAAACCCAATGCAGAAGAATAATTAACAGAAGGAGCAAAAAAAAGACAACTTCATACTCCTCCTAGTTTCACCTAGCTGAGTTCCTTCTAGCTGAAGAGCAGGCACAAGCTTTAGTGTGATGGCACAGGAGGACACAGACCAGGTTGGCTGGTGTGGATTTCTGGGGAACTGAGTTCTTCCTAGTGACAACGCATGATGACATCAGCATGCAGCCTGCCCACGAAACCCCACACTCAGAAAGCTAAAACCAAATTTGAAAATGAGCCTGAAGTTCATGAAGAAGGCAGAGAAAGGAATGAGATATACATACCCCCTTCCTGCTTTTCTTGCATGCAGTCTCCAGAACTCCATTGGTTTCAACAGAGTTTAGCACATCTTTTACTTTTCTCTTCTTTTTCAAGGCTGCTGCTTTCTGGCTGGAGACCTTCGTCCCTTCCAAACCAACAAGCTTTGTCTTCAATTTTGCCTTTCTGGAGGGCACAGATTCAGAGTTTGCATCTCCCGATACGGTCCCAAGCAAGCCTTCCTTGTTGGATTTGATATTGGTTTGATGCAAAAGGTTATCCCTATTTGCCAGGACAGTCCCTGCTTTCTGATTATTTTTCACAACCTTAGTAGCTACTGGTGTGACAGATGAGCTGACATTCTCTGCCTCACTGACATTAGTTGGTCCATCCTGACATGTTGCTTTTACAGGAACATTTTGCACTTTTGTGTTCATTTTCTTCGGCCGACTCTTTTTACTCTCTTCCGCGTCAGTTTGACTGTGCTGCGCAGAGCTGCTGTGATTTTCTCTGGTGTCAGCTGTTACAGTCATGGTCTTATTTGCCTCATTTACTAGCAATTTCTTTTTCTTCCTTTCCTTGTTATTTTCTGGCACCTTTCCCTGGCTAAAATTATTAGACCCAGATGTTTCAGCTATTCCCTCCTCACAATTTCCATCGGCTCTTCCAGAATCAGCACTTGGGCTGTCCCTCTTCTTCCTTTTTTTTCTCTTCTTCTGGGGAACCGATGCACCCTTCTCACTTGACATCTCTTGTTCATCCTCTAAATCTACAGCAAAAAGAATACCATATAACACAGATGTGAAACACACAGGGACTTACAACTCAATTCTACTTTTTTCTCTCTCTTTTTTGCTTTTCAACAAGGCATACCATTTTCCTGCTATCAGTCAGCATGACGGTTTTACTGTTACAGCTGGTTAGGACATTGCATTCTTTTGATGCCTGGCCTAATTAATATTTTGCTGATCTTGCCTTGTCACTGCTAACAACTAAGCCATTCCCTGTGGTAACCCTATTTTGTACAGCAGTATCACTAGAAAATGTTGTTACTAACCACCTGTTAAGCCCATCAAAAAGGCAACTCTAAGGTTCAGTCATTCGGTGAGATATTTCTAGGGTATGGTTTGGCTTGTGTTACATCAATATAAGTTGTGATGCTAGAGATACTTACATGTGGTTCTCAGTAACCCTCTTCACTTGCCCAGAAACACACCCAAATTCCTACATTCTAACAGTCATCCCATTTTAAGTCTGACGTGTTTCTGTTTTCCTACAGTAAATGGAACTGCTCAATGAAGCACTGCAAACAACTGCTTCCAGTTTGCTTTTGACTGAAATTTTCAGAGGCGATGCTTGCTTCAAAACTGGTAGCAGAATTCCCACTGCTTTCAGAGAGACCTTAATCTCTTATTTCACCTTCATTGCAACATGATAAAAATTGGCACATCCTGAACAAGTTTGCCTTCTTCAGACCAGCCTGTAGCTAGTACTTTCCAAATTACACGAGTGGCTGTAAATTGCTTACCTTCCAAAGGCTGCTCTTGCCTTACCTTTTACTTCTTCCAACTTGTTTTTCTCCCAGGGCTTGGCAGCTTTCTTCTTTCGCCTTCTCCTGCTAAATTCATCATCATCTTCATCTGTAGAAACATCTTCAGGAAAATCTTGGGGAAAGATTCCTGTTGAATAGGAAGGAAAAGGTATCTGAAAACTAAGAATTCTATTTCTATGCACAGTTATGCTGTTCATACACGGCACAACTCTCGCAGAAAGAAGGTCAACTCCTTGTTCCCCGCTCACACGATTGATTTCTACTTAAATCACTGTCTTTTGTTTAAGGACAAAGTACAAGGTTGCCCAAACTGTGAAGGGGATTTGGTCATCTGACCAAAACCATGTAACATGTCCTAATGAGATTTAAAACCCCCAACACTTCCCCAAAACAGTATTATTGAAACAGCAATTTGCAATACACATTGCACAGGAGCCTTATGTATTCTTGTGATGGTTTGGGTGTTATCCACCTCCCCCAGCCTAGCACAATTCTTTAATGGAAAGAAACTACTGTCTCTGTATGCTGCGCAGGCCTTACCTTCTGCTAAGTCCTGGAACCTGGAGGTGAAGAGGAAAGGGAGAAAAGGAAAAACAAAACAGAATTAATGTTTTAATATCAGTGCTAATACTGGCAGTATAGTGTTGTACTTAAGGCTTTGTCAAAATAAGAACAACGTATTTTGCACAGGAAGTCATGAAGAGCTCATTCCAGAAGAGATCTGTCTCAGAAGTTCAAAAACTCAAACCAAATAAATGGAAGAATGGAGAAAACAACAATTTAACATCCTCCTATATCTGTAACTTACATGACACACAGTCTAATACCACTTCCTGCAGTACAAATCAACCAAGTGTAGATACACCTCAGGTAGCTGCAGTTCACCAGCACCAACAAGGAACAGTAGCACAAGCATCAGGCACCTTAAGCACAATATCCAGGGCTGTGAGACAAGTCCGCTCTTATGACATTGTCAGCAGGGCAAGCAAGGGTGGGGAGAAAGCAAAAGACAAACTTAGGACAAGGTGGCAAATGAAAGGTGTTACTTCAATAGAACTCACTTTTTGACCAGCTTGTACAGACGCTTTCTGTTAAGGGAAGGTGTGTTTTTCTTGCTTGCCAATTCAAAGAGTTTGTCAGCAACAGCCTTGTAATCAAACTGTTGGAGGAAAGCAGGATATGACTTTTCTTAGTGAGGTTATTCATGAAAGATAACCCAGTGCAACTCACATCATCAACACTTCAAGCAGCATACGCACCCTTTAATCAGCCTCTTCCTTTAAACCTAAAGTACTACATCTCTGTTGAAATTTACACCTCCTTTACACATATATAACTGTCCTTTACAGATGGTTGATTCATTAACAGAATGACTGAACTTAGAATCAACTTTCTCAAAGGTTCCTAACCTCAACCAAGACAGAAGCCAACCAACTTCAAAACTCCCATGAAATCACAGAACTTTAGAGGGTGGAAGGGATCTCCAGAGATCACCGAGTCCAACCTCCCTGCCAAGGCAGCATCCCCTAGGGTAGCTTGCACAGGAAAGCATCCATGCAGGTTTTGAAACTCTCCACAGAAGGAGACTCCACAACCTCTTTGGGCAGCCTGTTCCAGTGCTCTGTCATCCTCACTGTAAAGAATTTTCTTCTAATGTTGAGGTGAAAAACTATGTTCAGGTTTGTGTCTATTGCTCCTTGTCTTACTGCTGGGGACCACCGAAAAGAGACTGACCCCATCCACTTGACACCCATCCCTCAGATATTTGTATACATTGATCAGAGCTCCTCTCAGTCTTCTCCAGACTAAACAACTCCAGATTTCTCAGTCTCTCTTCATAGGCCAGATGCTCAAGTCGCCCAGTCATCCTCATAGCTCTTCACTGGACTCTTTCCATCAGGTCCCAGTCTCTATTGCTATTTAGCTAAACATCAGATTTAATGTGTGTTGTGTCCTAATTCTTGCTTAAGAGCCACAGAGGCATGAAGTTTATCTACCAGCATGTGTTTGATGGGTGGATCTGTCAGAACTGTTATACTGTACTAAAAGTGGGTCTAAATTGCAACATGTTACCCTCTCACCTCTGTATCCCATTTTCCGTTAGTTTTACGGTCAATGAAACTGAGACTGATTGCTTCACCACCCACAGTGACTTGGCTCTTATCACACATTTTTGAACTTTTGGAAGAGGAATGGAGGAGCAAAAAGTAGAATGTATGGGAGAAAGGAGCAAAGAATTAAAAACGTACATATAGATTTATTTCCTTATAAACTACTCACATTACATAAATCCCACTTCAAAACAAAGCAGAAGATTAGTATTTTGTAACATATTTATCCAGTTGACACTTTTCACTTCTGTACCTCTTGAAAGGAATGAGAAAAAAAGAAAACAGTGTGGGAGTAACAGAGTAAATAAGCCACAAACCTGAAGAACAGTCCCAATTCCATCATTGTCATCATCATCATCATTTTCACAAACATCCTCTGTTTCTTCAGAGCTCTGTGCTGATTTTTTGGACAAACCACTGCCTGCTATTATAAAAAAGACTGCTTATTAATGTTTAGTTTGCAAAAATAGATATAACACACTACCCTGACAGACAGAAGATCAGGTGTGTTCTCCACCATGTAATCATGTGGATCCGGGTTGATTTAACTAATAACTAGTATATGCCACACTACACAATACATAACTGCAGTGCTATCTGGCTCCTTTAAACAAAATGCCTCTGTAACAGAATACATCTGGACTGAAAACTTTTCTGCTCAGATTTCGATTTTTATTTAATTATTTTTTGTTTTCATTTAAAACTCCCAAAGCCTCATCTTCAAAAACATGGACACCCAAGAGCCAAAAGCCAGAAGGAGCCAAAAGCCAGAAGGGGTTGTTATGTAGCACCGATGCAGAAAACTGATGGCTGTCTGGTTTTATAAAGACCACTGATATTTGTGACATATTCTTTTGGAGTCACTCAGAGCACATCCAAAAGGAAGACAGGAAAACACAATCATCCTTACAACATACATGTGTTTCACTGGCTCAGAGCAGAAATCTATTTTTAAGAAAGGCATTTTTAAATTCTAGCAAGTGTTACCAAGGCTACTTAGAACTTCCTCCTTACCTTTGGTTTTAAGCACATCTTCATTTTCTTGCTTGTCTTCTTCAGACACACTGTCCTCATCACTGTCACTACCCAGTTCTTTCATTAGGTCCTCGATGGCATAGGGAGACTGATCCACAATGACCTCAAAGATACCAGTAGCTATGGCATGAAGTGTACTTCGACTGCATTTCAAGAGAGCAGAGATGAGTTCAAAGGCAGAAGCATACATACCTTCCTTCTCCACATTAAAAAAAACAATGGAAATTTGAGTGACACAGGGAAAAATAGTAAGAAAGCAGAAGAGCATTTAGCTCTCCAAATGACAGAAGTGAACTTGTGACTTCCTAAAATGAAGTTCCTAAAATGAAGTTCCTAAGAAAATAATGAACAGCATCTTACCAATACTCCCTTCTTATATTTCACTGTTTATATGATGCTATATATTACACTGCAATTTATATATCTAGTTATATGATATATATTAAACTGCAACAACAAACCATCTAACCAGCCCAGCTGTTGTATGCATGTTTGAAAAAAGGAACCAGACAAAACCAACCAATACAAGTTGATATGGCTCTATTAAATCCACAATGATTTGGATAAATGATTGCGCACATAGTCAGTAAAATATCCTGCCTTCTCTACATTCTGAAGTTATACTACGACTCTTCTTCAATCCATTTGTTACTATTTGCAGTTGCATATGCAGAATTTCTTAATTCTTGAAGAATATTTATCCTTCCATTAAACTTACTCTTTTGACTTGGCAGCAATTTTGCAGAAAGGTTCAATGAACTTGAGATTCTGGTCTGCTGTGAGCTAGAGGAAAGAAAGAAAGAAAGAAAGAAAATAATGAGGACAGTAAATATTGTATGTGTACACTCAAATTCCTTGACTATCTGGTGTCAGGGGAACCTTCTTCAAGAAGCTAAGACAAAGCCTTTCATCACGCTGTCTAATTCTAACTCACAGCAGTATCCAGTGCCTTCTTGTTACCACTGCTACCACTAATTTTCAGATAGCCTAGAAAGCATTAAAAAAATATTGAGTGCTTTGCAGACTTTAATCTGCTGAATATGGAAATACAACAAAGGTTATTTTAGACAAGGAAACATAAGGCAGAAAAAAATGTAAATAATTTTGTGCACTTTCACAAAGAATGTCTGTGGCAGACACAAATAAGATCCAGGTTTCTCTTAACTGGATTGTTTGGACCAAAACACTGTCAGCTACAGTAGTACTAAAGATGAAAATCCTTCTCTAAATTCAGTTTATGAGCATCAGCTGTGATTTCAAATAGCCTAGGGGATTAATTCCCCATGATTTCTGTGAGTGGCTCAGCTGCAGTTTTGTGAGTGTGGAGCTGCAGAAATTATTTTGGGCTTCAAGTGCAGGCACTTCTCTTGTGCAGGCATCTCTTTGACACTCCACAATACAGAACCACAAAAGCTGCAGGCAAGACTGCCTTCAGTACTGACTGCAAAGGACACAAATGGAAAACTGGTCGCAGCTTTGTCCATTGCAAGGAGATGTATCAGAAGCCAGAAACAAGAGAAGACAAATGAACAGAAGGCTGGAAAGCAGCTCTGGGCGGCGAGTAGCTCGCCCTAGTGGAGTAACAAGAGACAGACGCTTTGGAAGAAGTTCAGCACCGGCAGCTGCAGTAACAGCCTTCCACTTGATGCAAAACTCTACATCACTGTAACATCTACCAAAACTAAGGACAACTAAACCAGCAATATACAGCAGAGAATGACAGACATCATCAGCAAAATAATAACTGGATGTAGAGGGGAAATTGTGCTACACGAAGGTTTTAAGGTGGCATAAAACAAGTGATAGTCAACTTTGAAAGCTCCATTTTTTTCCTCTATTTAGATGTTACACTATCAACCAGGAGCAGGTTTTATACTGTTTTTTGCAAAAGCAAAGACTGGCAAACACGTTCATAGAAGACAAAATATGTTAAGGTACTTTCTGTTTAACAAATGACAACGGTCTAACTTTCCAATCACTATTTCCAGCCGCAGTTTGGAGCAATATACCATTAGTCTAGTTGATTGGATAGGGCTGGGAGATATGATCTTGGAGGCCTCTTCCAACCTGAGTGATTCTATGATTCTATTCTATGATTAGTCAGGAACTTGAGAAAAACTACTATATTTTCAATGTCTACACTAAGGGGTGAACAAAGGTAAAAGTATAAATGGTAGTAAGGCACCTTCTTCGTGATTAATCAATGCTGCTGTTAAAACATATACAATCTAAAAAGTAAATGTCTTCTAAAATGCTGCATTCTACAGCTAACATTAGCTGGGACAAAAATTCAACATATTTTCTAACCTCCTTTGCACCAACTTTAGCCAATTCATTCAGATAGATATCAATGAAATGAAATTTTATGCCAGTGGGAGCACTGCTGCCCGGGTCCATAATTTCTTTCATTAGTAGCTGCAGGAGTGGTTCAATTAGTCTGGAAAAAAAAAACAGAAGAGAGGAAAAAGAAGGGCAAAATATTCATATTCAGCCATTCAAGTTGTATTTGCTTTGAAAACAAACTACATTCATTCATAGTTTTACAAGTTCTTTAAGATGGCTATGCAAAGCCTGTAAGAAATAAATCCAGTGACCAGTTTTCAACGGACTTCTAATACAAATCCATCCACAATCAGAACTCCTTACAGTCTACACGACTGGATAGCATCCGACTATCCACTTAATGCAGTTTGCTGCAATGAAAACCACTGTTTTAAAATTCACACCTTAATTTGGACTGAAATTTATTATGTCATATGATTGATGGGTTAGAGGAGGGATTGTGCCATTTGAGCAGTGCACTCCAAAGACAGAGCTGTCACATTCATCCATCTCTGATTTGCAATACCTCATACTCTTCTCTTTTATGAAATGATTTTCATTTTGGTGCACATCCAAGGATTAAACTCAATACTGATCCTTCTCAAAATCATTTCAACCATGCAGACTTTGCCTTCGTTAAAACATGTTCTCCACTGTCCCTTGGAACAGAACAACCACACCGAAAACCAGATCAAGAGCTAAACTGAGCACACACACCCCCTCCCCCCCCCATCAGAAGTGATTGAGCTGTGCACAAGTGGAACTGTGGCTCTGTTCAGTTACTGATTTCTGTAGTACTAATGAACACTGCTGGAGTGACATGGCTGAAGCAAACATATTATCATGGCTGGTACCTAAGCAGCACTTGGTACGTTTTTCTTCCGGTAACTTAGGTTATCAAGCACTTTTAATTGAAAAGACTCAAAGCTCTTCATCAGCTTAAACAGAGACCAAACTTAAAAGTAGCACAAGAGATTCAAAGAGAAAAAGTGACTGCAATTGCTTGCAACTTGATAACTGAATATGGGAGAAATACAAACAAGATCACCAACGTGGTTTTTTAGTTTGTAATTAAGGAGTTGTCTTAACAAAACCCAAGTCACCATGATTAAATTCAGTACCATAAGAATTAAAATAATAGCCAAACAGAAAAGTAGCTCAAGACAAACAAACAAACAAAAAACCCAAAACAAAAAGCAAACCCCAAAAACTCCCAAACAACAAAACCCAAATCCCACCTTCTCTGCATTTTCTGTGATTGAGGTTCCCTGTCTAAAATCTCCACAGGTGATATTTCATTGATAGTTCTCCTAACTACATCAGTCAGATCTAGCAAACTCCAGGAAAAATTTCCAGTCCTCAGATTACACAACTGCTTGGAATACCAAACAAGTTGCTACATTCAGGTTTTTCAGAAATACACACATCAATTAGTTCCTCAAATGTCTTTTTGTGAAACATGCACTAAATGGCCTAGGCAAAGAACACAAGAGTTAATCAACTGCAGTGTCTATTTAACTTAATGATGGATACACCTAGCTTTGTGTCTAAACTACACATCCTAAGTGATCTGGAGAAAAGTAAGCCTTAGCGTTATGTGACATCACTCTCTATGGAGAAAAAGAATCTATTAAATGAAAATATCTTTGATAAACATAAACTGGGCAACTTAATTACAACTCTGTTAAAAAATCTGCTTACCTTTCATCCCACTCATTTCTCTTCAGCACTTCAAAAGACTGCCTCAAAACCATACGCATTAGCTGCAAAGTACAAACTTTGTTATATATTGCTGATGTGAAATGATAAAGGAAGTACTGTGACTGTAATATGAATGGACTGCTTAGTAAACCTCTTTGTAGCATAAAGTGGGAAGCTTTCTCCTGTGATCTTGACTGAGTTGTCTTTCATGTCAAGCAACAGAATGCTGTGAAGCTCAAAAGACAATAAACTGTTTTCATATCCTGAGCACAGAAAAAATCATGACCATTTCTACTATATAGCTTTCCACTGCTCCATCGTCCTGATTTATGGAGACAATATGTGTCAGACAACAATAATAATTTAATGTATTTGAAACGTGAACTGAGACAGACATGTGTGAAATAGCTACATTAAACTGTCTCAAACACTTAGTTTACTGAAACACATGATTTTTACTAACCTTGAGACACAAAAAGCTGCAGTGACTGTGCCTACAACTAACTTCCTTCAAAGAAGATGATGTGATATTGTTCTTTACAAAGGGAGGTCTTTAAAGATTTTTCTCTCACTGGTTCTGCTATTGGTTTTAATAGAGTTGTCTTATACAAAGAGCTCTGATAGTTCAATGCACTACAGTGGATTTTTTTAGCAGTGTTAAGTTTGGGTTCTTGTGACAACTGCTTTCTAGAGAGTCGTAAAAAGTCGCTGAAGAGTCTAATCTAAATAACTGCTGTTGATGCAGTGTCCTCTGAGATAGTACTTATATTCCACATGGAAATCACTGAGAAACATCACTGTGTTATAAAGGAAGGTAAATAAGAAAGCATTCACAGCATGACATAAACTGTAACAGCTTTTAGATTTGAGGTGGTGACTAAAGGCCTTTAAAACAAGAATCTCTTGCACTGCATCAAGGGCATAGTCACTTTTCTCTTACAATAGACATAAATGCATGTGCAGGCCAAGCTGCCTTCCAGCACACCACTACCACATGTTTTCTTGCAAAAAAAAGAGATCTAGAAAGGAGTTATCATTACCAGATAGAACTTATCAAGACGCAGATTGTCTATCCCATTCCATTCACGGTTCACAGTTTGCCAAAATGTCTGAATGAACAGGTGCCCTGTAAAATAGCAAGATGTTTGCATGTCTGGCACAATGGTTTATTTTACTAACCTAAAAGAATCTCAAAAAATCTCTTCAATGTGAAAAAGGGATGCATTTCCCTAGGGATTTGCCTAGTGACAGGGACAGAGCTACAGAAGACACACTCCAGTTGGGTACAAGGACAGATCAATTAAATCTCAGACCAACACAAGAAAAGGCACACAGCTACTTTAAAAGCCAAGTGTAATTTCAAGGACAGCTTTGTATCTATTTTGTGCTATATACACAAAAATTGGAGCAAAAAATCCATGCTACACTCATTTCTACTCATGTAAGATTTAGTATTGACTGAGCACTCTATTTCAAATGTATTTTAAACACTAGATTCTGTGAGAGTGCACTCAAAACCCTTTCCACCTCAGCAAAGATCAGATGGGTGGGAAACAGGGAAGCTGGGATGAAGCGGGCCAGGGGAGACACCTCACACTCCCACACCTTTGGATTGATGGATTCACCTGGTCCCTTCCCCCAAGCCATGTGACAGGAACAGACCTCATGCGGGGGCAACTCCAGGTATATTTTAGGTAGAGAACTGATGGTTACTGGTTTCTGGCCTCTTTTGGTTTTGGTTACACTTGATGGTAAAGTGTGACAAAAAAACTAGCTAAGTGAATTAAAACTGGTGAGCAGCAGAGTACGAGGCTCTTCTCTCTTAGGTTTTTACTCTCCACACGTGTAGATTACAGCAGCAGCAGTTCAGGAGGATTTTCCAACCAAAAGAGAAGAAAGAGGAATTCCCACAATTGGCAAACAGCATTGTAATTGCTGTATATTCCTGAAGTCTCTGGGAACTACCTACCTTTTTTCAGTGGGGTAACATACTGCTTTTGGATTTCTGTTTTTCCAAATACTGTTCTCAAAGCATTTGTAACCATTCCTATTGTGAAGATAATTTCTCAACCTAACACCAAACCTTTCACAATCTTTATAACTTTTGTGGGGGGGAGGTGGCGCCAAATTAATAATTAATGGATAATTTTATTAATTTCTTGCCTTATCGTCCTTTATTTGTAACAGGTTCTTAACAGCTCATTAAAAAAGGTTGGTTTTGAGTAAGAAACACACAGAACAACTAAGTCTATGCAGAATGGCAGTGTAAGGGGATAAGTCTGCTTTGTCACCCGCTCTGCAAAGTCTCACTGTTATCACACTGGAGACAAAACTCTTCCCCACTACAACTGAAAACAAACTGCATCTCATGCTTCCTTTAGTGCAATCACATACACCAGCCAGACAAAAACCAAAGAAAGGAAAAAACAATGCTACACCTCTGTCTGTCTTGGCTCTATTCTGACACTGTGACAGTGGCCTGATAATCTCCAAAGATGAAAGTACTTTACCAAGTATCAGCTAATTAAATAATACTTACGAGTCTCTGTGTTCTGGATCACGTGAATAAGCTGTGAGATATTGTTTACAAGTTCCTCCTGGAAGTAAATAGATATAGTTACTACAGTTTGTTTCAGAGCTTGGTCTCATCACTGAACATGCTAACAACAAGATATAAAAATATCACCAAACAGTACTCATAATGAAAACTATTTTTCTAACAGCTGCTTTAGTATTGTAGTCATCCTTCCACTTGGATTAGATCAGTTGTAAGAGAAGAGTCATGGTTCTCAAGCTACATTAGTTTTACCAGATCTCTGCACAAATCATCTTTTTAACACAAAAAATTAAATTAGGAGGAAAATCTCATGCATTTGAATCAGTAAGTGCAGAACTTCAGGGGTACTGTTTTCAAAGAGGTTAACTGGAAGTGAAGCTTTCTATGCTATGTGTGTGAGAGATCCAATTTGCAAATGACTTATCTGTTTCCATGAATAAGGTTTAACTGAGGTTAGTAACATGTAGTACTCCAAAACTGGTATCTTTTGAAAGCAGAGACAGAAACTGGCAGTAGTTAACAAATCAGCAGTAGAAACAAATCTGGTAGTAGAGGAAGTGCTAGTAAAGTAACAAAGTAAAAGTAAGTGTGAAACTTTCAAATTAGGCTAACTAAAGGTTGCACATACTTGGTAGTTGCAACTAAGGGCAACCTGCTGTTACTGCATTAGTTCCACCAAATAACAGTAAATATTTCAATTCCAGTTTTGGAAGGTTAACAGCTACACCAGCCATTCAGAGGGTGATTTCAACCATCATGCTCTTTAAACTTAGGTTCCTGTAGTAAGAATCACTGAGTTATGGTCACCTCTTCTGTACATGCCACATACAGGCACCAGAGGAAGGAAACTAAAGGTGAGCAAAATTCACTACAGTAATTTTAGCTATTCTAAATTAGTATGTCCCTATAGGGTACTTTAGAAGAGAGCCACTCAAGCAAATATAAAACCAGTTAGGATACCTGTAGCAGAGGTTTATCCTGCATCCATACGCAATAGAACAGACCTTTCCATATTTTTAGCAGTTCATCCTGGCTGAAGCCACCTGTAGTACAAAAGAAGTCTGAATGAAAAAGAAACCCAAATGAAAAAAAAACAAACTTCCACTAAAATATTTTCATGTTCTGTCCCCTATTTTCTATTTTTGTTATATTTTCTTGGGTAAATGTTGGTTCCTAGGACAAGCACTAGAAAGTGAAAGACAGGTTGTCAAAGTTCAATGATTTCATGGCTGTAAGCTTCTATATTGTACCAAAGTAACAAAGATTTCAAAGAAACTAGGTTGAGATGAATATTAAGATAAATCAAAATCACACAGTGTAGAGGTTAAGTACTACATGGAAAATAAAATTTTGCTATCAGCAAAAGTTGTTCAAGAACTTTCTAAAACCTGGATTACTCATGACATCAAATACATTTCTGGGAAGTATCGTCATAACAGTGTACTGTTACAAGATAGCTACAATAACCTACTACAGCCACTTTCAAACTATGACCTATTGAGCACTCCCATGTAATTTCAAGAAAAATCAGGTTAAAAAAGTAATCATCATCAGTAAGTTCAAATTTGCTCCAAAAAGTTCACTGTCACTTTGGAAAACTTCTCAGGCACCTGCCAAGCAAAAATTCAGAGACGCAGTGCTAGATCTGAAATGAATATCTCCTCCTTGGACCAAGTCATCTGAAAGCAATTATGACTACTGCATCACTGGGGACAGAGTGTACCCTCAGTAAATTCACTGATGATACAAAGCCAGAGGGGTGTGGGTGGCAAGTGAGTGTCAAGTGGATGGGGCCAATCTCTTTTGGTGGTGCAGAGTAATAAGATAAGGAATAACGGGTACAAACTTGAACATAGAAGGTTTGACCTCAACATGAGGAGAAACTTCTTTACAGTGAGGGGATAGAGCACTGGAACAGGCTGCCCAGGGGGGTTGTGGAGTCTCCTTCTGTGGAGACTTTCAAAACCTGCCTGGATGTATTCCTGTGTGGACGCCCCTAAAGCATCCTGCTTTTGGCAGGGCGGTTGGACTTGATGATCTCTGGAAGTCCCTTCCAACCTCAATGTTCTGTGATTCTCCACTCAGAAAAAAAACCCTGTAAACATATTAGTTAAATTGTCCAATTATGTGTTGTTGAAAAGGAGGAAACAGAGCTGAGCAAAGGAAATATGCAAACTGTTACATAGAAAGCAATGTATCTAGTAATATTCAGCATTTATTATAAGATAAACTTAGATTTGGCAGTGATGCCAAGATTAAATATGAAACAAGTTGATTCACTGGTTTAATATTCATTGAAATATTAAAATAAACGATATTTCTTAACAGAATTTTATGGTGCTTAGCAGTAAGAAGCAGGCCTAATCTCCCATGCAGCATTAACTGTATGGAGGCATCAGACATTAGGCTTATGTCTAGGGGATCTTATCTGCTATCCATGAAGATAGCTCAGGAATTTTTCCCTGTCCAGGGAATACAGACTTCCATGGAGTTGCTTTTATCCACAGAGGGCTTTTTAACGTGTCCTAGGCAGTTCTTCACCCATTTGACAAAAGACCCTGATGAAAATGTTTTAAAGCCATTTTCTTGTCCTAGTCACCCAAAAAAGAACTTCCAAGAATGGGGTTTTCTACTTTATGTGCCGTGTTGTCACTATCCATGGCTGGCTAACAATTATCATTTAAGGGAGGCTATTTAAAAACCCATATCTATTATATTAGGAATATTAGTGAAAAAAAATGAAAGCCTTCTTTACTTTAAAACTGCCTTGAGAAAGATACTTGGTTTAGATCTTAGATTATAACTGCCCCTAGGTACAGTGTGAGAGCTTGGACTGGTAATGTTACAAGCACTCACTGCGGGCATGCTTGCTGCATTAACATAAGCCTTGTCAGCATTTCTGCTTGGGATTTAGGCAGTTTTGGCATCTCTATCGTTAAAATTCTTGCAGTCCTATTCAAAATTACCTCCAAGGACCAGATCAACACAGGTACACTTCAGTGGAAATTAGATAAAACCTTTATAGATCTGGGCCCAAGTAACTGCAACTCTGTCAGACAGGAAACCACTCAGCAATCTTTCCTCTTTTATGACAAGTTATTGTTATTTACTGTTCTTTCACTGCTTCATTTAGCAATGTCTTTATATTCTCCTGTTATCAGCCCAGTACAACATGCTCTTCTGTTTCAAGGTAGCTGACAAGAATAAAAAGAGACCATTTCTCAGGAATAATGTGCTCATTCAAGCTCCTCTGCACACACAATAACTTCAGTAGTTCTGTGCCTTCTGTGGAGTTTCACTTCTTGTTGAAAATGAAGAGCTCTAGCTTGTCCAAGTTTCCTCAGAATTAAACTAATTCAGCCTCAGCACAGACCATACTGAGCAGTCCTGTCTACCTATGAAATGTGCAACCAAGGGGAACATCAGATGAACTCCACCAACATTTTCAAAAGCTAGTGTGTTCTCAGCTCTTCAAGTTATGTTATTTAGCTGGGTTATCTAACATGTGAGCCTCATCCCTCTCAGGATTCTGGATGGATACAAACCTGCTAGCTAATAAAGAACTCAAAAAACCCCTCTCTCCTGAACATAACACTTTCTCTCCAACTCCAAGTAAGATAATCTTTGCTCTAATATTACTAGCTTGGATATTAAGTAACAGTAAGTGAATCTAAGAGTTCTGGAATCACAGAACCAATTTAGGAAAGCTGTATTTTTGAGAAGGCTGTAGAACCAATTTTGGTGACAATAAATCTGATAAGTCACTTTGGTTTTGTTCGTGGCCAGCCACAGCATTCAAGTCTCCATAATGATCAAGTCTTCAGCAGTTTTGAGTTAGCCAGGTGCTAAAGCCAGGGACAAAAGCCAGGTCAGCTGACCCAAAGTGGCCAACAGAAGCATCTCATAACTTAAATGTCATACTTACTATAAACTGGGAAGTCTGCTGCAGACAATCTCTTTTCCCCAGTGGTTGCCATCCCTACAGTGTCTCAACACATACTGTCGACAAGGCCTACTCTCCTGTTTGCTGTGACTGCTGTGCTTTTGGTGGAGCTGTGGCACTTCCAGAGCTTGACATCAAGCATCCACTTCTGGGTGTGCATAGCTCATGACTACTATATGGGACAAGCATAACTCTGTGTACTTTTATTAGTATTAATATTAGGGCTTTAAAATTTTTTTTTCTTAGATCAATTCCCATTTCAACTCATGAGTCTCCTTTCCTTTTCCTGTTTCCCCTTCTTGGAGAGGTGTGGTAGATGTCACTGGCTAAATGCAGGCACCTACTCATCTGTTTCACGGTGAATTGGCTTTAACATGCGAACGATTCATATCCCAGCTGAAAATATCCCTGTGATGGCTTCCTAGTGTCTTAAGACATCAGTTTAACCTGCAGCCTTTTGCTCAATTAGGGCACCTCTGTCCATCTGGCAAGCTACTTCCAGAAACTTAAAGGAATCTGCACTTTGCAATGAGATCTATAGAGAACACTCAACACAGAGAAGCCATGTAAAACTTAGAAAGTCTCCAGAGGTAAAAATAGCTGGAGGCTTAGGAAGTACTTGGGAGGAATATAATGTACACCCCCAACTTGTTCTTACTGGTCCCTAGGTAATGCCCATATCTCTGGTAGCTCTCAGAAATGAGATAATGGACAATTTGGTTCTCTGGCCTGATCCTGTAAGGCTGTTCTTATGCCCTTGTCTCTGTCAAATGCAGCTAATGGGTCAAATACTCTTTGCAAGGGAAAGAGGATTAAAGGAAGGGACACCTATTGTCCAATATCTTTTCAAAGAATGAACTCGGGTTCAGTCAGCATTCAAGTTCCAATTTAGCTCTTGGGGTGCCAGGTCTAGACTGGCTTCCTCAAAGCCAAAGGATTGTGTATGCATAAATCTCTGCACTAGTTTCCCCAATGGTGCAGGAAGGTTTACTAGGTCAGAGTGCTCTGCACATGTCCATAACCAGTCTCTCTCCCATGCTGTGTCCAGCTTGCAATAGAGCACACTGGAAAAAACAGTCCAGAAACATTACAGAATCTCTTGGGCATCTCTGCCCTGTGCTTCTTATCACTCCAATAGGAAGAACTGGATCCATGCATTCATACAATGTTATGATTGACCTCGTAAATCTCCTGTGACCTGTGCTTACTTGGAGAGGGTGCACAGGAGGCACTTCAGGTGCAGACAGCTTCAAACTGGCATTGCTTCAAACTCATTAGCCAAAACCAGTAAGATTGACTAGACACAACCTGTCTCCAGGCTCATCACTGAATTGTCCATGCGCTGCACTTCTAGTTCTAAGGCAATAGTATCCAAGTAGGATAATAAATTGCACTGGGAAAAAAGCTCTTGATACCATGAGTGTGGAGGTAACACAGGTACTTTTAACAGCTATCACAGAACCGACTGCCATTATATAAGTGGTGAAACACTCCTGAGCTTTCTTCTTCTGGAATACCAGTCACAGAAACAGGCAGCCACCAACTTAAGAGGCAGCACAGCAGAAAATTAAACTAAATGTTTCATATACCAGTCTGGGTCAGCTCATTGCTTCTGCATCCTGTTCTTGGGAAGGAACATGTGAGATATACCACACTGATCCCAGTAATGTTAATGCTGCCAGCAAGACTTGACCCCTGGGCCAAGCAGATACCCCAGTCTCCTGAACTGGTGCTGTGCCCAGCCTGCCTCTGGCTACCGCGAGGGAACTTTATGGGAGAGAATCCAAAAAGCTCTCTGTCCCTTTAAGACTGCTGGCAGTGCGCTTGGCACTTGTGGGGTCTCCGAAGCAAATAGTCTGTGACAAAACACGCACATAAAAGTAAAAAAAGAAATCCAACCTTCCTCCTCCTCAGACAGGAAAAAAAAAAATCCAACCAAAAAACCCTCAGAACATCCACAGGTGGTGGTCCCACGGTGACAGACCAGGCAGGGGAAGCGGAGGAGCGTCCCGGCTCTCCGCCACACGTGCTTCTCCACTCCCTCCCAGCCTGCCAGGAACGACGCTTCATTAGCGCCGCACTGTTGACGGCAACTGCATCAGCCCGGGCCTAGGTCTCTGGCCAGCTTCCGGCCCCGGTCCCAGCCCCAGCCTTAACCACTGCAACCCCTGACCGGCCCATGCCGGGCCACCCCGTCGTGCTGGGCCCTACCAGCCGGGCGCTGGGTCCGGACGCTGAGGTAGCCCCGCAGCTTCTTCAAGGCGCGATCCCGGATGCGCTTCTCGTTGGCGGCCAGCCGCTGCGCAAACTGAACCTCGGGCGGCTGCACAGCGGCAGGAGCCATGGCCTGTCCCTGTCTCGTCCCGTCGGAGTTCGACCGTCCGCGCCGCGCCAAGTCGGGCGCTACTTGATGGCGTCACCGAAACCCCGTCGCCCGTCTCTGTCGTCATCAGGGAGGGTGCCGTAGCGGAGCGAAGCAGCCCCGCCCCGCCGGGTAGCGGCGGTGGCTGTGGGTGGCAGGGCGGCTGCGTCATTCCAAACTCATTTCTTACACTTTGAAAACTTAACGGCACGAACGGACAGAAGCAAGCGTGGGAGGAAGGATCTGACCGGGCCCTGAAGGCCTCCCAGAGCTCCTCCAGCTACTCGCCGCCCCTTTCAGCCCCTGCCCCAGCGAGGGCCGGTCTCCGCCTCCCCGCAGCCCTGCGCTGCGCGGCCTGGCTATTGGCGCTACTTAGCCGACCCCACGGCTCGACTCGCCCCTAGGCGGCTGAGCGCCAACCCTCGGCTGAGACGCATCCCGGCTGCAGGCCCCGCCCAAGCCAGCAGCGAGGAGGGAGGAGCTACGGCGAGGGGTGGGGCCGGAGGCGCGTCGTGACGCCGGGGGCGCGTCGTGACGCCGGGGACGCGGTCCTCACACCCTGGCTCCCTCCCACGAGTCTGGTGGCGGCAGGTGGCGCCATGTGGAGACGCGCAGGCCTCGCTGGCGACGCGCAGGTAGCGCCTGCGGGGCCCGCGCCCGGACATGGCCTTCGCCCGAGGTGGCCTGGCTAGGGCTCCACTCTGTCTCGTAGCTCTGCCCGCCCCGGGGTCGGGTTGTGGAGGAGCTCTGTCTCGGGGCTTCGCCTGTAGGAAGTGAAGTGGGGGAGCTTTTGTGCGGGACGGCTCTGCCGCTGAAACTCATAGGGCCGTGAGGGGGTGATGGCAGGGTCTGTGGAGCGGAGGGATGTGGAATGCAGGGCATGATTAATACTGGGAAGCTGGCTGTGTGAGGCACAGAGGATCTCAGTCCTTGGGACTCGATGTCTTGCAGCTTGGGTGTGCACCTGCTCAGTGTTGGCTCGGAATACACCTGTGGGCGAAAATGAGGGAGATCTTGGTAGTGGCGGTGTAGAGGAGTGCCATAAGCACTCTCATGTTTATCGTTCTCTGCTGGGTACTCACCAGCTGAGTCCACTCCTCAGTTCAGCCCCCAGTCAGGCTGGGAATGGGAATTCACAGCATACAGGTGCATAACAGAACCTGAAGTAAGTAACTAATAACTTGAGACTTGAACAAAGAGCTCTGTGAGGGCTTGAGTTTCTTCCATCCAGCCACTTGCTGCTATTGTAAAGGCCTGAGCAGAAACTACTCCGCTGTGTGTTCTGCGTTTAACAGGTGGTTGTGGTGGGAGCAGATGAGTATCTGCTTAAGCAGGGAAAGTAAACTCGTCTTTTGGAGATGCAGTATTGCAAAGCTCAGTGTTTACAGAGGAATTAGAAATTTTACCTTTTCTATACACATCATATTTCAGTCCTAGTACTTGGGTAGCGTTTTTTATTTGAAATTGGTTTCTGCCAGTGAACTGAGCTTATTTATCAAATTTTGCTCCATAATTTTGTGTGTGATACCAATTCTCTCTCTGTTGTTCCTGTGTGACTGGTTCCTGACTTGCACATGGTTTTTCTCTATGGGATTCTTTTGCCATTTATTTATTCTACATTTCTTGAGACCTAAATGAGTTTTATTTTTCCTGAATCATGCAAGTGATTCATACTGTTTGCCACTACCACTTCCTAATAATAAAGAAGCTTAGAGCATACTACTCAAGGTAAAATCTTTCTTCCATACCTTTGTTGCTGCTCTGATGCCTCTGAAACTGGCCTGCCTTGTCCATACAACTACTGGGTCTGAAAGACAGCTGAGAAAGAAAGGGAAGAAAAACTGAAAGGAAATGTTTAAGCTGAGCAAGTAGGGAAGTAGAGAATTATAGGAAATTCTGGAGAGAGATACCACAGTAGCATTGTCTGTCCCAATGATAATGACTTTTGTGTTGTGTAGCTGGAGTGGAGAAGACTGGGGCTAGTGTGTTTCATACCTACAGGAGATAGTTTTTTGTGTTGTTATTATATATAGTATCTTCTTCCCTCTGGAACAAGATGTGATACACAGAGGATTTCCTTTTCTCACTCATTCTCAGTGCAGTGCAAAATAGATACGTTATAATTTTGCTTCATGAAAGCCTATTTGAAGATTGATGTTTTAAACAAAGGATGTTAAACTTTTTTTTTAATATCTACATGTATATGATAACCTTTTAAAGAAACAACTGTGCATGTGTACTTGCATCAGAAACTGGAGTTGGAGTTTTTGGTGCAGAAATTTTAATACAATTTGTAAATTAATGCAGAATCTCTTGGACTGTGTAATTATAGCAGTAATTTGTCAGAAGAGGAAACTAGCAAACACTTTTTGTCATAACTCAGGATTAGTTTTTGTCTGAGAGAAGGGATTCAAGCAGAAGAGCACTTCAAGGCTATAACAGGGATTTTAGTTGGTTGGTGATTTTTTTTTTTTTTTTTGCCTGTTTATTTTATTTCAGAAGGCTGAAACCAAAGAGGAATTTGTTAAAGTTAGAAGGAGGGACTTGGAAAGGCTGACAACTGAGGTTATGCAATTGCGGGATTTCTTACCCAGAATAGTAAATGGAGATATCCTGGGGACATTCCAGAAACTGGATGCTATTGAATCAAGTGAGTAGTACCATGTTACAAGCTCTTAGTTAGAGTTTCTGCTAAAATAACTTAGAACAAACTGTCATGCCCTTATAAATAGTTGTAGAGTGTGTGGTGGATTACAGATTATACTGTGATACTCACTGAATGCCTCTATAAATTCTGGCATTTGTAATGAAGAAAAACTACAAACTTCATTAGAAATAATTAGACATGTCAAATTAATCTTTTAAAATATTTTACTGTTGGCAAAACTGTAACAGTGTACTGCCTGAATTGTCAGGGGAGGAAAAAAGGGATTCCTCTTGGAGAAAAAGTGAAAGCATTATGTTTTCCAAAATGCCACTTCAGATGCACAGCAAAAGTGGGTGGTAAATAGCTGTGGAAAAAAAAAAAGTTTATAGGAAGAGATAATATTATATTTAGCCTGTCTTTTTTTTTTAAGCTTATTCTTTTATTGCCATGAATATTAATAATAATTAATAATGAAAAAGTTGAAGATTCTTTTTATTTTGAAGGTCTTTTCACTGCTCTCTCCGAAGACCAATTTTTCAGTGTTACAATTTTCTGTGCATTGTTTTTTAACAGTTGCACCACTCCCCCATGCCACCAGGACCAAGTCTGAGTCAGCTCCATCCCTAGCCTGTAGCTTACATGCAGGAGTACAATTCACCTGTTCTAAGAACTGGTTTTGTCTGGAATGACAAGGGACAAGTGCTGAGACATTATAGAGAGTGTGTCTCTTCTAGAATATCAAGTGATGAAGTGAAATCTGATTTGCAACAGCAAGCTAAGAAAGAGTATGTTACTTAAGGCTTGTCTCTAACACCAAGTAATACATTGGATCAGAGCTTCCATCTGCCTCAGTGATCCACTCTTTGGAAAGATTTTTCCATGCCATCAAATTCTAACATGAGAAGATTGTACCACTTCTCTTGCTGCCAGTCAAGATGTCATACATATCAGAAAAAGTGACATAAGGTCTGAAAGTGTTCTCTATGCTTCTACAAGGCGTCAAGGACCATTTCCAGTTACATTAATTGTTGGAGATCTTAATCATATTCTTGTTTTACCTACTATTTTTCAGGGTTTAATCTCAATATTTCTGTAACTGATCCTTGTTACTTTCATTTTGTTAGACATCAAGGAGATCCTGTCAGGGCCTTCTGGCAGCAGGTTTGTAGCATCACTGTGAGGATTTTAAGACTTAGGTGTTCTGCTGACTGGCAAGCAGTCTGTGGGTCTTTTGCAAGAGTACCTGAAGCTGATCCAGCCTTTGAACTCTTGAGTATAGCTCCACAGTGGAAATATCTCTAGCAGTTAATGAGGTCTTTTGTATATTTATTCAGGCTTTTGTCATTGTTTGCCTCTACAGCTGGACAAGTCAAGTGGTGATTTTTTTCCTTCTCCAGTCTGCTTCTACCTCTGCAGCATGCAGTAATGCAGACTGAAATTAGGTTTTAGAGCATAGAGTTCACTAAAGATAGAACATCACAGGAACACAAGAATGGTGAGCAGTTTGGTGCTGTTTGCCAAACACAGTCTCTTAATGCTGTCATACAAAGCTTACTGGTGTCTTGGCAGCTACTAGAGATGTTTCTTCACATTATTCTTAGAGAAGCCTAAGGGGTGATTTTAACATCTAGATTTTCATCAGCTTTTAAGTATTGCAAACAAAGTGGTTAGCAAGTTCACAATTGGAGACTTAAAACATCTCATTTCAGTTGTGAGTCTGTTTGGGTCTTGAATAGCTTGAAGATCCTTCAAGATCTTGTTTTACTTGTATATCTAGGTCAGTAGGATATTTGCTAGGGGAGCGTTCCTTAGGTTACATCTGAGATCTGAGCTGGCAATGGTCAGTGCAGTCAACACCTACTATTCAGACTGGTGACAGGGTCTTCCCTAAAGCTCTTGCCAAGGTTCATTTCAGAAAAAAAAAAGAAGAGCCTTCTTGCTACCTCCAGGAAGGGTGTATGACTCCAGGAGTCTTGGAAAAATAGCTCCAGTACCTTTTCTGTCGTACTAGGTGTATGTTTAGTGGAACTGCATCCACTGAGGAAATGTTTATATTTATTTAGCATTTAGATCAGTAGAATTAGAATTCCATTACTTGTCATTCATCATAATCACATTCAGTTCTCCACCTCCCAGAGATTTAAGATAATATCTCTGGTCCAAAAAATACCCTGATGCAACCCATGGTATGGGTGACAATGAGGATACCTCATGTCTGAAGTGTGGGCCTCCTCTTCTCTCGTTGTGCTCAGTGCCTTATTCTGCTTTTGAGTCTGCTGTCTTCCCAGTCTGATTTACCACTGCAGTGGTAAAATTGCCTGTTTCCCATTTGTGTAAGGACACATCCCAAGTTGATAGTGAAATCAGCCTCTTCTCTTGGTCGTGGTAGACTCTGAGCCTCAAGACTTTAGAATGAAGAGGGAGGAAACTTTGTTATCAGAGGTTGTATTTAACAGATAGATGTGATTCTTTCAGTCTTTCATTGTTTTAAACCAAGACACCATATTCTGTTTCTGTTAATGGCTGTTTAAATGTGGCAAGTTGCGATGTACTGGTTTGGCCACGAGGCGGTGATATAACACAAGCGAATAGTTAAAGCACTTCATTAATGTTGCACAAAGTGTATCCTTTTTTCTTTAGCGCAAGCCTGTGGCTCATAACTTACTGCTATGTTTGTCAAATTTATCCTGTCAGACATGGAGAAAAAGGAGGAGGAAATCGAGCAGCTGAAAATGGATTGTGAGCACTTCAGAGCCCGTCTGGAAACTGCCCAAGCAGATTGTGCAAGAGAGAAGAAGGTAGATTTGCTGTCAGAATATTGATATTTGTACGCTTGAGTTTTAATAACAAAAGCAGTTTCCATTTTTCATGTTCCTGTCACGAAATACATCCTCAGCCTGAAAAACAATCTGGAATGTCTCTTCATATACTCAGGCGGCAAGTAAATTATTTATGTCTAAGTTCATAACTGATATTTCTGCCCCCCCCAATATTTCTAGAGTAGAAGGGTCAATATTACACCTGGAAAAAATTATGCAATACCAAAAAAGTATACAACATGTCCAAACAGAGGTACAAATCTACAGTTGGTCTCTCACTTATGTATATGAGTCCTGCATAACTGCACAGATCTTTTTTTCCCTGTCATATGAGATGTGGGTATATGGGGTTGCACTATGGGACTCTTGTCAGCATTTGTTTTAGTGTAGGTACAGCTAAAAATCAGCCATTAGCATTTTCTTTATGTTAACATACTGGAAGTAAAACATTGGTTATTCAGGAAGATCATGTTCTAGGTGGCATCAGAAGGTCCTTTGCACAGTGACTTCTTTAGAATTTGATGTTAACTTTAATGTATTTTCAAAGAGTTTGACAGAAGGTAATGTAAGCAGCACAACATACACAAAGATACTGGCTTCTCTTTTGGCTTGCTGTGAGCTGTGTACCTTTGTTTAGTTTTAGTAGTCTTTCTCAATGCACCTATTGATCCGATTGTCATGTACAGCTGTGAGTCAAGGGGCAATTACAGTGCTCCTTTTGCTCTGTCAATATTGGATTTAGTGATTATGGGAGGGGAGATTCTTAACAATGAAGGAATAGCAAAGACCGTGACTTCTCAGACTGGGTATTTTGTGAAGCTATTTGGGTGCAAGAAGGATCACGTGGACTAGTGGCTTGATTTTTGAGTGAAGAGAGAGAACCAAATGTGATTATTTGCTTTAAAGCTTTATTTCCTTGGAGCTGATAGCTATCTTCAGTAGTCAGCAGGAGCTTACTTTGTTTGGGTTCCAGAGTTAACATCTGTCAGCCTTGGGATTGCACAAAGATAAATGAATCTACAGAAATTATTTCCTTTTGGAAAAAGAATAAAGGAGGAAGTTCAGACCTGCAGTTTTAGGGCACATCTGCAAGGACAAATTCTGGAATTAAGTTTGGCATGAGTGTAAAGTATGATGGAACAGTTATCTGTCTGAGTATTCCTTACTTCAAAATAAATAGCTTCTGGGATAGCTATTGCTGACAACAGATATTCGTTTAGTTTTGCTGTGCGGTCAGATCTTAAGTCTGCAAGATTTGATGCTGCTGCTTTTACACATTAATGAAGTTGGTCCCACCCTTTATTCATGGCACATACTTTAGGTTAGTAATTTCATTTGTATGAAAATTTTACTAACAACACAGATAATTTATTAAGAGTATTTGTCTTAGTGTTCCTGATCAAACTTCTTCTCTTTGTATCTTTGCAGCTGTGCAGCATACACTGCTTGTCTGAGTGGCTTCTGTAGCATGCCACAAAGGTGTATTTGAGTGGGTGGTGCCTATGTGCATTGTAAAATCGTTTATCTCTTGTGATCAAAGAGGGTGGGGTATTGTGTATGTCTGATTTTTGTTGCTGTTAATCCCTTTTCTTTTGGTTGCCTTCTCCTGTAGACATTCTTCTGTATAATCTCTGAGTTATTTCCTACTAATTTGTTTTAGGAAAAGGTTTTTTTGTTTTATTTTTTTTTCAGCAATGTCCTTCTAGGAGATCACAGATCAGCGTTTTGCATTATAAAATTTCTGTGCGATGCTCTATCACTGGTTAGGGATTTGCCATGCTTTCTGAACATGAACAAAACTTGAAGCGCACTTTATTTATGGATAATATCTTCCTTGTCTGCCTCTTCATCTTTGTGTACTTAAGCACTGCTGTATGCTTGTGCCTCCGCCGTTTCCTGAAGGTGGTAGTGTTGCATAGCACAGCGATTGCTTAGTGATGTGAACTCTCAGGGGTGTTGCTTTCAGCTAGATTGTTTGCTTTTGCAGACTCCGTTTATTTTCCTGGCTCTTGACTGCGCTGTTGTGTTTTCCTTGCTTGGTACCTTTGTTCTGATGTTGCCTTTGATCTATTAAAATTCTGGCATTTTTTCTGCTGCCTCTGTGTCCTTGTTGGTGCATCTAGCTTTGGTATTACGGAGTTTTAAGTCTTGCTATTCAGTGTTAGCATCCAAATGCACAATGCAAAAAAATATTAAAAGATGCATTTTCTTAAGGCAGGACAGTGCACAAAAGAAAGACAATAAATGAATTGGATAGGAAGATTCCTGATGCACTTGGTGCCAGAAATGCTGATAGGTCTGTCAGTAAGTTATGTAAAAGATAAAATTTGGCTAACCCATTTAAAGATGACAAAAGAGTTAAGAAATAAGACTTATCCTGGGGTTTCTATGCCTAGGGAATGAGCAGCAAGTGTCAGTCTTTTGCATTTAGTGAAATACAAGGCAAAAGAGACTCCAGAGAGTAAATATGCACAGAAGTCTGGTTGATAAATTGAATTTGAACTTTACAAATCCTAGCCTTTGTGTTCCATTAGCAGTGTGATAAAGCAGTGCAAATCAGGCTGTCAGGTGTGATGCAGGAGACTAGGCAGGTAATTCATGGACACAGTACAAGGAGCTCTGTACTGGTTAATACACTGCTATGTAAGTTTTGAGATGGCTTTGTTTCTGTTCTTTTCAAACCCTCCATGTGAAACATTGAGGTGAACCCCTAAGATGATATTTGTTTTGAAGTCTTGGTGGGGATACATGGATGAAAGTTTTGTTCTGTTAACTTGCTTTCAAAATTGACATACAGAGGATTCCTTCTGATTTCCCCAGACTTCAATCTGATAGCTGAATGCACAGGAGAGGTTGGACTGAGAAGAGTGCTTTCTGGGGTGAATCTGAGAATCCCACTCCCCCAAAATGGGGAGAGCATGGTCTCTCTGTTACTTTGTCATCACATGATCTGTGATCCTCTCTTTCTCTTTTTTAATGCCTGAGTTGGCATGTTTTTTCTTGATTGGCCTTTATCTTACCCTGCAGCATTCTAATAACACCCTACTCGGTGTTAGCAGAAAACTTCTACCCACCTTGAGATACCACAGACTGCAGGATCCCTGCCTTCACCTCACTGTCTGCACGAGCTCTCAACTGAGAAGTGCAGCAGCTTTACTGCTCTGTGGCAGTTGGCAGAAAGCCAGTGAGGCCTAGGATCATACCTAAATCTCATGATATTCTTCTGGCCGACTTTCCATGCGATTGGAAAAAAGTATTGCCAAAGGCAAATTGTGTGCTGAGTGCGTTGGATTACTCTATTTTGTATGCTTTGTGGCAAGGATCACTGAGGACCTCACTTAGGTGATGGATGTGTGATGATGCCTAGGCTTGCTGGATGTGAAAGGCTCTCTAGACTTCAGACCTTAGATTTTTTTTCTCAGGGCATCTGTCTTAGTTTGCAACTGCCAGTGAGTAATGTTTCAATGAAGAAAGCTGGAAGAGACAACAGTATTTTTCCTAGATATCCAGCAATCTTACCATCATGTTAAAAAACAAAACAACCCTCCCTTCCTGAAAGAAGTTTCCTGTATCTTTTGTAAGGTGTCTGAAAAGGCTGACCTCTGATGCTGAAATCCCTCCTCTCTTGAAGAGACACGTAGCTATTTGCTTAGGAGGAGTAGTCTCCTATCAGTCTTCTCTAGGTGCCATTCAGTCTCGGTGGGTCACTTGGCCTGACCTCGTGGACAGGCTTCTGGTTACTGTCAGCCTCCACAATGAACATGCTACTTAGATACAGCTCAGTAGAGAAGGTTTGTATCTGCAGCTGCTATAAGTTTGCCTTCCCCTACCCCCTAATTTCATATGTGGCCATGATGTTTTTAGTTTCGTCCCTTAACTTAGAAACGTGATGTGGCTGACGTGAAGTGAACCCAAAATTTGCTGTTGCTGTTTCAGGAGAAATTACACCTCCGCCAGCAGCTGAATGAGGCCAAGCAGCAGCTCCTGCAGCAAGCAGAATATTGCACAGAAATGGGTGCAGCAGTGTGCACGTTGTTGTGGGGTGTATCTAGCAATGAGGAAGCTGTTAAATCCATTCTAGGAGGAGTAAGTATGGCACGTGAATACTTATCAGTGGTAATGCTGTTAGGTCTTTAAGATAAGAACCTTGCTCTGTGACACGCTTCAATATAAAGATGTATTTCAGAAACTAATTGGGCAGGAAAAATGTTTTTGGAATTCCACATTGTTTCAGAACCATTCCATTCTCATTTGAGAAATGTTGGAGTTGTAAAGTGATATGAAGCAGGCTGGGAATAAATGCAGCAATTTTTATGCTGCCAAACATGGATTGCCTGTTTTCCACCATACATAGTTAAACTGGAAGCAAGGACAGAGCTAGCACAATGCAAATATCATTACAAGCTAATAGAAGAGGATAATTCTGGTCATGTGCAGCAGTTCCCATGGATCTGCTTGGAGGAGTTACTTACATGGAAGGAAAATAGATCCATGAGTTTTTAACTCCATTAAGTCTTTGTGCTGCCTTAATACTTGCATAGGTCCTGGAAATTTAGGGAGCCTAGCTGCTTTGACTCCAGTGAATCTTATTAAATCTTCAGTGTTAAACAGGGACAAGTAGCTTATTTGAAAAAAAACAAATTCAACATTAGTATATCTAATAGTATATATAGGAATACTACAACTAACAGAATTTCACTGCTAAGTGCAGCTCATGGAATTAGGAGAGATTGCAGGAACAAACCTGATGAACCTATGATTTGTAATCTTGTCACAGCCTTTATGAGACGGTATTGTATTTAATAGAAGTGAAATGAAACTACAGTTTCTTCTGGTTTGACTTTTCAGAACACAATTAGCAAGTAGTTCATTACGGTAAGTGGAAAACTACTGTGTTTGTAAGGGGTTTTCCATTTGGAGTGCACCAAATGACAATTGCAACTCTTTGTCGGATATTAGAAAGCTGTACAGCGATGCCTTTTGGTGATAACTTCTGATGATTCAAGGTGCAAGGAACAGAAGGAAAACCAAGTCTGAAAATTCTGTACAAGGCAGTTAAAAAAAAAAAAAAAGACAGGTGGATTTTACAGAGCCCTCACGTATTGACAAAACCAGTATAAAACTGCATTCTGTATTTTTGGAACAGTTTAGAGCTTTAAGAGTCAGCATTATTTAGTGCCTAACCCTTGCATTTCATTTTGTGTGACAGCACTGAAAGGGTATATTTCCCCCAAACAAAACTGTAGCAGTGATGGAAATGACTACATTTCTTCAAGATGAAAGTAAAATTAGAAGAATTGTTTTTGAAAGTAACTATTGAAATTAAACAGCATTAGGTTAAACCCAAACTGTTAGTTGGTGATTTGTGTAAGGGTAAAAAGTCCAACTGTGAAGATGCAATACTTTTCCTTCTAGGTTTGTTTGAAATGCAGAATACTTCTGCTGTAGTCATTGCAGCAGTCATTAAAGCCCATTCAACTGCTGTACTTAGAAGTGAAAGTCACATCAATTTTTTTGAGTATCATTTTGTTGTAATGGTGCACATAACATGGTAGGAAACATACCTGGGGTTGCAACAAGTCTACTCGGCAGAATATAAACAGATCATATGGCATTACATCAACCGTGGATTACAGGTGACAATGAGTTGGGTTATTAAAAGATGATGAAGAGCTGCCATAAGAAGTTTTTTGTTTGGTTTAGTTCTGGACAAGTTGTAGTTTGTAGCACCTTCCCCTAAGAAGGTGCTATGAACTACAGAAATGTCTGAAACATGAAGAGCACTTTGAAAACGTTGCTTATATTTAAGTGTGTGGGGATGGTGACATCAATTCACAATCATTTCGTGCCTTAGGGAAGTATGCTCAAGCTTCTTTCAGTCTTTGCACAGGTACAGGAGTAGGTCTTCTTACAGTTCTGTAATACAGGTTGACTGAAACGATGCTTAGGACCGTAATGTTTTTTTATGCCCATATGAGTTGGACAAGCCAGAACTCAAGCAGCTGATTTTTGAGGCAGTGGGGGGAATTCTGCCTATGCATAATGTTTCTGGAGGAAACTTGCAGAAACATCCAGAGAAGCAGCACGAGCAAGCTTTCAAGGATGCCTACCTGCATGTGCCAAATAAGAAGTGAATTAATTTCCATGAGATTGTTTCAGATGTCGTTTAAAAAAGCTTCACCAGATAGGCATGTGACAGAACTCTCATGTAGAAACGCAAACTGAAAGTTTGATTTCAGAACAACGTCAAGGCTATAGATATTTTGGATCCTACAAAGTGGTCTGCTGTCTCAGTTATCTGCCATGGTGCCAAGCAGCTTTATGGTAGCAATTTTACATGTTAAGTAGTGCTTTCACACAGAAGTTACTTGAACAGCAAAGGATTCATTGCACAGTCTGAGCTCAATCACTTTGATGGCTGCTCTCAGAGCTGTCCTTATCTCTGTGTCTCTGGGTGAGGCATTCTTCAGCCTCATGAAAATACTGTCAGGCTGTAAAGAGGCTAATGTAGATTATGTGATGGTTGCTATTTTGTAAATCTGATTGGCCTGTGCTGCAGCTCCTCAGACATCACCATTAATTAGTTAGTTAATTAATGGCTATTTGGAATAAAAGTTCAGCAGGTAGGACACCTGTGGCACCTCAAGAGACTGGCAAATAGATTTTGTTTGTTTCCTGTGCAACATGCCAACTGCTTGGTTTGGCCAGTGCTGTGCTATGTTCCCATGTGAATACATAGTTTGATAATAGCTTATACTGGTCTGCTATAGTAGGCTCTCTTAATTTCTACCATTTTCTCCATGCCCTCTGCATCTTGATCTATGGTCACTGCCTGTGTTAAATTTGCCTTCATTGAGGCGTGGTATTCATGCAAGTATAAAAAGCATCCAGCACATGCAGAGGTGCACCTTTTTTTATTCCCTTTCTTCATGATCCCTTCATTCCTGTTTTTCTGGGACCACAGTATCATTTGTGAAGATACTGAGTATTGTCAGACCCTGTTACTGGAGTCACAGAGGAGCTGTGTGTCTTTGGGGGTGTATGTGCAGCAGGAGAAATAACTAAATAACATGAAGGGTGAGTGCCAAGAGGATGGAGCCAGGCTCTTCTCGGGGATGCCCAATGACAGGACAAGGGGCAGTGGGTGGAAGTTGAGACATAAGAAGTTCCATGTAAACGTGAAGAAAATTTTTTTCACTGTGAGGGTGACAGAACACTGGAACAGCCTGCCCAGGGTGGGTGTGGAGTCTCCTTCTCTGGAGATATTCATGACCTGCCTGGATGTGATTCAGTGGGATCTACTATAGGTAGTCCTGCTCTGGCAGGAGGGCTGGACTGTATCCAGCCACTAACATTGTGTGATTGTGTGCTGTGTTACCAGTAGCTTTGCATAGATTGTGGAAACACTGGTTTTGACAAAATATTACCATTTTCTGTCTCTTTGCAAAATGAATGAAAGTTCAGGCATCTCTTTGGCCTATCCCATTGGGCTGCTACCAGGAATGATTAAAAGTTCCAGCTGTTTCTTGAAACAACTGGCAAAATTCTCAAAGATACTGGGAAATCTGGCATTGTGAGCTTTCTGCTATGCAATTTCTGTTAAACCCCAGCATCTTCTGTGAGAAACAGTACTCCACCAATGGTTTTCAGGTCAGAATTATCAATATACAGAAACAGTTCTCCCCATTCTTATTTATGGACTTTGTCTGCACTTTTGTACAGGCTTTTTGACCTGTCCTGAGCCTTGTACCAGGTGGCTGCTTCCTCAACAAAGATACCCCAAAATGGAACAGTATTGCAGTGGAGAGAAGACTGCACAACATAATTATGGGCTGTACTCCTGTTTGTGCTCTCTGGTGTGATGACTGTCTTTTTTGTATGACACTGCTGACAAATTCAGCCTGTGACTGAGAGGAGAATTCTGTTTCCTGTTCTAAAGACTTCTCCCTATCCAGCCTGTTGTGTTGAAGTTAATGAGTCCTGTCAGGATCCAACCAAATTCTGGGGTAGTTTTGTTTGTTGGTTTGGTTTTGGTTTTCTTTTCTTTTTCCTGGGTATTTTGTTGATTTTCTTAGGCAAAAGTAATGTCAAATCATTAAATCAGGCTGCTTGCCAGTCTTTAGTTGGATAAGGTTTTGAGAAAAGCTGCTGTAGTAGCTTGAGTAAATGTAAAACACCTGGTGTAGCTATTGCAAAGCAAAGAGATAATATCTTCCCTTTTGAAAATAAGCTTTAACTCTGCTGTTTGAAATACTGAGTTTAGGACATAAATACACAATAGTTTAGTTTTAAATAATAAATTTAGCATTGAGTAATTTCCCATTTTCTTCTGAGGTAATGGTTTCAAACAGTAGGGGATCAAATATGTCTCTTGGTGCATACCAGCTATTCTCTATTGGTGCCTTTAGTAACTGGATGTTTTAGTAATTTTAAAGATTGTCCAGTTTTATTGTGGCATCTAATAAACATAATTGCTGTAGTTTATATAATCTATATTTTTCTCCTCTGTGCTTACAGAGTAAAGCCCTAAAGTTTTTCACAATCACTGCTCAGACCATGGAGAGCTTTGTGAAGTCATTAAGTGAGGACATGAAACAGCAGGATTTGGATTCTGATGAAAATCAGTTTGTGTTAGCCTTGGCAGGGATTGTAACAAGTAAGTGAATGTTGCCTCTCAGAACATCATTCCATGTGAACTGGAATTTCTGTATTGCCTTATGTGCTTCAGTAAATGCAGTTTTTCAGTGCTGGGAATTTAGTCATTGTTGGTATCTTGGGTGACTTCTTCATCTTATAAAGTTTTGTCATTGACACTTCTGTGAGGTGTGCAGTGCTTTTGGAAGAGGTAGGAAAAGAGCTTTTGAGTAGAGCAGAACTCCACAAGAGCTTTGGTTGTGTAATGTGCCAGGTATATTGGATTGAGCAATTGTAAACCAACTTGCAATTTTGTTTCTTTGGAGTGGAACATATAAGGGTCAGCTTTGTCTCAGTCTCATACTATTTTTTGGTTAATCCAACTTCTTGTTTCATAATTCACTGTTACTAGTAGGATAATGGCCACTCTTGAATTTTAAGTAGAATTATGAAGGAGTTTGACCAGTGTGCTTTGCTGCTGCACTACTTGCTGTGTAGATGAATATAGTTTGAAGTTTGTGTAGATGACCTAGGTCATTCTTCACAGCTGACAATTTTTAGTGGTCCTGATGATAAGCAGAAGCTTCTGTTTGAAACATGACTTTTATGGTGATGTGTTTTATTTTCTCACAGATGTGGCTGCCCTGGCATGTGGCCGTGAGTTCTTGGTTAGTTCAAGTCGTGAATTACTGGACACAATGATGTACCTCCTGGGAGACATGAAGCCAGGACTCTGTGCCAAATTTAAAGTGTATGATAACCTTTTTTTTTCCCTTCAAATGAAATGCATTATCTTGCAGTTTAAGTCACAGTTATGACAGTACTTTTCCCACTTATGTGTTTTCCTGGAGAGGAAACATATCTTTTGGAAACTTCTCACAGTAGTGTTCCTTGCAGATATACCAACCTTGGCTACAAGGCTAGTTTCATCCAGATCATGTCTCTTTGGAATTTTCTAAGCACCATAATACTGTGGGCATGCACCCTTCCGCCTTAGGAGGGGCTCGTGAGTTGAGGGACACATAAGGAAGGTATGAGGTTAAGTTTTAAAATGGAGAGAATATAAGAAATGTGGACTGCTATTTATCTTTCTAATATGATGAGTGTGAAATACTGCATCTGGCTAGGAGGGGCTCATGAGTTGAGATTCAGGTAAGGAGGTTTTGCAGTCAAATTTTAAAAGAGAATGAATGTGGGAAATGTGGACTCCTGTTTATTTTTCTAATAAGATGACTGCAAAATGCTACATCTGCTTAGGGAAGAAAGTGAGTTTTATATCTGCTAAGTGCTAAAATTAAATAAATCTATTCTGCTTAGTAGCCAAAGCACCATGCATTTGAGTTTGTAAAAGGTGATATCTGTAAAGGGATCGTGTGATACATCATTGTAAAGGAAAGGACACGTTGCACAGCTCGGATACTGGAAAAGTTATACTTAAGCTGTCATCTTTGCCTTTGCCTCAGAGCTGTTAAAAGCTGGGGAGCTATGGCCTTGGCCAAGGAAATTATCAAGTATTTGCACATCTGCTAAGCTGTGGTCATTTGCAGTGTGCAGCTGGTTAACTTGATCGTGAAAATGGCTTAAGCCAGTGTGGTATTCTTTGCATAAATGGGACACACATACAGGGACACACTGAGAATTCATACCCAAGCCCAGCTGTCACAGGTCAGCTGACAAACAGTCCTGTCAGCCGCAGTAGCTTGACAGCCTCCATGCAGGCATTTAGGCAGGTTGTATGTGATAGGCATGAGATCAGGCTCGTTCTTAACTTTAAATGGGTTTTGTCTTGCTTAACTTCTGCTATCAGAAAGCTAGAGGAGTATCTGCTAACTGTCTGAGCTCCTTCCCACAGTCAGTGGAAGGAGACAGTGCTGTCAGATAATTTCTCCTGCAGCCTGTATTGGGAAGAACAAATTTTCCTCTGAAGGTGCTTGTCTTTCGTTGTTGGGTATCAAGAGGGAAGTCTGTGCTGTAGGTAATGGTTAGATACTTTGGTGTCAGTGATTTGCAGTGTTTAACCGACTGCTGAGTTTGAAGGTCGGTGCTCAAAATGGGATTGTTAACTCTTGCAACCCTGGGATTTTTTGTAAAGCTCCAACTAAAAGATTTTTATGAGAAGGTCAAGGGGAAAAAAAAGAGTAATTTTGTAATTTTCATGTATATCACAAACAAAAATAACCATCATGGAAAGAGGATCTACACTCTTTCAAAATCTCTACAGAGAAAAAAATAACAAAGGAGGACTTTATTTTGAGGGGAGAAAGGAAGGAAAGTGTTTCTAAACACACACACAGACATGCACACTCTAAACTTCAAGTGAATATGTGTCTATGCATGTGTCCAGATAAATTATTACTTTATCATTTCAGATTGCATTAATGTAATTGGACAATGTAATTGGATTTGAGAGCCTTACTTTTGAATTGACTTTTGGGTAGTTTTTTAATCATATTTCAAAATCTGGCTGCTTTGTGGAAGAATTACAAATGGTGATATAAACTTGGCTGCCATACAGCAGTACTGATAAAATATACATAAACCAATCCCGTGAAGTAGCAAGGGATTCAACAGGGGCCAGCCTCTTAGGCTAACAAATTGAGTGATGCTTAAAGAAAGAGGTTGCACAAGGTTGGTAAGAGAGAAACGTTAAGCATATGTTATAGTAGCTTAAATTCAGTGCAGTGATCGTGTTTTATGATACTCCACAGAACCAAAAGAGTTTCTTTCTTATCCTAACTTACCATTTGATTTAAAATACAAAATCATAGAATCATAGAATGGTTTAGGTTGGAAGGGACCTCAAGGATCATCCAGCTCCAACCCCCTGCCATAGGCAGGGACACCTCCCACTAGAGCAGGTTGCTCAAGGCCTCATCCAGCCTGGCCTTAAACACCTCCAGGGAGGAAGCATCCACAACCTCCCTGGGCAACCTGTTCCAGTGCCTTACCACCCTCACTGTAAAGAACTTCCTCCTAACATCCAGTCTAAATCTCCCCTCTTCCAGCTTAAACCCATTCCCCCTCGTCCTAACATTACTAGACCGTGTAAATAGTCCCTCCCCAGCTTTCCTGTAGGCTCCCTTCAAATACTGGAAGGCCACTATAAGGTCTCCTCGAAGCCTTCTCCTCTCCAGGCTGAAGAGCCCCAACTCTCTCAGCCTGTCCTCATAGCAGAGGTGCTCCAGCCCTCTGATCATCTTCGTGGCTCTCCTTTGGACCCGCTCCAGCAGTTCCATGTCCTTCTTGTATTGGGGGCTCCAGAACTGCACACAGTACTCCAGGTGGGGTCTGACGAGAGCAGAGTAAAGGGGGAGAATCACCTCCCTTGCCCTGCTGGCCACACTTCTCTTGATGCAGCCCAGCACTCGGTTGGCTGTCTGGGCTGCATGTGCACACTGCCGGCAAAAGAAAATAATTACATCCTGACATTGGAATGGGCTGCCCAGGGAGGTGGTGGAGTCACCGTCTCTGGAGGCATTCAAGAAAAAGACTGGATGAGGCACTTAGTGCCATGGTCTGGTTGACTGGATAGGGCTGGGTGATAGGTTGGACTGGATGATCTTGGAGGTCTCTTCCAACGTGGTTGATTCTATGATTAGAGTAAGTGCCAAAAAGATTTTTTTCATGGCCTTGTTGTGGAACAATGGATCCTAACTTGCTCAGATATTTTAGTGCAAAATGCTTCCCCTGTGTTTGCCATTCATATGCATGGCCAGGTTATTTTATTGTCTATCAGCTCCCAATGTGTCTTGTTGCTGCTTAATTCTTAAAACATGCTGTTAACACTGGATTGCTTTCCTCTCCTTTTGGGGTATCTTACACTCTCCCAGCCTAGCAGAGGATTGGTTTTGGGTTTAGTTTGTTTGGTTTTGAATGTTTTTTTAGCTGCTGAGTAATATGAAATCATAAACATTTTCATAAGGACATGTGTCAGGAGAACTTCCTTTGCTCCCTACCATAAGGAACAGAAGGCAGTACAACATGAAAGACAATTAGATAAGGATGTGATAGTTAACTGAATTCTTACTACAATTTATTTACGTATTGATAGACTCTGGAATCATAGATAACATTTAAACACACACAGACTTATGTACATACAGACAGACACCTTTTAAAATCTATACCTCAAGGACAAAGATGTCTGTATGTTATTTTGGGAATTCAATGTGTTTTTTTTCAAAACATCACCACGGAAAGACATCATCAACTTAAAATTTAATAAGTTAGAGGAGAAATTGGCTTATTGTTTTCAAAGTTCTGTTTGTACTTTGCTCAGTTTTGAGTTTTTACAATTCTCTTCTAGATTTTATTTTTCTTTATTTTATACTTTTCCTTATTGTGTGACAAATCAGGAGAAGCTGAGAGTCTAATTCTAGACACAGCAGTATCAAACAAAGTATGCTGATAAAGAGAGGAGTTCTCTTTCGTCTCCTGGTTCTAGCAATCCTGTGTTTTACTTGTACTAGTATGAAAATAAAAAATGTATAGGGAAAAGTTGTGATTTTAGTCCAGCACTGCTACAATACCTGCTCTAGCTCATGAGTATGTAATAAACATATCCAAGGCATCTGCATGAATGCTGAAACTGAAATTACATGACTGTCTGCCTTTCTGAAATAGCAGTGGTGTGGAAGACTTCAGGTTTTCCTCTCATTCATACAAGATTTGTTCAACGTTTGTGACTGTTAGCCAGTCAGACATTTATACAGTTATTCATAGCTGTATTTTAAATATTAGGAATATTTAGCTTTGCTTCTGTAGCGGTTGAACTTAGCCAGTAAGAATAAGCACTTTAATACATGTTTTGTGCTATGAATTAGTACATTTTATTTACTAATCTCAAGTATTAAGCAGATGAGAAGGGGCTTTAGCTGTGCTTTTTAGTTCTGGATTTTAAAGAAAGCATTGACAAGCATTACAAGATGGTAATTAAATTTGACTTGCCTAAATAGGAAGACTATGAAGTGCATAATTAAAAAGCTTTCCATATTAACAACCACCTGACAAACCAACCATCCAACTAACCAAACCCCAAAAAGCTAACAAACCCTAAACAAACAAAAAAAATAATCTGCAAACCAAGAGAAAATATTGTCTATCCAGTAATGATGTGTGCCAGTTTTGCACCATTAAGCATTTCTGCAATCATTATTGCAAAAAGATCTGCAAGCACTAGTGGTGGAGGTTGTGTAAAGAGCCTGGCAATGCTTCTACCTTGTGGCCAGGTGAGTGAGTTTGATTAGTAATAATATGCTACTATATTGGCTTGTGGGGTGGGTTACTACTTCTGACACTCCAAAACCACAACAATTCCCTGGATCATCACCATCTGTCCCTTTTGTCTGCACAAAGCAAACAAGTGAAATAACACAAACATAGCAGTGTCTTTTTACGTCACTTTATTTCTAACTGCAAATGTCAAACAGATTAAAGATGGGAGACATTGTCAAGAAAAATGACAAGGTACTGATCATTTATTGATCATTGTACTTCTGATTATAGATAATTATGGCTGTCCTGTTTTGTCAAGGCTTGGGTTCTGTCAGCCAACTACAAGTTGCAAAGGCTGTATGAGCAGTGTGCAGTCTTTACAAGCTGCACTTTCAGTCTTTCAGCACACCTTACTGCTTGTCAGTGGCCCTTAGTGCAGTAGATTTAATAATCTGCTGTTTGTTCTTACTGCTTAATAGCCAAGGCGATCAAACTCAGGATGGTGCAGCACATAATAGAAGTTACACTTCTTACAACTCAGGCTAGCCTGCAATGAGTTACTTTTTTCCCCCTGAATTCTGAAGGCATGGATGGAAAATGTCCAAGAGTCTGCTGGTGGCATAGTAGCTTAATCTATGAGACCAGGATGTGAAGTGTGAAGTCCTTTTGGAATAATGTCATTTCCCTTTTGTTTGGAAATGGTGGCAGTGCAGTGACGTGCAGGTTTATCAGAGTCAGGAGACGTAGCCGCAGCCAAGCTGGCCCCAGAACAGAGGAGAATGTTCCAGCCCATTCCTGTTTCTCTGTAATTGTTTTGTGTGCAACCTGGCACCCAGCTGTGAAGAGGTTTGATGACATGTTCTATAAATGTAGGAGCCCTGCTCATACATCTTCCCTTTTAATTGTCCAGAGTATTGGCTTGACTGTTATCATCTTTTAAAAGAAATTAAAAAAAGGTAATAGCATCCATCACAGCACATCATAAAGTGCACTAATGCCCTGTCTGCTCAACTGCTCTGCAGCTGGAAAGATGATCTGTATAAAGACAGGGCAGGAGGATATCATTAGAAGGGTGAAGGAATTTGTGAGATGACTTCTGACTTCAGAGCGTACCTCTCTCGTCAGGATCATCAGGGGCCTCTTGACTTGAAGTTACAAGTATAGCTGTGATCTCTTTCTGAAAGAGGCTGAGCACTAGTTTGTTGTCTTAACACTTTGTACTTTTGAATATCAGGGCCCATTCCTACTGGAAGTCAGAGGGAAATTAAAATAATTTGCATTAAGCCCACTGAGACTCTGGTTAGCTGAAAAAAAGAAGGTTTTGTCCACCAAACCTGTAAATTAGTGATTGTTCTGAATAGCTTTAGAAAGGGAGAGCCCAAAGTTACCATACTTTTCAGACAGTCAAGAGCAGCTAAAAGTAAATTTTGACTCAGGCATTTTATCTGCATAAAGAGGCAGAGCTGTCATTGCTACATGCAGTTTCCTGTACCTCAACTCTGTGACGGCTAAGACTGAGGAGGTACCTGTAGTCAAACCCATTTTCCCTGATGGCTATCAGGTTTTGCAAGTTACTGATCATATTGAAGCTTTTCCTGTTTCCAGTAACTTCAGTGGGATTGGCAGGCTAGGGCAGTCTTTCAAAGTGCTGAGCCTTTTCCATCCTAATTGGTTTTCTCTGTGTAGAAATGTTGAGAGTTTGATTTAATTCGTGACTTCTTACATATGAGCCCCAGATTGACTAAGGAACTTCCTGATAAAATAGGAAATCCTGGGTTTGGAAGCCCTTGAAAATGTGGGCTGAAATGAACCCATACTTACTATGTTTGGTTTTACTTTGTAATTTATATGTGAATATGCAAGAGACACTCTTGGTTTCAGTTGGTCAGGGATGTTTATCTTAGTGGGTTTTTTTTTTCAATACTCAATGAAGGAAATGTGTATTAGACCTCTGCTGCCTGGAAGACAGCTTATCAGTTCTGCCCTCCTTCAATGACCATCATAAAAGAGCAAAATATGTAAATAAATAAAAATGTTAAATGGCTTTGACTGTGCCCATATGTTTTTTGGAAACAGGTTTGAAGAGGTACAGGTGAGAGCACTGTTTGTCCTGTGTTATCCTGATGTTAATCTATGCTAAGGCGTGAGCACAGTTTACAGCCAAATTGAATTCCAGTGTTACTGACTTAAAAAAAGATAAATATTTCCATTTGTACATTGAACATAATCAATCCAAATGCCTGAAGGCAAAGTAAATAGGAAAATCCTTGATGACATTTTACAAGACAAGAGGATTTTTTAAAGCAGTATCTTGCTCAATAGCCTACATTATAGGGTGCTGCCTGCCTACAAGGTGTTGGAGAACAGGCAGAGCAAGCCGGTTCTTTGTCTCTTCTGCTGTGGGTGCAAGACAACTCTAGCTTAGGAGAGAGTGCTCAGCTGATCTGGGACTACTAATACCTCTCTTTTTCCTCCTTAAGGCCTGTCCTCTTCTTCCAAATGCTTCTGTAGACATAGTAACTTACCCTGCCAGCAGAGAGAGAGACTACCCTGGTGTTTGCTGTATGCTGGCTATGTATTGCATCTGTTCCTGCTGGCAGGAGGGATAGGAGAATGCTTGAAAGAGGATAGCATGAGCAACGTGTCTGCGTTTCAGCTGTCTTGAGGGTCAGTGCGCAGCAGGGTTGGCATGGCACGACCAGTGTGGCAGAGACTTTGACATTGTTTCTAGTACTCTGTATACAGTCTTGCTTTCTGCATTTCTTAGTGGTCCTTTTATGTATCAGGGTAAACAGGTTATTTGAAGTTATTGTCTGCTCACAAGGAATTGTCTCTACAAAAGCACTGTTGTATGTATTATGTGGTCGCATAAAGGCAAGTCCTGGGCTCATGCATCCCATGTAATGCATCTCATGGAGTTTGATGAGACTTTCTTAGTCTCACATGGGATGTTTTTGTCTAGATGTTCAATTAACATGATTTAACAGTAGAGACAGGGTTTTGTGCAACATTGCTTGTATGTGAGACTTGTCTCTTTTAGAAAAATATAAATTACTAGAATAGGTTTCTGCACCAATACATGCTTGGCATAAATAGCAAAAGATGCCAACACATGCATAGAAATCAAGGGGCATGATATCTGTTTTTCTTTTAATTCTAGGCTAATGCTGATGTCACTCTACAATGTGAGTATCAACGTGAAGGGCTTGAAGTACATCAGCGAAAGTCCCCAGTTCATTCCTTTGCTTTGGTGGCTGTTGAATGGTAAGTTGCTCGAAGGAGCTTGGAAATTGTCACTTAAGGTACTGCAGATTGGCAGTAGGTGTTGCAAATAGCAGTGCAGACATTTATATCTGTAATGTGATGATGTGTATTTTTTGTCAGATTAAAAGCAAACAAAAAGGACAAATAGCTAGAGGGAGAGGACAACACGTTTTGCCTGGTTTTGACAGTGTAGTATTCCACTAATATAAAATTTATGGGTGGTAGAATTAAAAATGGACAATGGAGAAATTTGATGAAGCAGATTGCAAAAAGCCACCTGTATTTTCACATAGTTTCCCCTCAGGGATTATTTTAAAGTTGGTGTCAGATCACAACCATTTAACAAAAGAGAATGTAGGTGTGCTCTGAGGTGCTTGGGGGAAAGAAGCCAGCCTCTGTAACTTCACTCACCTGCGACAAAAGTGATCTCTTCTGCAGCTGAAGAGAGGCCTTGTGCTCTAACAGGATTTGGGCTTGAAGGGCTTGAGTACTATTCTCAGCTTTGCCTTTGGCCAGTGCAGGACTTCAAGGACATCAAGGACTTCTATTGCCACTGTCAGGTACATGAGTGACATCAAGGCTCTGCTCTTTCGGAGGCTTCAAATCCCTGTGTAGGAGCCAGCAGAGACTGACGTTGTCAGTGTACGTTGGACTTGGCTGGCAGCTGTGTGCAGAGCTTGTAAAGGACAGTGAGGACAGCAGTAAGTATAGAGCCATGACACTGTCCTGCCTATGAACTACTCCTAGAATTCATCTGTCTTGGCTTTCTCAAGCTTTTGTGTCTTGTCTGTAAGAAGATATTTGTGTGCAGTTCATAAGACTAGGGAGGTTAGTTACCTCAACACTCTTTTGCTATGCAAAACCTTGTTGTAGTACTACTATTAAATTGTAAGAGTAGCTGAAGTGAGGGAGGTGCCATCTGCTTTTTCAAGGAAATAATTTCATAGTGAAGTTTTGGAAAAGGTTTGATTTGGCCTGGTAACCTGGAATTTACTTGTATTGCTTACACTTCCAGCAGTTTTTTACAGAAAACATAGGCACTACAAGTACCAAGTAATTTATGACTTTCCCTCCTGTAACCTCAGAAAATCAAGTAATCCATGTAAACCTGTTGGAGAACATCCATTTTATTCTGGTTTTCTAAAATAGTTTGAGAAAAATAGTGTTCTTTGAGAGCTCTGGATACATGGTCCTTTGTTCTGTAGTGCTTAGGAATTGAACATGTTAGTCCAGATATTCCATTTGCTTTGTTTGGCTAATACGTACTTGAGCTGTCATTCTAGCAAAAAAAATCCTAACCCAAAACTCCGCCTGAGTTCACACATAGACCCTTCCAAACATTACAATAAAAAAGCTAATCTTTTGATGCAGTTGATTGGTCCTAGGTCACTTGAAAGGATGAAATGTGGCACAGTTATGATGAATATATATCTGTTAATGGAAATAAGAAGTGGAATGGCTACTCTGTATCGTAAAAGTGTTAACTGTTTATGGCTAGGTTGTAGAAGGTAAGGTGGGCAGAGCTAACCCTTTCCCTTCCTGATAATGAAATTCTCAAGTTACCTCAAAGGAGAGAGATCCTCAGATAAACCACATCTGCTGGTTCAGATTTCTGACTTCAGAAGAAGTTTGCTCACTGTCAGTGGGGGTGGCTGACCGATTTATATATCGGATAGGAGGTCAGATCTAAGCCCTGACCTTATTCCCATTATTTTGTATGAGATTGTTGTAATTTTCTCTATACTGAGTCTATTTCTACAAGTTTCAACTTGTAAAACTCAGTAGCTTCCTCCTACTTCTGCTCTTCTCCTGTTTCTGTGGCCAGTGTCTTCAAGTTCTGTTAGCCGTGATTCTGCTTATAAACACCTGCATCTGCTACATAACAAGGTCTTTGATATTTTTTTTCCATGCAAGAGAGTAGAACACTATGCTCTGCTGACAGGGTGTCCTGTGTATGCTGCTTACCTCCAGGAATGTGTTTCAGAGTGTTTTGATTAAGGCCTATGAGATAATAGTTCAGCTTTCCACAGTTCTGTAAGCTTCTATCAGCATTCCTACTGAGAGAGGCCCCAGAAATCATCCTCATGACTTTTAAAACGTTTTCAAAGAATAATCCTGGTTGTTTTTCCATTGTCAAATCTACAACCTTCTGTGAACTCAACCCATAAATCAAGGCCATTTTTCTCCCACTGGCCTATACAAACCTGATAAATCCTTCTATGAATTCTCTCCCAATCTTCTTGACCCCTGAAGAATGCCCACTGAATGAGAGGAGCAAATAATTAATTTTCTTTGTTTCCCTTTGTTGTATCTGAAGCAAAGAGGGATTTGATTCAGGTTGTCTTTTTGACAAGAGAGAAATATTTCTTGGCATTGAATAGATGGGTGTTAAGAGAAAAGAGTCAAAGTCTATTAAAGATTTCTAGTGGAGTAAGAATGTTAACAGTAAACAGGCTTCATCTGTCCTGCTGTCTTCAGGAAATTTGGATGAGCCAGTATGACTTCACACTCACTAACAAGAATTCCTAATAGCTCCTTCTGCTGGAGACTGTACTGATAATAGGTGAAAAGCAAACATTTGGCACACTTTGAAGGGAATGCAGATTATTGTACTTTTAGCATTTTATGAGCTGGGCGATTTTTTTGTTCTGCTTTTTTAAGCCCTGTCTGAGAGATGGGTGCCCTTTAATAGGCAGCTGATTGCTGAAAAAGGTAACTGTGATAGCTTATGTAGCAGTTGTATTCTTGTTTAAGTATCAGCTATGCCTACCTATGCCTTCCCAGCCTGGTGCCAGCATAAAAACACAAGAATGTTTACTTGAATTTCTGGCTGTGGAGCAGCTTGCAGGATCAGTAGAGTTCTCTTCTTGTGGAGCACCATTTGTTTGGAGAGGAACTGTTCCTGTCATGGAGAAAATAGCTTTAGTTTGCTGCATCAGCTGCTGTCCTTTTGGTGATGTCTTGATTAAGGGTTTTGGATAGCTTTCAGGTTTAAAGAAGCCCTGACCTCAGCAATAGCAAAAGAAGTTACATAATTAGGGTCCCTTCCAACCCAATGCAATCTGTGCATCTGTGACTTTTGGGTAGATATGTTAGTATTTTTCCTGGTGGTTTACATTTATAGATGCAATAAGGCTTTCATTCTGTAATTCTAAAGAGATAAACTGGGACTTTTCTCTGCCAAGGATCTGCTGAAGAGTAAGAAGACACAGTCAGCACAGGTGTTGATAACAAAGACTACATTTATGTTTTTCGTTTTTGATCACACAGACTATCCACCAACAAATGGATGGCAGAGAAAATGGGTCAAGGGTCTTTGTTGTTCTGGGCTGTTTTACAGAATACTATTCCTGTGTCTTTATTTTGGATTTTCCCCACTTCTCGTTAAAAAAATGCACTCCTTGGGAACATGAGAAAGTGTGGGGTTCAGAGACATTGTCAGTGACATTTCTTGTGCATAGCTGGGAAATCGCTCTAGGTACTCAATTAAACAAAAGACAACAGGAGAAGTGTGTCTGATTTTAGATCTTGCCCTTCAGTTTCCTTCACCACAGTTCCACACAGAAATCTAGCCTTGTTTATCTAAATTCTTTGCAGATCTATTATAAATGCTTGTATGAAGCACATTTCATTTTGCTAATAATGCTGCTTGCAGCCTTCAATATTTGCTTTTCATGACTAACCCTGAAGGTTTGTAATGCCTCACTTTTCTGTTTGAATTGGTTATGGCTGAGAGGTTTTGAAAATTCAGGTTTTTTGCATGGCAACGTGTTATTTAGAAGACATCTGGACAAACAGAACACCCCTATTTATAAAATGATGTCTGTCTGAAAAGAAATTTTGGTTCATAAGCCAGTTAACAGACTTCCACGTACACAAGTTCCATACTTTTCAGGCTGTGAAATTAGTTTTAAAGGGAGGATTGCCCTTCTTTCCCTGTAAGGCCGGAAATGTAAAGATGTCAGCTCTGACGTGGAAAGTCCCTGGACCATACTTAGCTGGAAGAGTGGCTGGGGGAAGTCTCACTGAGCATTTGCCCTTTTCCATACTCTTCTCTAAGCAGCTGCTGCAAATGATACTTGCCTAGATGAAACCCCAGCTGGGTGTGGTGTGGCCAGCCTTGGTCATCTGAGTGGGGAATTTCTTGGCTAGGTCCTTGCCCTACCTAACTACAGACATGCAAACTGATGTTCTCCTGAGAAGCACAGTGTTTCTCCTTTTTGTATATATAAGAAACCTGAACTCTGGTAAATGCATTGGTCAGTGTAACCTATTGGTTTGTTCTTACATTGCTGATCTTCTTCAGTAGCCACTGTGAGAGTGCTCCGAAGCCTAAGCTGGGTTTGATGGGAGCTGGACAATGTATCCAGCAGCTCACTCACAAATTGCCTGCCGGAAAGTGATGTCTGTGCAAGCTCCGTTTCACTCTCAGCCCCTCAGAAGCAGTCAGGCAAATCGGCACCCAGTTGCTGCTTCGATCTGGACCCTGGGGGTCTTTCTCAAGTGTTTCCCTGATAAAAGCATGACAGGCATGTGTTTGTAGGAGTGGTTGGCTGAACACCATGTGAGAACAGCCACCTGGCCAGAGCAGGGACTGAAGCTGCAGCAAATACATTGCAGGGATGATGTGCAAACACAGCAACAAAGTTTAGTCGTTTTTTGCCATGGTGTTCTCTCCACATAGAGCCTTTACTGGGACAATTCTTGTCTCCTCAGACCTATCAGTGTTAAACAAATGTCTGGAAAATGGTCTGCTGCTACTCCGTCAGCATTGGCAATGCTAAGAGATCTTAGGTGGAGCAGGCTGTGGCCGTGGCTCTCTGTTAGCCACACTGTGAGTGCAGGTAGTCTGACAGGTTCATAAAGAGGAAAGAGGAGTGTCATGTTGCCCCTTCACGCTAAAATCAGAATTGAGTGACATTTACAGCAACAGAGGGAAGCTTTTGAAATCCTGCTTTTGTACATACGCATAGCTGTAAACAGCTTGCTGGTAATAAATCTTACATTCAGGTGGCCGAGGAATGGTATGGGCACGTCTAAATGGAGTTCACACAGCTGAGAGCCAATTGTAGATAAGCTCTTTAGCATTGATGTAATGCAATTACTTTAACGTCCCTGTGGGGAACAGTTCATCTGAGAGCATGCTGCTAATGACAGATGTGACTAAGATCTGTCCACGCTATCAGTTGCTTTTGTCACTGACTGAAAGCCAGTGACATCAAAGGGTAGTGCTGGTAGCTAGAAAAGCGTCAGCAGGGCTCCAGCAGTTTCAACACGTTAAAATTGCATCAGCATTTTACGATGGTGGTAGGCTTACGCTACCCCTGTCATCCCCCACTGAGGCAAGCAGCTTGATTTCTTCCCCTGTTCCTCAGAAATAACGATGGCAGCTTTGAAATTTCAGTTAGATGTATGTGTGCTAGTTGTTGGGAGGATGTGATACAGTGAGTTGATTACAGCTGAAGGGTGGGTTTTTTTCTTTCTTTTTTTTTAATCTCATACAAACAAAATGTTACTCAGACAGTGTAGAAATAACTAAATCTGGAACACATTAAAATAAGTGTAACGCTGATTCCTTACGTTTCTTGTGAGTGCTCTTTAGGCAAGGCTTTCAGAGGAAAAAAAACCCAACCCTTGATGATATAGGAGAGACAAGAGGAAGACTTCCAGGGTTGTTTTAAAAGAATTCTCTTAGAAAACATGATTACCCATAGTAAGTGGTGTAGTCTTGAAGGAGTATATTTTAAGGCATATGTATTTATTTAACTTGAAGCATCTCGGGACACATGCAAAACAACGGCAATCAGAGGTTAAATGCATATTAAGTCATCTTCTTGTGCAGGGTCATTTCCTTCCTTTGCTGTATGTCTGAGTGTCTAATCTGTTCTTCGAGTGACTCAAGCCATTGAGTTTTCCTGGTTCCTAGTGGACATTCTTCCTAGAACCTCTTTGCTCTTACTGGAAAATGTTCCTGCTCATCAAACTGAAAATAATTTCCTGATCTTCTACAGATCCTTATTTTGCTGGCTCCCCTGCTAATGCATTTTCCCTGATCAATTCTTCACTTTGTATGGTCATTTAGCACTTGCAGATAATAGTAACATAGATGTCTGTAACAGGATTAATAACAAAGCACTTTTCATCCAGGGATTTAAAGCATCTTACATATGTGAAGCTTCACAGCAGTACTGCAAGCCATTAAAAGTATTAATGGCTTTATTTAATGGAGGAATAATGTCACGTGGAGAAAGGTAGTAAGGAACTACACATAGATTTTACTCTTAAAAGCTTCTTTTTTTCTTACTTATTTGGGCTGTGGTTTGTTGCTGCTATTTCCAGAGAATAAATGTAGAATTTGTATTTGTTACATCTATTTGTTAATAATACAGAGAAAAAGGGCAGGTGATAGATTCAGAGTTTGAACATTATCTTTGGGATAAAGAAATTAGTGAAAGAACCTTTAGCAGGCATAAAGACAAAAGTGGAAGGAGTGAGAGGATGAATTTAAGGCCATTTGGTTATATTTTGATTAGGTCTGAATATATCTAAAAATCTTAAGTTGCACCCAGGTGTTTTCAGAAGGACTCACTGAAGTGTTGCTGCCCAAGAAATTGGACATAAAGTCTTACTGGCTGTGATGCTGAGTCTCAGCATTTCTCCATGAGTTGCAGCTAACTGCTCATCACTCAGAGTTGCATGGGCTGGTACTGCTGGAGATGGTGATGGTAATAGGCTCCAAAAAACCCAAGTGGCAGCAATAAGAGTGGTTGTGCTTGTAGGTATGACCACTCCTGTGGAGTGTGCAGCGCTAAAACTTTTTATTCTTAAGACTGACTTGAGTGTCTGAAGTTGTCCAGTATGCCAGATGACTTAAGAGTCTCACTGCACAGCAAATCAGAAAATGCACTTGCGCCTGAACAATGGCTGTGTCCTCAGGAGAAAGCAGAATTCCCTTCTTAAGAGATTTACGCTTTAAATAGGGAAGAAACAGTATGGTAGCAGACCCACACATTCATGATGGGAAATGGAGGAAAAGAGTGTCTGGCTTGTGGGTGTAGGTCAGATATCACAGTCTTTAACGCTGTACTTTGGGCATTTACTTAGAAATTCCCATCTCAACAGTTTCCTGCATAAAGACATAGTCCTCTTCACTGTCCATCACATTACATTTTTTTTCTTTGGGTGCTTTCAACATTTCTCTTTATGCTTTAATGAATAATTCTCCTTAGCCCTTTTTCAAGTCATCAGTGTTAGGTATTTAATAAGTCAGAAAAAGAAAGAACTTGTCTCAGCCCACCAAATGTGTCCTTCAAACTCAGTACAGTGTGGTCTACCACTGCTCCTTCAGTAGGATTTTGCTCTCTCTGATGGTTTTGTGCACACAGTGATTTGAATGAATTTTTCTCAAGAGTTTCTGCAGAATGCTTTATTAAAAGCTTGCTGAAGATTAGATATGTTAATGAGAAACACATAAGAAATGCATGGCATGTGGAACAAATAACTACCTGAGCCATAAAAATGTCTTACACATTTTCATTTGGAATGTGTAGAGTGGAGAAGTGCAAAAAGGGGGGGATTGCTACCAGATGCTTTTGCTAAAGCTATAAACAACTAAATGCAAATGGACCATTGGGAGTGATTAAGATATAATGCATTATGTTTATGTAATTAAAAATACATCCTGTGTTGTTAACAGTAGAGTTATTTATTATATGTCTTCCTAGCTTAAGTCAGTCTAAGGTCTTTGCTGCATTTGTCTGACACATCCCTAAGCAGCAGTGCTTAGCTTCAGTACCCGTTTCAATTTTGTGTAGACTGAATTAAATACATGAAAGGTTGATACACAGTTACCAGAAAGTTTTATAAAGATTAATGTTTTATTGAGTTTTGAAGAAATTCAAAGGCTTGGATAAGTAAAAAGAGATAAAGAAAATCCTCGCTGCTTACTGCAGATTTTGGATTAGCTAGCCTGTTTATTTTCTGAGTCTGAATAGTCATGACATGTAGCTTGTTTTGCCTTTAAATCAGATTGCATCCAACAGTACTTCTTGGCCACTGACAGGACAAATTCAAGGTGATAAACTCCTTGATTTATAGCATTTGCAACATCTGAAAAACAAGAGACTGGTTATCTCTCCCTCCCAAACACTGCTGAGCACAGGCTGCTGAGAAGGGCAAAGATGTTGATTTCAAGTTCCTTCTAGAGGCAGGCAGCCAGCACCAAAATGGCAACTGTGAATTATGAAACTTGAGTTATTCCCTGTCTGCCTGGTGGGTCGTGAGGAGTGGCACCATGGAGCTTTAGTGCTTTTTTACCCTAGGTGATCCTGCTTTTTGCAGGGCAGTTGGATTCAGTGATCTCTGGAGGTCCCTTCCAAGCTCTAATATTCTGTGATTCTGGGATTTTGGTTTGGTTTTTTTTTTTTTTTTTTTTTTCTAATAAGCATTTTATTTATTTTTTTCCCCTTCTCCACAATTTTAGACCCAGATACAGAAGTTTGTCTTCACGCTCTGCGGCTCCTCCAGTCTGTGATTCTGGAGCCAGAAGTGTTAGCCAGGGCAGCCTCTGAGATGCGCGATACTTTGCCATTTCAGCGTATCGTTGCGCTGTCAAAGAGCCGCAATGCAGATCTGCAAACACTTGCAAAAGAACTACTTGAAGATCTTAAAATACTTGAGTACGAAGCATAGAAGAACTCTGTGACACCAACTGCTTGCGTCTTTCCTATATTTTTGTGCTGCAAGAGTTGTTGGGCATGGACTTGACTGAAAAAAACCTTGTGCCTAAAGCCCTCTGACAAAATCCTTTTCAGAAATTAGGTAACCCAGCTGAACTAGCACTTGGGAAACATGCTGGGATTTAACTCCCAAATACAATCTCAGACGACCTAGTAGAGTTGGGGTAGGCTTAATTTCTTTGAGTAGGATTTTGTTGATAATGGGTTTCCAAAATGATCCAAGGTTATGTTGTCTGTTTGCCATATATGGGGAGTAAAGTAATTTTCGCATTCATTGATAGCATATAGTTTATTGCAGTGGTAAATAATCCTTTTGGTCCATCCTGAAGAGTTACTGTGCTGTGAGGAGAACTTTGTTGCTTTTCATAAGTCTTCTGTCTTGGAATGCATCTCAAGTTCCAGTTTTATTGTTGTTACTTCGCACCTCCTATTTTAATAAAACTCAAGTTCTGTAGTGTGCAATGGATCCTGCTTTCAGAATTGGCATTCAGATTCACTCAAACTGCAGATTGACCCTGTCTGTGGCTGCCAGGCTTGCTGGAAACTCAGACTTTTGTTTTTCTCAAAAGCCTTGAAAAAAACAAGGAAATTAATTATTGTTGTGCACTGAAGTGGCTAAAATGAACCACTTCCCTCGTAACTGCGGTGTTTATTAGAGCTTCTTTGTATAGTTTGCTTCCCTCAGTGGTAGGTACAAACATTTGTGTGTCTTGCCCTGGTAGAATTTACACATTTTTAATTAAACAAATAGTGTCTGTTTCTGTAGTGACAGAATCACAGTCGGCTAGGTGGTGCTATGTAGATGATCAGAGGGCTGGAGCACCTCTCCTGTGAAGACGGGATGGGAGAGTTGAGGTTGTTCAGCCTATGGAAGAGAAGGCTCCAGAGAGACCTTGTAGCAGCATTTTAGTATCTGAGGGGGACCTACAGGATGTCTGGGAAGGAACTGTTCAGAAGGGCTTGTAGAGAGGCGATGGTTTTAAACTGGAGCAGGGTAGATTTAGTTAGGCGTAAGGAGGAAGCTCTTTACAATGAGGGTAGTGAAGTACTGCAACAGTTTGCTGAGAGATGTAGTGGAGGCCCCGTCACTGGAGACATTAAAAGTCAACCTTGATGGGCCCCTGAGCAACTCTGTCTAGTTAAAGATGTCCTTGCTGACTGCAGTGGGGTTAGACAAAATGGGGTCCCTTCCAAACTTCTGCATTCTATGATTCTGTGCTATTCAGGAATGCAACAAATGAGAAATGCAACACTCTGGGAGCAGTTATTTCCAAACCAAAGTTATGGTACCACAGCTATGAACCCAACATATTAATAAAATGCAATGTAGACAACATTAAGGTATAGGTCATGTCATGTTAGGCTGTTTGCAGAATGATGGACGTTCAGAGTTAGAAAATTAATAAATCAGCTTAAAATTACTTTAAATAAATAGCTCAAATGCTACAAGCAGTCTGATTTGGAAATGAAGGTTAAGATACAGATCTCGTGTACATGAAAGGGTTGTGTGAGATTCTGCTGTGTCTGATTCAACACTATGTTGAGCTTACCATAGGCAGATTTTTTGAAGGCTTTAAAATTTCTTCAAAGCATGCTTCCTTGGGATTTGTTTTCTTATCTTGCTATCCTAGTTAGACCTCCTAGAGTTTCATCCTAAAGGGATCAAAATAATAATTAGTGATTTCCTAGAATATCAACTCATGAAAACACTAACTTTTTGGAAACACCGAGGGGCTTCCACTTTTCTGTTTAATGGGTACTTCCATCAAACTTTCAAAAGCCAGTAAATAACAGAACAAGAAAAAAAGTAGTTTTATGAGTAGAACTGATAAACCTCATGTCCTGTGGATGTGAGAGATGTAAATTTCCATCCTTCCCAGACCTTCTCTCTGAAACCAAGGAGAGGCTGAGGGAGCTGGGGTTGTTTAGCCTGGAGAAGAGGAGGCTCAGGGGTGACCTCATTGCTGTCTACAGCTACCTGAAGGGAGGTTGTAGCCAGCTGGGGGTTGGTCACTTCTGCCAGGCAACCAGCAATAGAACAATGTGACATAGTCTCAAGTTGTGCCAGAGGAAGTATAGGCTGGATGTTAGGAGGAAGTTCTTCACAGAGAGAGTGATTTGCCATTGGAACGGGCTGCCCAGGGAGGTGGTGGAGTCACCGTCCCTGGAGGTGTTCAAGAAAAGACTGGACGAGGCACTTAATACCATGGTCTAGTTGACTGGCTAGGGCTGGGTGCTAGGTTGGACTGGATGATCTTAGAGGTCTCTTCCAACTTGGTTGATTCTATGAATTTAAGTCCACCCAAAGGACAGTAAGTGTCGAATGCATGAGCTGAGGGTGATGTGGATGCTTACAGCCAGGTTAGGAAGCTGTGGTGCTGGGTTGGATAGTTGCCACTGAGCACTGTGTACATCACTGCCAGCTTTCTCTTTGTGAAGCTTTTAATTTAGGTTTTTAAATTTTTTGTTCATTTTCTGCTGTTACCCTGGCTGGTTGTGGAGCTTGATGGAGCTTAATTATCTCTGAGAAGTCTTCTCCCTGTATCAAGTTTTCTGGGAGCCGAGTCACAGGGACTGGCAGTGCAACTGCACCTCATTTCCATATGAAGTCAGGACACGAAGCACTCAAGACTATTCATTTTAATTGTGTGTCCAGTGGCATGGTCAGCACTTAAAAGCAGTGCTGAAAAATGTGATTTGAAACACTACAGCTTTTCCCCAGCAATCTACTGATTATAAGTCGCTGATGATACAAAACTGAGGTGGGGGGGGGGATGACTGACACCCTGCAGGGTGTGCAGCCATCCAATGAGATCGGGACAGGCTGGAGAGCTTCGTGAAGGCAAACCTCTTGAAGTTCTATAAGGACAAATGTGAGGTCCTGCACTGGGGAGGAATAGTAGCAAGCACCAGTACAGGTTGGGAGCTGCCCTGCTGGAAAGCAGCGTTATGGAGAAAGACCTTGGAGCCCAAGTTTTCCATGGGCCAGCAATGTGGCCTTGTGGCCAAGTGAGCCAATGGCATCCTGGTGTGCATCAAGAAAAGTATAGCCATCAGGTCTAGGAAGGTTCTTCTCCCCCTCTACTCTGCCCTAGGGAGACCACACCTGGAATACTGTGTCCAGTTTTGGGCTCCCCAGTTCAAGAGGTACAGGCATGTGCTGGAGAGAGTCCAACAGAGAGCCACGAGGATGACTGGGGAACTTGAGCATCTCCCTTACGGAAAGAGACTGAGCGTCCTGGGGCTGTTTAGTCTGGAGAAGAGATCTTAACCCATGTGTATAAATATCTGAAGCATGGGTGTCAAGTGGATGGGGCCAATCTCTTTTCAGTGGTGCACAGCAATAAGACAAGAACAGTGAGTACAAACTTGAATACAGCAGGTTTCACCTCAACATGAGGAGAAACGTCTTTACAGTGAAGGTTACAGAGCACCAGAACAGGTTGCCCAGAGAGGTTGTGGAGTCTCCTTCTCTGGAGGTTTTCAAAACCCACATGGATGCGTTTCTTGCGCAGACTACCGTAGGTGATCCTGCCTTGGCAGGGGTGTTAGACTTGATGATCTCTGAAGGTCCCTTCTAACCTCTAGTGTTCTGTGATTCTGTCTTTGAATGATCTTCCAGGTCAGGTGTAGCTTGCCAGGACTGTTTCTTCAGAATCCAGCCATCAATTGTCCACCAGTCTTGAGAAAGTCTTTTTTACTGTACTAAGTATTTCATTATGCAAGACTGATAAATAGGACAAAGTCATCCTGTCTGTGCATGGCAGCATAGTTTTAGATAGGGTGAAAATACCAGAAGCATCAAAGAGAACCTGTGACATAGAGGCCTCTAGAGAAGCCCACATTTTCTCCAAGCTTACTTTGTCTAGCTGTTTGCAATTCGTGCTACAATTTTAATTCTTTATTTGAGTTTCTTGGAAATAAAAAAGACAACATTTGAGGGAAACTTATCACAGGAAAATAAATGAATTACAGGTTGTGTTGGGGGTTTTTTGTTGTTGGTTTGTTTGCTTTTTAAAGAGAGGAGTCACTAGAGTTAAATCGTGGCAGTTTTAACGTAAATGGATAGAAGTCAAAGATAAGCCTGACCCCTTAACATTTCAGAGTGTTTTTGTAGGTCCTGTTTTGTAGTAAGAAATACAGAGAAGTTTTCAGGTTAGCTTTGTGTTGACACACAGTGGCTTTAAATCCCATTTATTGCTAAATTAGAGAAATCCCTGTTTGGAGGAGAAAAGCTTTTAAAGCTTTTATTTGTTTTCGTGTGGTTTGTGCTGAAAGTAGGTTGTTAGGTAAACAGTGCACCTTTTTTGAGTCTCCTTCTCCCTTGAAACATGTGGAGTTTGACAGCTTATGAGTAAAAGAATGTCTTTCAATAATAGCTGGTGCTCCAAACACTTAAGAGCATGTCAAAGCTCTTATTTTCAAAGCTGCACAATGGATGGTGTACGGAGTGCAAGATGACACTACAAGGTGCTGCTGCAGTTCAAGACCAGCCAACATATGCATTGACAATCTCTGTTTCTACTTTGCTGTGAACTTGTGCTTCAGACTGAAGCTGTGGGCCTTTGGGAAGCTTGCTGGTGTAAAAGGAGGAGTTCGGCATATCCTTCGGAAAACACCAGCTTTCGAATGCTGCTTTTCCCAGGTCTTGTTGAAAAGTTTAGGATTCTCTTATGTGGTAATTCATTCAGTGAACTGTCTGTAGTAACTCATGAAGTGTGTTGCTTGTTTGCAGGAGAACAGGTGCTTCTCACAGTCAAAGCACTAGTTTTGCTAGCCCTGTTCAAAGTCCACAGTTACTGTACTGTTGCCGTTTTCTCTGTTGCACAATCTCAGAGTTTCAGTAGGGAAGAAAATGTGAGTTTAGTCTTGAGATTATCACCAATTACTCCAGATCTTTAAGATTATTGAGTCCAACTGTAACCCAACTACCATGACCATTAAGCCATGTCTTGAAGGACCACATCTACAGCTTCTTGAACACCTCCATGGATGCCAACTCCACCATCTCCCTGGGCAGCCTGTTCCAATGCCTCACCATTCTTTCAGCAAAGTTCTTCCTAATGTCCAATCCAAAGCTCCCCTGACACAAGCCAATTTCCGCTGTTCCTACTGCTAGTGTCTTGGGAGAAAGAACCAACACCAGCCTCACTACAACCTCCTTTCAGGTATCTGTAGAGAACAATAATACTTCCCCTTATCCTTCTCTTCTCTAGACTAAATAAACCCAGTTTCCTCAGCCTTGTTCTTCTTCTACCCATAGAATCATAGAATCAGCCAGGTCAGAAGAGACCTCTAAGATCATCCAGTCCAACCTAGCACCCAGCCCTAGCCAGTCAACTAGACCGTGGCACCAAGTGCCTCATCCAGTCTTTTCTTGAACACTTCCAGGGATGGTGGCTCCACCACCTCCCTGGGCAGCCCATTCCAATGGCAAATCACTCTCTCTGTGAAGAACTTCCTCCTGACATCCAGTCTATACCTCCCCCAGCACAGCTTGAGACTGTGTCCCCTTGTTCTGTTGCTGGTTGCCTAGGAGAAGAGATCAACCCCCACCTGGCAACAGCCTCCCTTCAGGTAGTTGTAGACAGCAATGAGGTCCCCCCTGAGCCTCCTCTTCTCCATATAACTGAGGGCAAAAATCTGACTCATGCTAAGCCACCTCAAAAGATAAAAATCTGAAGAACCCTTAGAAGAAACACCTGTTTAGTTGGCAGTATCAGCTCACAATTAAAATTGAACTTGACTCTCGAGTTTCACATACTACATATGGAGCTGCTGAAATGATATTAGACGCTCCTGGGAAATACTGACTTCTCATATTGGATGCTGATGATCAATTAGATGCAAATGGAAAATAAATGAAAATTCCCTAAAGATGTTTTCTGGCACTTCAGAAGTTTAGCTGTGTGATGGATGGCTTATGACTTGGATGGGCGGGCAGTTTGCTGGGCAAAAAAACTGTCTGGGTGGCCAGGCCCAAAGCATGGTGGTAAATGGAGTTAAATCCAGTTAGTAGCTGGTCACAAGTGGTGTTCTCCAGGGCTCAGTACTGGGGACAGTTCTCTTTAACATCATCATCAGTTATATGGATGAGGGAATTGAGTGCACCCTCAGTAAGTTGCATGGAGTGCTGGTCTTCTTGGAGGTAGGAGGGCTCTGCAAAATGCTCTGGACAGGCTGGCTGGCTGGGCCAAGGTCAGTTGTATGAGGTTTAACAAAGCCAACCGCCAAGTCCAGCACTTGGGTCACACCAAGCCCATTTAGCATTACAGACTTGTGGCAGAGTGGCTGGAAAGTTGCCTGTCAGAAAAGGACCAGGAAGTGCTGTTAGACAACTGAGCATAAGCCAGCAGTGTACTCAGATGGCCAAGAAGACCAACAGCATCCTGGCCTCTATCAGGAATAGTGTGGCCAGTAGGACCAGGGAAATGATCATACTCCTGTACTTGGCACTGGCGAGGCTGCACCTCAAATACTGTATTCAGTTTTGTACTCCTCACTATACGAAGGACACTGAGGTGCTGGAGCATGTCCATAGAAGGACAACAAAGTTGATTAAGGGTCTAGGAAACACAGTGTATGATCATCAGTTGAGGGAGCTGGAATTGTTTAGTCTGGAGAAGAAGAGGCTGAGGGAAGATCTCATTTCTCTGTACAACTCCCTGAAAGGAAGTTGGGGTGAGGTGGGTGTTGGTCTCTTCTCCCTATTATCAGTTGATGGCCTGAAAGTATGTAAAGGGAGGTTTAGGTTGGACATGAGGAAAAATTTCTTCACTGAAGGATTGGTGAGGCATTGGAACAGGTTGTCCAGGGAGCTGGTGGAGTCATTGTCCCTGGAAGTGCTCAAGAAATGTGTGGATGTGGCACTTTGGGACGTTTAATGGCTGTGATGTTGTCAGGTCAGTGGTTGGACTCCATGATCTTAGAGCTCTCTTCTAGCTGAAAGAATTCTATGATTTATGTACTGCTCCACCAGTTCTTCAGGTGGTTTATTAGGTTGATGTTTGGCCTGGACTATGAGCTGGCTGGAAAGAAAATGGAAAACCTAAGCAGAAGAAAGTAAGGTCCAGTCTGAAGTCAGACTAGACGTGGCAGCATGAGTGGTTTGGCATCTCCATAGGGAACTGTGAGGTCTTGGATGAGAATGGCAACCAGCAGCCTACTTCCTGAGGGGAGCTGGTGTTTAGTGCATGCAGGCACTGGCCTTCTCCCAGGAGCTCATGACAAAGGGGGTGAACTGCAGTTCAGGACACATCATCTTGCAGGTGACATCTTTGTGGATGTCACCAAGCTGTATTGTCTGGTCGACAATGCTGCAGGGAAGAGATGCCATCCAGAGGGGCCTGGACAGGCTCAAGAAGTGAGCCTAAACCAACTTCATGAAATTCAACAAGGTGAAGTGCCAGGTCCTACACCTGGGTTGAGGCAATCCCAAGCGCAGATACAGGCTGGGCAAAGAGCGGCTCAAGAGCAGTCTCGAGGAGAAGGACTCAGGGGTATCGGTGAAACACTCAACATGTGCCAGCAGTGTGCATTTGCAGCCCAGAGGGACAAGTATCCTAGGCTGCATCAAAAGAAGTGTGACCAGCAGGATGAGAGAGATGAGTCTCCCCTCTACTCTGCTCTCATGAGACCCTCACCTGGACTACTGCATCCAGTTCTGGTGCTCCCAGTGTAAGAAGGACACTGAACTGCTGGAGCAGGTCCAGAGAAGGGCCACAAAGATGATCAGAGGGCCATAGCACCTCCCCTATGGGAACAGACTGAGAGAGTTGGGGCTGTTGGGAGAAGAGAAGGCTCTGTGGAGATCCTGTAGTGGCCTTCCAGTAGCTGAAAGGGGCCTATAAGAAAGCTGGGAACTGTTTTTTTATGTGGACTTCTAGTGATAGGAAGAGAGTGAATGGATTGAAGTTTGAGGAGGGTAGATTGAGACTGGATATTAAAAAGAAGTTCTTTACAGTGGGGGTGGTAAGACACTGGCACAGGTTGCCCAGGGAGATTTTGGATGCCCTCCCTGGAGGTGTTGAAGGCCAGGTTGGATGAGGCCTTGAACAACCTGTTCTAGTGGGTGGTGCCCATGCTTATGGCAGTGGAATTGGAACAAGTTGATCCTTAAGGCCCCTTCCAACCCAAAGCATTCTATGGATCATACCGTTATGGTTGTTTAAGCGAGGGAAGTAAGTCAGAGGAGGAATGAGAGAGAGTGTCAGTTCAGTCATTTGGCCGTGGCTGAACTTTCAGATGGTTTGATTTCAGCTGGTTGCACCAGTCATTTATCTGCTCCTTTGGGTTAACATCTGCACTTGTGATACGTGCTGATTAGCACAAATTGGACTTCAGAACTGATAAGATTTTACAAGTCTTGCGAATGTTGTGTGACTTATCTCTGCTGCTTCCAGTTGGACAAGGGTTCTGGAGGTAAGGAGAAAGTTTTACAGGGAAATAAAGAAGCTCTTTCCTCTGTTATTCCTGCCCAGTGCATGTGCTACAAGTTCAGGGGCATGCAGAGCATTGCTGCCCTTTCCCTTCCCATCACTTGATTTGCAGCTGTGCCTGGCCATGTCTGTGGTGCTCTGTAGGTACTTCTGTTTAGCAGGCGGGAACTTTTGCAGCCGCTAGTTGCTTCTCAGCCATGTGAGCTGCGCTGATAAAAAGTAATCTGGAAACTGTTGAGGTCATAAGGATTTTAACTTCTCCAATGTTTTATGATGACCTTTACAACCTATAACTTGCTCATTCAGAAACCTTGAAAAGACTTTGACCAAATTACCTGTCTGCATGTGATTTACAGGACTATAATTTTTATTGTGGGTGCGACCGCAGCAAGAGCACTCTGGTGCCAGGTGCTCAGTCTTCTTAAATGTGTGTGGCTTTCATTTTCTCTGCTCTTGGTCTGCAGTCATGAGAGGCAGCAATCACTGAGGACAAGGCTACTTGTGGGCTTTGGCAGGGGCAAGGTGTTGTGTGATCTGCATGGGCCTGCCAGGTGGGTGGGAAAACTCAGGTCTGACCGAGCTGATAAAGTGGCCTTCGTGCCACCTGGGGCTGAGATGGAGGAATTTGGTAGGTATTAGGAAATCGAGTGAGTTGTTTGAAACTCTCTGCAGAAAGATAAATGAATCCTTTCTTCTATAGCTCTATCATTGCTGAGGTCCAATAAAGTGCAGCAGCCACCCTGTCTTGACACAAAACAGAAAATAGGGAATGTAGGAATAAAAAGCCCAGGTCTTGGGTCTGTGCCCATTCCTCCTGAGCAGGATAGGGTACCCAGAATCAATTTCAGAAGCACTTTGGCTGAGCTGTGGCATATATGAAAGCTGAAGGACACAACCAGCCCCTCACTGCTTGTCAGCATACCCAGCTTCACCAGAGGACTTGCTGCTGTGGTTCCTGGGCTTATTAGAACCTTAACTGCAGCACAGGGATAGGCGTTCAGGAGAGTTGCTACCATTTTCTTATCCAGTGGGTTTCTGGGAGCTGCTGCCATGGGCAAGAGAGTAGTTAGCATTCAGAGCCCAAGGAAAATTATGCTGGGGCCTCATGCAGGGATAAGAAATCCTCTGAGTCACTATTCCTAGCATAGAGTCATGGAATGTACTGGATTGGAAGAGACCTCTAGAGGTCATCTAGTCCAACCCTCCCTTCATGTGGCAGAACATTTACTTAGAGGTGGAAGGCCTTTAAGGTGATGCCATGTTGATGGCAAGGAGAGAGAAAAAACAGGAGAATGGATCTTCAGACTGATCTAAGTGGGAAGCAGAGCACTAGGGTGCTGAGGGCAAGGAGGTCTGGTTCCCACAAGGCAGTGCCATTCCTGCCCAAAGGTCTGCAAAGCTCCCAGTGGGGCTTAACTAACCTGTCATGAAGGGTGCAGTAAATGGGGGAAAATCTGATTCTGTGTGTGAGTGGTGGAAAGCAGCTTCTGCTGAAAGTGAGGTTTCCACAGAACCAACCTGCTGGTGGGGCACACAGCTGAGCTGCTTCCTCAGCCTCACAGCAGGCCAGGAGTGAGCTGTGACATGGCAATAAGGAGCTGGCACTTGCAGTTCTGTCATGCCACTGGGCCTCTCTCTGTCTCCATCTGCTTTCTCAGCCACTTTTAAGCATGGCTGATGACACTTCAGGGTTGGGCTGAGTGGGCATCAGCCAGCTTTGGTACACTGAGGACAGCAGAAGCCATCTGACAGCTCACTCCTGCTGATGATACCAAGAAGAAATATGAGGGATATTTTTGGACAAAAAGACCATTCTGCATGTGGGCAAGCTGTCTGAAGCTTTTTAAGCCAAGTACCTCTTGCCTCCACAGCACGAATGGCTGTGAAAGAGGGTTAAGAGGAGCCTTAGACCAGCACAACCCTGGAAAACCCAAAGTCAGCAGCCAGGCAGCCCTGCCACCATGCCAGCCTGTAGCTGGATACTACTGGCCAGGCATCAGCAATGAATCATAGAATGAATCATAGAATGGTTTAGGTTGGAAGGGACCTCAAGGATCATTCAGCTCCAACCCCCTGCCATAGGCAGGGACACTTCCCACTAGAGCAGGTTGCTCAAGGCCTCATCCAGCCTGGCTTTAAACGCCTCCAGGGAGGAAGTATCCACAACCTCCCTGGGCAACCCGTTCCAGTGTCTTACCACCCTCACTGTAAAGAACTTCCTCCTAATGTCCAGTTTAAATCTCCCCTCTGTCAGTTTAAACCCATTACCCCTCATCCTGGCATTACTAGACCTTGTCAATAGTCCCTCCCCAGCCTTCCTGTAGGCTCCCTTCAGATACTGGAAAACCACTCTAAGGTCTCCTCGAAGCCTTCTCTTCTCCAGGCTGAAGAGCCCCAACTGTCTCAGCCTGTCCTCATAGCAGAGGTGCTGCAGCCCTCTGAGTATCTTCATGGCTCTCCTCTGGACTCACTCCAGCAGTTCCATGTCCTTCATGTGTTGGGGGCTCCAGAACTGCACACAGTACTCCAGGTGGGGTCTGACGTGAGTGAAGTTTCTGAGCAGGCATCCTTCAGGACAGTGCACAGCAGCCATGTAGGATGGACATGGCCAGGATCTAACCAATGGTCCAGGCTCTTCTCACAGCACCTGGGTGGGGTACACTGGCACATATGATCCTGAATGAGTTTCCTGAGCTGCCTTACTTTTGAGGGATGTCCAAAAGCACCAGAGCCTTATCTGCCAGAAAGTGGTACTAGCAGTGTGTATGATGCCTTTTCTGAGTGATGAAACTGAGGCGAAGGACAGAGTGGCCATCCTGAAGGGCAGACACTGTAAAGCCAAGCTCTGGGGAACAAAAGCTCCTGGCCTCCCTGTGCTCACCCTGGCAGCCCTTGCTGGCACTGAAGTGTGCAGGCACAGCTGCTCACAGAGAAAATGGCATTTCTGGGAGATCTGTAGTACATTATGGGTGCGTAGCCACAACACTGGTGAAGGAGATGGGCAGGTGGTTATCTCTGCTTTGTGCGCGTAGGCTTACTGTAGTGCTTGGTAGATCCTCAGCATGCACATGCAAAAATAGATGTGACTGCTTCTTATTTAATTTCACAGCTTTGGCTGGCTGCAGCTGCATTTTGGAAAATGCAGTGGATGCTTCCTTCTGTGCCTACCACAGAGGTGCAGAGCTCTGCATGTGCTTGGAAATTGTTCAGCAGCAAGAAGTTCTTCCTAACTCATCCTTTCTCTTACATTCATTGTAATAACTGTTTATTCCTTCAGAGTGATTTTCATGACCATCATTACTACCCTGCAGCAGCAGCAGCAGCTTAATGTCTTTGAAATGAGCAGCTGAGCAGGAGTGAGTCACCCTTGTTCCAGTAAGGAAGCCCTTTCAGGAAGCCTCTCTAGCAACGATGTCCTGTGCAGCCCTGATCTGCCGCTGAGCTATTCAGCTTTAACAATACTGACAGTGTGTAATACTGCCCCGGAAACCTTCAGAGATTGCTTGTCAGGCACAGCCAGTGTCTCCTGTGCCCAGGCAGTTAATCTAGCAGCAGACAAGAAAGCCAAGGGAAAGGAGGTACCCTCTCGACTGTAAATGGCAAGAGACCAAAAGGTGCTGGAATCGTTTCACGAGCACCAGTGGCAACCTTGGAACACAGTCACTGAAAAGGAGATCTTAAAGTCAGCTGAAAATCTGAGCTGCTAAAAACAATAGTGCCTGGGGAGAGGGGAGGCTTCAAGGGCAGATTACAAGCATGAGAGCACAGAGAAACTAATGTGGAATCTGCCACAAGGGAGGTAGCTTTGGAGTGATGTAAAGAGCCTGTAATGGAATGTGCTTGGTATCCCACAAGCCTATGGCCTTGGAATGAGATGCATTTTGCAAGACAGAGAAAGTGAGAAAGTGCATTTGCCATTAATTTTTAATTGTAATGGAGTGCTGGGTAATGATAGGTAGATTCTGCTGTATAGGCTCTCTACAGCGGGGGATGATTCACTGGAAGCCTGCTCTCTGATAAGGCTGTTGCAAGGGAAGTGCAGAGGGAAGGACTGGAAAATATTTCTAAAGCATTACTAGAATGCCACAAAAATTGAAACATCACTGCACAAACTGAGCATTGCCAGTGAAGTGCTCTGCTGCTGCTGAATTGTAGCTTCTTTGACCTGCATTTGGTTTCTTTGGGCTCAAGATCCTGTTCCAATATCTTTATTGATGATGTGGTCTGGGGGGACTGAGTCCATCATCAATAAGTTTGCAGTTGACACCAAGGTAGGAGTAGGTGTTGATCTGTTGGAGGGTAGGGGTCTCAGTTTGGGCAGTGTGAGCTGACCTGGACTCATGTTGTGAGAGCAGGATGTGAATGCCAGTAGGAGCAGCTCCTATACTGAAGGAAGAGCCAAAACTGGTATTCCTGCTCTCACCACCATAGGTTATGAAGTACTTCAGCCCTGTGCTCCTCTGCCCCTTCAGACAGGAGACTGCTAACATTCTAAATGAGATGCTAGATCTTAAGATTCTAATTGAGTTGCTGAGATTCTAAATGAGATGGTAAAATCCTAAATGAGAATGAAGACAAAAGAACAAAGGATATTCTGGTACCAAGAGGAAGAGAAGAAAGAAAGTAGCTTTCAAGGATTCAACCCTTAAGCACAGTGACGTAGAAAGGAGGAGATTCTGTTTATGGAGGAAGTGAGAAAGGAAGTTAGAGCGGGGGAGGCGATGCAGGTCAGCAATGAGAGCTTGCCCTTTGGGACAGGGCAGAGGTAGGTCTGCTCCCTGGGGAACTCATTTCCCAGAAACAGAAGGCATTGTCTGTGGCTGCATTGCCCGTGGCACTGGTGAACTGCTCTGTGTGGGTCAGAGTTTGAGGAGGCCTGTGTGCCTACTTGGTCACAGAACCATTTAGGTTGGAAAAAGACCTTTAAGGTCATCAAGTCCAGCCATTACCTAACTACCGAGTCTGGTGCTAAACCATGTCCCTTAAGCACCACATCCCTGCTTCTTTTAAGTGCCTCCAGGAATGGGGATTCAACCACCTCCCTGGGGAAGCCTTTTCCAGTGTTTAATAACTCTTTTGGTGAAGAAGTTTCTTCTAATATCCCATGTAAATCTTCCTTGGTGCAGCACAGCCAGATCCGATTCCCTTGCTTCCCCTGGGGAGGTCAGGTGAGGATGCTTTTCAAGTATTGAATCTGTTCATTCTTGAAGGGCTCAACTTCCTTGGAAAGTAAAAGATAATGCTTAGTAAATGGACAACCTAAGACTTGGACTGTATCTTAGAAACTGGAAAATGTCCCATGTGTTTTGTTCTTGCTGCTTGTGGGAGCCAGGAGAAGCTGGCTGGGTCTGTGGCATCGTCCTGGCTGCAGGTCAGCTCATCTCTCAGACCTTCAGCCAAGCACAGCACATGTTAGTGCTGCCCCTGCAGCCCTCATCTCCATGCCAGGTCTCAGAGAAATTCCTTTGGACATTTCACAAAGTCTTAGAGCATCGTCCCCATACCACTGAGTTGCTGGTAGCTTTGGACGCTGTATCTAATAAGCCGTCAGCATGATAGCTGTAGTGATACTATCCTCATGGGGCTGCAAATCCCCTTTTAACCAAGCAGGCTGATAGTTCAGCTTCTCTGCACCAGCAATAGGCATGAGATTTCTGCCAGGGACAGAGAGGAAAACAGCAGCAGCAGTGACTGGAGTGCTGTGTAGATACCTGATCTGTCTTGTGCAGCCAAGGCAAGAGCACCAGAAGCTGCCTAGCTGTGGCAGGGTACCTTCTTCTGTTCTGTCTTCTTCATGGCCACAACCTGCAGAGAGAGGAAGGGAGGCAGACAAGTAAGTGCTGTTTATCCTGACTCTCGCCGGTGGGCTTGCTATAACTCTCTTCCTTCCTCTGCCCTGCAGGTGATGCTTCATTTTCTTTTTTTTTGGTACTTTGAAAATCTCACTGTCCTTGAGTTCAAATGGCAGCCAATGCTTGAGATGCAACAACAGGGACAGAGCAGAGGGTCTCCTAGGTGTCTGTGACTGATGAAGAGAATCTTTTTCCATTTCTTACCTTTTTCACTGCTTTCCACAAAGATAAGCACCTTCCTTTGTTTTGCTCTCTTTCCTCTCCTGGACATTAAGCACTAGAAGATATGGGCCTTTGTATTGAGCAAGGCTGAAACTGCTGTAGTGGTTGGGATAGAGCTATCTCTTGTCACTACTAATACACCTGATACTTGTTTGATTTGGGCTTGTGTGAATGGGCATGCAGAAAGCACCTTTAGTATCGTGCAGGTAATGCTATCAACTCTCAGTTGTGCCCTGTGGTAGGACAGTGGGTATAAACTACAACATAGGAAGTTCCAGCTCAACATGAGGAAGAGCTTTACTGTAAGGGTCATGGGGCACTGGAACAGGCTGCCCAGAGAGGTTGTGGAATCTCCTTCTCTGGAGGCTTTCAAGACCTGTCTGGATGCATCCCTGTGTGACCTGTGCTAGATTATATGGTCTTGCTCTGGCGGGGGGGTTGGACTCAATGATTGCTGGAGGTCCCTTCCAACCCCTAACATCCTGTGATACTGTGAACTGCAGGGCTTCAGATGCTTCTGCCATGATGGGAGTGGATGAGGACAACATCAGCAGCAATAAAGTGTTACAGAAGTAGAACCTATTATGTATTGTGTAACAGCTTTTCTGGATGAGGCCAGAGCTTATTTTCAGTTCAGCAGTGGAGGAGCTGTCTTCAGGCAACTGGATTCAGGGGTGACTCAGCTCTCTAAGCATGTGCTCCCTCAGATCTAGTAATTTCCTTCCTCCTGCTTGACTTTTCTATCTTGCAAAAATATTTGAAGAACTAACTGAAAGTATGTGCTCAACAGTGTGATAGAGGGTATGGTTTCCATGAGCATCCTGGGTTTTCTCTTGAGAAAAGTTATATGGAAAGTTGTAAAGAACAAGTTGGAGTGGTTTTAGCCTTTGTTTTCCTTTGTGGGGTAAGGTTTACGATATGGAACAAAAGCAACAGTATTAAAGGACAGAAATGGGAGCTTGCCAACAGAGAACTGAAGCAAAAAAGTAACCTCGTTATTGATGATGTCATTTTTCAGATGGGAAGCACTGAAAGGCGTTCCCAAGCCTGCTCTTTACCTGTCATGTATTCAGAGTCAACTCCACATGTGAGCACAGATGAGCTAATCTCCCTCCTCTTGTGTTCCTGCATTTGCCTGTGTATGCCTGGCATTTTGGGCTGAGGTGCTTTAGAGCTTTGCTCCAGGCAGTCAGAAAGAAACTTGTCTGTCGTTCCAGGGAAAGATCAGGGAAAGCAGTGAGGAATATTGAATACACTCATATCTTTGCACACCTTCTTTGGGCAGACAGGCAGTTCTGTCTACAGCTACCTGCAAGGACATTGTGGGGAGGTTGGTGCTGGCCTCTTCTCACTGGTAAATAGTGACAGAACAAGAGGGAATGGCCTCAAGCTGCCACTGGGTAGGTTTAGATTGGACATTAGGAGAACAATTTTCACAGCAGCATTGGAATGGGCTGCTGAGGGAAGTGGTGGAGTCACCAACCGTGGATGTAGTTGGATGTGGTGCTTCAGGGTATGGCTTAGGGATGAACCTAGTAGAGTAGGCATATCAGTTGGACTCTCTGATCCCGAGGGTCTTTTCCAACCAGAACATTTTGGTGATTCTGTGATAACCTTTGCCCTTGGCCATACCAGGTAGCAGAAGTTTTCTAAGCCAGAGTCTTTAATTGTGAAAAGGTAATGAGGTAAGAATGAAGCTTGTGTGACTGCAGAGAAGACAGTTATTGGTCTTAAAACCACCTTTTGATGTCCAGTGTGATTTTTCACAAGAGCTAGCTCCCTGGAGATTTTCATAGTAAGTAAAAATATGTCCCTATCCAAGGAGTACAAATGAGCTTCCAGCACCTATAAGACATCCTCTTCCTGCAGATTAGGAAGAATTGGAAGGCTGCTGTAGCAGATACCAACATCTCAGTGGGAACGTTCCACTGATCTTTACTCCAGCAGAATTAATATTTGCTGCTTCTATTTTGAGTTGAATAAGAAATTCCAGCAGCTGCCATCTCAGAGGAGTACTGCAGAAGGGTATGGTTAAAATCCAGCATTCTGCTGAGCTCCTGGGATTGCCAGGCAAGGCATCTCTCTATTAATGATGACATTTAGAAAAACACTCCAAAGGTTTGATCTTGGTCCCGTTGGGCGTTTTGCCATAGATCTTAATGGCTCTGTGGCTGATCTCTTAATCTCTAATGCACCTGTGCAAACTTGACAGTTTATTGCAATTTCATGCTTTTTGGAAGCCGTCTCGCGCTAATGCCATCAGAGAGAGTGATTTTTAAGGTCATTAGCGTAGGAAATAGCAAATAAATAGTAAGAGAAAACAATCTGTAAATGTCATATTTATTTGACACACGGAGTAGCTCCTGAAGGGCAGTTATCCTTATGTCTAGAGACAGCATGAAAATTACACTCTGTGGCTTAAAACATGTGGAGCCATTGGAAGTGAGAAGAGAATAACATAGAATGGTTGTTTCCTTCTCTGCTCTGCTCCCTGTCTCCTCATTGTTCCCCACGCACCCATCTGTTCGACTTACCAATATCTTTGGACTGCAGGCCAGGACTAAAGGCCTAAGCAAAGAGCTTCAGGTTCTGCTGCTGCTGAGCTTTGTTAACAGTGTTTTTCACTCTGAGGATAGGTCATACCTTTTAGCTGATACTCCTAGTAAAAGGATTTGGGCTAAGTGGGAAGAGTTATCCCTTCCTCCACATCAGCAGAAAGGACACAGGCCCAGTAATGTCACTTGATGTAAATGCTTTCCAAATTGCTAAAAGCAGAAACAGGTGAAACCTTTACCACTTGAGTTACATCTGTTCTCTCAACAAATACATACACTTGAAACTGACTTCCATGTTCACCAGGGGTTTGCTTGTGGAGGCATGACTGCCAAATGGCATTAGGACAGGAAAATCAGTAGAAAGACATGTAGATATTCCCTTTGCTAGGGATGGAATGAACAAGAGGAATGTAGACAAGGGGACTGTAAGGACTCTGCCCTCCTGCATCCCAATCAGCTGTGCCTTATGAGGTGCATTTACTATGCAGTGTGATGAGAAGTGTTGGCCATGCAGCCCAACCGCTGCTGGATCAGCATCTGCCTGGCAATTTACCACAAGTGTTTTGTGGTCAGTGATACGTTTTCGTTTGGTCTAGAAAAAAGATTACCTTTAGGTGGTTTTCCAGCTGCCTTGAAGAGGATCTATGAAGATAAGAATAACAGCATCACCAGAGCTTCAGGGTGGGTTTTCCAGTAAAACCTTCTCTGGCTCTTATTGGTACATTCCAACATGGTAGTTTGTCACCACTGTGAAAGCAGCTGGGAACACCTTCAGCTCCTGAGATTAATATGTAGTAAATACCCTACCCTACGTTAAGTGTCTAAGTTGATGGATTTGTCAGCTCTCCAGAGACTGACTGTAGCCCCAAGTGGGTTTTTAAGGCCAAGCTGGATGTGGCTCTAGGCAGCCTGATCTAGTGGAAAGTGTCCCTGCCCATGGCAGGGCGATTGGAACTAGAGGATGCTTGAAGTCACTTCCAACCTTGACAATTCTATGATTCCATGACTCAAACCAGCCAAGTGTTTCTTGGTTTATACTGAATATACAGACAGTTGAACCTCCTAAGGCAGCAGGTGGCTTAAGTATGCTTGGTGCCCAAGGTCACTGGGGTGAAATACACATTTCTTTATGTGCAGCAGGAACACCAGGCTATCAGCAAGCCCAAATAACCTTCAGTAATGGATAAATGTTGCAAGGCACTGTGTCACACTTAAGTCTGGCAAGAATTTCTGCAGTGTAAGATGTTAGTGATTGCTGTAAGTGTGTGCATTTTTTTGCCTGCTTAAAATATTTGTTCATTCATTCCAGAGAAAGCTAACAGTGTAAATTTACACTTTACCATGTAAACGTTAGCCTGCTGGCTAGTTTTTCTTTTAGGGCAGGTTTCTTTAAATATTAGCAACATGCTTAATGGTTGCTTCATTTGTTATAGTTTTATACATTTCTTTAATTAATCTTGTAGCTCAGCAGGGTGGGAGAGGCTTGAAGTGGGGTTTTACTCCCATTACAGTGACGTCTGTTTGCTTTTATCGAGCCCAGTGACTCAGTTTCAATTGATTTGTGCATCCAGATTTCAGCCACGCTGGGGTGCAATTTCAAACAAAGGAAGGCAAACTAAAATGAATATAGAAATGCTGTCAGCTTTGTCATGATAGAGGGTTTGAAAATTCAGCTTCTCTGAAGGATTGAAAGTTTTGTCTGGTGGAAATGTGAAATGCCAGGGTTTGCTGTCCAAGTGGCAGGTGCGAGATGTCAAAACTTTCTGGATGCTTAATGACCTGACACTCTGCCGTAACTCACATCAGCAGTAATCCAGACATTCCCACCCAAAATATGCAGTCGATCAGCACTAAAGGAACAGCAAGAACCATGTCTTCTGGAGGCAGATTGTTTCTACTGTGCTGAGGGCTGTGCAAAGGCTGCAGCAGCTGTATCAGGCAAGATCACCCATAAGCCAGAACTCTAGCTCCAGCAAAGAGTGCGCAACCAAATGCTCTCAAGGAAAATGCTTGGAGTCTGGGCAATAGGTGTGTTTCTTAGGAGGAGGATGGGGATGGGACACTTATTTCTGAGCCCTCTTGGTTGCTCTGATCTGTGCTTTGAAGTGTGAGCTGGCCCCTTGGCCTCTGTCACTACCTCATGGTCTGGCAGGAAAGTCCTCTCTCCTGCCCATAAAAATCTCTGCCATTGTGCCTGCTGCAAGGGGTCAGCCTGACCCATGGTCTGTGCTGTATTGCCCTTAGCAGGGCCTTGTTGAGTCCTTCTGGGAGGCATACACTCTGCTTGGACCCTCTTCTATCACACAGCAGAGTGGTCCCATCCCATAACCCTGTAGTGGAGCAGCTCTTTTCCTTAGAGTGGTATTCATAGAATCATACAATATTAGAGGTTGGAAGAGACCTCCAGAAATTACCAAGTCCAACCTCCATGCAAAAAAAGATCACTTAGGGCAGGTCACACAGGAACATGTCCAGATGGGTTTACAAGATACCTAGAGAAGGAGATTTCACCACCTCTCTGGGCAACCTTTTCCAGGGCTCCATCCTCTTCACAGTAAAGACTTTTTTTCTCATGCTGAGATGAAATTTCCTCTGATTGAATTTTCATCCATTGCCCCTCATCCTATCTCTGGGTATCACTGAAAACTGGCTTAATCCTCCTGACAACCGCCCTTCAGATATTTGGAGACACTGATAAGGTCCCCTCTCAGCCTTCTCCAGACTAAAGACCCTCAGGTCTCAGCTTTCCTTATAAGAGAGGTGCTCCTGTCCATTAGACATCCTTGTAGCTAAGGAGCTTGTGTGGGTTGAGGGGAAGGCTAGGGAAGGTTGTAGAGGAAAATCCATGTAGTATCACCAGAAATGTTACAGAAACTGCAGTTAACTCAGGATATCTTTGAAACACAGGTGGTTGTAGGTTGGAAGGACATTCAGGAGAACACCATATGCAGTTACCTTGTTCGTGGAGAGACTGGGGAGCTCATCGAGGCTGTGCTTTTGCAGTGCCATGTCTTTGGCAGCACTGCTGGCTTCAGTAATGGATATCCTCTGCTCTTCACCTCTGCCTCACGCTGGGGCTCACCTGTCTTTGGTTGTGCTGTCCACCTGCTTTTGGACAGTGCTGTCAAGCAGATGGGATGCATGAGCTGTGTCAGAACCCGAGGATGCTTTGTTATGGTAGGGTTTTTTTTGGGTTTTTTTTTTGTTTTGTTTTTTTAAATTACTCTTCTGATGGATCCATTCCCTAAGCCCAGCTGNAATTAGTCTTCTGATGGATCCATTCCCTAAGCCCAGCTGAAAATGTGGCCCCACATAGAATCATAGAATCATAGAATGGTTTAGGTTGGAAGGGACCTCAAGGATCATTCAGCTCCAACCCCCTGCCATAGGCAGGGACACTTCCCACTAGAGCAGGTTGCTCAAGGCCTCATCCAACCTGGCCTTGAACACCTCCAGGGAGGAAGCATCCACAACCTCCCTGGGCAACCCGTTCCAGTGTCTTACCACCCTCACTGTAAAGAACTTCCTCCTAACATCCAGTCTAAATCTCCCCTCTTCCAGTTTAAACCCATTACCCCTCATCCTGACATTACTAGACCTTGTCAATAGTCCCTCCCCAGCCTTCCTGTAGGCTCCCTTCAGATACTGGAAAGCCACTCTAAGGTCTCCTCGAAGCCTTCTCTTCTCCAGGCTGAAGAGCCCCAACTGTCTCAGCCTAAGCTCATAGCAGAAGTGCTCCAGCCCTCTGATCATCTTCGTGGCTCTCCTCTGGACTCGCTGCAGCAGTTCACATTGAGCAGTGCTATGTAGTGTAAGGGGATGACACAGGGGACAGGAAGGGAGAGCAGTGTTAATTGCCTGATCCGGTGTTGCTACTGATGGCTTTGTATTGTGAAACTGTGGCCTATTAGGCCTGGTATTACTGTGTCCACAGGAAACTTTGCAGCTAAAACCTCAACTGAGGGCAACACCTCTCTGGTAAAGTAGGAGAAATCTACCAGGTGTGCTAATTGACAGGAGCAGTAATTTCAACCTCCTATGGCTCCAAATATTCCACATCAATCCTACCCAGCCTGTGAACACATTGCTTTCCCGTGGCAACGAGTCCTGCGGGCTGCTGGAGCTGTGCTGAGCCTTTGTAGTTGTACAAATCTGAAGAAAAAAACCCTAATTTCCTCTTTCTCATGGTTCACACTGATGAAGCTAACAAAACTCTCCCCAGCATACCCATTATTGACATTTTTCCAGGTTTGAACCCAAGGTTTTTAAAATCCCTGTGGGTGGGATTTTCCTTTTTTTTTTTATTTCTCTGCTGGGAAAAAAAAGAAAATATATGCCTGTGTATATGCACATGGATGGATGTATATATGTGCTGAGAAGAATTAAGTCCTGCCATCATAACAGTTTTAAGGAAGAAAGGGCTGTGTGAAAAGCAAAGAGCACATCAGTCAAAGGAACACTGGTATGAAATAATTGCAGCAGACTCCTTTGTGTGCTCTGATCGCTGCGCAGTTTCCCAGGAATTCAGTGCCTCCATAAATCCAGCCTATGGATGGCAGCTGGATGGCTCAGAGCGGTGGCTCTGGGTGCATACCTGGATCAGTAGATTTGTCCCTGTGTAATGCAGAGGTTGTGCAAATGCAGTGTGCAGCTCTGTGCTGCTTGTGAAGCTTTCCTGCGTGTCCTGGGAAGGCTGCAGTGATCAATACGTGACACATGACAGCAATCGTATATTGATTGTGTGTCATGTCTACTGCGTACTGCATACATTGCCTATTGTTTATCTCCCCTTTTGCATCCTGACATCCCACAAATCGTTGACCTTTTAGGGCAAAGTTTGCTTTTGGAAATGAAGTAGTCTTCTGTGTCTCTAAAATCATCGGTCACCCTGGAAGAGTGAGAAACAGCTCACTGAGAAAAGCACAAATGTAGGCATGAAGTATTTTTTGACACCTGAAAACCCCAGACCAAGCAGCCACTCTCTGGTTTGCTGGAACAGCGATGGGTCTAGTGTAGGGGGGCAGGGTGGGACTTAACTTCCTGACGATACTTTCTTGCTGAATTATGGGCTTAAGGCAGGGACTTTATTTTTTCCAGATGACTCTCAGGAAATACCCTCCCCATCAGCTATTATTGCCTAAATAATAGGGTGGGAAGTGCAAGAGGCTTGAGCAATATCTGAGGTACTCCATAGGGCACATCCCAAATCGGGTGTAGGGCAAGACTGCTAAAACAACTGATTATAATGTCACTCAGTGGGTGTATACAGTTCTCATCTTGCCCCAGAGTTATGAGGTCATCTGGAAAAAATAGATTCTTGTTTAGAAATAGGTAAGTTGCTGGAAGGAGACATTACAAAATGTCTTCCTAAGCTTGGGCTCGTCCTGTCAACATTCCTGCATAGATTTAATTTCAATAATGGGGCCTCTAGGTAGGAAAACATGTGTACAAATGTTTGCAGGATTAGAATCTTAAACATTAAGTTTCCAGAAAGTCCAGTCCAGGAAGGGAAAAGCCTGTCGAGGGAGAGGTCTGCTGGGATTTGATTTATGAACAGGACATCCTGCTTAGTTCCGAGATCTTGCAGATACGATTCTAGTGAGACTGCTGGGTTATTGTGATGGCAAAGAAAAAGAGCTCACCCTCTTGTCTGCCAAAGGCACTCAAACCTGCCTGGGCATCGTATCAGTGCTAAACATTTGGCATTCTTTATCATGTTTCATCACCACTGTTTATTAAGCAATGTTAAAAATGCAGGGCATGTGTGCAGCTCCATGCAAGCAGACTGACATGTCTGTCGTTAATTAGCAAGTTGCATGCTGTCATTTGTGTAATTAAGCTCAGGACTGATTCCACGACCTAGCCACAGAAGAAGACTGTCCAGAGAGTTGGGGAAAAAGGCAAAAGAGATGTGGAGCTCTCAGGAGGATATTTCCCAGTTTTTCTTGTGGATCACTGTATCTGCATTTCCCATAAGCTGGGGTGCAGTTCAGCTTTTGCTCTTGGTGTGGGAGCTAGGGTGGAATGAGGATGACAGAAAGGATGTTGGACTTGCACATACTTCTCTAGTAGGAGATAAGAGACTTTCAAGACATGCTCTAGGGCAGTGAAGTTGACACATCTTGTATTGCAACAAAGAAGCTTTAGAAAGCTGCTTTGTTCTTGGAGCCTGGGATGCTGGTGCTCAGCTCAAACCACTGAAGAGCTAATTGCCAGTGGGTGCCTGAAACTGTCCCCTGTTTTAACTGGAGTTGTAGTACTGCGGCACCTCAAGCTACTTCATTAAATTGTGCCAGGGCACATTCCCAGACATTAAGACTGAGTCATCTATACTGTTAAATTGTAAGGATGTCCAAAGCACGTGTGTGGTCCTTCAGATGTTTCCCAGACATGGTTTGGAAGCCAGTAGGGCCTGGAGACTATTCATGGTAGACATTTGAGATGAACTGCTTTGTTTCGGCAAAAAAGAAAGTTCCGTAATCTGGAAGTGGAGTACCTCATTCTAGCTGGCCTTAGTGCCAGAGGACGGACCTGGACATGTCTGATATAGACATAACTTGTGTTTTACCAGCTATCTGTCCTCAGGATGGAAGGCTCTTTTATTTACAGAGGGGTTACAATGGATTGTATAGTGCTTTAAAGGTCGATGCTGGGCTGGCTGTTCAACTAAATATAAACCAGTTGTTGCTTGTTGGGTGCTGGTAAGGAAGGAGATGGGTAAACTCGCTTGTCTGGTTGCTTCCTCATATATGAAGGAAGGAAGTGTCTTAATTAGAAATGGGTAAGCTGTATTTACCTGTGTTTCCTTCTGGCTACACCATTGACAACGTTAACTTTTTACCTTGTTTTATTTCTGATATGTCATTTATTCACATCATTCCTTTTCGTGGTCCCCACATCCCCTCAAACTAATGCTGCAGCTCATACTTCTTTTGGATATTGCAGAAGATCTCAAGCCCACCCTGTTCCCAGTGGAGAGTGTGTACATGTTACCAGGAGGAATAATTCACCCATCTGTGGATTAACAGAAGAGTCCTCCGGGCAGTTTCCTCCCTGCCTCATTCATTACTTTGTCACTGTCTGAATCCCTGCAGTTCATCTTTGTGCTTTTTGCTGGGAGTCACGTTGCTTCACTTTTACCTCCTGAAAAGGGGGAACCAAATTGGAACCCCCAGGCAAGTGAATAGCACCCACTTCATGAAACAGTCTGTGCTTCCAGTTGCTGATGTCCAGTTAGCTGTGTCACCTCCAGAATGAAGAAGCTCTGGGTAGGTCTGGCTCATTTCTAACCTTGTAATATCCCTGATGGTATTTGGGGCTGCTAAAATTAAACCAGTCTGACCCTAGGAATGGGTGGGATGATGACATCTGTGTGGCCTTCAAATCGGTTGTTAATCTAAGGAAGGGTGATTTAGCTCTGCCAGTCACAACTGCACAACACTGCTGCAGCAGTGTCTGTTGGAGATGTGATAAGAGAGGCAGCCTGCTTCACAGGGATCCCTGCTCCCACCTCCCCTAGGGCTGTCTCCAGCATGGGCACAGCCTCTGCTACAGGGCCGTGCACCTTCTAGAGTAGGGTTATCGGTTGGACTTGGTGATCCTGAGGGTCTTTCCCAACCTCAACGTTTCTGTGGTTCTGTGATCTGGGAGGTGGCAAATCTCGGTTAAGAGAGCTTTTTTCCTGGGCGAAAGAGCACTGCAGCCATGTGACACAAAGTGCTTCAGAGGAATAATGTTTCTTGGTTAAATCAGAGGTGTGTTGCACTGCTGTCAAGCTGGTGTATTGCACTGTGATGTGCCTGCTTGACTCTTCTCCAGGGTCTTGCTCAGTTGTCCTGTCTCATTTCCCTTCTCAATTCTCCACAGCCATGGCCTGAGAAGGATCTCCTCTCTTTCAGACAAGTCTGTACTCATACACACCTCCTTTCTTCAGCTGCTCCCCTAACTTGGATAATGCTGTACCGCTAGGTGTCTTGCGCCAACCTCCTCAACAGCCAAGAACTTGGCTCGTTGACACTGAGCAGAGTCCCAGCACCCAGCCTGCTCTCCTGCCACTTGATCTCATTACACTTAAACTCTGTAAGAGTGTCGGCTCTGAGAAAGCTAATGCAGGCACAGGTGTGCAACCTACCTTTGCTTTATAAGCTCTGAATGGAGTTTCCACATGGTAAAGTGAGATGGAGCAGGTCGTGCTGAGGGGGCCACAGAACAACCTTTATACCCAAAAGCTGATATGCCAGACAGAGGATGTTGGGACAGGAGACAAGCAGCCGAGACACAGAGGGCTCGACTGTCTTCCCTAATTTCATGCAGAGTCCATAGCAAGTTTGAACACCCACTCAGACTTCCTGTGTCTGTGCCCCAGCCACAGAAGAGAACTTTTGGTATGATGAATCAGATTAAAGCTCAGCATGTGTGCCTTATCAGCTGGCTCTGGGATGTGGTGGTGAGGCTGGATCTGGTGCCATGCAGGGTGTCCTGGAGAGGTGTGGGTGAGAGCTGGTCTGGGCCAAGTGTGAGGTAGTAGACACTGGGAGGGATGGGAGGGTGTCAAGCAGAGTTGCTTACCCATTTGTGTTCTCAAGTGATTTCAAGGTGACTTTGAGGCAGTCTGCAAGATTTTGGCTCTTTTGGCTGGCTTCTGAGGAGAAATTTAGTGTCTGCCAGTGGAGACTCCAGAAGTGAAATAACGTGCCTGATAGCAAACCTCCTGAGACAGATCCTCTGTGAGTGTAAATCATCACTATTCCCTTGGTCCCTTTTAGAGCTATACTGGCTTACAGCCTGTGCTCCCAGCCATCCTCCCAAGGGTTAAGAAGCACCAGAACAAATCCAGGTATAATTGCTTCTCACAGAAAAAAACACACTTGCTCAGTGAGGATAAATCTAGGTCTTATTGTTTTCTTTTCCTTGAAGGAAAGCAGAAGTTATGATGCAAAGGCAGAAAGACAGGAATGCCATAAAGCAAGCAACGAAGAGGGGAAAGGTTTGCCATCTCATTGCCTTTTTTCCCCCACTTCCTCCTGCCACATAGCAGCTAACAAAATTGTCTTGAATAAAACCTGAAGGAATGGCTGCATGAACAGCCTTTGAAAGAGCCTGGGTTAGTCTCATCATTACGTGATTGGGTTTTTTTTTTCCACCAGTGCTACTCCATTAATTTTCACTGCAGTGCCACAGCTGTAAAATAGGCTTAATGCAGTGGAGAATCAGACCTTATACATCTAAATTTGTTTTTGAGAACTATGCTTTTGTTCCTGGTTTAAAAAAAAAAAGGGGGGCCCTCAAGTTTAAAGGTAAGCTCCAAGTCTTTACCCACTGTGAAGATTTGCAAGTAAAAATCCCATTTAGATGACTTTGTAAGACACAGCAGCAGGATTTAACCTTGGGATGTTCACTTGCTTTAATGTGATTAATGAGCCTTTGCCCATGCATAGCAGATATCTAAGCAATTTTTTGTGTATGGAAGTGGAGCGATTGTCCAGCTTTACGCAAATGAGGAGCTACTTCAGTGTTTGCCCTGCAAAGACACTTCAGTTTCAATGGGCTTCAAGATTGCACTTTTGTGTTAAGTGGAACTGTGATCTTTTTCCAATGAGTGTTGCTATGCAGGGCCAATTTGTGACGTCCATTATTCTAAAATAAGTAACTTCTGCACAGCAGAAATATGCTCCACTTGCACTGCTAATCTGTCTCTCATACAAAGACGTGTTTGGAAGAAAAGTTATTTATTGCAAGTAATAAATGCAGGTTCTCAAAAGCATTTATAACTTAGTTTCCAGAGTCAGAGCACTCCAGTTTGTGATAATTTCCTTTCAATTTTCTATATTTCCAGTCTTTTTCCTGGCTGTTTTAGACCATATATTGCATATTTAATTGTTCTCTGAAGGAGAACCTCAGCCACTAAAAATGGAATATACTTAGCAAAATTCTTCTTGCAAGAATCTGTTCTTCAGGTATCAATTATGGCTTGTTATAAGAGAGGAAACCTGTCTGTCTCTTAAATAAACATGTTATGTTGAAGTCTCCTGCCTCACCTGTGCAAATGGTTGTGGATTTCTAGTTTATGAGCTCTTCACAACCAGTGGTATAGCAGCCCTTTAAATGTCCTCTGATGGAAAATGGAAGCTGTAGTTAACACTTGCCTGATTTGTCTGCAATCACAGAGAAACAAGGTGCAATGGGTTTTGAAACGCTTGTCTGTGTTTCAATACAGTATTTTCCCCTCAAGATAAACTGCATCATTGTAACAGCATTGCAGTTAAATTCTTCCCCAAGGGACTCAGAAACCTTAATTTTATTAGAAACCACATGAGTTACTAGCTATTGAGAACTCCACTTAATTGAGGAGCTCATATGGGGTCTTTGAGACTTCTCAGAAGGTTAAAATACAAATACATCAATTTGCAAAGAGTTCATAAGATTAGGTTAGTGTTTCTTTGTGGCTTTGGCCATCAGGTACCATGGGAGAGAAAAAAAAAACAATGAGTGGCTTACATTCCTATTTTACTCCTGTGGAGGCTGCCTAAGAGATCCTGACCCTTTTTTCCCACTGAGATGCAGCAGCTGATTGTGAATGTGCAGCTGCACAGCTCTTGCAGTGGGACAAGGGCTGACTCCATCCTTGTTGTGCAAAGGATTTGCATACAGGATGAAGTACAGCTGCATCCCTCTCTTGTTTAATAATCATGAACAAATTTATAGCTGTCTAGGTAGGTATGCTTATAATTAGCAAAGTGGTAAAGCATGCTTATAGCAAATAAATAATCTGCTGAAAACCCCTACCTGCCCAGTGTATGTGCTTGCAGAGTGGGAGGAACTGCAAGCGTTCCTGTCATCTCTCTGCCTCTGGAGGAAGGGAAAAATGATGGTTCAAAGTGAGGGCAGTTAAACCACTGGTCCAAGGTCACACAAAATCTCTGTGGCAGTACTGGAAATATCCACATTTCTCTCTGATTTTCATAGTCCTTTCAGGCAGACTCTCTTAGTCACAAGAGGTTTCCCCCATTGTCTGAAAGACCCTTCTTTTTGATAGCTTTGTCCTCTGAGGTAGCATCTCTTCATACAAAGTTTGCCTTGAATGGATTTGGCTTGGTTTTCATTTTTTTCTTGTAGCCCACAGCAAAACTTGGGCCCAAGTGTATAGTTTTCGCAAACTTCCCTGTAAAATGCAGGCCAAGCTGTGCTGACTGCTCCCTCTGGGAGTGGAAAATGAGACAGTCAGTCCCTTAGCAAGCTGGAAAGCCCATGTGGGACCCTTCTTTGGCAACTGATTCTCCTGAGTGTAAGGACCCTGCACATACATCAGGCACTGGGCTGTGTGCTGGGAGCTATGTGTAGCAGATCATAGAGTAGGAATTTGCATGTGCAGCCATTTCTGAGGCATTGGTGCATCCTTGTTTCAGCCCATTTTAGCTGTGTGACATGTGGCATGACTGGCATGTGTTAGTGCCAAGGACAGTTACATTTACATTGCTTATGGAGGCTGCTAAATTCCTCTAGAAGACAGCTTTCTGGGGATTTTTCCCTCCTTGGCAGCCAGGCTGCTCTGATCACTGTTTAAAGGAAGACTGCAAGGACTTGTGAGATAAACTGTAAAATCATGCCTTGCTTCTTTTTCACTTTCCTCCTTGGACATGTCTCCAATATGAAGCTGATATTTATGTATATGTAATGCCTTTGCCCAGGGGGAGGCACTCCTAAGTGAGTCAGGAGTTTGGTGTGTGCACACTGCAGCCGTGCCTGCTCAATCCTGCCACCCTCAATTTCCATCTATGCTGCTACGAAAAGAGACGAAAGCTCTTCCCCTAGTGCTGTCACAACTAATATGCTGGCCTGACTGGATACATCCAGGAGGACAGGGGATGCCACCCCTCCCCAGGGCTTGTGCCATCTCTTGGGGTGCCAATCAGCACCCATGCTGACATGGATACCTGGGAATGACAGAGAGGACAAACCTCACTGGGGTAGCTGAAAAAGCCCCACACTTTAGGCATCATACTGTGATGACCGACCGTCCCAGGAGTAGTTTGAATCCCTCAGGAGGAGGCTGCACGTGCCTCTGTGAATAGCTGCAGAGCTGTTGAATTCTCTGACAATTATGAACTTTGTAGATAGCTCCCCAGAACCTTTCTGGGTTTGTTCTGGAGGCTGGCAATTCAGCTACACTTCCACAAAGCTTGAGCTCTTTGGGGCTGAACTAGCCCCAAATGAGGGTTCAAGTTAATCTACTGATCCATAAGAGAGGTGCTTTATTTTTATCAGTTGTGTAGGCGTCTATGTGTGCTCCTGCGGACGTGTGCATACAAAGAAGAAATATAGGTTATTCTCTTGGCCTCATTCCACTTCAAATGAAAAGAAGTGTTTCCCTGGAATCTGTAGCCATTCACATCTCAGAATCTGTCACCTGTCAAAGCAGTCTGAGATTTACTAGTGACGACTGAGTGGTAATATCTGCCATTCTTGCCCTGCAAATAGCCCATGCATTCCAAGTCCCATGGCCCTTGGCCCTTACGTCAGTTCTCCTCCCCAAGATTAGTTCAAACTCAGCCAGTCACCCAGTGGCCATTTGGAGTGATTCACTCTTAGAAGTACGTATCTTTGACACTCAGCAAAACTTCAGGGGGAAAATGAGTCATTTCACATTATAAAAAGTCCTATCTTGCCCTTGGTATTTCTGTGTATATGTGAGTGATAATAATTTATTTTTAGATAAGATTCTCCTGCATAAATGCTGCTTCCTTTGATAAACGTTGTCTTGAGAGCCACTTGCTAATATTCTACTTATTGCACAAATGCTATAGGAGATTATTTATTTATTGGTGTGTTTTCAGCAGTGACAGGGAGCTACAGCAGTGCCTGCCTGTTGGGAGTCACACTGCAGACAAAATCCCTGTTGCTAGGTTTAGCTGTTGAATATGTGTTCAATAATGCAGTGAAATCATCCCTTTTCTGGCGTTTTCTTGCTGTTTGACTCACTTGTGTCTGCTCTTAGACAGTCCAGTGATGACTCTTTCCAGGAGGCACAAAATCCTGCCATTTCAGGGGGATCCATGAGACAAGTATTTGTCATGGTGTCCTGGAAATCTTGGCTTTGGCTAATGAAGACTAAGCAAACTGGTAAAGTTAAGCCTTGGGCCTCATTAGGTCTGGTCACCATCCCAACAAGCTAAGTTGTTCAATATGGCAGTTGTGGGTGGATGTGGTTTTGGTTCTGGTGGGACTGGTGTCCCATTGTGCCTGCGCGAACCATAGCAGATCTGTGTTGGAACCTATGGCAGCTTTGAGATGCAACAATCCTGATATTATACCCAAGTACTTCAGCTGCAGCACCCTCTGGAAAACAGCCTTATTATTTTGGTACAAAACACAGCAGCACTCCTACCTGTGGTCATCTTGCCTTGCCTCTCTCAGTTTTACCCATGGCAGGTCTATCACCTGCTAAGCCTGTGCAAGATAGGCAGCATGAGTCCCTCAGCAGTTTCTTCTGAGGGGCTCTGGCTCTCAAGCAAGCACGAATTTCTACCACCTTCTCAAGACGTATGAGAAGAGAGGCAGGGAATGCCATCTGGCCATGAGAGGCATTCCAGGGCCCTGCCTGAAGTGAAGCAGAAAATTCTTCTACTGCACTTCAATATCTTCTTAAAAGTCTCTTGACTTTTATATCTGTGTGTGTATGTGTGTGTGTGCACAGGTGTATTTGTATTATATGTAAGGTGCAAACTGCTATTTAAAAATCCAGATGCATAGCTACCTGTCCAATTAGTGAGACTTTTAGTTGCTCTTCCTCTGGACTGTAGATGATTTGGATATAGTTCCCCACTGAAGCAGCTTTCAGCCCAGTCATCAATGAATTCAAAACAACAGCAACTTTTACATCAGGGGCTGTGTGTGGCTTAATAGCCAGACACTGAATGCTTGGGGATGTTGTTAGGTGCCTCCTGTGTGCCAGCAGTAGGTCAGTAGCTCCAGCGTGGTGACAGGACCCTGTTTCACAGTCTGTAGCAGAGAATACGCGCTCACAGTTTTGAAGCTTTTGGGCTGTGATCTTGCACCGTGTCCTTGGTCTCTGTAGTTTTTTAGGAAATCTGAGATAACCTGGAACCCCTCAAACCATGACAGGCACAGAGGAAGGGAATAGGAGAGGACACAACAGTGCAGGCAGAGCGTATCGCCTGTGGAGCCATTTCTGTCTGCTCCTGGGGCAGTGAGGTCAGCTGAACTGTCTCCTGTGCCAAGCTTGGCCCACGTCTTTCTCATTTGAGCCTCCTGCCCTATGACATACGTTCTGGGGGGGAAATCCCTGGTGCCTTTGCCTTTGTTTGTGGTTATGTTTTTCCCTCCCTGCTCCTCTCCTGCTTCTTCCATGGCCTCCAAGGCCAGAGTTCATCCCTGCTCTGGAACTGCTTTCCAGGTTTTGTTCCCCAGGAGGGATGTTCAAGAGGCAGTTCCCAATGCAACCAATAAAGCCTGGTCCAAACTGTGACTGTCTCCCTCCTTCACATTTTTTCAAGAGTAAAATGTAATTCTGGATATAAACTACCCAGATTAAAGAGATAGCTGAGATATTTTACTATCATGCTGGCTCCTAAGTTAAATAAACACTATAAATCATGGAGCCAGATTCAGCTCTGACTGAACTTTCGCATCAAGCTTTAGTTTGATGTTGAAATAAGGCAACATATCCATTTCAAGAGTACTGACTTCTCCCCTATTGGTGTTTATGTAAAGAGAGTTCAACTCATGGCTCTCTCCCTGCATTATGGAGGTGCTGTCTATGTGATTCAAAGTAGTGCTCTGCCTTTCCTGCTCTGTTCACCAAATGTTCAGAGGGAAACCTGGTCTCAGATGGCATCTGTATAGGAACAGTTTGAGCACAGATGTTAAATCATTTTGGCTCAGGGTGACAGAATGTAACTTCTAAGTAACACACTTATTGTCTGCTCTATTTAAAATAATTTCTGGCAAATAAGCCTATCACAGGCAAAAGACCACCCATCTCCTGGCCAAACAGATCTGTGTAACTAACATGCTTGTTGAGGATATGAGACCAAAGTGAGAACCAAGTCTGCAAGACGTCTGCCTTCTTACAGTAAAGCTTTCTTGCTAGCTTAAAGAGCAACAAAGGAAAACCAAGACTAAAAGCAGGCTATATATGATGGAAGTTGTATGCCCTAAATGTCAGTTTGGTGGATTGACCATTTTTATGGAAATAGCAAACCATATTTTCAGCTGGCTTAGCAGGGGAAGTAAGGCAAGTACTTTGCATGCCTCTAGTAAGACATCTTTGTGTTTTACGTGACGTGGATGACATGAAACACCGCTTCTCATCCCTTTCTGCAACTGCGAAAGCTGGCCACGTTCACACTTCACAAGGCATGCTGCAGTCAACACATCAGTGGGGATCTCTGTTGTTTGGCAACCACACCATGGAAATTACCAGAACAGAGCAGTGTAGTGCTTCTTGGTGTTTTCCCTGCTTGCAGTCCAGCTGCAGAGCACAGTCTCACATTGTGCTTCTCTGGCAGTTTTGTCAGAGACAAAAGCTTCACAATTCATTTAAATGACTGTATTCATAGCTTCAATGTTTTTAAATCCTCTTGTTATCACCTTGTTTGACCTTTGTATGGTGGAGGACTTTGAATTTTATCCTCCAGTTCCTAAAATCAAGCACAACAGCTTTTGATTGAACAGTGTATCTTATGAGAGACTTGCCAGTCTAGATATAAAAGCATCAAGTAGTAGAGGTTGCATGGTGTGCCTTGGTAATGAGTACCTTGAGTGATTGTTCTCAGATGTCTATCAGAGTAATGTTTCCCTGAATTCTGTTTCCACCTGCTCATTTTACCACTCTCTTGCTTGCTTTGTTAAGAAACCATCTGCACTTTATAGTGCTTCTTTGGTGAGACATCTGGACATTTCCCTTTAGTAAGATGAGTAGAGATTCTGACTGAGTTCTTAATAGATGGCAACCTTTGGCAGGGACTTACTCCCATTGAAACTTGACCAATCATAGAATCATATAATGGCTTAGGTTAGAAGGGACCTTAGAGATCATCTACTCCAACATCCCCACAATAGGCAGGGATGCCTCTCAACTAGACTTGGCTGCTCAAGTCCTCATCCAACCCGTCTTTGAACATCCCCAGTGAGGAGGCATCCACAGCCCCCCTGGGAAGCCAATTCCAGAGTCCCAGCACTGAAGAATATCTTCCTATGATCCAATCTGAACCTATTCTTCTCCAGCTTAAAACCATTCCTTCTTGTCCTGTTGCTAGATACCCTTATGAAAAGTCTCCCTCCAGTGTTCCAGTAGGATCTCTTTGGTGGGTGCATCTGCAAACTGGAATTTTACATAAGAACCTATGGCCATGCAGAGGATAGCATTTTAAGGCATGGAGGTGCATACCATGCCTATGTGATGCTGAACACTTACCTCCCATCCAAATATTTGCTGGTGGGGAACATTCAGCATCTCTCAGGCAACTTGGGCACCTCGGATAGTAAACTTGGCAGTCCCTGCCAAGCAAAGGGCTGTTGCTTTGAAACACCCATGCTAGGGGTTGTGTCTTGGCCAGCCAGCAGCCTGAAGGTGATTCAGGAATCCTGGGCATACTACAGGTGATTTGTTGTGACCATTGTAATGAAGTTATATAAGGGAAAGGAAAGGAGGAAAAGAGGACAATATGTACTTAGAAATGATGTGCATTATCTACCTATCTATCTGTCTATCTATCTGTGTTTTATCTGCTGGTTTGTTGTTTTTTTTTTCCATAAAGCAACCTCTGACAGTCTTTTATTTGCAGAGAAACGTGGTGTACTTACCAGCAGTAGGAGCATAGAACTGTTGAGCTGTGGCATTTTTAGCTCCCACTCCCTTGAGCTGCTGATAAGACATTGAGAAATACATTAGTGTCCTTAGAGTTGTGTAAATCATTGTAGTGAACAAATTTGGCTGCTCTTTCAAGTTAATGTGCCCTTAAAATATAGCAACATTAAACTATTTGTTTTTGCAATGCTAATGCAAGTACTTTTGGTAATAAACAAGAAGCATCCATAAAAAGGACTCTGTAAAGCGACAGAGAGTCCAGAGTGTGCAGTAGCGCTCCTTCTGTGGTGACAGCCCCGTGCAGATGATGGACTGAATCACCATCCTGCTGAAGCCCTTGGAAGGGTTTCCATTCAATTCAACCTAAACAAGATTTGGCACAGTAAGAAAACAGTCTCTGGGTGTCAGCATACTCTACCTCTCCCAGATGTGCAGACATGCATTTTGGCCTTCTTACAGTGTATGTTTTATAGTTAGGACCTGGTTTGTTAATGTAAGTCCTAAAACATTCCTTTAGTCCATAAACAGAAAACACCGATGCAAACCCTCAATCTCTCTCATTAGGTCAGAATCTATTTTTCTTTTCTCACCAGTGACAGTTGTCAAAGCCATTGAAGTATGTTGACAGCTTTCTAGCTTTATGGATTATTGTCTGCATCTTAAACTTCAGTCTTTTTTCATATTAAAGCCCTGATGGGAATACTCAGTTGTATGCAGTCTTTAAAGTCGGTGGCAAGTATTCTTACTGAGTTTGGATCAAGGCTATACAATTAAGCCTCAGGAAAGGCTGCTTTGCTGTAGTAACTTTTGCTGGTTTAACAGTGTTACCTGGATAGGATCATATCTCCATCTTTTATAATTAATAAAAATGGCACCAAAAGCTACTGGACAGCCAGTAAGTTGATGAAAGGTTGTTGCAGTTATCAGTTGAATTATCTGATACAATTTGAAACTGTTTCTGCTTCCCCTTTTTCATAGGCAAAACATCCTACAATTTCCCTTTTTATGGGGGTGATGGAGTTTTGCCAGTTGATGTCCTGGCAACACAGACTGTATTTGTATGCCTCTGAAGGGTCTTCGAATCAGCTGGAAGAGGAGTGCATCTTGTTTGCTGTTCCTCTCCTAGCTCTGTTTTGCACATTGTGCTTCTCCAGTGACAACGATGAAGATAGTGATTTGGGTACACACAATGGTGTGACAGTCTATTTTGATGTGCTCATGCACAGGGAGTCTCTCCTGTCCCAGAGGCTTTAACCATGCTGGGGAACACAAGAAAGGATCTGATCCTCAGTCCTTCCCTGAGGATATGGTATGAAGGCTCGTGACTCTGATGTGAAAAAGCACTCAGCCTCCTGTGTTGTAGATGCCAGCTATCAGTCACTGTCTCTGGCTGCAACCCACTCTTCTGAAATGTGTTTCATCTGTGGTAATAACAACCAGCTTCTGATTTGAGGACTCAAACTCTTCAAGGAAACCTCAGCCCCTCTCTGAAAGATGCTTGCTATGACTCTCTCCTCCTGTGATGCTCATCCCAGGTGTTTCTGAGCTCCTAGACACCTGAGCAGAGGCAGCCTGGGGAAGAAAATCTCAGAATCCCAAACTCTACAGAAGAGCTTACAAGGCTGAAGGAAAAGGAGTTGTGACAGATTAATGTGCTGTAATGGGTTAACCTGCCTGTTCCACCCCCAAAACAGAAGTGAGGGAAAAGTAACACACAGAACCCCCTCCCTGGGTTTAATGTGAATGAAACAACATAACAATACAATTCAAACCTTTGTTTTGCAGAAAAAAATCACAGCATAAAATAGAAAGCCAGCAGCTACCCAACTCCCACCCATCTCTCCACCATCCCTGCAGAAAAGAGCCAGCACCCAAAAACCCAGAACCCAAAAGCAGTCATCGGAATAGGAAGCCTCTCATGTTACAATTTGAACTTCAAGCCCCATGAAACTTTGCTCTAGGCAGGACTTTCATTTTGAAGTTGGCATGAGGCAGGATGGTTTTGAATAACAGCAGCAAATATTCATCTTAACCCATGACAGGAGTGAAGGGGAAAGACCTGGAGGGCTGAAGGACTGTGATATCCTCTCCTCTCTTAGAGAGGTGGGAAAATTGAGTGTTTGGGTTGAGAGCAGGCAGCCTGTCCATAGGGTTGTGCTGCAGTGTGCTAAATAGTGTGTGCAATGTTGCAACTAGCAATTCATATGTTTACACCATGGTGTGAGGGACAGCAGTTTTCACCCTACTTCATCTGCCTGTGCTGGAGAGAAGGGAGGCAGCTGCCTACAAATCTGAGCAGTGTGTCCAGGAGTGCTAGAGAGGGAATGGTCTCCTCCCTTCCCTATTCCCACACCTCCCACAGAAACTCTGCTTACATCTGTCTCCTGAGTCAGCCCCAACAGCACAAGGTGTAGAGAGGCTTTGACTTTAACGTCACCAGCCTCCAAGAGTGGCCAGGCCTGCCTCTGAAAGAGAAGGAGAACAGGGAGGAGGAGAAGGAGGGGGAGGAGGTCTCAGGACTTGGTGGCCAGAGTAAAGAAACAAAAGCAAAAACAAAGCAGGGAAATCTGTTTCCCATGGAGATTTATCAAAATGAAACATTGCCAAGCCGGTCCCTGCTGCATCCGTAGTGACTGTAAAGATGAGGATAAAGTAGCTGCTTTCATAGTGGGGTGAGAGGAGGAAGGGCCAGAAGCTTGGAAGAACATCTGAGGAAGGCATTCAAATAAAGAACACAGAGAGGAAAGGGGCAGGCACCGTCTTCAGTAATACAGACTCCAGAGAAAGGAGAGAAAATTCAGGGAGGAAGTAGCAGGAGCAACCGAGGGTGAAATACCTAAACCATGGGCCACTGGAGATGGATGAGAGGAAGAAGTGAACAACCTTTGAGATGGAAACAGCAAGAGGTGGATCAGCAACTAGCTAAATGTGAAGGGATGACTCAGTAGTGATGCCTCCATTATGAGAACATCTGAGGGGGAGTCTTGAAATATTAGTGCAAGGAGGAAGAGGCCAGACACAGGTGCAAGAAAGGAGGAGGAGAGAATAAATGCAATAAAACCTTCTGATGAAAAAAAAAACAACACAACTACCCAAAGCTGTAAGTGAATTCAGAGCTATTCGTGTCACTGACAGCAGTTCTTTGCTCCTGAAACAACAGTGGGAATAAGGGGAGAAAGTGGGAGGAAAGAGAGGAAAAAGATGATATGAAGGAAAAATTATCAGGAGCACTTAGGTACTTGTGGAAATGGTACTCCTGTTTCCCAAGTAGTGCCTCAATGAGTTAGTGAATCAACTTTCAGGACACCTAACACTGACCCAAGCCCATTGCAACCATATAGCACAAAACAGTGGGCAGCTGTTTTGAATCTCCTTGTTGCTTCTTATTCACTGGACAACACGGTTTTGGGTGGGTTAATGTTATTAAAGCAGCTTTCATGCTAGATCAGGAGATACTTGTCCTCCTGGAGCTGGCAAAATGCCAGGGTGACAGACTAAAGCTTCAGAGATCCTGAGCCACGCATTGTGACTGATCCAACGGAGAGGGAACTACATGAGTGTGACTGCTCAGGTGCTGTCCTAGCCAGGTGACCTGACAGCTGATGCTGATGGTGGTGGAGTCTCAGTCTTTGGTGTTGAAAGCCTGCTAGTGGGTGATGCCAGAAGTTTTCAAAGGCCAGGTGCACAATGAGCTCTGTGTGAGAGGGAGAAAGGGGCTTTGGGAAACCCCTTGGTCCCTAACTTCTATTGAAATAAATATGCTGGGAGATTGGGATCTTTGGACACCCCTGCTAGGTGCCTTTACACATGTGACTCCAGATAGCTACTTGCTAGAAACTGTAGACATTGCAAAGTTTCTCCAGCACTTCCACAAACTCAAATGTCACCTTATCCTGTAACCATGCTTCTCCAGGCTGGGCTGACCTGCTGGTTTTAAACTCCTGGGGATACCTTTGGCTAGAAGTTTAAAAGATGCCATCAGGAAAACTTAGGACTTGTCTAATTCACAAGATCTCTGAATGGTCCTTCCGCTGAAAGGGTTTCCCTCATTGCAGAGATGAGGAACTTGGGGAAGCCACAGCAGCCACGCTGCCTGAACACCACTCCTCTCTGGCCCAGGGCCAGGGCTGCGATGCACAGGAAAGGTCTCCCTGACAGTGGCTGAAATCGAATATGACCCTTCAGGGTGGGAGAAGCACTGTGGAGCCTCATGGCACCTTGCAGGGGTGAAGGAATGCCTACTTAATACCTAGCTGGACACAGGCAGCTTCAGTGTTTCCTTTGGCATTCCTTGCAAACTTTGGGGGCTCTGCAGAGCAATGATGTGATGAAAGGCCCCTTAGAGTAAGAACTTGGTTGCTGCCAGAAGCTCCAAGTATAGTGTGATGTAAAGAGAAAGTATCTTTTGAAGTATTTCCAATCGTGAAGCTGAAAGATTTTGCACTTCAACAAGCCAAGGGCCTTGAAAGAAGAGTTTCAAGGCAGAAAGAAAGCATTCAGGCAGAAAGGTGAGCACTCAGGTCCGTGAGAGACACTGCTAGTGCTATGTCAACATGATAGTGACATAAGGATAGGTGAGGTTAGCTCTAGCAGCATACAGCTAGCAGGATGCTTGGGGAACCAATGTGAAAGAGGTGCTCCAAGTTGTTAATGCCTTCATCTGGATCAGCAATTAATTGTCAGGCACTGATTCAGACACAGAACTCCATTCCCTGAGAGGTCCTAGAAACAGTGACAGAATGAATGGCCATGCTGAGGATTAAGTGCTCCTCATGTCTGACCTCAAGCATGTTGGCTTCACTGCAGCCTGAGCTGCCTTCTGCTGAGGCACTCCATATTTTCTCTTTGCCCTTTCCCCTGCTCTCTTCTCCTCCTTACTCTCCCCATCTTGACACTGTCCGAAACTGAATTTCTGCTCTGGCAAGGAGCAGGGAACAAGTGTCGAAATAATTATTTTTTGTTTATTTGTTTTTCTCTGAAATGGAATTCTTGCTCATTGGTCATCTTATTCTCAGTATATACCCTGCTGGACTTCTTGCCCCTTTTCCTGATCCCAGCTCTGCACAGCTGCACAAAAATGGTGCTGTTGCAAGAACAACCTTCCACAGGGACTTGATCTGGCCCTGAAGGCATCTCACTGGTGCCAGCTCCCATGCTCAGGAGATCTCTGCTTGCCACAGCTTGAACTGCTTCGCATGGAAGCTGGTTAGGGACCATTCCACCCACTACTGGGATCTGTAGCCAGCTCATGCCCTGGGCAACAGATATGTGCACCATAAATCTTCACAGATTCCCTTCACAGAAACCCTTCCATTGAAGAAATGCTTTTATCAAAGGTGGGTTTTCTTACTATTCCAGTTCAGACGTCAAATACTGAAACAAATATGGCAACAAATTTCAGCAGGATGCTTTAAACCGGACCTCTCTTGTTTCCCTGTCATCACCAGTTGCTCTGTCCTCCAGAGCCCACCCATTTCTGAAGAGGACATGTCCTTCAGGGCAACATTTTATGTCTCTCTTGATGTCTTTTGTTTGTCCCCTAATGTAAACTCTCTCTGTGACAGGCTTTTAGCATGACTTTCTGTGATAAGTGGTTTAGCTTTTTTCCTTTGCGTTTTGCCTGTAACACAAATGTTTTACCATTGGGAAGCCTTTCCTTGCCTGTTTTTGTAATCCTAAATTCCCTACTTCTTGTCAGCTTCATATTTCCCTTTTCCTAGGCTGCCTTCTTTATGTGTGTTTACTGCTGCATCAATCTCCTCAGTCAAGCTGATGTTCTGGAGTTTTTCTGGGGAAAAGAGATTATTTCCCAAACGTGGGTTAGGTAGGTCAGGAAAACCTGCTGAGTAAGCAGAACTTCAAGCAGCAGAAGAACAAAGCTTATTTTATTCAGGGAGGACATTAAGATAAATCTTCCAAATCATTGCCTTCCAAATATAAGCTTAGCCTGCTTTAGGAGACGCTGCTGACATAAATCAGCCAAGTTGGCTGCTGGTAAAGGCTCTGTAGCATAGACAAGTGCTCCTGTGTGAAGCTGATTGAAGTGCTGGTGGTTTGACTCAATTGCCATACGTCAGTTAGGTAAGCTCACAGCACTCTATTCACGCAGTGTTTCTGCAGATTCATATAGATCCCCCCAAGGGAGTGATGCTCTGCAGAGAACCTTTCTTGCATTTGTTATTTTTGTGTCCTGGGTGTCTTCTGGCAGTCATCATATGCATCACTGCTCAATTCCAGCCTCTTGTGTTCTGTCTCCTTTACAAGCAGGGTGGGATCTGGCTTGTGGAGCTCGAGGTTGTCTGGGCTTGAGTGAAGTGAGTCATCCTCACAGAATAATCTCCCTTCTCCACTGATACTGAACTCCAGCAAGCTGATTCCAATTCAGCAAAGCATCTAAGCCAATTTTTGGCTCCATTTCTATTCAGCAGAATGTTTAACTATGAGTTTAATATTAAACTTTTGCTCAAATCCCGTGGTTTGTTGTTGGGTTTAGGTGAATGTCCGCACTAAATGAGAGGGGATTAATTGCAAGAAGTGAGAAGCTTTGCTGAGCTGGGTTCAGACAGAAGAGTGGCAGACTCCTGCCTGAGGGCTTACCTGCTCCACCAGCTGAGCATCCAACAATTTATTCCCAGAGCACAGTGTTGATATTTTAGTCTTGCTCACTAAGGGACATTTTTGTAGTGTTGGATTTACTGGGTGAAGTGGCCTGTAGGATTGCTCAAGACTTTGTAGAACATCTCAGCTTCGCTGCATGGGGAGGGTGATGGCAGCTGGGTGATCCCATGTGATGTGCAGAGGGCATTCCTCTCCACAGTCACTTTTTCTTGTCGCCATCTTCAAACAATGGAAATGGAGGAGGCATGCAGTGAACTGATCTGGCTGCTTTTCCATAGCAGGTTTCACACAAGCTCAGAAGGGCATAAACTGAAATTCTCAGTTGCTGTAGTGCTTTTCTAAAAGGAAGGAGGTGCCAGCTCCATTTGGGTACTGGTGCACAAGCAGTTTGGGCAGGGCACCGCCTGCCTGCTGGTCTCTCTGCAGGCATTCTTGCTTCCCGTAAAAGCAAATCCTCTCCCTGTTCATTCCTTATAGAATATGCTAAACTGAGTATGGTTGTGGAAGTGTACTGTCTTCACTAAGTCCTACGATTTAGATAGAACTCTTCTTCGAAGGCAGGAGATGCCATTATATTCACAGAACGTTTTGCACAACCCTTTCTTGTCCTTAACTGCTTGCCATAAAACATGCTAATTCCTTACAGAGCTGCATTTTAGTCCCATTTGCAGCTAAGATGAACACAGCCCAAAGTCATGAAAAAATAAAGTTGTACTTGTCTCTAAGGCAAACTTCAAAAGAAGTTGAAAAAATGTCTATTGATCTGAGCAGGGTGTAGTATGAGAGATGGGGTCCATCACGGGATGCTAGGTAAAGCATCTCTTCTGCAGGGTGCCTTGAGCTCTAAGGAAAAGCTGGATGCTGCATAAATATTGACTCTTGTCAGTCCCTGAGTGCTGACAAAGAGCCCAACTCTGTGGACACAGACCAAGCTCTCAGTCTTTGCCCTTCACTTTTCCCAGTCTTACACTGGGACTGATGGTAGTTGCCAACCTCCTGTCAGTGTAGTGTTGACTGTGTTTGAACGGTGGTTTAAACACAAAATCTGGGCACTCTTAGTGAAACTCCATTGAGTTACTTATGGACTTAAAACTTAGTGATTACTTTTTTCCAGTGTTCCCACTCTATCCATTAGCCTGAGGAATCTGCACCCATTCTGACATGCAGTGGTAGCAGAGGACTGACCTGTAGCTTCAAAAAGTGCAAATCAGAAACCTTTCCTTCAGCCCAGTGGAGATGTGCCACTGCTGGGCTGAGGTGAGAGGATATTCACTGTAGACTGTTATGATTTGTAGAGAAAAAATACAGAGCTTAGTCATCAAACCCAGGGGTTAGTCATCAGAAACAATCTACCTTCCTCTTAAAATATAAAAGGGCTTAAAAGTTTAGTAGGGTTTTACAGGGCATTAAAAAAACACCCCTGTTACAATTGCTGGCATTAATTCTCCTCAGGTAGCCTTCCTTCCCCATTCGATGCAGAGGCTACAGCTTCACATCTGCTGCCAAATGCTTTAGCCTTGGTGCCCATAAAAGGTTTCTGCTCTAACTGTCTTGTTATCAGACCATCAATGTCCTGACACTTCCTAGTGATTAATCCTGCACTGAAATGAAATTAAGTTTCCATATATTTGGGAGAATGACCCCAGGACTTCCTATTTGGGGAATACAAAGAATAAAGCATCTGCAGGCTGCAGGAAACCAGAGTCTCTGATTTCCTGCCGAGGCAGAACAAGAACAAACAGGGAACACATATTTCACGGTGGCAGCCGAAAGCGCACGTAAGAGCCCTGGCGGTCCCCGTGATGAAAACAATTAGGAGGGGGAACATCCCTGGTCCCAAAATTATTTGTGGGTGTTTTGTTGCCTACACAATATGCCATTAGAAAATTAGATGTAACCAGAGTTAATTTTTTTTCCAGGTGACTATTACACTTTCCCTTGGCATGTGTCTTTTGGTTTTCATCAGCAAGATTGTGCTTGTAAAGCAAGCGAGTTTCACATTGCCATTTGCTACTCTGGGCTCTCTTTTGTGCTTAGGAAAATACAATGATATTTTCTTTGAGGACTTTGTTTAAATCAGCCAGGCCAGATTCAGGCTGTTGTAAACTCTGGTGAAGGGGGCAGGAGTAGGTAATGAGGCAGAAAATGCTGCTTGCAGCCTTGCTCTGACTTGCAGTGAAAGGCACGCGGGGAAGAGGAGGCAGCAGCCTGCCTTCTGGGGCTGTGCAGCACAGTCTCCCTAAGAAAGAGCTATTGCTGCCTCTACAGTGTGGCTTAGCAGCTCTACACCCACAAAAGGAAATACTTCCCAATGCTTCCAGGTAGCTTGTTTCACCTTGGACAAATGGGCATCATCAGTTGGGCATTAGACCTCTATCTGAATAATGCTTCTACCTGAATATGTATACTTGCATGAAGGTGCTTGTGTATATATACAATGACATGTGTTTACCTGCCACATCACTGCATTACCTTGACCGTTGAAGGGTATTCACTTAGCTTTGCAGATGGCTGAGAGTCCTTCAGCACAGGCTGCTTCACCCATGTCAGTGGTTCAGTTGCTGCTGGTTCCTGCCAAAAGAAACAGTTATATTTCTATCCAGCAAAGGTGCCATATTGCTGTAACCACCATGCACAATATCTTGTTTCTTACAGTTTTATATCGGTCAAGCCTCTTTTGATGCTTTCTAACCTGTACTGGAGTGAAAGGAGGAAGATACAGATGCTGCAGGATGCTAGACTTGATGGGCTTCTGTGTGGAAGGGTCTGATTGGTGTCTGGTTAAGGCTGCTGCCTTTCATCAGGCAGAAATGAGGCTGTCATGATTCCCTGGAAAGTTGCTTGTGTAGAAACAAAATGCAAACTGTTGCTCTCCTTTAAACTGTGACAACATATGGGGGACTGGTTTTGAAGTTCTGGACCCGAGAGGAGACTCAAAACATTCAGCCAAGACATTTTCTGAAAGGGTATTTTCAACATTTTCTTTGAGGTGTTAGTCTTAGAGTGAATATTTCTATAGCCATGAAAGTATGAAATGCATGAGGAACACAGGATGTGGCTCACAGGTCCTCACTGTGGTGTCACCAAGAAGGTCATGCTATATCAAATAAGTCCCAAGAGAACCACAGGGAAGTGTGAATGGACTAAGCACAAGTTTATACCACAGAATGCTGCTTGTCACTGAAATGCCAGAGGCAGTGGGAATCAAAGCTGGTTTGGCCCACATAGCATAGGGAGCATTTACTGGATGCAGTCTAGACACATTGACTTGGGACTGCCTATAATGTATTAAGCCCTTTTTCTTAATTCATGCTCTTGTCATATGGACTCTGTTTCCCCTGAAGTTCACTAAAAGATTCAAGGAGTACCTGTTCATGAGGAAATCTGCAGGGACTTGGGGACACAGCAGGGAAAAGGAGACAGGCCATATTTGCAAGACTCAGTGCTGCAATTCTGCATCTGCAGGGAGTTGGGCTTCATTATCTCTTCGCTTTGCCCTCTGCTCTGAGTTTTGCAAGGCACCATGTGTCCCAGACTCTGCCAGTGGGCTAGTTAAGTCTCTCCCAATTATTCTAGAATGAGTAATATACAGATGAATCTACACAGTGCTGCCAGCTCTTATGATTTTCTAAGTCTTGCAATACTTTCTTTTTGTTCTCTCAGCTTTTGCTTCCAGAGCAATACAATGAAATTCCTTTTTCCATTAGCAAACAAGAGGAGAGGAAAAATCAGCAGTCCATGTGTTCAGTTTACCTGACAGGAAAGGAAAGCCAGGACCTGCGACACAGCAACACCCTGGCTGTTAAAATTGGGCTCAGGCAGTGTCACTCCCATGAAAGCAACAGCTCCATCACTGCACTGTGGATATTGTTGTAAATAACCCCTGCTCAGTAAATCAGCTTACCAAATGACTGCTGCCCACCCCCATCCATGCATTATCTCATCATTCTTTTCTTTTACAATGATTGCACTTTCCTGCTGGTGGTTTTCCACTCTTTCAGCAAAAAGCTGCCAGGGAAATTGCTCTCTTCCCCATGTGGAGGTGCCCACAGCCAGATGCAGCAGCGTCCAGACAGAGCCTCAATACCCAAGGGAGAAGACTAACTAAGACAGACCTCTTAAAATAGGCTACTGACCTCCTTGGCAGCTCTGGCCTGAAGAAAGTCCTGTGGGCATACCAGGAATACTGTGCAGCATCTTTCCTTAGCAAATGTGCAGCTTGTGTGGGGGACAAAATACCTCCCCACCCCGACCCAGGATGCACAGCTGTCATGAGTGGGAGCCACTGCTGCATGCCCTATCCTGTGCAGGACCTGGCTAAGCCTCTCATCCACCTCTGGAACTCAGATTTCTTGTATTATACTGTCAAATCCTATGTCTTGTGTGAGAGGCACATGGGACACAGCTTTCTATGATGCTTTTGCCATCTGGCCACTGCTTGCAACAGAGGCTCTCCGTGCACGTGTGACTTAGCAGACCAGATGTCCCTTGTTTGCAAACCCTTCAGGCAGCTCCATGACCTGGCCCATCCTGAGCATGGTGCACTTTCTTCCACAGCCTTCCACAAGCTAATTGTTATCACAACACTTCAGTTTTGGTCAAAGTGACCATTAAGTCTTGTTGGAGAACCTCGATCTAAAGATCTAAAGAAAGATCTTTCTTTAAGGAAAAGGTAACTGGATTGCAAAGGTTACTGTATGCCAACTCAGATGATCTTATGTACAAGTTTATACTTTTATTCTTCTAATCCCAATTAAACCCCACCACCAGAAGCCAGTCAGTGAATCATAGACATGATGCACGTCTAGAGACTGAGAAGTCATTCTGCTGCTGTTTCTGTTGGCCAAATCCTGTTCCTTCCTTGAGCTCATTGAGTAAAAGCTCTCTCACCAATACCAAGCTTTTCTGGCTGTGGCTCTCAGGCTTCACAGAAGCAGCAGTTAGCTGTGGCACCACTGTAACTACCACTGTTTGCTTTGTAAGCTGTAATGCAGTAAAGCACCTCAAGATGTTGTTTCCATGTGAGCAACTGGAAGTAACTGTGAAGTTGTGTGTTGTCTTGACAAAAATGTAGGCATCCAGGCTCTACGACTTCACTTCTACATAGGAATAACCCCAAGGGAGTAATTGCTGATGTTTAATGTGCACTGAAGATGGAAAATGCTGTAGGATTTTCTCAGTGGTGTGATTCTTCTGATGTAATAATTTCCTAAGGATCTGATCCAGCATCCTGGCTTGTATCAGGAATGGTGTGTGCCTAGAAGTCCTGCTGTACTTGGCACTAGTGGGGCTGCATCTCAAGTACTGTGTTCAGTTTTGGACCCCTCACTACCAGAAGGATATTGCTGGAGTGTGTCCAGAGGACAACAAAGCTGGTGAAAGGCCTGGAGAACAAATGTTAAGAGTGGTGGCTGAGGGAACTGTGATTGTTTAGTCTGGAGAAGAGGAGGCTGAGGAGACCTCATTGCTCTGTTCAACTACCTGAAAGAAGGTTGTAGTGAAGTGGGGTTAGGTCTCTTCTTCCTAGTATCAGATGATAGGATGAGAGGAAATGGCCTGAAATTGCACCAGGAGAGGTTTAACCATAGAATCAAGCCGGTTTGAAGAGACCTCCAAGCTCATCTAGTCCAACCTATCACCCAGCTCCGTCCAGTCAACTAGACCATGGCACGAAGTGCCTCATCCAGTCTTTTCTTGATCACTTCCAGGGATGGCAACTAACTTTCCTGCTGAAAGGGTGGCCAGGCATTGGAATAGGCTGTTCAAGGGGGCAGTGGAGTCACTGTCCCTAAAGGTGTTACAAAATGGCACTTTGGGACATGGATTAATGGCCATGGCTGTTTTAGGTCAATGGTTAGGCTCAGTGATCTCAGAGGTGTTTTCCAATGGAAACAACTGATTCTATGATTCTGTGAAGATCACTGTAGTGTTAAAAGGATGTCAAGTGAACAGAGTGATAACATTTTGCTGACACAGCAGATAAATTGCCAAGCAAGTGTTCTCTTCATTTACATCACTTCTACTCTAATGTAACTTCATTAATTTGACAGTTATGGGAGAGGTGTGCATCTCCTGGGAGGAAACTCACCTTTATGGTTCTTGAAATTGATGACATTTGAGTTTCCAGCAGCTAGACTGTGATTGTTCAGCAAAAATTAGCGCTGTACAGAGCTGATGAAACTGCAGCACTGGGGTTGTTAATGGGCAACAAGCAACTGAGTCTTGTTTGCATCATTTCAGAGACTGTTTAGGGTTGGAAACCCATCAATGAACATTAGGATCCTTTGAAGAAAGTGGTAAACTTTCTACCGTTAGATAGGCTTTAGCTAAAATAGGGGCTGCTGTAGGAAGAAACTCTGGGATATCTCCAAACCATCCATTGCTCAGTGGCAGAAAGGAGACAGCTCAGAGTAAAGTTTGACTCTGATCTCCTATCAACTCAACACCTTGCAAGGGACATCTTCACCTTGCATTTTGATGATGTGACCATATCTTTTGTATTCACTGGCATGCCCCTTGGGTCTGAAAAGAAATTGAGATTTTTCTGCTTAAAGTTAGAAACGTGTAGATAATTTCAAAGTTATTATCCTGGATTTATTTATGCACTCTAGGAGTAAATTGTGCTGCTCAGTTTTGTCTGAGGTTTCATGTAGTTTGTACAGATCCTGAGGCACTAAAAAAAATCTGAAGTTTGAATAGAGAAACTTCTGGTCTGCACTGTAGCTGTGGCTGATAGTGAACCCTTCTGTGCTTCAAAGCTTTTCTCAGATGTCAAACATTTTGAGCTAATTAGGTTTAGGAGCTGTTTCACTGTTTGAATTTGTGACAGCAGAGAGTTAAATAAAGTTTTGCTTACAAAGTCTTTCACATGGAAACACACACAAAGCTGTTCGGTGTTAATTCCCAAGTTTGCATTAAGGTTTTTGGGTAAACATATTCTCTGCTCTTAGTCTATGAAGGAGCTCTTCCAGGCCTTTATTTACCTTCCTTCCACAGCAGAGTTAGTCTAAACTTGATGGGGATTGTGCTAACTTTGTCATCAGGTCTGCAGGAAGACAGCAAAACCACTTTCTATTCCTGCTCTAGCTCTTTAGGACGATTGGTAATGGTTGCTAACGGAGGAGTGATATGATGAGTTAAGACTTTATAGATTACTTCTGGCAGAGTATTCAGAGAGACTGTTAAGGGAGGTTCACCACCTTAAAGTTGAGAAGAACATCCAAGGCCATCATTTGAGCTAGATGATGGTGTTTGGTTAGGTTTATTCTTGCTCTAAAAGAATTTTACAGAAAAGATCTGCAGTCATTCATTATTATTAGGGGAAAGATTAAAACACAAAGAGAAAAATATATCCTGGGGAGATGTGAGCAAACCTACTTCTCTATGCCATCAGAAGGGTACATCAAAATATGCTGCACCTCTAAGACAGTCAAGATGCTCTTTGTCTTCCAAAGCCTGGCATTTTAGGCTATAGAAAGGCAGGTCACGTCCCCACCTTATAAGACTGAAGGAAATCACTCAGCTAGTTCCAGCTGGTGTCTCTCACTCCACCAGGAATCTGTGGGATTGCAGCCCAACACCATTCAGGAAGCTTCCTCGAGCCAGTGTGCAGGTGGCTTGGCAGCTTCTCTTCTCTGACCATGTCCCAGCACCCTACTGCCTCGAGCCAGTGTGCAGGTGCCTTGGCAGCTTTTCCTCTCTTCTCTGACCATGTCCCAGCACCCTACTGCGATAGTCCCAGTGCAAGGTTTCCACCAGGTAGGCCACACGTCCTGCTGCTGGAAGCTGCAGTCAAAGGTTTCTTAGTGGCTGAGAACACATCCTCATAATGCAGCCCCCAAAGCTTGCCAAGCAGTGCCACTAATGGCTTACCTTCCAATTGCATCTGCTTTGGAGGTACAAAGCAGATATATGTCTCCTAAATGATGTCTTGCCCCAAGGCACTAACATTGGATGGGGCAGAGCCCTTGGCTGCAACCCACTGTCTCCCACTGAGTGACTGGAGGCCTCCGTCTTGTCCCACCACATGAAAGGCCATTCCCTGTTGTTTACATCAGACATGCCAGAGGCAGTGTGGGTCAGCAGAAGATGGGACAAAACTGGGGACGACACCAACCAGTGAGTTGCACTGGGGATATTTGAAGAGGGTTTTCTCCCCTTACTTACAGATCCTGCCTGGGGAGTATGTTCAGCTCTTCACAAAACATTTCTCCCACAGTAAGGTGGGGGAAGAAATTATGGGCACCCTGTCTTATCAGCAAGGTGGAAGTGACCTCAGAGATATCTAATTCCAACCCCCTGCCATAGGCAGGGACACCTCCCACTAAAATAGGTTGCTCAAGGCCTCAGCTAACCTAGCCTTGAACACCTTCAGTCAGGGAGCATCCACAACCTCCCTGGGTAATCCATTCCAGTGTTTTACCACCCTAACTATAAAGAACTTCTTCCTAAAATCTAGTTTAAATCTCCCTTCTTCCAGTTTAAACCCATTACTCCTCATCCTGTCATTACAAGACCTTGTAAACAGTGTTTCCAAAGAGGCATCTGATTCCAGCAAAAAGGCACTGGAAGCCTGGCCCAGAAATGAGAACTCTTCTTTCAGAAATGGCTGTCCACAAATGAAGACCATTTACAGCTGTAATACACACTACTAGTTCTTAAGATACTTGGAAAGCATTTCAAGGCTAGAGCTTAGGCTTGTGTTAGGATGTAGAACACTCCTCCTTTGTGTGCCTCTTTATGTAAATAATCACCAAATGAGATTATTAAGGTCTCTTCTACATCGGGAAGAAAAGGCAGTAAAATGGTTCATAACAGAAAACCAAAGCAGGCAGCTTCATGCAGACACTACTATGTGGCATTGGAGCCTTTTCCACATTTGGAGTTAAATCTAAAAGGTCATTTCTATAGTGGAATAGAGGTATTTCCATAGGGAAGAGATTGTGGTGTAACAGCTGTGCTACACTCTTCCGTAGGGAAGAGATTGTGGTGTATCTGGCTGCTGAGGCTATACCTAGCTTACATTAGAGGTAACTGCTAGTGCTTCAGTGAATGGACAAGAACTTTGAGATTGCACGAGGGAGTGATTCCAGACCTAAATTTTGGCCCAAAGACAGGCTTGAGGCTTATTCATATACATCAGGGATCCGTCCCTCAACTAAGGTAAGCTGATGCTATTCTATTGATTTCTGGAAAGCTAAATCAGTTTACGGCAGATGAGAATCTGCTCCACATTTCCCAGCTGCCCTATCAAAAAATCTTCTCAGAGCACTGACTGAGAAAATGAAAAAGGTCTCAGCCTGATTTCAAATAACATAATAGACATTTAATTTAATTGACTTAATTTTATTGGCAACTGTTGCATGATGAAATGAAAACAGATGATCTGGAAGAACAAGGAAAGGTTAGATGGGAGTAACCCATTAGCAAATATCAGGGCATCATCCTATTGTCCTCATTTAATAAAGAGACGAGTCAGTAAGTACAATCATAAACATGTTTACATTTTAGTGAAGATTTATTTGACATCATTACTAGCAGAAATATGCATTCTTGGAAAAGGAAATGATGAAACAGTGTAGCAGATGAGAAGCTAGCTCCTTCATCTGACATGAAATGGCACAGCTCTACAGATTGACATGTTTAATTTCACCTTTACAGAAGCCAAGCTATTACTTTGGACTGCTGTAGGATATTTGATTTTTCTATTTTTTTAACTTTTATTTGACAGCTTTTCTTTACTTGCAGCTTCTCTTACCTGTCTCTAATATCCTAAGCAATCTCTGTATAGATGTGACTTGATAGCCGGTATACCTGCGAGAGAAACGCTCAGAGAGGGAGTTGGGTTTCTTCTCAGGGCTTGATCTGGGGTAAAGCTTCAGGTCCAATGTTTGTGAACATTTAGCATCCAACTGTGTTACTGCTCAGGACAGCACAGGACCCAGCTCAGCTTGCTGACCAGCATGGCCACCCACTGGCAAGCTGCTAGGATCCCCACAGGCATGTCATTGAATTACACTGAATTACCAGCATGGCCACCCACTAGCAAGCTGCTAGGATCCCCATAGGCATGTCATTGAATTACATTGTTGGGGTCACCATCCCTTCCTCCACCCCAAGTCATCCATCTTCCTCCCAGCCCTGGGGCATTGTCTCTGCGTGCTGCCAACCTGCCAGTTGCTGCCAGTTCAGCGTTGTACTCCTGAGAGCCAAGAGGGCCTGCCTGAAGACATTGTGACAGCTGGGCTGTGAAGGATGATGTTCTGGCTGGACACAGAGCTCTGTGGAGTAGGCCAAAAAAGCAGATTACCTACAGCCCCCTTGGCCCAGGAAAGCAGGGCAGGGCTGGGCTGCTGTGGTGGATTTGCACCACATAGAATTTGGGATTTACCCCTCAAAGGTAAATTCCCACACTTACTCAGAATTTGGAAGTAAAATGAAATCATTATTTACAAAAGTAGGCTAAATATAAAAGGTAGTAAACATACAGAAATGCATATGTACATATACAGCTAGACAAGAGCCCACCTACCCCCTGCACACTCCCCTCGACAAAGTCCAGGGGCTGTTACCAGCTCACACAATATTACCTCTCCCTGCTCCCAGTCAGTGTTCTTACCAGTAACCCAAACAATGGCAAGGAGAACAGTCAAGTAAGGCAAGAAGGAGAGAAAGATGGAAAGAGAAGCAAGAAAAGAGCGAAGAACAAGCTGTGCTTCAAAATATATAGACTTTTTTAGACCAATGGAATGGGATAAACATGTCTCTTATATTTTGTTCAGTCCCTTTGAGAGTAGAGTCCATCCCCCTGTACTCTCTCGAATTCGCTGGATAATTTTGTTTACCGTTTAGAGCCCTAGCCCTAAAACTGTACCAGCTGCTGTGCTGACTTGCCTTCTACACATGAGAACTTGTCTGAAGAAGCAGCTTTTCCCTGCTCCTGCTGTATGTGCTGTGTACCAAATGGTCCTGTGCTGTGCAACCAAGCTAGCAGTTGCCTGGGGCTTGCTGGAAGTCCATCCAAACAGAATTTAAGGGTAATACTAATACCTCATGCAAGGAGAAGAGTACCCTGAGGATAGAACAAGTATTATGCAATGTCAAAGAGAGAAAATTCAGATCAGATGCAGAGAAACCAAATGTGTTTCCTCACTTTATTCTTTGCCCATATAACTCACCAGTGGCGAGTTTTACAAAAGGCTGTCCAGATCAAGTTTGAAAAATCTAAATCACAGGTCAATAATCATTTTTGTTTAAATGAACAAAAAGCTTGGATTCTTCTTCATTGGAGCTGGACTTGGTTAGAATTAAACTCTCCTAGAGTGCAGCTCTTTTTCTTCTGTTGTTTTTTTTTTTCTTGGTGTTTGTGTGTGCTAGGTTTTGATTTGTCCCTGTAAGTGCAGGGCCTGCAGGCAAAACTGGCTGCTCTGGCTTGGAACTTCCTGCTGGGGAACACCAGCCTCTGTCCATCACTGGCAGCTGTAAATCCTAGATGAGCACCCTGGGCACTCAGGAGGGCTCCACAACCTTACATCATCACAACCTGCATTCGTTACCTCATTCCCACTCCAGGGGATGTGCATGCTGTGCAGACTTCATGTGTGCATCTCTTTGTGTTTCTGAGATGAATTGGTCCTGCCTTGAAAATCATGGGTTGGGCTTTGCTATGCTCCAGACCAGCTGTGATGGTTTGGATGTTACCCATCCCCCCACCCCCCCTCTAATGAAAATCACCCAGACTAGACTCAGACAATCTGGAAAATGAAAGAATGAAGCTGTATTTACAGCTTAGCACAATATACAAGCAGATATTTACAGTATATATACAGAAATATACAAGTTAAAAAGTAATACAGAAACACAACACCACTCCCAAAAACCAGAGTCCCCAGGAGAGGCTCTCAATCACCCTTCCACCTTCTTCCCACCCCTCTGCCTTACCCCAGACTTTGCCTTACATTCAAGGTGAGTTTGGAGGATCAGCCAGGGAGGTTAGGAAGCAGAAAGATTAGTTAGACAGCAGGTTAGAGAGAGCGAAGTGCATGCAGCTAGAGCTCAAGAGCTCATATCTATGTTTATGTTCTTGTTTTTATGTCTCTCAGCAAGCCTATGAGTGAAGTAGACATCACCATTGTTTCCTTTTCACAGCCTATAATCTAATTCTTCTCACCAAAATATCCCAGCTAGGCTCAAACTAGCACACCAGCTCCATCATTTTATGCTGGTTTCTGTCCCCCCATGCCTATGCCAGCTCTTTGGTGAAGATGTCTGGCTCCATGGCAGAGGCAGCAGGAAGAGCTGCTTGTTCTCCAGCCAGGATAATGGCTGCTGCTGTTGCTTCAGCAGAGATCCCTGTCCCAGCACCCCTTGTGCCACAAGCAGTGCTTAGGCTGTGGTGGTTTCTGCTCTGATTATCTACTCCCCTCCACCGACTCCCCAGCTCCACTAAACTTCTCAAACCTGGCTCTGTGCCTTCAAGGCACCATCCCCATCCAAACCTGAGGGGCACAAAGGCACAGCTGCTTGTGATAACACCAAGTATGTCCAAGACAGCCATCCAGTTACACTGTACAAGCTGGGCTTCACCACCATGAAGCCAATCACATAGCAGCAACTTGTCTTCACAATGATTCTGCCTGTTCCCCGGCATGCTCCCCCTGGGTTTACCATACAGAGCCTCCTAAGCTTCACTGTGTGCTTGCTCACAGAGAACATACTGGAAAATCAGCATCTCTCCTCTGATTGCATGACCAGGAGCGGGGAAATGATGCTGAAGGCTCTGCTTTTGGGGAGAGACGTTGTCTGCTTGCCTTATCCCAGGGCAGAGGCAAGGTACGGTAATGTCCTCTCCTCTGGGAGGTGTGAGATTCCTGAGGACAGAGTTATGGTGCTAGGGTGGCCCCTCTGATACCATGTTCCTGCAGGGCAAAGCCCTAAGCACTGCAGAATGTGCCTGTTGCTGTGAGGCTAAATGTCAGAGCATGCAGACATTTTCATAGAATCACAGAATTGTCAGGGCTAGAAGGGACCCCAAGGATCACAGAGCTCCAACCCCCCTGCCATGGGCAGGGACACCTCACACTGCATCAGGTTGTCCAGTGCCACATCCAGCCTGGCCTTAAAAACCTCCAGAGATGGGGCTTCCAGCACCTCTCTGGGCAACGTGTTCCAGTTTCTTTCCACCCTCATGGTGAAGAACTTCTTCCTAACATCTAATCTGAATCTACCCACTTCTTGTTTTGCTCCATACCCCCTAGTCCTGTCACTACCTGATGCCCTAAAAAGTCCCTCAAGAGCTTTCCTGTAGGTCTCCTTCAGATACTGGAAGGCCACAATAAGGTCTCCTTGGAGCCTTCTCTTCTCCAGACTGAACAGTCCCAACTCTCAGTCTCTCTTCATAGGAGAGGTGCTCCATCCCTCTGATCATCCTCGTGGCCCTTCTCTGCATGTGTTACAGCACATCCATATCTTTCCTCCAGAAACATATGTGAGCTCCAGAGTCAGATGCAGTACTCGAGGTGGGATCTCATTAGAGTGGAGTAGAGGGGGAGAATCACCTGCCTTGACCTGCTGGCCATGCTGCTCCTGATGCAGCCCAGGGTATGGTTTGCTTTCTGGGCTGGAAGTGCACACTGATGGCTCATGTCAAGCTTCTCATCCACTAGTCCCCTGAAGTCCCTTTCTTCAGGGCTGCTCTCCAGCCAGTCACTGCTCAGTCTGTATCAGTGCTTGGGATTGCCCCAACCCAATTGCAGGACCTTTCACATGAAATAGCTGCTTTTCCAATGGAAAGGTCAAAACTACCCATTGTCATCTGAAAATCCAAATACTTTCTCCAAAGAATACCTCAGGTCCAGCTTCTTTTTACCCCATTTCAAATATTTTCACTTTCAAGCACACCAAAAATGAAGAGGTGAAAAACAGATGAGGATTTTCCTGGGAAACCAGTTCTTAGGGATTTTTTTTAGTTTGGTCCTTAACATAATCTCTTGCTGCTGACCTCCCTGCTTGACTCCCAGCAGCAGCTGGAGCCTGTGATGTGGGATCATTCCTGCTTTACCTGGCTCCCAAGGCTCTTACTGGCCAGCTGTGCACCACAAACCGTGCCTGGCACAAGGTGGACACCACAGAGGAGGGCTGTTCCTTGTGCTGCCTGCTGGTACAGAGGAAAAGCAGCTTGTATCTTAACATGTTTTGTCTGGCAGGCATTTCAAAGGTTTCTCCTCTGAATCAAGGCTACAGGCACTGCCTACATTTCCCTTTTTTGCAGAAATTGGCAGGTTGAGCTATGCAAAATTCCCTGATCCTGTTTATCTGCTGCCTCCTTCCCAAGAGGCAGTAGCCTCCCATGGCCTCTCTGAGCTTCTCTCTTTGCTGTTACCAGAGTTGTATTTGTGTCTTTGAAGGCCTAACACAGACAGGGTGAGAGAAAGGCAACCTGAGGCCTTCAGCACAGTAGAATTTGGGATTTCAGTGTGCAGTGAGGCAGGCAAGTGCCATGTCAGTGTGCCCCTTTAGCCTTTCCTGGAATAATAAACTCCACAGCAAATGACTTGTGTCCAGAGCAGCTGCTGGGCTTGTAAAAATAATCCATTGCCCAAGGCTACAAGCAGCAAAACAATGACCTTAAGGGAGGAATAGTGTAGTGGGTTGCACCCCCTCGCCTTTCTTTCCACCCTGCAGTCCTGATGGGGCAGGAGCAATGTGGGTTGAGGATGCAAGTAAGGAAGCCTGATTTATCTGTCTTCTGGGCCAAAATCTTAATCTCAGTGCCCCAAGCCACTTAATGCGGGGATGCTGTTCTTTGCAGCTGAACTTTGTAGCCCCAAGGGTAAGGAGAAAATAAATCAGCTCTGTCTTTAACCTTTGCACAGGGAAATTAATTCTGCATTTGTCAGGGAGGAGGCCTCAGGGTTTCTGCACAAGGCCAGGCATACTGGCTGTGCTACAGCTGAGGTGCCCATCAGGCATAGAGGATGAACTGAGGGGCAGACCGGGGCCTGAGGTGGGGTGGTGGAAGTTGCAATGGTATGAAGCGAGGCATTGCCGCAGTAGAGGAGAGCTCAGACGGGAGCAGCATGAAGGAAAAGGAGAGTGGAAAGGTCTCACTTTTGGGGAATGGTGCAAACCCTGTGCCAGCAGGAGTGATCATAGAATCATAGAATCATAGAATGGTTTAAGTTGGAAAGGACCTCAAGGATCATCCAGCTCCAACCCCCTGCCATAGGCAGGGACACCTCCCACTAGAGCAGGTTGCTCAAGGCCTCATCCAGCCTGGCCTTAAATGCCTCCAGGGAGGAAGCATCCACAACCTCCCTGGGCAACCCATTCCAGTGTCTTACCACCCTCACTGTAAAGAACGTCCTCCTAACATCCAGTCTAAATCTCCCCTCTGTCAGTTTAAACCCATTACCCCTCATCCTGACATTACTAGACCTTGTCAATAGTCCCTCCCCAGCCTTCCTGTAGGCTCCCTTCAGATACTGGAAAGCCACTCTAAGGTCTCCTCGAAGCCTTCTCTTCTCCAGGCTGAAGAGCCTCACCTCCTCGTCTGGGACAGCGTGTCACTGAACCTCCATGCAGCTGCTGTGGGTGAAGGCACGTGAAGGTCCTTGGGGTGCTCGTGTCTCACCTCTCTGCCCTCCTGGCCTACAGATGCACATGCAAACATGCCTTACTCCACCATGTCTGTGTCAGGGATTCACTTTGAGGTCCAAATCCTGCTAATGAATGGCGTGAGGGCTGGCACATTGCCACGAGGTCCTCCAAAAACAGGCTCCCCTGCTACTCAGTGATCACTAGTGCTGAAATCTTGACTTTGCAACCTTGGTGCTGTTTTAGCAAAGTTTGTGTGTGGGTATTGACTGAGCCAGGATCCTGTCTGGATATGATTCACCTTCCTTCCCCCTCAAGGGAGGTGCATTTGGGAGCCTATCACCAGGATGGTAGCAGCTCTGTGAAAACACATTCTGTCTTCTTTTTGTGGGACTAAGAAGGGAGGCCACCTCAAGCACATTTCTAAAATCAGGCTCTTTCTGTTATTTATGACATTATTTTGCATAATGAGCACTGCTCGTGAGCCTGTTCTCTAGGATGGCATACTGAAGGACCATATGTCATGGTTTGGACTGCCAACACATCAACATTGCAATCATTTGCAGACTGTTTTATATTTCTTTGATTTGAGAATCTGTGTAATTATCTCCCCAGAACAGCCGGGTAGAGGAAAGGCAGTCTGTTATTTAGGCAGATTTAACACTCTTCTTCTCTGTATTGTGATCCTCAGTTTCCTGGCACTGCCACCAAAGCTGCAGGGAGATCAGTGCTGAGACATTCATTCCTTGAACCTGCCTTCATTGCAAAACTATTTCTGCTCCTTTGCTAGGCTATCCTGAGGACCCACAGACTGGTACAAGATGTGCTGATACTGTAATTAGTAAATACCCACTGCAAGTGGCCGCAAAAGATTGATAGCTGCCATTGGAGGTTTTAGCAAGAGGAAAAGCACTGCAGCACTTATGCACAGCACCAGCACAAGAGTTCGCTGCACTTCACTGAGGTTTTCTCCAGCATCTCAGCAGGGTCCAGCTAGTATTTTCTACCCTTCATGCTGCAGACCTGGTAAACAAATCTTTACTGACCTGCTGTGGCAAAAGTCATGTATGAATGTGCCCTGGGGAAAGAGTTATGTTATTTTAGTAGGTTAGCAAGCCCATATAGGCTTCTTTGCTGTCAGCTTTTGGCCTCCTACCAGCCATATGATCATTCTGTTATGCTTTCCATTTCTATTCTGGTGCTTTATGCATGTTGTTTTTTAGTACTGCCTATATACAGCCAAAAAAGCGGGAGAGCACCCATGATGAATGGCTTCCCACTCACCTGAGGGTGGGAGCTTCACACCTGTGCTTTGGAGCTCTGCCTCCAGGTAGAAAGGGCAGGCAAGGTACCTGCAGATGGGTGCTTAGAGCTGTGCTCCCCTAACCTTGGCACAAGAACTGACCCTACCTGAGGGCACAGTTTAGAAGCTGTGATGCACATGCAAACAAAAGGAGAGCTTCTTTTGTGCTGTTGCAAGTTACATGTCTCCCAAACACACTACCAGCAGGACAGTCTGTCTAGCACTTGGCTGGCCTCCACATCTAAGACCATGTGAGCTTGACCAGAGGTGTTACTGGTGTTCAGACTCCTGTCTTGTTCTCTTTTTTCCTCACCCCTGCAGAGCTACGTGCATACACAGCTTCTCTGTTGCATGGTAAGTGGTGAGTGTATACCAGTGTCTCAAGTAGGATAAATTCTCTTCTCTTCCAGGGCAATTGTTACAGGAATGAAATTGTCTTTGATATCGTTGCTTCTCAGTAAATTCATTCATAATTGACCAAGAAGTTGAAGTTATTAAAGTCAGGGATAGAAAATCAGAATGCTTCATTTCCATAGAAAAAGAGATAAAGGGGGATGCATGTGTTAATAGAGAAAAAAATGGAAACTACTATTTGCAGTCTCAGAATGCTATAAGCTGTCTTTCTGTCCATTCTCTTCCAGATGTGACACAAATATTTTAACTTATCATTGTTTCTTCCCATTTACCATTTCTTCCCCCTTGCACAGCCCCCATGACAGCATGGATAGTCTCTTTGGATCATTTTGAATGCCAATCTCTTCTCAGATGTTCTTTCTCCTTGGAAGGCATGTCCTTGCTGTGCTGGGAGGAATGTGCTTGGCTCCTTAGCTCCATATGCAGCAAAGTTAGAGCAAGGGTAGTTCACCAGGTCCTCAGTACCACATGAGCCATGCCCTTCCAGTGACTGCCTTGTACTGCAAACCTCTTGGATGGTTTGATCTAGTGCAGGGTGTGATAACAGGAGGCATAGCCAAAGTTAAGTCTGCTGGATGTGCTGGAACATGTTCCCTCTGGGAACCACCTGCCTCACTTGCAATAAGTGGCCTGTAGCTGACCCGTGGGCTTGTGGCGTTCCAGCCAGGGGGGCGTAATTTTGACACTGCTTCTGCAGATTTAATGTCATTTTGGCCTTGTTCCCATGGGCACTGTGGCAGCAGCTCTGGACATCAGCTGTTTCCAGCCTTTCCTTCTGCTCATCTTCCTTCTGCCTCATTTTGCCACACTATCCTCAGCCCTGGGTTATGGGCTTTGCTTTTTGTCTGGGGAAGGACTGAGCAAACGGCTTCTGCCTTCAGCTACTCCTAGTTACCTTCCTCTCCTTCATGTTACCTACTTTGGTTTATAATCTTGAGATGTTTCAAACTTCAAGGTACTCTTATTATTTAGTGCTGTTTCCAGAAGTCTTCTGGGGAGCTTGAAGCAGTCATCCTTAATGCTTAATACTCTCTCTCAGTTACCATCCTGGTTGCAGTCCATGTCTTTTTCATTTGGCTGTCGCTTGACCACGCAAAATGTTGGAAAGAATTGGACTCTGGATTATTTGGGAATGTTGATCCAAACTAGGAATTATTTTCTGTGACCCAGAAGATGGCATTGTGTTTGTAAATTGTGTGAAAAGAAAGAAAAACTTGTGACGAGTTAATTTGCTTGAAGGTAACTAAGGTTTGGTATGCTTTTTGTGATGCAGACTGACATTAATACCCACTCATAGGTCACTGTGACCCTGAAGGTTTCTAATAAGACATTTGCAAAGTCATTGTGATTCTGTGAACATAGGTGTACATTAATTGATATTTTTCCAAAGATAAAAGGCCAGCTCCAACATGTTGCAGAATAGTTGTGAATGAATGTAGAAAATGAATATTTGGGGTGGTAAAAGGGCATGCTTGAGAGATTCTTTCTGTTTGTTTTTTTTTTTCCCCTAAGGTCACACTCTTGGTCTGCTAAGCAAAGGAGGCTGTGAGCGTGGACCAGATAACAACTTCCAAATACAGTTTGTGTTGCAAAAAGTTGCCTCTGAGTTATCAGTTAAAATGTTCTCTCTTCCCTTGACTTCTGCTGGAGAAAGCCTGTGACTTTCTGTAGTAATTTTTATCTGCATGTTGAGAATTTAACCTAAAAAGCATAACTGAATTGCATTAATTAAGCTTTATCTAATTTCCAGCTAAGCTAACAGCAAACAAACTGAGCTTTCTCAGGATGGGTATGCTTTGTGTTTACATGATCCACTGCACAATTCCACCTCCTGGGCAGAAAAAATCTTCCCCAGTCATTTTGTGGTGCACTTTCCGGGAGGAAGCAATCCCATCCTTAGTTAATCTATGTGTAAGCCTCTTCTCCCAGGGAACAGAGGTGCCAGAGCAGGTCTATTCAGACAGCACATCATCCTCCAAGCATCTAGAGGGTCTGACGCCTGAAGGAACATGCTCATTTTGTCTTCTTTTGTATTTTCACATTTCCCTCCATGCTGCATCTATTTGCCCAGTCTAGTGCCTCTTTGAGGAGGGGATAGTTTTCCATTTCCATCATATCCAAGCTGGGTAATATTACTAAGCTTGTTCCATGGCATTTTTCACACAAAGTTGTGTGTACATGCTTTGGACTGGAGTTGGTTTGATCAAGAGTGGAGTTAGATTGCTGTGTTGCTGGAAATGTAAGTCAGATGGGCATTTTTGAAATGAAATTGAATGAAAGGCAAGAAATGATGTAGTGACAAGATAGATAGATAGAGAAAGAAAGCAGGGGGGAGGAGGAATATGTAGAGTGAGTGCCTGTGCCTGTGTTTTTGAGGGATATCAAGGTGCTACCACAATGATTTTCATTAAAACTAAGCCCACCAGGTCATTCTGTTTTCACAATAGGATTCTCTGTTGGTTTATTGGCTTTTTTTTAGTTCTCTCACTGAAGCAATCTCACTGTTGTTCACATCTGAATGTGAAGCTCTCATTCCAGCCTCCTTTTAGTTCAGAGTCATGAAAGATCTGGTTAAACTGAGCTTTTCTCATTGTCTCTGAGTTTCAGTGAGGCAAAGTAATCTGGTATTCTCTTGGCTCTGAAGCTAGAACTGAGTAGCTTTGCTCCAGGAAGAGCTGGGGAGAGAAAATAAAAGGAAACATACAACAGTAAGGTGCTAAGAGAGCCATGAGGGAACCTGAAGCCACACATGCAAAATTCCTGCAGGCTCAGCAGAAGGTACATCACCTCCTTTAAATGTGTTTTCACCCTTGAAACCTTCCATGAGAAGAAATGCAGAAGGAAAAACCTTTTCACTTGTACATGACAGGATACCAGCAAGTGGCAGCAGCTCCCTTGCCTGACAAAGAGACTGTCCACGTCCCATATCAGCTGCCTGCTCTGCTGTTTGTCTGAAAACAGAATGACAAAATAGTGTACAAATCACATGCTCTTCTGACACTGCTGGCATAGGTTAGCCCACAACTGACTGTGGGGCGGAAAGAGAAGAGGTCAGTTGGAGGCTAGGGGATGAGTCTGGCTCTGATCCCCTTGTGGAGAGATCTAAAGAGGAAAGGAGAAATGTGGGGTTTAGGAGATATGGAATTCCTCTTTTTTTTTTTTTGCAGGAGGAGCTCCCATTACTATTCTGGTTTCTGTGTCTTCAATAACCAAATGCAGCTTTTGTCTTTTGGTAGGGCAAGGAGGAAAGTATTGTACAATAGCTGTTCTGAGAGCTTGGCACACCCCACTTCGGTGGTTGAAAGGTCTCTTTGTGCTGAATTTGTCCTTATAGTGCTAATGACAGGGTTGCCATAAATAGGCACTAAATAGGTCTGGACACAGTAAAGGAAAGTGAAGGTCACTGTTAGACCTTATGTTGTATTTTAGATCTCTGTATCAAAGAACATCATAAAGAAGGGGAGGGTGCCTTTTAAACTTGGGCTTCCTTTTAGATACAAAAGGGGAAACTGAGGCATGAAAATGTGCTGTGACTGTGAGTCACATAGCAAGTTGCTTGCCAAGTCAGGATGGGGACAAAAATGGCCATGACCTCTGCCTAATGTCCTGCAGGGTCACTGCCTAACAGCAAGTCATTACCATATAGGACAAATTTAACTCCCCACTGAAACCAAAGGTACAAGTGCCAGTGACTTCAGGAAAGGCAGGGCTTCATCTGTAGCCCAGATTGAGCAGCCTAAGTATTCTTTCTAAGTGTCCAGTATGGGGAAGGCAGATGGGATGCTGGGGTACAGGTGCTGTGCTGGCCAAAGCAGCTGCATCAGGAAGGGATGAAGAAGGGCGTCAAAGGTGACTGCATGTGAAAGGAGAAGCTACATTTGGTGGCCCATTTGGATCTGATACCTAGAAACAGGCTTTTTAGAGAGGTGGTTGATGTCCCATGTCTGTCAGTGGTTAAGAGGCACTCGGCAATGCCCTTAAGAACATCTTAAGGGAGGCGATTCTTTCCCTCCACTCTGCTCTGGTGAGATTGCACCTGGGCTACTCCATTGAGCTTTGGAGTCCTCAGCACAGAAGAAACATGAACGAAAGGAGAGACACAAAAAAATTATTAGAGGGCTTGAACACATCACATGAGGAAAGGACAAGAGAGTTGAGAGAGGTTCAACAGGGCTCTGGGCAATCTGATCTAGTTGAGGATGCCCCTGCTGACTGCAGGGAGCCTTGGACTAGACGACCTTCAGAGGTCCTTTGCAACAGAGACCATTCTATGATTCTGTGATTTCATCCTGGAGAAAAGAAGGCTTCAGGGAGAGCCTGCAGCAGCCTTTTAATACTCAAGGGGGACCTATAAGAAAGATGGGGACAGGCTTTTTAGTAAGGCCTGTTGCAATAACACAAGGGCTAAAAGTTTTAAACTAAAAGAGAGTAGATTTAGGCTGGACATAAGGAGAACATTTACTATAAAGGAGGTGAAATACTGGCATAGGTTGCTCAGAGAGGTGGTAGATGCCCCATTCCTGGAAATTTTCAAGATCAGGTTGGACAGAGGTCTGAGCAACTTGTTTTAGTTGAAGATGTGCCTGCTCACTGCTGTGGGGTTGGACTAAATCCCTTCCAACTCAAACCATTCTATGATTCAATGCTTGAACTGTTGGCCAGCCCTGAAGTGGTCAGGCAGTTGGCCTAGATGATTGTTGCGGGTCCCTTTCACAGAAATTCAATTCAATTCCATCCAATTCTGTTCTATTCTAGTCTATTGCAGTCTAGTCTAGTCCATTTGGTTTGGCTTGATCACTGAGCTTGGCATTCTTCCAGGGCATCACCTGGCATGAATGCCAAATGGGTAAGAAACATGCCCTTGTGAGATGTTCAAGTGTCCTCTCTTCCTCTCTGACTGATACAAATGACTCTGTTGCACCTTGTGTGCAGAAGAAAGTCATGGGACATTTTTAAGGATGGAGAGTGCAAGTGGTTTAGTGTTTACATTTCCTTTTCCTGCCCTAAGCCAGACTTCCAGTGCTACAGCGTGCACACCGAACCACTCCTTGGATGTGCCAGACCTCATTCCCCACCTTGTGAACCCTGTAATAGCCTCAAAACTAGGGGAACTTAGGATACACTTCCCTTTTGAACCTGATGCTGCAATGGGACCTTTGGGTCCACAAGCATAGAGTGGTGGGCATTTTAATACATGGGCATAAGCCAGAGCCTAATTTGGATGCAATCCCTGAGTAAGACTGGTGGTGCAAAGCTAACAAATTAGGCAGAGCAGAGTCCCTCTGAGGTTGAAAGTGCACTTCTCTGGCTACAGGTGATTGGACGACGAGGAGAGCAAGGCAAGGCAGTGTTGTACCACCTGGGGGTAGCAGTTCAGCTTGCAGTGGCAGTCACTGTCATGAATGCCTGGATCACTCCTGTGAAATCAGGCACAGTTCCTGCCTATGAAGGCTGATTTTCTCTCTAAGACTGTGCAAGATGATTCTGGATTGGCAATGCTTGCCTTCCCCCTGCACTCATGCTTTGAGGACCACACTGCCTACCATTCCCCAGGGGTTTGTGGGGCCCAGCAGAGAGATTAATGGACAAGCAAGGGACCCAGAGCTGTCTCACTGACAGCCAGCACCTGCAAGAGCACAGCTCACTGCTTTACAACACAGTGACCTATGGCAACTTGTACCAGGTGGGAAAGACACAGATGTGACTGGTTGTATCTGCAGGGGCATTGACAGACATTGCATGTACCTGTCAGCCCCTGTGGGTCTACGTTTAGCTTGCATTGACTTGGGAAATACCCTAAAAGGAAGGAAGAGAGGAAGTTGTCCTGCAAGAGAACCTGTCAGTTGCAGTTGTCCTTAGAGGGTCAAGCTCATTTCTAGGCAGGTCTCAGCAGCCACTTTAGTTCATGTAGGTCTGATGTTTGTGAGGCACAGTGTACCAGCTGGCCAGGCACAGTGTGACCTGCTTCTCTTCTCTTTCGAAGAAACAAGCCCTCTCTTTTGACTCCTTTACCTCCTGTGCCTGCTTAGAGCTCTCCTGCCAGGGATCAGCTGCTGTCAGAGGCTTGGGTGACATCTGCTCACAGCCCTTAGGGAAGCTGAGCCTGAGAAGGCATTTTCCAGAACATGGCAGCCAGCACTGGGTACAAAAAAATTGCTTTCCAAGTGGGGCAGGCTGGGTTGGAACCCAGAGTATGACCTTTCCTGCATGTCATGTTCCTATGTAATGTGACCTGATGTCATTCTGCTTCCACGTGGTGTTGCGACAAGGCTTGCGTTGTGCAGGTGGGGATGCTGCATTCCTCCCCCAAATCAAGCAACCATGGGTAAACCACACAGGATGCCAACCAAATTTTGCTGTTCTTCATTTTATGTTGCTTAGGATGGAAGTATTTGACCTTAAACAACTTTTCTTTTTTGAGAAGGGAGCTTGTTTCTTAGGAAAGATGGATTAGATTCTTGGGGTTTGGAATAAATCTGGTATGAATTTGCCCATTGTTTGATACTGCCTGTCCTTTCTACCCAAACAGGGAAGCTACTGTAGTGGCTGGCATTAGATGTTTGTCATTCAGGTAGGGAGTCTGAACCATGCTCTGTACTCTCTTAACTGTGTTTCAGGCAGCAGTCCAGGAGCAGGGACACTTAAGCTTGCAATGCAATGCAGGCTGTGTACCCAGCGTAAATGAAGTTTATCCCATACAGGTAAACAGCTCTGTGCTTTAACACATCAGCTGAATTGAGAGACAATTCAGTGTAAAATGCTTACATTAAGGTGAAATCACTTCTTTACCACTTCCTTACTTCATCCTAATCCTAATTATCCTGTCTTGAGCCTGTATTAGTCTGTAGAGACAGTGAAATGCAAAGAGGTGGAGAATCAGCTCTGAATCTGCCGCTGCAAAAATCAACTCCCTGCCTTCCCATCTTCATTGGACTTTTCGCTAGGGGTGCAAAACTGTCTTCCTCCTAATTCCTCTGCTTGCACTGAGGACTGCAACACAGCAGGTTTCTTTTGCTTTGGGCATTGGTGAAACAAGATGGAAATGCCAAAGATTTTTGATAGAAGTGTAAAGTTGAGAGTACCCAGAAAAGGGACAGAGGAAGTCAAAATTCAGATTTGCCTTCCAGAGAATTGCAGTCAGGAATTCCAGATTTGTAGTTGCTCCAGTCAAAGATAAACCCATGGACTCATCAGGAAAAAAAAAAAAAAAAAGAGAAAGCAACAAACCCCCCCAAAAACCCCAAACCACCAGACCTGACTGTTGGGATCTGAATGGCCAAATGATAATATTCAGTGTCAGTATTTTGATCTAAAAGAAATCAATGTATATAATGCTCATTTTACTTAGATGGCAAATTTCTACTATTTGCATGTTTTGCTTTTCAAAGTCAATACAACTGTCAGGAAAAGAATGATGCTTTTTACAATTTTTGCCTTAGATTGTGTAAATTCTATCTGTGGCTTTGTAGTTCTTGTGGCTAATGATGGATTTGCGAGCAACCTGGCTTGACTCCGGGAGTGCAAGCAAAGTTTGCACTGGTAGCACTTTAGAAGACCTTTCTTTTGACCTCCTGATGCAATTAGCCATGGTCTCACTGAGAGACTTATTGTGCACAGACCATCCCCTCTGAGTACAGCTGCGATGAACAAGCAGAAATTTCTGAGACAGCACAAACTTGTAAACCCTTCCAGAAGATTATCAAATGACAGCAGGTTGCAAGTATGTAATGAGAAGCACGGGTTCACTGACTAAGCATCCCTAAAGGGACTGATGCTTAATCCGTTCATAGACGGTGTCCTCTTACCCAGCTCTGAAGGAGGAGGCAAAGGCACTCTAGAGAAATAACATAATTAAGAGTAAGGTTGATATAATGCTAAATGTGAGTAATGTGGAGTTTGCCTTCTTACCTGCCCGGCCTAAAGCAGGCCACTCTGTCGATCTGGACACTGGACAAAGTCCTTCATTTGTCCTTGATCCTGCTCCTCTCTTTTGGCAGGCCAGCAAGAGCTCCTACTCAGTACGAGGCAATAAAGGCACACACGAGCCTGATACTATCAAGTGTTCCTTTGGGTCCTGTGCCAGCTCTGCACTCTCTTAGTCTTACACATGCTGAGAAGTCTTAGGAGACACCTTCACTTCCACAGAGCTGCAAAATTGAGGTCTTAACTCTAAAACAAAGTTGAAGTAAGGAGCTAGATAAATCTGTTGTAAATCACTGCACAAACCGTTCACTTGGGTGAAACTGATTACTGCTGCAACAAAGAGTTCTAGATACAGCCTAGGCTGAAAGGGATGCAGAGTAGCCAGGTACAGGAAGACTAAAGCCATCATCATCCAGTTCTGCAGATCCTTCCTTGGAAGAAATCATGGTAGTGAGAATTAAGCTCCAGGCATATGCATCCTCATCTTCCTCATAGTCAGTCAGCATGTCCAGCTATCACAGTTCCACAGGAGAACATGCATATGAATGTATTAAGGCAACCCTGAGGGATTCCCATCTAGCCAGCACATGGACAACTAGCAAGGAAGAGGAGAGAGTTTGAGTACCAAAGTTCTTCACAGGTTTGTACAATCCATGCTAACAAGTTTGTCTTAGTGTTCCACTAATACTTTCATCCAGGCTAGGTTTTCTGACACCAGCTCATGTGTATGTACCCACATACAACCACACCTCCTAATTGTACCTACAGGTACCCTGGTATCTTGTTGGAATCTCCCTGGCATCACCCCAGCATCATCTCTGTATCACCCCTGCATCACCCTGACATCGCAGTGACTGCACATGACTGCATCATGTCCCTGACTTCTGAGGATGTCCTGAAAGCTGAACGACTGACAGCTGGTTTGGGGTGCTGTGAACTCCTAGTGCTAATGTCTTTTTCTGCCTCTCTCTTGCCTTGCCTCACCCCCACCTCTGACATCTGTGCTCTTGCTGTGCAACAAGAGGGCAACATAGCAGAGGAGGCATCATGCAGCTTTGACTGGCAGGTTAGTAATGAGAGGGATGTGATGACCCTGCACATTCATCAGATGGTTGTTTGCAGCCTGGACCCGTCTGTGATGTTTGTTGGTGGGTTTTTTTTTCCTCCCTCTGCTCAGCTCGGGCTGCTTCGGGAGAAGTGGCACGTAGGCACATACGTCCTTGTGCACACTACGCTTGTATAAACTCCATCAGGAAGTCATCTGGCCAAACTTTCCAGAGCTCTGCCTTTAACTCTTCCCTAGGCAGGCTGTGCTGGCAGCCTGGGGAATTCCAGGGAGCGTGGACATATGCATTCATCCTTCTGTTCTGTTTATTGATTCCCACCGCCCTCCTTCCTACAGTCCTTGAGCACGTGGCTGTGCAGCTTTTGCACCCACCCTGCTCTGAGTTCCCATAAGAAGGAAGTCCCCTTCAGCTGTACACATGCAGCCACTTGCACACACAGAGCTTTGCAGTGCTGCCTTGGCTTTCCTGGGGGACAAAGCAGCAAAAGCCAGTTACCAAAAGGTGCCACAGCAAGAGGCTGCCCTGGCAGCACAGGAGGAAGGAGTGGTGGTGAGGCAAGGCTGTCAGTGGAGGCAATTCCCCCTTGTGGCCATCATTTCAGAAGTGTGTCCTTACCAGGCACACCAGTAGCAAAGGAAGTTCTCATAGCCTCTAAATGTTTGCTGCGGTTAGGGACAGATTCAAAGAAATCATAAGTGACCTTGTTTGCCAGGAAGGCGTCTCACTGTATGTCCCACTCTGCACAGAGGCACAGTTACACACCAGCACAGGCACAGCAGTGTGTGGACAGACCTTCCAAAGAGCTGACAAAACCCCTGTGAGGCTGTTCATGTAGGAGAAGGGCTTTTCTCCATCCCCATGACAGGTGTGGATTAGGAGTTGCCCTAATTAATAAATGCAAACTAGCAGTCATCCTGTTCTGCCGATGTCTGTTAACTGCCCGTTGCCAGAAGCCATGGTCATACAGACTCAGCTTTGTGTGTACTGGTGTAAAGAATGGGTTTGTTCCATCTTTGTCAAGTGCATCTCCAGGCTGAGGATCTGCTTTCTGAGGCTGTCCCTCTCAAACAACAGTGGCAGATGTGGACTTGTCTCTTAAGGCACCTTATTTCTACCGCTGTGACACTGCATAGCACTTGGACCTTCCTTCTGGGGGCAGTGGAGGAAAGAGAGGCATGCAAACGTCTGCAATACTTTAGAAATGGTTGATGTTGCTCACCAAGGCCTTAATTTCTGTTGTCTGGGTCGGAGTGAAGGAATTATTAAATGCCTAAATCAGAACACATTCTTCTACAGAATCCAAGAATCACAGAATTGTCAGGGTTGGAAGGGACCCCAAGGATCATCCAGTTCCAATCCCCCTGGCATGAGCAGGGACAGCTCACACTGCATCAGGTTGGCCAGAGCCACATCCAGTCTGGCCTTAAAAACTTGCAGGGATGTGGCTTCCACCACCTCCCTGAGCAACCTGTTCCAGTGTCTCACTACCCTCATGGTGAAGAACTTATTCCTAACTTCTAATCTGAATCTACACTCCTCTAGCCTGGTTTCATTCCCCCTAGCCCTATCACTACCTGATACCCTAAAAAGTCCCTCACCAGCTTTCTTGTAGTTGCCCTTTAGATATTGGAAGGCCATTATAAAGTCTTCTTGGAGCCTTCTCTTCTCCAGACTGAACAGCCCCAACTCTCTCAGCCTGTCCTCATAGGAGAGGAGGTCCAGCCCTCTGACCACCCTGGAGGCCCTTCGCTGGACATGTTCCAGTACATCAATATCTTTCTTGTAATAAGGGCTCCAGAACTGGACACAGTACTCCAGGTGAGTTCTCACCTTAGGCAAGCCAACACTCATGCACTGACAAGCCAAAGGCAGCAAACATTTCCCGTGCAGTTTTTAATGGTCTGCAAATGAATTATGTGTAAATACTGTGTGGTTGTTCTCAAAAATTCCAAAAAAGAGAAGTCCTTGTACAACTTGGAGAATTGGAGCAGGGCACAAGAATGCCTCTGGACACAGCTGAGACCACCACCCAGGGCCTTCAAGGGTCTGATTCACTGTGCTTGTCTCAGAAGTCCCCAGGATAGGTCAGCACAAGGATAAATTCCTTCTCACAAAGCTTTAAATGTAAAGCTAAAGTAGGAAGAAACTGGATTATTTCTGCCTGAAATCCTACATAAACTCATCCTTAACAGTGCAGGCCTCAGGGCAGGCATCCAAAGTCGGCTTCCCATGCAGCTACCAGGTTTTGTATGCAGAAGTAACTTTATGAGCAGAACAGTGAGAAGGTGTCCTTGTAGGTGCATTTCCACCTCTGTGACAGAGCCTTTGGGATTAAGTGTCTGATATTTAGGAAGCAAAAGGATGTACAGTGCTCAGTCCTGACCTTGCTGTAACCTGTGGAGAAGAAACAAAGATTCCCTTTAACCATGTACGGTGTAAACAGCATGGAACACACGCACGCAACAGAATTAGAAAGGAATCTGATAGATAGCCCTAAGATAAATGCCACTTTAGGCAATGTTGCTTTAAACTGCTGACAGGAGCACCATTCAGAGAGGAGCTGTGAGATTTAAGTACTTCTCTGCTTCTGGGTGGGATAGGTGTCACCTAAAATGTGTTTTGTGTTTTTGCTTCGCCTCCCTCTCTCCGCCGTCCCCCAGTGAGAACGCACATGCTGCAGGCACTAAGAGCAGACTGCGGCCAGTTTGCTTCACTAACAGATCGCCACATCAAAGGCTTTGCTGGAATCTATTGATTCTGGCAGGACTGCAGAAAGCAGTGATGTTTTCAGTGGGAACCCATGCACTTCTCAGTTGATTTCAGGAAGGGGGTGGGGGCAAGTTGAAAAAAGCTCCACCGTGTGCAAATATTCACCCTACAGAGAGGCTGACAAACTGCAAAATGTTTCAGCTGTTTCTCTCAGTGCCAGGAAATACTCAAGGCTGCCACTATTGACAGACAGTGGATCTTTATCTTATATGCAGTTACAAAAAAATGGCCTACTGAAGTTGTGTTTTCACCGCTCGTGAACACCGCGTGGCAGCTCTTATCTGACCCACAGCTTAGCTCCTGTTTCTGAAGTGAACGCACCCTATACCAATGAACTGCCTTGGCACAGCCCCATGACCCGTCTCAAAAAGCCCAGAATCACCAATGACACTAGGTCAGAACCACAGGGCAGATTGCTGCCATGCTTTAGGAGTGGTCAGGACAGATTCACCTCCAACATAGGTATGCCTTAGTTGCAGTCTCTTTGGAAATCTACTTTTGGTCAAAAGATCTATCAGCTTTTTTGACCAAAGAAAGTACGTTTTAATTTGCCTCATGTATGAAACCATTGTATTCGCATATCACTTTAACAGAAACTACTTCATTTCTTCTGGAAATGTCTTTGTGCTGTAGGACCTGTATTAACCTCTTGATTCAGAGGAAAATCTGAGAAGGACACAGATCAAACCACATAGTGGGAGGAACTGTTTTGCCCTATTCTGGTTTTTGGGCTTTACTATTTGTAGAACTTTGACTATACTTTATTTGCATCCATGGAACTTCTTTACTGTGAGGGTCACAGAGCACTGGAACAGTTGCTCCCCAGGGAGGTTGTGGAGTCTCTTTCTCTGGAGACTTTCAAGGCCCATCTGGATATGTTCCTCTGTGACCTGAGCTAGATTGTATGGTCCTGCTCTGACAGGAGGGTTGGACTCAGTCATCTCTTTGGGTCCTTCCAACCCCTAACATCCTGTGATCCTGTGATCCTGTGACTTCCAAAATGTAAAAGCATTAAGATGTTTTCAAAAGGTGTCTGTGCACAGGCAGAGGAGGCGATTAATGCAGACCACATCTGTACTGCAGATTTGCAGCATTAAGCTGCAGTATAAAGAGGTGTGATCCTCACCAAAACAGCTTGCAAACTCCCTAAACAAAAGCACAGAGACCAGTAGTTCAACTGGCATTGCTCAAGGAGGTGCATGTGGTTCTACTGTGTTGACCCAAATCACAGTGCAAGCCTTGTCAGTATTACCAAACCCAGCTTGGTAAAATACTCAAATTGCTGATATGACCTCATAGAATAGCTTCATAAATGCTGCTTATAAAGTCATAATGCCAGAGGAGCCTTTCCCTTAGAAACGTCCTACTTGAGGTCAGCCAATGATTTCCAGCTGGCAGGGATTGAGTTAAATCTGCTGATATGAATATTCAGCACCATGCTGCTGCTATGCCAGCTTCAAAATGAAAGTGCTGGCTGGAGCAGAGTATCACGGGGCTTGAAGTTCAGATTCTAACACAAGAGGCTTCCTGTTCTGGTTGCTGCTTCTGATTTCCAGTTTTGGGCTGTTGGTCTTTTCAGCTGCATTGACTGCTGCATGCTTGGGTGGGGGCAACCCTTTTGTCTCTGGTTTCTGCTGCTGCCTTTGCTTTTGCTAAGGTAATTGTATAGAGTATGATCTCACTAAACTCTTTATCTCAACCCAGAGGGGTTTTCTGTGTTACTTTCCCTCCCATCTGTGGGTGAGGTAGGTGACTTGCTTGTGAGAGCAGGCTGTGTTAACCCAGCACACTGACACACTGTAACCCTCTCAGAGGATGTCCTTCTTCCTGCACTCAGTGTGCTCTTTAAACACAGCCTCTAAATGCAAGCCAGCACCTGCCCTACTCAGGTGTGGGCTCTGCTGGTGGCACTGCTCTTGCTGCCAGCCATGGCTTGTCCTGGGTAGTGCTACCCCTCTGCTTATCAAGTCAACAATACCTTCTCCTGCCACATTGCCCACTAGCCCTGTTCTTGAGCTATAGGTCACTGTGACAATCCAGCCTCACCTCCTCAAGGGAAGACTATTCTCCTGGGCATCTCGCTATAACGAGATGGAAAAACGTCCACTAAAGGATGAGGATAAGTTTTCCAATACGTAGCACAACAGTAATCAATACTTGCATCAATACTTAATTTATCTATGTCAAGTGGAACAGCTTCAGCAGGAGGGAATGAGATCATCTCTCCTGACCCAAGTGTGCTATGCAGTGTCACATGGGATGGGAAATGTGGAGTTAAACCTCTTTACTCAGAGGTCTTGGATGCAAGGGTGCTGCTGCCAGGAAGAGCTTGATAGGATGGACCCACCCTCAACACATGAAGAGAAATAACATGTTAATAATTCTGCAAACTTAACCCCAGACCCTTAACCTCTGACTAAAAACCCACTGGGATCAGTGCGAGCCGCCTTTGATCTCAGCTGGCCTCTGATGAAAAGCATTTACCTCACGGCCACTGAGTCAAGCCCCTGGAGGACCTGTGTTGCTTCTTATAAGGAGCTGCAGTTTCAGTAAGACTGCAGCATTACCCAGATATCAGCCCACACGAATACGTAGTCCCTTGTGCCGCAGTGGCTCTTCAGTCAAGGTATTTGCAATGTTCCCTGTGAGCTATTAATTTTGGGGTACCTCCCCACAGGGACATCAACAGTGTGACTCAGTGACATGGAAAGCCACTTGCTGAGAAGTGGGGGAGAGTGCCACATGCAAGTGGTGACATAAGTGGTGGGCAAGAAAAAAAATAACTCCTCTGTTGCAACAGGAGGTGAAGGTTTCAGCTCTCTGTGAATGGTTCCCCTAACCGTGACTAAGCTGTTCCCTCCATCCGGCTAACGGAGAGACTTGTGCTATGTGCTCCCTGTTCCTGTAAAGCAGCTGCCTTTGGCTTCTCAGAAGGGATCTTTCCATGCTTTGGCTTCATGAAATGTGCTGAATATAGATTAAGTTAGATTTCAATCATTCTTTCCTGACTTATTGAGCACTTTCCATAGGAGATGCAGGGTCTTGGTTTAGCTAACGGGAGGGTAGGCACATCTCATTCTCAGCTTCTGTCTGTCCCTGTGTTTGTAGCTTAGGTCTTGCTCCTGAATTGTGGTGTGTCTTATTACCCCTTCGAGGTGACCATGAACATTTCCAGGATGTTCTTGGTTTCACAGGGGCCTACCCACACAGAAAATCTGCTCTTAGTGACAGCTGTGAATTTAAAGCACCGCATTTACTCCTGGGCACCTGAACCAGAATGGACGAACTGAGTCACATGTGTACTCTAGGACAGGGGTGCTGGCACACCCACTTGTCCAGGAAAAGCTATCCCAGAACAGTTCCAAGAATCACTGAGGAAAACCAAAGAGCCTAAATCAGTCCCAAGGGTCTGTGGGTTCAACAAACACCCCAGATTACTGGGAGAGCAAACCAAAGCAACTGACAACTCTTTTTCAAGAGCTTGTTTCTAAGCTTAAAATGGATCATGGGTAGTCCCTACCCATGACTACTTTGGGTTGTTAGACCCTACTCTGAATGCCTATAATAGGACTATCTCGCTATCAGATAAATGTTGTTCAGCAGTTGAGTGTATCCCACTGTCCAGGCAATCTGGCAGGCTGGTGCTTGGTTTTCTTTGGGAGAGGATGAGAGAACAAAGATGCCAAATGTTAATCAGATAGCCAAGTGCATTCCCGGAAGGGGCTCAGACATTGTCATGATAAGCAAACACAGCAGCTTACTTGGAACACAATAGAGGCTTCAGTTTATCCCTAAATTATTAATCTTCCCTGTGGTGTGGCTTTATAGTGCTGCCTTGGTCACTGTGGGAACACAGCCTCTTCTCAGTGAGAGCAGCAGGTTCTTCTCTGCAATACCTCCTGTGGGATCACAGAATCACAGAAGCATTCAGGTTGGAAAAGACCCGCAGGATCACCAAGTCCAACCAATATCCTTACTATACAAAGTTCACCCTAAACCACGTCCCCAGGCACCACATCCAAACAACTTTTAAACACATCCAGGGTTGGTGACTCCACCACCTCCCTGGGCAGCCCATTCCAATGCCTGACCACTCTTGCTGTGAAAAAATGTTTCCTACTATCTAACCTAAACCTACCCAGTCACAGCTTGAGACCATTCCCTCTTGTTCTGTCACTATTTACCTGTGAGAAGAGACCAGCACCAACCTCTCCACAGTGTCTTTTCAGGTAGCTGTAGACAGCAATGACGTCTCCCCTCAGCCTCCTCTTCCTCAAACTAAACAGCCCCAGCTCCCTCAGTTGCTCCTTGTAAGATTTATTCTCTAATAAGCAGAGCTTGGCCTGTCTTGAGCAATTTTTCTAAGGGGGCAGTCACAACTTTCAGTGCTGACTGCAGCAAGACACCTGCAGCATGGGGTGACAGCCATGCTTCCTACTGGACTCCTATATGTCCTCTCCTGTAGTTAGCAGGCTGGCAGCACCTCTTCTGTTGGATAACGTATTTCACTGCCTTGGGGTTTGTAAGGAGGCTTTTCATAACCACTTCTTCAATTCTCTATTGTCTGCTACCTACATGGAGGGATGACAAGTCAGGACTTAGGCTCATTAACCCCCATAGACCATGCTTTTGCTGCAGGTTATACAATGATGCCACCCAAAAGCTTTTGAAGGCATTTCAGTTGAGTCTTGCTGTAGCCTTGTGAACATCTGAAGGTATATGAGTAAGGAGGCAAGCTGTGGGACATTGTACACAGTGACCTGCTCACATCATGGCACGGACAGGAGGTGTAAGGGAGTTTCCAGGCATTTGAGTGGTGAGCCATCTCCTGAGCCTAAGAGAGGGATGAGGGAAGCCACATGGAGACAGCAAGTTGGGCTAAATGATGTGGGGTGAGCTGTAGAAGGAGGCTGTCTGTTGGAGAAGTGATCTTACACATGAAAGGAAAAGGTAGCTGGTGCATGACTACCTTATATGCACATACATGACAAACACATGTCTGTGCTTGTGGCATGTGCCTAAAATGGAAAGGATTCTTCTAGAAGAATCTCTCGGGTCCTCTCTCTGTTCAGGCAGCTGGTGGTCCTTTAGGATGAAATAGTAAAGGTGGGATGGTTTTCTGGCACAGAGCTGCAAAAGAGGGTAGGGACTGAGAAACAAAGAACTAGAGTCACACTGGGACATTTTTGTCTGTGCTACTCATAGCAGTCACTGCTGCCTGTCTCTGAACTGTTTTTCCCTTTTGCTCACTGGATTATGTTAAATATGTCCGGGCTTCATCATTCCTCTTGACAGACAGCATCAGAGGTGCCTTGGAGCATGTGGGGGTTGCCTGAGAGGCCACAGATGGTTGGAGCCAGTCTGGAGCTCTCAGAAGTCAGCCTTTTGAAGAAGTTCAAGCCCCAAGCTGTTTCCCAGGGAATCCAGCTACCTCCACCCTCACATAGAGCTGTGCCTGTCCCCAGGGTAGCCCAACACAGCCACCCCCACAAGCACCCCAGACTTGGGTGCTGGGCTCTAGTAGGGTATGTGTCTGCTTAGGGAGAGGGAGTGGCACAAAATGGTGACAGTGGTGAGGTGTCCTCTGACAGGTCCTGGTGCTCATTGTGGCTGAGAAAGGAGCCTGGCTTGGCTGCTGGAAAAAAAAGGGTGTTACTGGAGAAAGTTCCTCTGTACCTTAGGGAATCAATGCTAAAGCTAGCAGCAAGTAAACGGCCTCTTAAAATACACCTCTTCCACCATGAGAAACAGTAGCAGCTGCAGCTTGGTAGGCAGGAGAAGTAAGTGAATCCAGACAGGACCCAGGATGAGCTAGAGAAGGCAGGAAAAGAGGGGAGACAGGGACAAAAGTAAAGAAGCAGCCTCCATGCTGTTCTGCTTCTCCTTTTTTTAGTGACGTGGCAATATCACTCACGAGGAGACAGGAATCGATGGCATTTCCCTGCTGCACACTCCCCAGGAGTTACTGCAGTCCTCCACGAGACCTCGTGTTTCTCAACTGGCTTCTCTCTGCTCCTAAGTGTGCTGGTTTGAGGCTGATTGGAATATTTTAATGAGAGAAATTAGATCATTGGTTGTGAAAAGAAAATAGTGATGAAGTCTATATCATCCCTTGGTTTGCTGAGAGGCATAAAAAGCTAAAATGTAAACAATCTGTCCCTCTCTGGTTGGTGACACTGGATCTATTCACTTTCTCTTAACTCCACCCTAATATCTTTTCACTACTCTCAGCTTACAGAAAACATCATAAGCTTTGCTGGTTGTTTTGTTTGTCTGCCTTAGAAAGTAGAGGCAGAAAGAGAGGGCTAGCTTTGAGCCCCTTCTGGACAGTTTCTTTCTCCAAGAGGGAGCTTGGATTTCTGTATTATTACATATTTGTATGTAACTGTAAATACTTGTAAAGGTATTGTGTGTATCTGCTTGTAAAATTGGCTTTGTTGTAAATAGAGCTTCGTCCTACCTTCAGGCCATCTGAGCTAGTCTGGTAAATTTTAATAGTGGTGGGAAAAGTTCCCAACCTACCACACTGAGTTTGCAGGTTCTGAGGGTTGCAGCCATGAACTGACCAAGCACTTGGCCTGACACTGTTTGTTCCTCTGGCTGTAGGGTGACCCTTGAGCTTATCTGACAACCCTTTCATCAGACATCATCAGGAGCAAGGATTGGCACAAAGACAGTGCTTCAATGTGTCATGTTGTTATGCTCATGAATCTTGTCAGGCAAAGGTGGAGAAGGCAGCCCTGGCATTTATGGTGTTTCAAAGGCACACATGGTTTCAGCATCACCTGACAGCCGGAGTTGTTGCTGCCACAAAACCAGCAGTGGCAGCAGGGCCATTCACTTCACCTGAGCTCTGCCACACTGCCCTGCCTCTCCTGCTCTCTTTATTCCTGCTCTCAGGAGCCGTTGTTTTCTTCTGGCTCAACAACTTCCTGAGGACGGTTGATTTGTGCTGACCCTGTGTGGGGGAGACCTCCAGCACAAGTTTGGCTCCTTGCTTTGCTGCAAAGCACAGCAAGAGCTTTGGCTCCAGTGATTTTGCAGTGACGCACTGGGTCACACATGGGCTCAGAACTTGATCATCTCATCTGGACACAGCAGGCCACAGCAAAAAGTGATATAGGACATTTCATAGTAGACAGAAAGGCTGTCCTCCTTAGGCACTTTCCAAAGTGAGGCTGCACTAGGCAGATTGGGCACTTGAGTGCTAGCTTTAAAAGGTGGGTGACAGTTCCGCAGAAGAAAGAAAACCATAGCCAAGGGCATTGATTTCAAGCACAAAAGGCACAAAGCTGATGAGGAAAAAGGACTAAACCCCTCTGGAGCCACCAGATCACTTCTCATACCTTTGAGAGTGAGCAACCTCAGGATAAAGAGGAAGATACTCCCCATAGAGCTCTCAGTCCTCACAGCTCCCACCACTCTATGGGTGGGTCAAAATACCACTTCACGTGGTGCTACCTCCTCCAGCCCCTGGGCTCTCAGCAGAGCCCAGCAGTGGCTGCAGCCACCAACCTGTAGTTCTGCAGGACTGTCCCTGTGGGTCATACCTTTGTCCAGTACTAGGGCCCCACAGGATCTGGTGTGGCAGCCCTGGCTGCTGGAAAACAAAAATTCAGTCCTGCTGGGCAGCCTTCCAATTTCAACATTTTTTTTTCCTTCTCTTCCTTGAAAGAAGGCAAAGAGGGAAGCAAGGCTGGAGGGTCAAAACAGAGGCAAGAGAAGCTCAAACCAATGTGTTCTGACATTTTGGTTATGCTCAAGCTTCTCAGAAATGCTTGTTTGAGAATAGGGCATGTAAAAATGTTCTACTTAGACAGAAAATGCCTTATCCAGTAGTAATAGTTAACCACTTTCTCATCTGAGACACTTAAAAAAATTCACATGGCTTCCTTCCATGCAGCTGATGGACAACCACATTCCAGCCTTGTGGCTGAGTGCTGGCTGCACTATGTCCTGTCACGGGTGCTGTCTGGGGAACTCAGGCTCACTCCTCCACAGCCTGGGAAGGCACCTGGGGTGCTTGCAGATGGTCCTGCTTTCCCCACCAAGGAGCTGAGGGCATGAGTGCTGCCAGGGGCACAGGGCTGTGCAGAGCTTGCTGCTGCCTCCAGCTCACTGTCCAGCTGAATGTTTTGGCCATATCACAGATCACAGGATATCAGGAGTTGGAAGGAACCCAAAGACATCATTGAGTACAACCCTCCTGTCAGAGCAGGACTATACAATCTAGCTCAGGTCACACAGGAATGCATCCAGACAGGCCTTGGAAATCTCCAGAGAAGGAGACTTCACAAGCCCTCTGGGTAGCCTGTTCCAGTGTTCTGTGACCCTTACAGTAAAGAAGTTCCCTCTTGTGTTGAGGAGTGAACTCTGTCTTGTAATCGATTCCTAATCCACCTCACCAGTCTGCTGAGTGCAGGTGGGCTTTAGTTAAAGGCCACTGACATTTCTGTTGATCATAGTCGCTACAAGCTGCTCCATCTCCATCTCCAGTTCAAGTCCCTTCCTTCCTTGAAGGAAGCAGCTATGCACCCCACTTCCTTTCAGTGTCACATCTCAGGGATGGGATTGCAAACCAGCTGTACTCTGATCAGTGCAACGACTGGCTAAGATGCCCCTCTCATAGCTCCATCTGGTGGGATCCAAAGCAGGCTCCCACTAGTGTGTAACACAGTCATCTCTTCTAGCCATGAGCCGTCATCATCCCTGGAAGTGTTCAACAAATGTGCAGACATGGATTTAGGGCCATGCTGGTGTTAGCTTGGTGGTTGGACTTGATGATGTTAGAGGTGTTTTCCAACTGAAGCAATTCTGTGATTCTATTCTGGATGATCAGTAGGTCACCCAGACAGGCAGGGGGAATGGGAAGGCTCTTAGGTGTGTGTGAGCACAGCATGGTCCCTACTGACAGGTATAAGTAAAGGAGTTTTGGAGGTACCTCACATGGTTTGAAACTCAAGATTTCAAAGCACCAATCAAGCCCTAAATGGTTAAGTGCTCACCATATTCCCAGGACTGAGCTGCTGCCCCTTGGATAAATGTGAATAAGTAACAGGCAATTAGTGATTTGCCTGAGGTGCCTCTGTACATGGCAATGTTTGGGTTCAGATTCCTCTGATCTTGTTAGTCATTAGACCACACATCCTCTGTCCTCTCTGAGTGGCGTCACAACAGCTCTGCCAGTGGTAGAAAGAGCAAAATAATATAACTTCACCTTTATCCAGGAAAAAGTTTCCCACAGTCCCTTCTGGCTCTTTTTGTTTTGATTCTGAGGTTTTGTTTTTCTGAAAAGTTAAAATAAATCTTGAACTGAAGCAGCAGAGTTTTTTGGACACAGTGTTTGTTGCTGGATGACTGAGGGAAACACACTGAAAATACTGCAGAGCATTTATTGCCATAGTCAAGCTCTCGGAAGGCTGATCAGGTATTTTAAATGCAGTGTGACATTTATGTGTTGCAGAATGCAGTTGTGGTCTCCCTGACCTTCTGACCACTGCTTCTCTTCCTTCTGGACAGGAATAACTTCTTATGACCTTTCTCTCTAACCTTTTACTTTGCTATGCAATACAGAGCCTGACTTTCTGTGCTGCTTCTGAATTTCAGGGGGACCAGGGGACATTTACTACCACATGCTCTCTGCTGGTATCTGACCACCTCTTCTGGCCACATCAGCAGTGCTAAGAGCAACTCTCAGCCAACGTCAGTGTCCAACAAGTACTGAATCATATCTCAGTCATCCCAGTGCCCAGCCCATAATCTGGGAGTTGGTGAAGAAATATTTGTTATTTCACACTTTCTTACCCTTTATAGCCACTTTAAAGCAAATTCCACTTTCTTTAAGAATGTGATATTTCTGAAAGGCTTTTAAAGTTGTTTTTATCTTTCCCTTTTCCCCTTTGCTGCTCTGTACTGTCAAAAGTGACTGGAGTGACATTAATGGAAGTTAAACAGGGTCTTGACCTCCTCCAGGTCTAAACACTCAGAGTCTCCATCTCACTGAACATTAGTGTGGTTTGAAAATCCTTCCCATCTGGAGGGCTCTCCTCCAAGAAAGCCCAGAAAAAACATTCTCTTTGCAAGAAAATGGGATCTGTAGGTAAATGCAGCCCTTTTCCCCAGACTAGCTATTTTAAACTTATGCAGTAACCACCCAGAGAGTTTCTTCAGCTGCACAAAAAAATGTTGCTTTTTAAAAGCCCTGAACTTTGCTTTACTTAGTATCTATTTGTTTGACAATATCTTGACCTGTTATTCTGACACCGTGGAATGGAAGTGCTAAACTGCTGGCATCTGGGGAAGCTGGGAGGAAGGGAATCTGTCTAATGAAATCTTGTTGCACTCTGTGCTGAGACTGACGTTACCCTCTGGGAAAGGGCAAACCACCTCTGTACAAAAATTCCCGGTCACCTAACACTGAAGCTCAACTTCAAATGCTTCTCATGGACAAAATGATCGAATTAAGTCCACACTGAGCTAAACATGTATCAGGTTAGCACTTCGGTTTTTGTCTTTCAGCTATTGCCACGTGTTTTACTTGAACATGTGGCCTTTAAATTGTAACTAGCTCTATCTCCAGCCTAATCAAAGTTGCCTTACAACCAAATGGTATGCTAAAAGCTGATAAAGTAGCATTCCTGACCATTGCACACATTTTTTTAATATCTCAGTGCTTGCAGTTCATTCCTTGCAGTCAGTGGAAAAACCTCCAGTGACTCACAAGGGATAGGAATCTATAGGAAAATAATCTGTGCTGGAATACCAACATTTCCCCTCCCCAATCACTGCTTGCTCACAGCGGGGGGGGGTGTGAAAGCAGTATGGACAAGGCTAGAGGAAGACTTCTACCCCCACAGGGTCAGGTTACATTGCAGAGCAATGAAGGCACCCGCAGCTTTGTCTCCCCTGCCAGTGCTGCCCAGGACAGACATGCTGATAGCAGCAGACACTGCCAGTGTCAGAGAACAAATCTAGCTGGACCATTGCTCAGCTGAAGCCCGTGCATGACTGTTCTGCTCCAAAACCATCAGAACGGCTTCCCTGAGTCATGTACATGGTCACTACATCTCCCCTAGCTCCATATGCAGAGGCGCTAGGGGACAGGGTCAGAGATGTGACCCAATGGAGATGGGCTCCCTGGGACCCAACATTTGCACTCCCATCTGTTGGCACTCTCATGGTGAGCCTCCAGTTTGTGTTTCTTTTGCATCTTCTTTGCACTGCTGCTTCTTCAATACAGCCAGGTCTTCCCACAGCTGCTGCTCCTATCCTGAGGTTGGGATGGGATGGGATGGAATGGAATGGGATAGAACAGGTGGTGAACATGCAGCAGAAGCCAGCCCAAGGTGTGAGTGGCATTGCCAGCAATCGCTACCCTCTTGCAAGGGTCTGGGTGGTAGCTAATCAGCGAGGTCCATCACATAGAAACCTCCTTTTGTGGCTGGGATGTGTGCAGCTGATCTCAAAATGCTGAGGAGAGCCCTCTTTTTGAGAAAGGTGAAAGCAAGAATGTTTGTGGCATGAACCCTAAGCCTGAGCATGGAAAAGGTGCCAACATGACAGATGGGGTGAAGCTGTCATTAGGGAGAAGAGCTGCACCCTCATTCTTCTTCATCACTCTACTGTGATTGTTTCTGGTGTGGACCTGCCTGCAAGGGGCCAGTGGGGCTCCCTCATCCATCACAGGCTGTATTTCCACCAGACCTGGCTGTTTAGTTGCAAATTTGCTGAGGTCTTTTTAAGACGGAGAAAACCATCCCCAAAACCAAGCAGGTCCTCAAGCTGCAGCTTTATCTCCTTCCTATTTACTGTGGAGGTCCTTGAAAGGGCCATTTGTTCTCAGCATCACAGTGTCCAGCACCTCTTGAAGGTGTCAGGAAGCATTCTACTACCCTGCCACCTCTCCTCCCCTCTCATTCTGCAATCACCCTGTGCTGGGCATCTGCCCTCCTTATCTCTGGGGCTGCTTGCTTTCCTCCATTGCCACCTCACTCTATTCCCTTCCAAATGGTGTTCATCTTGACATTTAAAACTCTGGGCTGATCAGCTTCTGCTCACAACTCATCTCAATGTTTCTCTTAATCTTCTCCTCCTCATTGGAGCACCACAGGCTCATCTCTTCTTCCACTCTCTCCATCTCTGGCTTCTGTTCCCACCTTCCACTTCCCATCTCTACAGGCTGCTGCCTCTGAGCAGGGGTTTTGCTTTCACCTGCCAAGCAACCTGCCCATTTTCCTCATGTTGTCCTGGAGCTGGCTGCCTTCAACTTACATTTCACTGTACTCATTGCTCAATATTATCTGCTCCTCTTTTGGGCCTTAGGATGAAAATACCTCCCCATCCAGATTTCCATATGCATTGCGTGAGCAAAGTTTACGTGCTGGGCAAATACACTGCCCTCTGTAATGCTCGTGCTCAATTCTTGTTTGCTTTTCTTCTACATCTTTGTGATTTGTGATTTTTGTTGTTGTTTTAGTTATTTAACTTTTTCCCCAATAATTCTCACCAGTTCAATGCTTAATTTTTAACCACACAGGTACGCCTCTCCTCCTTCTCTGTTACTAATTGCAAGAGGTTGTTACGTTGTTGTAATTCATTCAGAACTGCCCTCTATATAGAGCAAAGCATGCTGAAAGCCTCAAGGGTCACAGTCATAAATCTTGCTCACGTTCCTCTCTCTTGTTTGCTCCCTGGCTAAGGCATTACTGTGACCCTGCTCCCTTCCCACTGGGGTTACTGCTTGGCTTCTGGCAAAAACCAGAGCAGTAAGTTTTGGATGGGATGGATCTACTCACCTGATCCTTAGCAAACACCCTCAGGTGCCTGTTCCCCTCCTGCTGCAGGCACTCCTTGCAGCAGTGGTAGGACACAGTGCAGGATGCATTGGGGTGTCAAGTACCTCTGTGCCCCAGGCTTAGGGCTCCTGCAGACTGCATCACCCAATGGCTTTGTGATCACTCCTGAAATGTCAGCTGCTGAGCATGAATTGCTTGCTCCTCAGCTGACTGGAACTGTGTTTCTTGCAAGTAAGCTATCAGCCAGAAGATAAATCTTGCCTTAATAAAGTCGTAGTTTAGAGACAAGCAATAGAAGACACAATCCCTGATGCAGAGTAGCTTCACACAGTCCCTGAGGTGAGCAAGATGGTTTTTGCATCTTCTCATTCAACGGTTATAAAAGTAGAATAGAATTTAGGTCAGTCTTCCTGAACCCTTCTTGGGATGTCTTCTTGAATGACTGTGACTTGGCCAGCACTGGCCAGAGTCATAAAACTACTGACTTGTGCAGGTCAAACACCTCAAATGACATTTGGTCCCAGCCTCTGCTCAAAAGACAGCCAGCACAGATCAGATAACTCAGAGACTTGTCCATCTGAGCTCTGAGTACCTCCAGTACTACAGATTAAACTGTCTGTGATCAGCCCAGGGGCACATAGAATGTTCTAGAATCTAATCAGTATTTATGTTGCCTCTTTACTGCCTCTGTGCATCTCCACCATCATCTCACTGTGCTTGCAGAACTCCAGTTCCTTGGCTTGTGCTTTTGAAGTCACTGAAAATGTGAGCTGTTAATGTGATATTTACAAAGAGCCAACAGTGTGCTTTACTTTTTGCCTGTGCTACACAACCCCTGGCATAGGATGTTTCCAGTCTGAGAGACAGAAGAAAAGCATCAGGCTTGATGCCCAGCCCACCTGTCTGACATGTCCAACCCACTAATGAAGCTTGCACAATGGAGACATTTGAGCATTTCACACACCTTCCTCTCGGGTAGGGTTCTGCAGTCCTCCAGGAGCATTGCATTACCCCTGCTGCATTTTATTGCTCAGCAAAGTTTGGATGTTATTGACAGATATGTCCTGGAATATTCTAGACATTTCCATCTACAGCTGGGTCACTGGATTCCTGACAAGCTGCTGAAAACACTCCAGTGCTGTCTGGTGTAGTGGCAAAAGGACCGAGCCCTGCAGAGTGGTGTCAGAAAGAGAGAGATTGGGCTCTTGCCACAGAGGAAATAAGAGCAGAAGGATCAAAGTCTGTGACTAATGATGCAAGCCACATATCCCTGCCCCTGTGAACACAGGCAATGCAATAAGGCTGGCCTGGTGTTCAGAGCAGGCATATCTTTGTAGAAAAAGAGGGAAAATAAAGGGTGATAGACTCACAATTACATTCCTACTGGGATCTATTTTCTCAGAGCTGTGCAAACTCATCACAGCTTGGACCACAGCTAACAGCAAGATTGTCTTGGAATTACCTCTCCTCTGACTCATTGTGTTTCTGCAGGATGCCTTGACTATAATGTTATTTCTTCCTGAGAGCAATTATTAGGGAAGCATTCATTTTCACTGTTGAATACAATGTAGACATTAAAAATACCATGTGTCAGGAAGGGGGGGAGTCAGCATTGCTTGTCCAGGGCCTGATGAGTTGGCATGCATGCTCGGGGCTGTGCATCAGATCCTAGGGGCAAGATCCTGAAAACTGGGGAGCAGCTCACTGATTTCAGTTAGCAAATATACCTGACCCCTCTGGCACTCACAGCCTGCTCATTAAAAAATCCCAAGAGACTGACTTCTTTCAGCACTTGTTCACTTGGCTCACTCAGTGGAAAACCACTGTGTAGGATCAGGCCCCTTTCAGGAAGACTTGTGTTGGAGAGACATAGCTGGAGACATAGCTTGGAATGGGCTGCCCAGGGAGGTGGTGGTGTCACCATCCCTGGAGGTGTTCAAGAAAAGATTGGATGAGGCACTTAGTGCCATGGTCTAGTTGATTGGACAGGGCTGGACTGGATATCTTGGTTGGATAGGTTGGACTGGATGATCTTGGAGGTCTCTTCCAACCTGATTGATTCTACAATTCTATGATTCTAAGTCTAAACCAAATCCATGGAGTGAGCTAGCAGTTAAGCAGTGTGGATAAGCAGGGCTATGCAACCTCTTCATTTACTATCGTGAGTTGCCCCATTTGCCATATTGGGCTCCTCTGCACAACGTAGGACCAAGGCTGCAAAGAACGTGTCAGGGAAGTCATCTTCATGAATTGGTTTCATTCATGACTTACTCCTTCATGGTGAAAAGGCAAAAATATGTTCTTACTTACAGACACCTGCTTCAGTTTCTTGAATCAGCAGGGCCTTTAATGTTGGAGGTGATGGTGGAAGCAGAAGAGTACTTCACCTGTATTTCTTCAAACTCTCTAGTTGTCAAAATACAAGTTCAGCCTCTTTGCAGCTTCATATACAGCTGATGCTCACTGACCTGGCAAACATACCTTTGTGTTGGCCAGACTGTTTGATACACAAAGTTTCTTTCCCCAGGAGATAGGGTAGAAGGAAAGTGAATACCAGATCAAAGTGGTCAGAAAGAAAAAAAAACTCTTTCTCTCTCTCTCTCTTTCTTTCTCTCTTTCTTTCTCTCTTTCTTTCTCTTTCTTTCTCTTTCTTTCTTTCTTTCTTTCTTTCTTTCTTTCTTTCTTTCTTTCTTTCTTTCTTTCTTTCTTTCTTTCTTTCTTTCTTTCTTTCTTTCTTTCTTTCTTTCTTTCTTTTCTTTTTCTTTCTTTTCCTTTCTTTCTTTTGCATAGATTAATTAAAGTCAAAACTCAATGCTGATCACTGAGCAGAAAATCTAACCTAGTGGGTGGGCAGTTGAGCCTGCCGTACTCACCACATCCACTCTGTGGGGGTACCCAGAGCGCTACTGCAACTTGTCCAAACCTTTTGTATGCACTCAGCCAAATTTTGCAGATGCTTCTTAATTTTTTCTTTGCAGGGTGAATAAGGAGCATGTATTGATCTACTAATTGCATGGGGCTGCTTACACAGAAAGACACTGTGGCTTTGGAAACCAAAGACCACATGACCACAATCTATTCTCTGGTGGTAGTGTGCACCTTCTTCCGATACCTCTGAACACCAGAAGATGCTGTAGCAAAAAGCTGATCTGTCTCAAAGTGGGCAGAGCATACTGCTGCTGTGCCTGCCAGCTGGCATGCAATTACAAAGCAGGTAGGGGATTTCTTTAGCTTGCACTTATGGATTCAAGAAATGGAGATGTCAGAAGCGGCTCACAGGAGCTTGTTAGGGAAAAAAGCACTGCTATTATCACCTATATAAAACAGCTCTCTGTTATCCCAGAAGAGTAAGAAAGATGAGGTAATTATGGTTTTGGCACAATTAGCACTGGCTGAGGGCATTTTCAGCCAAGCCAGGACAAATCTTTTCATGGTAGTTGAGACAATTGTATAGGTTAGAGGACTCCCTTCTTCCCTTCCAAATTACAGCTGTTAAACAGCACGCATAAACACCAACCAGCTGCTGGAATCCACCCCTGAGAATTTGTGGGATGACTTTTAGATGGACAGGATGCAGTTGTCTTAAATTATTTTGAACCTGGAGCACACCAATTATCCCATCTCCAGAGCAAATGAAAGACTCAACAGCTGTGAGGGCTTTCAAGGATATTCAACTGAATCAGATAGGGAGCTGGTGAAAGACAAAGCTGAGCCATTTGGGAACTCAGGGAGCAATCCTTCCCCTCAGACTGTCTCTGGGCCAGGAAATGATGAAGGGCCCATGATGCAAGACCAGCCTGGCTTCCTCCTGCCTGGACATCCTGACCCCATTTTAAAAGGCTGAGAGGAGTGCATCCGTGTGTCTCTGCAAAGGCCTCCACTGTCTGGAGACCCAGTAGAAGAGGGGCAAAGGAGCAGGACTTTTCCTGGGAGAAGGATCTGGTAAGGTATATGGAGCTTAATGTGCTTGGCTGTGGCAGAAGCTAAATGGAGCCTGCAGAGACAGCAGGCAGCAAGGAAAGGTCAAGGCAGCCAGGAAATGGCACCTCTAAAGACGGTCCCTGCTGCTGGGCAAAGTGTGCTCACTGGCAAGTGGCAGAAGGCAATTAAGTTGTAGTGTGCCTGCAGGACTGCTGTGCAGAGCAAAGGCAGAGCCATTCCACTCAACTCCTCAACAAGGGGCTGTGCCAACAGCTTAGTGCTGCTTCACACGTGGACATGCAGCTCCCTGTGCCATGCAGACATGTTGATCCTGCCAGTAGAGTCAAATGCATTACATGCTTTAAAGAAGGGGAAATGAAGGTAGGGAGAGAAAGATGAAGGGAAAAGGTTTGCAACAAGTGGCAATTTTCACTTGGAGTGGAGGGAAAAATGTGAACTTCCATAAGGCACAGAAAGAGGGGGAAATGCTTCATTTTTTTTCTTTCTTCTACTTCCCCCTCCCTGATTCTAGTTTAGCTATTGCTTAGTCACCTTCCAAGAGCTTCAGTACTGCTGGCACTTGAGTGAACTGGAAGCCCAAAAATACCTGTGTCTGTGTCCAGTGGAAGTCACTGATGATTTTCTTTCTACTAAATTTTTGTAAGGATTTTTTTTCCCTTAGTCTTTTTATTTTCTTTGAGAGGTCTGCATCCCAAGAAAGTGCCCATGTTATTTGTAGGAATGCATTGCTGGAGGAAACCAGGATTACAGGGAAATGTCCTCTTGCTAGGGCAAGGATGCCTTGATCCACACTGCCAGCAGCAGGCCAGCACCAGTAGGACAGATGTAGGAGTTGATCAGGTATAGCATCCTTCACACTAGTCCCGCATCAGTGCAATGCTTACAGCACGGTTTGTGGCCAGTGGACCAACTATGGATGTCAGGGTCACAGCCAAACAAAACATCCCGGTGCAGGTGGCTCACTTGTTCTTTGCTATTTGCATGAGCACTTCATCTCCTTGCTGTCCTACTAGCTCAGCTCCTAGATGAGGGAAGAATGAAGAAATCACTCTGAAAAACAAACATAGGATCTCCTCCTGCCTTTCCTGTAGACTGTAGGATACAGAAACACAGGGAGGATCTCCTCACATTTCCTTTAAAGTTGTGGCTGCCAAAGAGGCCTAGAGTGATCCTGACTCTGGGGATGACTTCCCTCTGCCTGTGGGGTATGGAAGATGCACATGTGTCATTTTTTACCTGGTCAGGTAACAGGCACAGGCTGTGACAGATACAAGACAGGGGAATATCACTACCCATGCTGGGCATCAGATGCTGCTGCCAGGAGAAGCTCTTAAATCAGCACCTTGTAAATCAGATGCTGGAGGGGGGCAGACCAGTGCTCAGGAAGCAGAACAGCAAAACATCCTTGTGTGTCTGAGCCTGTCCCTCCTTCCACTTTCCAGTCTGGTGGGTGTGTGGCCGATACCTACATCTTCAGGAGCAGGGCATAGTTTGGCTGTGTCCTTCCTCCCCAGGAGGGCTCAGCTGTTCCCTGCTCCAGTGGACTTCTCACTGCATATCTGGCATGAGTCTTCAGCTTTCTCATGCTACTTTGGTGACAAAAAGCTGTGGCCACTACTCCAGGCTGCGACCCAGCCTTTTCTGCCTAGGGTTTGTTAGGATGACTAGTTTATGACTCGCTGTGTTTTTCACTGTGTCCACTAATTCCTTCTTATATAAAAAAATCACCAGTGAGACTGTAAAGGCCAGTAGCCTACAAGAGTGATACTGCTGCAAAGCCACCTTGTCCTTTCCGGTGACATTTGCCAGGGCACTGCAGAACTGCTGGTCCTGCTGGTCCCTCTGTCAGGATATGATGATACACCAGGACAGCTGGCAAGGATGCTCATTCCAAATGGAAATGTGAACAACCAAACCATGGAAATCCTTTGTAGATAGCGTGTTGGCACCTGTCTCATGGTTCACCCTCCCTTCTAGGCTGCAGCAGTCTGCTAGGGGTAGGTAACACCAGGTGTTGGGCACATGGACTCCATGGGCAGCAGCAAGATGATTTAGTGGGGGTTCCTCCTCCAGATGCCTGAACACTGATGTTACTCACATGTTGTATGCCTGAGAGCAAAGTCCTGGGTGAGGAGAGCTGCTTGTGATTCAGGGTGGTGCTTCCAGATGGAGTAGTCAGTCCTACTGAGTTCTCTGTGTTCAGAGGTTTTGTGAATGTATCACTTATTTGGGGAAAAGGTGCATCTTCATCACTGCAAATAGCACCTCTCCTCACTAGCCAGCTCTCTGATGGCAGAGAGCAAGCTTTTGCGTGTTTTTCCTGCTTAGGGGCTGCAATCTGTAGTGCCAATACAGTACTGCTGTTTCCTGTCATTGCATTTCCACCATCCAGGCTTTAGTGATAACCTCCTTCAGTTCACCTTCAGGCATTCCCAGGTTTTCTTTAAAATGCAGTCAGGAGTCAGAATCCTCAGCCTCTTCAGGGATGAGAAGTTACATATGGCCAGTCTGCTCTCTTCTCATGCCAGGGAAACAGTTTGCCATTAACAATGTGTTCAAGAAAAATTGTCTTTCTGATTGCGAAGCTGGATGCAGAGTCCTGGGAGTTTGTTACCACTGGGAATTCCTCAATGAATAGCTTCAGCACCCAGCACTCAGTAACCCAGTGAACTCTACTTCCACTCGTGCCTTTACTACTCACTGCTCATTCTGTGAGTTTGGTCTTCACATTTGTTTCTAACCCTTGATTCTCAAACCACTACTGCCTTTCATAAACCTTGTTTCATGAGTGCATTCTCTCCAGATGCTCATGTGGCTGCTGTGTTAAATCACAAGCCTCTCTTTAGGAAAAAACAGAAGAAAGAGATTCTGAAAACAGTGGGGGCTGCTGTAGGCTCCTCCATACCTTTTTGCTTGTGAAGATGTGGTAATAGATGTTCTACCACAGCTCCATTCTACTTGTGCTGATGAGCATTGCTTCATCCCATACTTTGTCCATACTACACTGTAAGCTTGTGTTTATGCCCGTTCTGTGAGGTAGCTTATTCTATTTCCCCAGAAGCATCAGAAATACCTTCTAGCACCGACAGAGAAGACACATATTCCTTTGTGCCTTATCATTCTGATTTCAAGGGGGGGTGAGAAATTTACTTTTAGACTGAGGGAAATATTTACCAATATGGTGAGGAGGTTAAAGCCTTGAATCCCAGGTTAGATTGCATTTGATATTACAAACCACCATAATAATTCCATGCTGTCAAAAGGTATGAACATGAATCATTGATTTCTTATCCAGTATCTCTTATTGTCATTAACAAGAGTCTGTGCAAAAGTTTGGCTTTTACTGACATGCAGTTAAGCAAAAAGATGCCTCTGGAGGCCTTCCCAGCTATATACATTCTTTTACTGCCAGTTCTAACAATCCCACATGATTGCTCTGGACAGGATCAGGTAGTGCACGCACATGTTCACACACAGGGTTGCCAGAATGGGTTTTGCACTGGAACACAATGCATATCAATACTCATTTAGCTCTTTTTCATGTTTGTCCTGCCTCCATTATGAATGACAGAAGGCTTTCAGCTCAAAAAGCCCTGCTGACATGAGTGACTTACCAAAGTAGGATCCTGCTGGCTGGAGGAATCCACATCACAGAGTTCAGCTCCTGTGTAGGCATGTAGGCAACCAGAAGTTTCAGATGAGTTCAGTTCACAAATGTCTCACCCTGCTTGCAGTGAGGATTGTCGTGTAACTAGGTCTCTTCCTAATCTGACTCTATGTTTTATGCATCTAGCAGCGTTATTCTTTAGAAGAAAAACCTATAGAACCTGATGCTGCCATACTCACATCATCATAATACCTTCTAAAAAGGCATCCAAGACACCAGTCTATCATGATTAGTATCAGATCTAATTGTGAGGGGTTTTCTCCCTGTCTGTACTACAAGACTGGGGAACCATCTGCCAAACACAAAAGCCCAAACTGAGCAAGATAAAAAAAGCTCTTTCACTGATCTTCTGAGAGGCGATGGCTATCAAGAAAATGGAAACAGACTATGCCAACTCAAAACCTGACCTAGAACATGCAGAATGAAGACTCTGTAGATAGCACATCCTGCTGAATACGAGGACAAAGCTGTATGCTCTCTGGTTATATCAGCTGTGTTACAAGAGGAGTAGTTCTAGCTGAAGTACGAACATCTGGTTTCCTATTTGAAGAGTCGCAATCCATCTTCTCCAGGAGCACAAACTGCTTACTCCACCCCAAAGTCAAAGCTTTTTTGAAACAATCACTGGAGAGCCATCTGGTTTTGAGTTGTCTTGTCAGTGTCTTGTGAAAGATATTTTCAGAATGTTAACAAACAACACCATCCAAGAAGTTCTTCCATGTTTCTTGTGATCCATGACTGCATATATTTAGATGCCATATGCCCTGTACTCTGCTTCTCTGGAAACTCAGAGCTGGCTTGTGCCAAGAATCGCACGTAAGAAATTTGTCTTGTGTGTGTTATTGTTCACAGGCTCTTCTTCAGCTCCTGGGCTGAAGTGTAACATGCACATACGTATTTGAAAATAGATTGTCTTGGTGTCCCACTCACAAACTGTAAGCCAGCCCACCTCCCCCACTCCTTCCTTGGAGTCATTTCATCGGTTAGGGTTTATGAAGCAAGAATTTTGCTAACCCATTGTTCTCTGAAACGTTATTTATTGTCTTGCCCTTCATCACAGCCCGTGTGCAGAACCAGTGCATAAGAATGCATGACGCTTGACTTGATGCCATGCAAAATTTCTGCTGAGCTCCTCACGTTCAGCACCAATAGTAACCTTTGTCTGGTCCGTGGCTGGAGAAAGCCAGCTCTCAAGTGTGCAAAATGCGTTTGACCTCACTTTCAAACACCCACGTGCACGCTCCAAATGACAGAGAACTCATTACATTCATGGTCTAGAAACTGGTATTTTGTTCTCCGTCCCTGCTCTGCCTGACTCCGGCTGAATGCAATTGAAAATGTCAGAGATGCAGCCTCTGTGTAACGTAAGAGGAGGATTACAGTTTTCCTGACACTGAAGCAGGGGGTTACAACAATGCAGCTGACGTAGGAGAGGATGGATTACAGCGCATCTGACATAGTAGCAATTATAGGAAATGTATTTACAGGGATGGATGGAAAACAAATTTAATATGCTGTTCCAGAGGAGGACAATAAAGGTGTGTTGCAACAGTCTTTCCCTGCTCTGGAGAGCCATATGTCTCACTTGTCCATCAGCACAAACAATCTGTGCTGCATGGCAGGAAACATCAGATGCAAGGATCACATTAATCTCTAAGGAAGGATACCTGTTTTCGTAACTTACTCATTCACTAAGGTTTCTTAGTAGTGGCTCAGACAATAGGTGGATATATCAGGTTTTCCCCGTGGAATAACTGTACCACCAGCACTGTGCTGCAAACACAACTTATTTTGTTTGTTTTATTTCAGAGCAAGCAGAGTAGACAGAGAAAGGGGGGAGGGGAAAAGCTACTGATATTTCGGTATGCAGTAGACAAATGCCATTAATACCCTTTTCAAAGGAGCCATGCACACCCCCTTGCCTGGCAGAGGTACAAGCAGGCACAAACAGATGAAGCAATGACTTGGGACACCAGTAAGGTGACAGCCTTTCCACTCCAGACGGCAGCAAGAACATGGTGGATCTCAAATGCTTATTAATGTAGGTGAGAGGCGAGTGGGACCCTTATTCATTCTGCCCCTGGGGAAGGACGTGTAGCTTTCTATGTGAATCACTAAACAAGTGAGGGGAGGCTGGAGTAAAGGGACATCAAACCGGCCACATTTGGGTCACTGTTTCCAGCAGAGCCACCAACAAAGAACATACGTGTGCAATGAACTCCATTGTCTCAGGCTACTTCCTGTTGGGCACGCGTCCATGTCGCCCACAGCTGCACCACCAGGGCATCCTATCGCGCTCCTGTAAAAAGCAATAGGATGTTGGTGAAGGTCAGGGCAAAAGGAACAAGGCTGAATTACCTTCCTGCCCTCACAGCATGGCATGGGGGCAGACAGCCAGTCCCCAGTGAGAGCACCTGCACTGGCTGGAGAATAAGTGGCAGGTCTTGCTGAGGTGGGAACACCACATAGTAATTCCAGAAGCTGTAAAGCCAAGAGCAACAGCCTTCAGTCTTCTAGTCTGCCCACAGGAAAAAGTCCCAGATTTGTTGAATGAGAGATGGTTTGACAGAATCTATTCAGTTGGAAGAGACTGTGAAGATCATCCAGTCTAACCTTCAACCCATGACTGAAGGGTCATCAGTAAACCATGTCCCTAAGTTCCAGCTCCACACACTGCTTGAACACCCCCAAGGATGGTGACTCCACCATTGCCCTGGGCAGACCATTCCAATGTTTTAGAACCCTTTCAGTGAAGAAGCATTTCCTAATATCCAGCCTAAACTTACCCTGACACAGCTTGTAACCAGTCCTGTTGCTTGACATCAAAGTCAAGAGGCTGTCCCTTCCTCACTCCAACTTCCCTTCAGGTAGTTGTAGAGGGCAATGAGGTCTTCCCTCAGCCTCCTGTTCAACAGACTGAGCAACCTCAGCTCCCTCAGACGCTCCTCATAGGCCATGTGTTCCAGGCCCTTCACAAGCCTCATTGCCCTTCTTTGGACATATTCCAGCACATCAATATCTTTCTTATAATGAGGGGCCCAGTATGGTTTCCTACCACTTCAACCAAGATGGCAGAATTACCCCAACCTTTTTGTAGGGATCCCAAGGTGAAAGAAAAGAAAGATCCCAAGGAAGGTAAAGGTAAAGGCAAAGGGGCACAAGAAAGTTAATGTTTAAGTTTTGTCTTATTAGAGCTTGAATGTGGAGTTTCCATCAAGAGTTCTCAGGTTGGGGATGCCTGGGACTGTGAAGCCACTAGACATGGTGTGAAGGGTTAGAGTGGATTCCTCCTCCAATAACTTACTATAAACATGCCCCAGAGAGAGTAAATTTACTACAACTCAGAATTTGGAAAGTCAGAAAAATGAAATTATATTTCTACAGTTAAACTAAATATATCAGTATAAACAGAATGAAACTAGTACAGAATATAGTGGCCTTAGAGAAGAGGAGGATGGGGACAAGTGGTGGTGAAGCAGCAAAGCAGCAGGCAAAACAGAAGTGGGGGAAGATAGCAGCAGGTGCAGCAAAAGCAGCAAAGGGGCAGATACAAGCTGTGCTTCCAGACATAAAGTTTTTTATGTGCCAATTAAATTATATTAACTTATCTATTGTTGACATTTTATGCCCTATCCCTGGAATGGTCACTTCTTCACTCTGAGACTCCAGTACTTTTCCACTTTACAATAAGTGTTTAAGTTTCTCTGTTCTTATTTTTTTTTTTTTATGCCTGAGCTGGAAATGTAGCTCAAATGGCCACACATGGGCAATGGGCTGACCAAGTGTCCCATCTCTTTTTGACAGCTTGCAACCCATGCAGGGCAGCCTCTACAGGTCATCCCTGCCCCAGCACAGCTTTTTCATACAACTGACCTACCTGCAGCAGTGCCACTGGGATTCTTTCCCTCACCGTTGGAGGGAGTTTCTGTCACTGCTTCCCTACTGCTGCCTCCTTCATGTTTCTATTTCATCCTGTCCATAGCCTCTTCCATCTCAGACCGTTTGCCTCCATCTCAGCCTGCAGCTCTGTCTGGGGCCCTAGCAGGACCGGTAATGTCAAATTACAGCTATGGAGATAGCAGTGAGCAGGGAGCATGCTGGGCCACTGAAGAGGGAGGATAATTTCACAGGAAAGAAGCCCTCTGTCAAATGAATTTAGGCCACATCTTCCCCTCCCCTCTGCTCTCACATCTGAACTGTACTTACCATTTAGTTTTTCCTTTGGAGCTGACAACTTCTGACTGAACTTACACTGCTAAACTTCCCTTTCGTGTGTAGCTGAAGATCCCCAAACAACAAAACAATACATAAGCTAATACAAAACAATACATAAGCTAATACAGTGTGTAGATGTTTCAGGGAGCAGTGAGAAGCAATACACACTCTAAACTGCTGGCAAAGAGTCGCAAAGCCTTGGGGGTACTAGAAAGCAGGCTGGCTCTGTTTAACCTGTTCACGCTCTATCTGGAATTGGGGTTGAACAGTAAATTACAAGTATTAATCTTCCACAAAGTCCAGCCTGATGGGAAAAATCACATATGAAAGCTGCCTATTGTACAAACAGTACTCAATCCAGTATGTACGTAGCTTTATTTATACCAGCTACATAATTGCAGCATGAAGGATGGCCTTGCAGTTAGAGCACTTTGCCTGAGCTCAGGACACATAAGGGTATTTCACAGCCCTGCCACGGAATTGCTACATCACTACCATGGGCAAAGGGACTTCATCTTGCAGACGTTTTGCCCTCTCAGGAGTAAAGTAGGTGTAGAAAGTGTGAGAAATTACATCTTTTCTTTATCTTTTGTCCATTTTATCTATGAAGATCCCACACTCTTGGTGGGAAAGTGCCATTTACAATTATTGGTCTGTTTGTATCTGAACTCTGTGTGATTCTGCCTCAGGAAGGTGCCTGTCTAGCTAATTCTGGTGCTAAAAGTGGCTTCACAGAGATGCACTCAGCCCTAGTGGAGCCCTCTTTAGTCAAAGCCATTGGTCAAATACATGCTTTACCTCTCAGGATACCTTGCAAATGGATGTTTTAGATGTTCAGAGGGCTGGAGCACCTCTCCTATGAGGACAGGCTACAAGAGTTGGGGCTCTTCAGCCTGGAGAGAAGAAGTCTTTGAGGAGACCTTATAGTAGCCTTCCACTATCTGAAGGGGGCCTCCAGAAGGCTGAGGAGGGACTATATACAAGGTCTTGTAATGACAGGACCAGGGGTAATGGGTTTAAACTGACAAAGAGGAGATTTAAACTAGATGCTAGGAAGAAGTTCTTCACAATGAGGGTGGTGAAACACTGGATTAGATTGCCCAGGGAGGTTGTGGATGCTCCCTCCCTGGAGGGGGGTTTGGAACTAGATGATCTTTGAGGTCTCTCTTAACTTAAACCATTCTGTGATTCTGTGTTTCATTAAAATCAGCAGAAACTGTGGATGCTCAGTCTTTGTGAAAATCAGCCCACATACTATAAAATTACTTTCAGATAAGTTTAAATGGGCATGGTTAAGCTTACAGGTGTGTATTAGCTTTTATTATCATCACCACCTTTAGTGATTAAACTTCAACAACTGGAAAACCCCCTAATTCCAAAGCTGTTATTCAATGTTGTTTTTTTTTAAGCTTCTGCATTTTTTTTATCCTGGACAATGGAAATAACCTGGCCCACTTCTCTTTTTACATGATCTTTTCATATGTTTGTTACCAGTCATCAGTCAGGTTCACATGGCCCAGTACAGTGGAGCTCTATAAGAGTGACAAACACGGAAGGGAAATGATTACAATAAAAGAAAGGCACTCTCAAGGGCACAGACCACCTTGTTTGTCCTGTGTTTGTACTTCCCTTAATACAAACAAAACCAGTCATAGCCTTGATATTAACAGTAGCTTTTGTAGCACATTATATTTGGGAAAGTAGAGAACCCTAACATGCCTGGTGATGACCTTTGAAAAAAGCTATTTTATAGTCCTACATAAAGATGAATGCTGAAGAGAAGCTTTACGTACCATCGTTCCGCAAGACAAGCTCCATGTATTGTGTTAGTGAAATGTCATCACCTCATTCATTATGAAATGCTGCAAACATTAATGACAAAAGATCATTGTCGTGATCATAATTATGTAAGTCTGATGCAATAATTATGACCAAAGACATTCCAGTGGTTTGAAATTTATTTCTGGATTCCAGTGTGATGCCCCAATAAGGATATGCTAGCTTTAAAGTACTTTTGCCAGACTTGCAGCGGCAGCCCAGACTTTTTCAAACACAAAGACACTTTGAAATCATAATAGAAAGAGCCATGCACCATTTTCCCCAAGAGAATGCTTTTGTCTTTAAAATAAGCTTACAAGCATTTTAATTGATTATCTCCTCTTCTCTACTTGAAAGGTCACTATATGATTTGGAATGGAACACCTTCCATTTTATTTTTTTCTAGGCCAGCCTGACCAGAGTTCCTTGGTGTAACCAGGAACTCCATTGACTTCAGGATGGTTTTACTCAATTAAATCATGTAAATGATGAGATGCTGAAAACAGCCCAACAAATCTGATTTTCAAAATAATCACACTGATGGTTTTGGGGGGAGGGGGAAATGGAAATTAAACTACAGCTATATGCAAGTAGTGCCCCAGCAAACCTACCACAGCAAACCAGACTGACTTCAAGTGTGGAAGGCAAAATGGGTAGAAAGGAATGCTTCTGTTTTGCAGCTTTGTTTTCTTTTCAACAAGTGAAGAAAGTTGCTATTGTTTTCAGTTTGTTTTCAAACTGATAGAAAATGCTGAGTGAAATGACTGAAGATTGAATTGCTGGAAATATCTGCAACATGAGTTCTGGAAGGCATCAACCTTCATGCATATTCCCATCCGTAAGACCGTGCCACCCTTAGGGAGGGAGTACAAGACTGCTGCAATGGAAAAACTTAGCAGTGCTGTCCTCCCAGCTTCTCCCTCTTTCTAGGGAAATCAAAGGAACGTCCTTGTGGAGATGCTTTGGAAAGTGCCTCTCCACGGTTCTTGTTTTTCTGCCCTCATTACATGCGTGCTGCTCCTGTAATTATACCTCTCCTGACCGTGGACGTTTCTCTGAGGTGATTCCTCCTTCAGGATATCCAAAACACCAGAGGGCAGCAAAAGTGTTGAAGCAGAAATTACAAAAGCACCATCCTTCCCAACAGAAACACCTGTGTGATGATAAAATGTCATTGCATAAGAGGTTCAAAATGCCTTGACAGTATCAATTCATAGTGAATGTGGTAGGCAATGGATACAGTTATGACATTGCCAAAGCTGTGCAAGGGCTATTTCTGAGCAGTATTGCTGAAAGCTGTTGTGACCCATATGTATGAAAACGGAACAGAAATACCAAAAGATTGTTCAAAGTAATAGATGCAGGAAGTCTTTAGCTCTCAATAAAATCGTGCAATAGTGTTATATATCTTAAAAATCCTGTGTTCCATTCTCCAGTGCAGAAACTATATGTAACCCACCCTCTGGACTAGAGACTGCAGTTCTGAGTACCTTCTGTAGCTAACAACACTTGCCAGTTCTTGTCTCATCCATCTAATGCAGGTAATGAAAATCAAGATTGTGAGTTCTCCTCAGTGTAGCCCTCTGGGGTGGTCTTATACTCTCCAGGCAGTTCTACATCACAGGTGTGTCTGCCTCTCCTTAGGATGGAAACATCATGAGATGTTAGGGAGAGCACCAAATGTAGCCCCATTATTCCCATGTGGACAAAAGGAAGTTCTCAGTTCTTTAAAAAGAAGTAAAAATCCAATGCTTCTAGCTGAAGCTGGCAGTCTTCCGTGTTCTTTCTAAAGAGACCAGTACTCTTTGCCGTCCCAAACCACTTAATCAATTTCAAATGAAAACAGCAACTATAATTAAAGGAAAATCCCACCACAGCAGAGGAACCATTATTAAGGTAATTTTTTTCTCTGTAACTCCTGGGGCGCTGTTCACATGCAGTTGCTACTGTATGTGCTGTTTGTGCGTCACCTTCTCTTCATGAGCTCCATGGAGAATATACTGTTAGCTCAATAATAACAATAATAATAATGTCAGCTCTTCATGTGAGTTATTCAAGGCACTGTGTAAGCACTAATTGAATGTTACAATAGCCCGAGTTCCCTCTGTGCTGTTACCCCCTCCCCTTTTACAGTGAATGCCATAGCAGTCCCATGACCTGGGTCACGCCACTGCCTATATGCAAGCAGCTCCCATTTTTCTGCTTCTGACCACCAAGCTCTGCAAAGTGCTGTCCCTTCCCAGCACCCTTTGAGTCTTGCAGACCGCCAGCCAGCCTGCTGGCAGTTAAACACACACACGGACAGCATGTGTTTTGTGCAATGGTCAAGATAGGCAAAGCTTAGGAGTGAATTTCAGGTGTTATTTCTCCATGTTTATAGGAGAAAGGGCCTGCAGTGTAACTGACCTTCCATAGGGCTAGCACGTATGTTACAGTGGGTAACACAAGCATTGTAATTCATTAGGTAAGTTGAGGAACTCCTTGCTCCACTACAATGTCCCAACGGATCTCTCTCGTGTTGCTGACACACAGCTCATGTATCATGTAATTTGATTTATGCAGAGCACCATATTTTCCCCATCCTGTCTTTTAATTAATAAAAAACTATCCAACAGCTTGCTTTCCTCTCATAGTGGGTCCCTCTTGAGCCGTTTAGAAGTCATCCATGGGCACTAAGGAGATCACCACCTACAGGTGAAAACAGTCATCCCAATTGCTTTGAAAATTCTTTATTGTGAAGCAGAGCTATACCACTTCCACCCAAAGCATCACCTTATTTCAAGCAGTCTGCTAATCCGTTTTGCACAGTGCCTCTGGATGGAAGAGGAAGGTCACTACCCAGTGTGCTGTTGGCCATGATGGTCAGGTTAGGGGTTGAGACTAAGACAGTCTTCGAGTCAAGACCCCAAATGCTGACTGAAAAATTACTTGTCTGAAAAAAAACCTACGCTGTCTCTGTTTAATAAAGGAGATAAAGCTGAGTAACAGATGTGACAGGCATCACTCAAGAGTTATTTTTCAGGCTAAGTTGGAATTTGAGACCAAACATTTCAGTCACTTGCTGTGTGAAGGCTGAAGTCTTTGCATATTTGGAATTAGTGCATCTTATGCTTCACATCTGACCTTGAAAAGAACCACCTGGGTGCTTCCAGGATGCTGAGGTTCAATCCTAAAGAGCCTTCTTTAGTCTTGGTGTGCAAAAGGTAACTTTCCAAGCCTCACTTCCAGACCACAGCTGACAGCACCACAGGTGTAACCTGAACACACGACTAAGTTGCCAAAGTATCATAGGACTGCGTATATGAGCTTTTTTATTATTCTTTCCCTTCCTGTCTGTGCCTAGCTGGTGGACCCGGGGGGTTGCTGTCCCCAGGTCGGGTTGGCTCCAGTTTCGGGTTCCACAGGAGATGGTCAGCAGCAGACCGCGGCAGCTCTATTCCAGCACACCCTGGAAACAACGGGAACGGAAAGCGCCTTTGCGCAGGGGGAAGGCGGGTCAGTGTCCCGCCGCGGGCATCGGTGTTAAAGGTGGTCGGCCACAGACTTCCTTGTGCTTTGGCAGCAGGGAAAAACATCCCCGCAGGGCTGCAGCCACACTTTCCCAGCGGCCAATGGGACAGTCCCTGTCGGTGGCCCCACACCCCGGCAGGCTTCGACAAAGGGAGGGTACTGACTCGGTAGCAGGTATGTGGCTAGCAGGGGCCTGCCACCTCAGCGAGCAGGTCCGGGGGAGTCACCGGGGCTGGGTAAGGTGGTGGCCTCGTCTTGTGCGGAGTTACCGCGGCGTTCGTAATCTCCACATCTCTGCCGAGTCGTCGGCAGGGCACCGCGGCTGCGAGCACGTCCTGCCCGAGGCGGGCTTCGCGCTGCCAGCGGCCTCGGGCGCTCAGGGGCCTGAGGGCAGCCCCGCGCGACGCCAGCCCCCACGTCCTCTGCCGCGACGGAGCGGCCGCGAGGCGGTGAACGGCTGCCATCGCCCGCGCCCCAGCGGCTGACGCGCTCACAGGGAGCGCCGGCAGGGGGCGACCCCGCCGGGACAAGGGGCGCGTCACGTGACAGCAGAAAGCCCGAGGCGGGCGGGGGGGAGGGAACAGGAGACCCAGCGGCCCCCTCCCTCCCTCTGTCCTGACGTCACCGCCCCTCCGTCTCCTGGGCGACGGCTCCATCAGCGCGCGCGTCAGCGCCGCCCGTTCCCTGGCAACGGCCCGGTGTCTCGCTCTCCTTCAGCCTCGCGCCTGGGCGCGCGTCTCTCTGGCGTCAAAGTGACGTCAATGGGCCCGTCTCGGCTTTCGGCGGTGGGCGGGGGGAAGAGGCGGGAGGGAGGGCGGAGTGTGCGTGGAGTGGGGCCGGCGGAGCGGGGCGGCGGGNTGCTCCCGCCTGCCCCCCGGCGCACGCACGCATGCACACACACACACACACACACTCACTCACTCACACACACATTACGCACACCCTCGCGCGCACACACCCCACCGCGGCGGCGGCGGCGGCACAGCCCGGCGCCAGCAGCCGCGGAGAGCTCCCGCCTGCCCGCCCGCCGGCCGGCCAGGTACGACTTCTCAGCGAGCGCCTCGACGGTCTGCGCGACGGCCGTGCGGGGCGGCTGTGGGGCGCGCGGGGCGGCGGCGACGCTCGCGCGGGTTGCGGAGCGGCCAACATGCAGCCGGCGCCGGGCGGCCGGGGGTGAGAGGGACCGGAACCGCTGCGGGCTCGGACGGGGCGGCCGCGGCTTCAGGGACGGGGAGGGATGAGCCCGGCGAGTTGTGAGAGGGATCCGGCGGCCGGGTCCAGATCTGACGGAGTGTGCCGTCTCCGTGCAGGTGCGAGCGCCCGCGTCCCCGGGGCAGTGCGGATGCTCCCCTCCTAAGGCGCGGCGTGCACAGCTCGCCACCCGCCTAAATCATGGTGATCATGTCAGAGTATACCGCCGTGCCCGCTGCCGGACAAGGCCAGCAGCGGCCTCTGCGAGTCGGCTTCTACGATATCGAGAGGACCCTGGGAAAAGGCAACTTCGCGGTGGTCAAACTGGCCAGGCACAGGGTGACCAAAACGCAGGTGAGTACAGGGCTTCAGGTCTGCGGGGGTTTGAGGGATGTGGGGTCTGCAACTTTGCTGGGCCGGCAGCCGTGGGCTGCCTCTGCGAACCTCCCGAAATAAACTGTCGCTGGAGATGAAGAGAAGCGGCAGCGAGCTTCTTAAAGTCGTGCCTTGTTAACCGTACACCGGTAGTTGATGTGGTTGTTCATAGGACCTTCGAGTTTTCCCGGTGTGTTCAATACAGTTCATGTAGAATCAAGCCAGAGCTAGAATATGTATATTAAAAAAGAGCACTTTTGAGTGTTATGGTAAGGCGTATTGAGTTACTTCGTCTTAGTTTGCTAGAAAGTCCAACGAAACCAAGAATCTTTTGAAGACTTTCTGTGGTTTTAATAGTTTTCGTTCAATATGTGTGCTTCAAGAACAAAGAACTTTGGACTCAATGATCTTACAGGTCTTTTCCAACCTAAACGATTCGGCGATTCTTAGCTTGCAGCGTTATCTTCCTAATTTATTAATGGGCATGCAACTGTATTTATATTTCTGGTGCATGTCAAATTTCTATCAGTCGCTACAGCTGAAAATAGTCTGTTACAGGGGAATCTGTTTTTTCACTGGCATGGGATGGATTAAAAGATTTACAGAATCCTGTCGTGTTAATTTCTGCAGTTCTGTTCGCTACCTTACGTGTAATCCTTTGACGTAGGTTAAAAAAGAAAAAGGAAATGTTCTGCTTTGTGAATTCTGTGCATTTCAGGAAAAAAAAAAAACAGAGGCAGTTATGTCAAGTCTGTACTTTAAAAGCTACTTTACCTGGATTTTGTGAGGGGGATGTACGTGTGTGTGTCAGGGACTGTTGTCTTTTTTTTTCTCTTTCAAGAGATGTTAACAGTGGGAGTACCTATTTTGTAATACCTGGGGTTACTTTATTATTATTACCTGTTTTAATCTGCAGGTTGCAATAAAAATAATAGACAAAACAAGGTTAGACCCGAGCAATCTGGAGAAAATTTATAGAGAAGTTCAGATAATGAAGCTTTTGAATCATCCCCATATTATCAAGCTCTATCAGGTAAGAGAATGGCTTTGAAGTGTAATGTGCACAGGTGATAAATACTTGTGCTCTTTTCTTATACGTGATTTTGCATCAGTTATTTGCAGACGGATTGCATGTTGAAATGCTTCTTGAAAAACACTTAAACTGTTGTGTTTGAGGTTTTTTTAAAGCAGTTTATCATTCTTTGCTTCAGATTCTGGTACATTAGACAGCTTTTTTATGAAATTTGCTGTAAAACTGACAATTAAAACTAGGCTGAAGTTTGTTTCAGATTGAGGAGCTGACTATCTGAACTTCTATAATTAACTTGCCTTTTCTAGTTCCTCTGCTTTTCCAGTTTAGAGGATGAGAACTTCTTATGTGCTTTTGTTAAGTGGAAGACTTAAGTTCGTGTAGAATAGCAGAGAAGAAAGCATAAAAGTTGAATTTGCCCTAAGTGGAAGGGATTTAGGATCAACGACAATTAAACCAAATCTATCAAGAAGGAAGTTTAAGTTGCTATCTAACCTAATTATTGGAATTCTAATTTAAGCAGACAATAAAAGGGTAGTAAATGTTGGTGTCCTAGAATATGTAAAAAATTACCTGTTTGATTGTTCTTTTCCAGTTTGTCTGATTTTGAAAGTGAATTTTAAATGCCTTTCCCCTTGTAGAGTTTCACGATGTGAATTTTGGTTTAAATCTGTTCCGTTTCTGTGTGATGAGTGTTTTTAACAGTAAGAACAAATTTCTGTGGTGTTCAGAAAACATGACTAGTGAGCAAGGACTGCTTTGCAAATTCTGAATATTTGATCTAATTAGCATTTGGTGTAAGTTCCTCTTAATCATCTTAAATAGTGCCAAGTGGATTTAAGAAGATGAGGTATCACAGACTGTCTGGGCCTGGCTAGAAGGGCAGGGAAGAGAGAGGGGATAGATAGATGAAGCAGAAGGTCTAGAAGTCTGTGTGCAGTAGTAAACACTATTGTCAGCTACAGTCTTACCATCGAGTTCATTAGCTTTAAAAAATAAAAGTGTAGGAAGAAAAATTAATTAATATGTAAGGCTAAAGAGCCAGTAAGGCAGGTGCTTAAGCGAGGCGTTTGTGCCTTGACACACATGAAGTGCTTGATACTTGTAGCATTAACAATCATAACAAAAATTACTCTGTGTTAGCATCTGACGTCACTGATGCCCATAAGGCAGTATGGGCTAAACAGAAACATGCTAACAGTTGGATTGCTTTCATCTCAGTGGAGTGATGTGGGTGAAAATACTGTTTTGAAGCTTTTAGAAAAGCAGGTTAAATTCCATCTAGTTGAACCACTTCGCTGGATGGAGTAAATGATGTTGGTCATGGACCATAATTTCTTTTCAGTGAAGTTTTCTTTGTTGTTGTAACTGATGCTTTACCTGTTTGGTGGAGACTGAGAAGCAGGGATGGAATTAGATGACATACCAGTGTAGGGTGTGTGTTCTTGTGTTATTTCATCATTGTTTTAGTTTCAGCACAGCGTCTTAATTTCATCCAGCTGGCAACTTTCCCAGAACACTTTCCTTCAGTTTTTTAAACTGGGAACCTCTCTTCCTTTGCTCCCTGTTTGTTTATTTTTGTTTCGTGGCTGTGTGTACTTGTAGTGAGGGGAGGACAAAAGTCTTGGAAAAAGGTTACATGTCAGAAGCCTGGAAATTGCAGCTTTTGAAGTAGTGTTGATGCTTTTTTTTTTTTTTTTTTTGATCGTTAACCTGTTCTGAGCCTTCTGCTTCCAGAACAAAGTATCTGCTTCTTCAGAGTCCCAGTTCCAAGAAACTACTGTGTTTTATAATCTGAATGCAACATTTGAATGATGTGCCCTAGCAACTGAAGATGAATTTGCTTAGCATTTCTCATTTGTTGTTTGAGTTTTAATTCTGGGGTTTATTTTTCCCTCCAAAGGAAAAAAAATAACTATCAAAATAAGTTGGTGATAGATAGGTGAATGCTGAGCAATATATTGGCAGTTGTTGATGTGCATCAAGCACTGCTGTTACACAAACAGCAACCCATTGTCACTTGCATGGGAGCCTTGCCATGTCCCTAGCCAACACCAAATGGGAGCAGGATATTTGATACTACTTCTTGATTTGTCCAAGTTGCAAATCTCTCTCTGAATCTGAGTGCCTGCTAACCTTGAAAAAAGAGCGACCTTATGTGAATTACTAAGTGTCTTTGCATGTTCAAAATACATCAAATGGGTTGTAACCAGCATATTTTAGCAAAAAAAAAACAACCTCAGGGAAGTGCATGAAATTATTAAAATGCTCATCAGTTATCTTGTGGAGATTAAGTGGCATGGTAATGGTGAGAAGAACAAAATACAATGTACCTGTGCCTGCATATATAATAGCATGGAAAGCCATTGTGTATTGTAGGCACCTGAGCACTGATTTGTTATCTTTTTCATTACCAGCTTGCTTGGTAAGAACGTTGTGGTGCAAAATTAGATGCCCTTACTGACAGTTGCTGTGGCAAGTAAATAATTGAACTGATATGTTTAAGAATACACTTAGGAAAATGAATGACACTACAGAGGTTTGCATTTTTCTTAAACGTGTCATCTCGTGTCTTTACAGGTTATGGAGACAAAGGATATGCTTTACATTGTTACTGAGTTTGCAAAGAATGGAGAAATGTTTGGTAAGTTCTCATCATCAGAGCTAACAATTCTTTAGATTTAGAAACCATGGCTTTATTGTCATTCCTGAGTTATATATATATACACACATACATACATACATATATACTCTGATTTAAAATCTATGGTTGATGCTGTTAACTGTCAAACAGGGAGTACAGCACCTGCAGGATCATGAAGAATTTTCTCCAGGTGTTTCTAAATTCTGCACCTCTTTTCGTTTTGTCTTGCAGATCATCTGACCTCCAATGGGCACTTAAGTGAAAGTGAAGCACGGAAGAAATTCTGGCAGATTCTTTCAGCAGTGGAATATTGTCACAGCCACCACATAGTGCACAGGGATCTCAAGACAGAGAACCTTCTTCTAGATGCTAACATGAATATCAAGCTAGCAGGTAATAAGAAATAAAGGGTTACTCTGTAAACAACGTTAGCCCTGTAGTCAAATTCTGTCTCTCAGGGATGATCCTATAATGTGTTTATGGTAACTAAAAACAAAAGGTACTGACACGTCTCTGAACTTATCCTCTGGACAAAAGAGAGCAGCTGAAGTGAATAGGCAGGGAACAAAGAAATACATCTGTTCTCTCCGTTTTTTGCTGCTTCTGAAATATTAACATGTGATTGAGTGATTTCTTAGCCCAAACTTTTACTTTCATTCCAGATTTTGGCTTTGGAAACTTCTACAAGTCAGGGGAGCCCCTCTCCACTTGGTGTGGAAGCCCACCCTATGCAGCTCCTGAAGTTTTTGAAGGCAAAGAGTATGAAGGACCTCACCTTGATATATGGGTGAGCTTCGCATTTCGCACTTCACGGTGATCTGTGAGCTTTCAAAATCATTATTTCTACTCACCTGCCGTGCTGTTTTCTATTGACAGAGCCTTGGGGTGGTGCTGTACGTCCTTGTCTGTGGTTCTCTGCCTTTTGATGGACCCAATTTGCCAACTTTGAGGCAAAGAGTGCTGGAGGGGCGGTTCCGCATCCCTTACTTCATGTCCGAAGGTGCTTTTTTCAGATTCTTAATGTTAGAAAAGGAGCTATAGGAAATGGAATATCTACCCTGTTCCTTCTTGGGACAGTGACAGATGGGATTGGGTTTGCAGTTGACAATCACTCTACATGTCCAGTGATTTCCATAGCACAGCACTTAAGAGTTGAGGGGCTGGTTGCATTCGTTATCTTTTCTCTGATCTGCTTTATGGTGTATCTGAAAGGCTGTCGTGTTCTTCCTTAAGAGTATCTCTATGGATTACCAAACTACTTGACACTACCTGGAGAAATAATCACTCACAAAAGAGGGAAATCAGGATTTTAATGAGACTAGCCTGCAGTGCTGAGATGGGTGTAGCTGTAAGACATTTACACTATGCAGGTGGGGTGTATTTCAGCGTGGGTAGGTGATCAAGGAGAGCAGAACTATTGGGGCTTCGCACTGTTTCTTGAACAGTCCAACAGTCTGGAGAGGAAAAAGAACTCAAGTGTGTTACCACCTCTCTCTGCTTTGAATTTGAAAACAAACAAATGTACCTCTGTCTTCAAGTGAAAACCATCTTTTGAAGTCTGACCTTTATCCATTATAGCCACGAATGGCTTTGATTTCCTAGTTATAAATAAATACTCTGTATGTATGGGCCAGGAAGTTTTATGTGGTGGGTTTCTATATTAAACTACCCATTTTAAGTGGATGTACTGGAACTGCATCCACTCAGAACTAGCTCTCCTACAAGGTGCAAGGCCATCTGAAACTTGCTGGTATCCAGTACAGCTTAATTTCCTGTAGTGATGTGTTACTTTTGTAAAATGTATGTAGACATCTCTTGTGCTATTCTGAATATCTGGTAGTCAGATCAGGCATCAGCTGCTCAGAAACCTCTAATTCCTGTTTTCATAGACATCACACTGTTGCTGGGAAGGTTTCTTAGCAGTGACCTGGGGCTGAGCTGTTATTTTTACTCCTCTCTCATGAGTTTGTCTTTGTCATCCAGACTGTGAAACACTAATCCGACGGATGTTGGTTGTGGACCCAACCAAGCGAATAACCATTTCCCAGATAAAGCAGCACAAGTGGATGCAAGCTGACCCATCTCTTCAACAGCAGCAGTGTTTGTCCTTCTCCATGCAAAACTACAACTCCAACCTGGGTGACTACAATGAGCAGGTCCTTGGGATCATGCAAACACTTGGCATCGACAGGCAGAGAACTATTGAGGTGAGAAATGCTTCGTTGACTATCAGAATGCCAGCGGTGCAGTCATACATATGTTACTCAGTGACCAGCCTTCGTTCATTGTCACAATGTAGTAAAATCTTCATTGCACTTCTGGTTTTTTATTTATTTATTGAGTATGCTGTAGTGAGGCCTTAGTGATGAGATTTGGCTTGTTAGGTCCTGAGTTACCTGTAACTCAAGGGTCCTTTCAATGTCTTCTAGTCTCTGCAAAACAGCAGCTACAACCATTTTGCTGCGATTTATTACCTGCTCTTGGAGCGGCTGAAGGAGTATCGAAGCAGCCAGCTATCAAGTCGTCCAGCAACTGGCCGTCAGCAAAGGCCAAGGAGCTCTGAGATCAGCAATGTTGAGGTAAGCAAGGTCATTGTTTACTGAAAAGCTGTCCCTGTTAGGTCTGTTTCTTCTGCTCCTTGCTATGGAAAAAGCTACAAGATTGTAGCTCTCAGGCTTCCTAAAACCAGTTCTTGTTTTGATGCCCTGTCACAGGACACAGCCACCTGCTCTTCATCAGGAGGCTGAGTGTATGCTAATGGCCTGTTAGGTAAGAAGTATCCAAAGAATAGTCTGCCTCCAGTGCAGGTTAATAATGAGCCAGATTAGGTGTCTCATGGAAATTCACCCTCTCAGGCATGCGTCAGTTACTGTTCTTTGTTACATGCCCTGTAGGATCCTCAGAAGTACTCTGTGAGCCAGTTTGTGTGGTTTTTCTGACATTCTTTTTCTTTTCCTCACCCCCAATTCTTTTTAAAGTGTGCTCTGGCTGCTCTGTCAAATTATATTTCCAGTTAAATTGCCTAACCTAGGAGAAGGAGTTTTGTGTTTGTGTTGGCATTGAAAGACCAACTTTGATAATTTTTATAGAGAGTATGTGCAGAAAGCTTGGCGGAGGGTGGCAGGTGGCTTTGAAATTCCTTGAACCTCTAGTGTCAGAAAGTCGTGGAACTGCAGTGTATGTGATGACTTCTGTGCATCAATCTTTATCCAGATGCCTCAGGACAGTCTTACTAGTGAAACCCTGCGATCATCTCTGCTTTACCAGCAACCTCAGAGCCTGATTCAGCCATCCTTGCAGGCAGAAATGGACTGTGACATCAACAGTACAATACAGGTTGGTGTTCTCAGCTAAACTGTGTTACTTTCTCCCCCTGCATTGTTCTGCCAATTCAAGACAAGAGTGGTTGTGTCTCTCTTGTTTTCTCTCTCCAATCTTTTGCTTGGCATTTGGGCATGGTGTCACAGTAGCATCTGAAACAGTGCACCTACTGGAGACATACCACAGGGCATTAAAAGATGACTCAGAAATAAGCAAAATCTGTGATCTGCCATGTTTTGCAGCCTGTATTCTTTCCTGTGGATCCCAACTTCAACGGGCTTTTCCGGAACCGCTCCATCTCCCCCAACAGCCTTCTGGAGACAACCATTAGCGAAGAAGTAAGGCAGGAGAAGGAGCTGGAGGATGAAATTAAGGCATATGACCACCCTATTCGCATCCCTAGCAACACTAGCAGGAGGCACACACTGGCTGAAGTGACCACTCATTTCTATCAGCATGCTCCTCCATGTAAGTAAGTCTGGGAGAGGTAAAGGGTGTCCATAGCTGGGGGCAAAGGACAGAGAAGGAGTGCCATAGCTGGCAAATGCCTGGGGAGTTTGTATTGGTTTTGACTAGGATAGAAAGGCCCAGAAAAGAGGTCTGTGTTTTATCCTCCCTAGTTCTGTCCTCCCATAAATAAGCATGGCCCTTAAGGAAGAGTCATTGCACTGTTGCATTTCTTCTAGATCATTCTTGCAAGCAGAACCTAACCCTTCTCTGCTTGTTTCTGCTCTCGTACTGGGGGAGGTGAGGATGCCCAAATTTAAAAACAAGATCATCACTAAGTGTATTTGATACACATCTGGACTCTGTGAACTAAACAATCAAAACTGTTCGCCAAACAATCCAGTGCCAGAGCTGTTGTGCTAAGGAAATGCTGTAGGCCTGATCCAGCATAGCTGAGGTGGTGGCACTTAAGTCGCTGGCAGAGCCCTGCCAGCTGGACTGGAGGTCAAACTTAGGTTACTTGTTGATGACCCATTGCTGGAATCAAGCTCTTTGACAACAGGAGCTGCTGGACACCTCTGCAGCATATAGGTGCTTATTAACAGCAGTGTAGGTGGGCAGAAGGCTCTGATGTCATGTTTGTTCCTTCCTGTACTCATCTTGGGAATGCTCCTTCTCTCCTTTCTTCCCCTCCATAGGTATAGTCATTTCCTCTTCTACAAGCCCCACAGAGGGAACTAGTTCAGACAGCTGCCTTACTTCATCTTCAAATGACAGCTCAGTGGCGCTGAGCAGCTGTTTGGCAGGTCAAGTAATGACGGGGAGCCCAGCCACAGCTCGGATGACGTCGTCCTTCCTAGCTTCCCAGTCTGACGCCCCAGTGTTACAAGCCCAAGGCTGCATGGGAGGTGCTTCTCTCCTGCCTGTCAGCTTCCAAGAAGGAAGACGAGCATCTGATACCTCATTAACTCAAGGTAATGTCTTCCTTGCTTTATTGCTGGGGGATAGCACTGTTCCAGCTGCCGCTAGAAAAGGGTAGCACACAGGGGTACTTGCTTGCCTGTATTGGTGTTAGACCAAGACCAGCCACCTGGCAACTCTGCCTCTTGTATTCATGGTCCCCGAGGGAGAGTTGGATGCCCTGAGGAAGGTACCTAGATGAGAGGTTCTCAGATACTGATTCAGCCTGCCCATGAAGATATTTCTGCTGCTGTGAGTGGGATGACAGGCTCCGCCTTCCTCCTAAAATACAGAGTGCACAACATCATGATTTCTGTATTTTTTTTCCTTTGCTGTGCATGTGTCCATGTCCACAAGGGTGCAGCTGTCCCAAAGCCTGTTCTGTTACATAAAATTTGCTCTGACTACAAGGCAGAGGGGCGAACGTCAACTGAAGAGTCACGGTCTCTGCTAGCGCAGTTCTCACGCAAATGAAGGCAGCTGCCCAGAGAGGCTGATCTGTACAATAGGCTCCTAGGCAAATGCTAAGGAGGATTAAAGTGCATTTCTTTTCCTCGTGTCCCACAGGCTTGAAGGCTTTTAGGCAGCAGCTGCGGAAGAACGCTCGAGCCAAGGGGTTTCTCGGCTTGAATAAAATCAAAGGCTTTGCTCGGCAGGTGTGTCAGTCCTCCTCATCTCGGGCAGCACGGAGTGCCATGAGCCCTTTCCAACACACACAGCCCAACACCTGCATGTACAGCAGCAGTGGGAGCAGCAGAGAAGGAAGAAGCCTCTTGGAGGAGGTGCTACAACAGCAGAGGTGAGAAGCCAGCCCTGAGGTGTTTTGCTGTGTTCATTTGGTTTACCAAAGGAGGGGTAAATACAGCAAAAGAAGCTGGGGAGTTTGGTCACTGGGGATTCCTATCCTCCATCTTCACCATGTGACAGCACATAAACTGCTTGGCTTCCTTTGTGGCTTCCTGTCCTGACACAAGTAACACGGGATGTGCACTTCCACTTAAAAATCTGGAGGCCAAATATTTGGAGGTTGGTGAATGGAGAAGCGATTTGGTACTGTAGGGGAAAACATTACTTTGCCCCATTGCAAGCTGTGTTTTCCTTTGTTAGTTTTGGGAATGATTTCTTTCCTCCTCTGCCCCCTCCTGTAATTTTCTCATGGCAAAGAAGTGAGACCTTGTAATTTGGAAAAGTTACAGCCCACAGAGGAGGCACAGTGCCAGTGGCCTCAGATGCCATGTGTGGTGGCACCTCTTCATTCCCATGGAGAATGGAATTTCCGGTTTATCTGCAGACATCGTCTGTATAGCATGTATTGTTAGCAGGCCAAATGGTGACTAGATAACCTTCTGGTGACAATCACCTTCTCTAGCGTGAGGAAAAGCTAAGTGAAAACACATTGGCACAGTCAGCTTGCTTTAATTGTTCTGGATGGGTAAGGGGAGGTTTGATATAAGGAAACAAAGGGGAAAGTTAGGGTCAGGGTTAAGAGCCAGAGAGGAGGAAGAAAAGTGTTAACCCATCCTAGCAGCGCGAATTAACCTCTTTGGCTTTTGGATTTTGTTCAGAATGCTTCAGCTCCAGCATCACCAGCTGCTCCAGACGGTTTGTCCACAGGCTTCTCAGACATCTGCAACAAATGGCATCCCCTCTCCAGATAGCATGGGTACCTACAAAGCATCCAATTCTCTTCTGTTGTCAGAGCTACAAAGAGAGAACTCATTTGAGCTGGCCTTTGCTGGCAACAGCCAGCTGCTCCAACCTCACTTCTTTGGTGTCAGCGTGTCACCAGTGTCCTCAGCAGCTCACCTTTTAGACACACACCTGTACATCAGCAGCAACGTTTCTCCAGTTGGCACCACCTTCTCTCAGCAGCAGAGTTTCTCTGTGCAGTCTCCAAGCTACGATGCTGTCACTCTGCAACATGGGGACTGTGAGATGGAGGACCTGACTTCCAACCAGCTAGGGAAGTTTGTCCTGGTCAAATGAGAACCTCAGCTCATGCTGCTTTCGTTGTGAAGAACTTCTACCACCGTTCCATGGCGCGTGTGGGTCCATGGCTGTCTGGTGTCGTGTGGAGGAGTGACTCTCAGAAGCAATAAATTTTGAAGTATGTGAAGAGGCTGTCTGGCTCAGAAAGCTAGCAACTTTATAGAAATGAAACAAGCAATATGTATGTCCTTTTGCTTCTACTATTCTTGCACTGAACAAATACGACTAGAAACTGAGGTTTTTTAAAGGAAAAATAATGATGGGGTAGATGGGTGGGGCATTTGTGGGGACAGGGAGGGATGTGGTTGGGGAAGAACTCTTTGGTACTGTACTCAAGTCAGACCAATACAGCTGTGCTGTTATGCAAGATTAGCAGCTGTCAGTAGTGGTGACACAGCAGGGAGAGGCTTTTCAAAGAAGGGACCAGAGCCTCCCTTTTTCACAATATTCATTTATGGGTTTGTGAAGACGATTACCTCTTTTAAAGAAAATAAACAGAAAACCAGTGGCTTGCAGCATCTTGCATTTGCAGAAGACAGAAATGGAAGCATTGCCATTTGCCATTTGTTGGGGTTTTTTCCCCCTGTTAACACTCATTTTATTTAAAGGAACCAATGTCCCCATTCCACACCCCCCAGATAACTTATACGTTAGAGAAAAACTGTGAATTTCTTGCTTGATACATCAGCTGGAAAAGCTTAAAAAGCCCTTCTAATTAGTACAGAAGCAAGAGTAATCTGTGGAAAATGTATCCCCTGATGTCACAGCCCAAACTGCATAACGCCTGGTCTTCTGCAGGGAGGTTTGTTTGGGGGTGTTGTGTGTGTGTGCTGCACGCACACAAATATTTTGTTGGTCTGAATAATCTTTAGGAATCTTTTTATAAATGCTAAGTTGTTTTCATATTCTTGCAGAGACACTGAGAAGGGAAGCATTAGTACTGGTGTGGTGATGGGAAGGGTTTTCTTTTTCAAAACCCCTCCCAGAGGTTGCCTACAAAGTTGCCCAAGGGGTGTTTCTTAGTGCTGCACGTTGTTATTTCTGCTGCTAATTATGTTTTTAAGCATTTCATTATCAGGGTCCAAACAGAACTGACTCTTGGGGAAATGTGCAATATTGAGGTTATGATCATATACTGACAAAGACAAAAGGCTAGAACAGAATTCTACTCTGAAGGAGTACAGCTATTTCTGAACAAAACTGTATTAGAAGTGAGTAAAACAGCACAATCTTTGGGTGTTTGTTTTTGGTCGCTTTGGTTTTTTGGCATATTAGCAAAATGAGGTTTTTGGGTTAGATAGGTGTTTTTCGTATGGTTTTTAATGCTGTATATGTATATAAATAGGAAGCAGAAAACTACATAACACTAGTAATTTTTTTATACTTTGTAATATGCTTATATTGTGTTTCTGGTATAAACCCCACTCCCCTCTCGAGGCAGAGCTTGACTTCCCATTGGTAGCAGCAGAAGTTAGGCTCAGGCGTGAAGGGGAGAACAGACTGCACTCCTACAGAAACCAGTCGGGTAGGGAGTGCAAACTTGGGAAGCAGGTGAGCAAACAGTGAGCCAGCTTGGCTGGAAGCTGCCATCTGAATGTCAGAAAATAGCTGCATTCTGTCTAAATGCTTCAAGGACCCATCTCCCTAGTGTGACACAGGGTGCCTTCAAGTTACCTTGGCTTCATGCAGCCTGCAGTATTATGCATTTGCAAATAATATAGATACCTGTTTGGTTTGGGTTTAAAAGAGATAAAAAGCCAAAGATTGACCAGGTTAATTGGTAGGAGTAGAAAGGATTGAAGATGTCATGTGGCTCTGCCTGTGGCTCTCCATAAATGACCTCTTTTATCTGTACGTCAGATCTGTGTGTCTATATTGGTGCATCTCCAGCTTGCCGCTGCTGCTGTGTGGTTTGGAAGCTTCAAAATGAGAGAGAAAAATTGCTTGAGTTGGATTTCTGTAAACGAGTGGTGCCTTGCAGCAGAGAAACACCAAAGTCTCATGCTCATTTGTAGTGGTTTAAAAAAAAAGACAACCAACAACACAAAAAAAACAACAACGAGCCTCCCCCCCAACCCAAAACCCAGATTGCATGGGGATGGCTGGTGGAGGGCAAGAGAAGCCAGCTCATCACAAAGCAGCAACTTTGCCTTCAGTTTTGTTAGGGGTAGCACACATACTTAAAAACACAGTTTCCTCTTCAGCATTTATTTTGTTTAATGCCATGGATCAAAAGGCCACAGATTCTTTTGGTTCCTGTCCTGAGCAATGACAAGCACTTTACTTTCATAGGTTTGTTTGGGTTGGGTTTTTCGTTTGTTTCGGGTTTGGTTTTTTTTTTTTTTGGTTTGCTTTGTTTTTTTTCCAATTGCTGTAGAACCTCTTTGGAAAGAGGAGAAAGAGGTCATTTTAAAAGTTTGGGTTTGGTTTTTTTTTGTAGATGACAGTGCTGTTCTGCAGACTGCAATGCAATAGGGTATTTAAAGACACTACATGATTGGTTTAATTAAGATGTATAGTTTATTTTTTATCACGACTGAACAATCATTTTATTTCTTTTGTTAAAATGAGAGGTGTACACCAAAATGATTAGTCAATGTGTTTTATTTAATATTTAAATAAAAAAAAACGTTTTAAAATTGTTGTCTTGCAGCTGATTCTGTGGCATATTTTCTCTCGATGCGTACACATGACTTACATAGTTAAGACTCATTTGAATGCCTAAGTCCATAGGACATTACTGACACTTTCTATTACATACTAAATGAAGAGGAATGGCAGGCTCACAAATCTGATAATGGGATATTGAGCCTTTCACTGGTAGGCAATCTGTCTGAATCTAACCCAAGTCCCTAGTAATCTGGTTATAAAATCTGACAGCGAGAGAGGTCGGCGGAGTGAAAATGGTCAAGCATGGTTTAGTCATTGCCAGATGAGCAGTCTGTCCATGTCACCTTGCTCTGAAAGAGGCCCCAGCCAGATTAAGGCAGTGATGGAAAAAGAGCAAAAGGGAAGAGAGAGGGGAGGGAGAGATTCCAGGGGTAGTGGCTTTTCTCCTTCGACATAGAATTTGAAATTTCAAATTCTGGGAAGGTACAGGCTTAGCTGGCCTGGCAGTGTGTGTACAGCACTTGCTGCCCTGTGCCCTGGAGCTGCCTTGGGTAGCTTTAAACTGGCTGAGAGGTTCCTGCTGCGACTGCACACAGCAACTGCCGTTGCTGCAGGTGTGGATGCACATCAGCTCTGGCAAGAGCAGCTGTGAGAGTACTCGAAACAGCTGACTGTAAACTGAGTGGGAATGAAGTTCGTGATGTTATTTACCAAACGTGGGCTGGGACAGAAATGGGCAAAAGGAAGGGAAGGGGGTGGGTGGCAGGGAGCTGTTTGGAAAAGGGGCCTGTGGGGTCATGTTTGGTGGGGAGAGTGAATAAGACCAGCCTGGCCATGCTTCTTAGACTGTGGAACCAGGTCCTCAGTCCCTTCTGCAGATTTGCTCCATTCACTCTCTTTTGTTTTGCACCTTTGAGAGACATGCATAGCCCTGGGCTGTGGGCTGCGGGCTGCACAGCCTGCACACAGTGTGAGAGGTAGAAGGCTTTGTGTTCTGCACATACAGTTAGAATGAGGACGAGGATGTGTTTCACCTGCAAAAGGACCCCTAAATATTTGATACCTCTCGTTTAAGCTGGCAAAACAAAGGATTTTTTTTCTTCCCAACGAAAAATTGTGTGGGTTGTTTGTTTTGGTTTTTTTTAATTCAAAACCAAACCAAACAAACCAACCACAACAAACCCCCAAAATTAGATCCTCATTCTGATGCTTTAATTTTCAGATCCACCTATCATATTTTGAAGGAAGAAGCACATAGTGAGACGGTAAATCCAGAAAGCAACCCAAAAGCTTGGGGGCAACAGAGGTAATGCTCACTTATTTTGCTTTCTAAAGAAGTTGTTTGCTGAGCTGGAATTTGTAGACCTCTGCATGCATTTGCCATGGCTCCTGAACTGTTAAAAAAGTGTCCTGCACATGTTTCTCTGGAGCTGTGTTTTCAATGTGATCATCCAAAGTTAGGAACTTTGCAACTACTAAAAAATAATGGAAGCATTCTTTTTTTTTTTTTTTAATCTAGCTTTTAGTATGAGATGGTTTAAGAATAAGCCTAGCTACTGTTTGCAGCTGGGTTCTCAGGGCATTGTTTTAAACTCCAGTAATTCTGGGAAATCTCAGAAAGTTCCTTCTTAATGGATAGAAATCAGTGCAGCTCCACCAACTTTCGCTGACATCACTGACCCTTGGGTATAGAGGGATCTTGACAGCATCATGATTTCTGTGAAATGGTAGGAAAAACAAGAACAAAGAAATCCTGGGACCCTGGACTCAAGTTTCCATGTGTACAGTTTCACTTTTGGTTCTTTAGACACTCTCTTCATGCCTGCCCTCTGAAATCTGTCTCTGCTCCCATTTACCACATTTGGTTTTGTCTTTACTATCTCTCAAGGTGCTGTTTTTCTTGGCTTCGTTTCTCACATTACAGCTTGGTACCTAGTTCCTTTTCCTTTCTTTCTCAGTCCAGCATTGGTGTTTTTTCCCCTGCTTTCGGATGGAGCAAATGCTGGCAAGTTTATCATAGCCCAAACAGTGAATGATCAAACCTTGGGGTTTTGTTTTGGGGTTAGTTGGTTTTGGGGGTTTAGTTTAGTTTTGGTTTTTTTTTTTTGTTTGGGTTTGTTGGGTTTTTTGGGGGGAGGTGAGGGGTGGGGAATGGTATTTTTTGTTTGTTTTTAAAGGAAATGCTTAGAGCTGGCAGGAGATGCTAGACTGGCAGCAGTGAAAAATACAGGATGTTTTTGCACAGAGCAAGCCGGATGCAGACAGCAAGCCAAGCACTCTGGTGCCAGTGTGGTCCAGCCATGGTAGCAAGGGATTCTCACCTGCTCCTCTCCTCCTGCCCTCTGACAGGGGATGCATAACTCATCCCCAGATCCATGACCTCCTTTGCTGCGTCCAGAGCAGCAGTCACACCCCAGTGAGAAAAGGACTCCCCCATGGTGAAAGGCATCGTCATGTAATCTTGGCCTGTGTCAGTCAGCTGGAAAGGAGAAGCAGCAGAAGGGAGAGCAGTTGAGCATACAAAATGATGGTGTGTGAGATAGGAAGTGATCAGTGCTGTTTTACTCACCCTGCAATGCAAGAATAAGGCACGCTTCGTGCAATGAAGGAGAATTAACTTAAGAGCTGATAGAAGGAAATATGTGCCTCAAGAGGACATTGATTCAAATACGGTTGCTGGCTTATTTCGTGACTGCTAACTACTTTTATTGGTGACAGTTTAATCAATGATAAAGGTAATCCACTGTCATGGTTTATGGATTTAGCAGAGCATCTGTAGGAGACCAGGAAAGAACTGGTCTTTGGTACAGATTGCCAGGGGCACGATAGATGGATTTTTAGGACAGAAATGCTTTTCTCTCAAGGCATCAGATGTTAGCACCTGCCAAAGGCAAGACATTTGTGTGAGATAAACAAACCTGATCGTTACCTGAAATGAATTCCAGTTTCTTAGCACGCATCTTATATCATATGTAATGTCTTATGCAATGCTAGTGGCTCAAATCAAAGATCCAGCTGATCAGGTAGCTCATTTGAGAAGCAAACTCTTAGGGAAAGGTTCAAGGACATGGCAAGCAAACACAATCCCTTTCTAGCTTTACCAGCTAAGTAGAGAGCAGACTGTGGTTAAGGGAATTTTTGACTGGCATCTGGGTCGTTGTGTTTAACAGCTGCAGATGGCTTGAGACTCCAAGAATTTGTCTCACTTCTCTTTGAATTCTTTTATACCTCTGGCCTTCCCAGCACCCTGTGACCAGGAGTGCTGTAAGTAGAGTTTGCATCATAAAAAATGGCCATGAAGAATAACAAAGGTAGTGAGAAGTGCAATAAAGCTGGTGAAGGGCCTGGAGAATAAGTCTTAGGAGGAACAGCTGAGGAAACTAGGATTGTTTAGTATGGAGTAGAGGAGGCTGAGGAGAGACCTCATTGCTCTCTACAGCTCCCTGAAAGGACTCTGTAGTGAGGTGGGTGCTGGTCTCTTCTCCCTAGTATCAGCTGGCAGAACAAGAGGAAAGGGCCTCAAGTTGCACCAGTTGAGATTTAGATGGGATATTAGGGAAAAATTATTTAGCAATAGAGTGGTCAGGCATTGTAATAGGTTGCCTAGATAGGTGGTAGGATCACCATCCCTGGAGGTGTTCAAAAAATGTGTAGACATGGCAATCTGGGACATGGATCAATGGCCACGGTGGTGGTAGGTTGACAGTTGGACTCGATGATCTTAGAGGTCTTTTCCAAATGAAGCTATTCTGTAATTCTATGATTGTGTGAGAGAAGTATGTCCTGTCCTTTGTATTAGATCTCCCTCCCCATAGATTGGGCTGGGCTGCCTTTCTCTCGTGATGAGAAGTAATGCTTTCCTGCTCACACCTCTGCACTGCTCGTGAGTTGCCAGGACCTTTCTCACATCACGTCACTCTGGAGGTGACTGAGCAGGAGAACACTACTGTAGTTAGCCTGCCTGTGTAAACTTCTGCACTCTTCCATCTTATCTCTTCTGTACCTTCACCAATTCTTCTACGTCTTCCCCTGTGTATGCAGACCTGCAGCCTGTGTTTGAGGCAGAGGTACCCTAGAACTGGTCACTTTTTCAATCTCTCTTCATTCTATAGTCA